>OY776113.1:83684983-84884983 GCA_963675035.1 Allygus modestus
GTATCTGTATATCTCGTCTTATAGAAGCTATAATTCCTGGAGGTAAATTGAGGATTATTAGTAAGTAATATGTTAACCGAGCACTCAAAATTCAACAGAGGATATAGAGTAAAATTATAGTAGTTGCGGATATGTTTTAGAATGTAACTAAACCGAGGGGTTTTTCTATTTGAAGTGTATTGTATTTTATACTTCAGTTTTCATTGATGGTGCTTTGTTTATTCATAGAATCAAAACGCTTATGAACGAAAAAAAACAAATAATAAACAATGTTGGAATTATTTTACGATGCGTGATGTTATCAGTGGCTCCAAAGCAGTTTCCTTCACAGCAGCCCCTTCGGGAATGCCACATTTCCGACAAACTCAATTACTAACTTCCTTAACTTTGCTCCTTACTAATGAGTATCCAACAAACTAGTCAACTTTCACAACCTTCGCTAAACCCGTGGAAGACATATCGTTTTCACCTATTATAGTAGAATTGTATGACTGATCAGGAAGTAATTAATATGCTATCATATGTTTTTTGCTGCGACAGTATAAATTGGAGGGTCTTACTGCAAGGTTTAATAATACGTTTTTCAAGTATTTTCTTTAGTTATTTTTTAAAATACCGTGTTTCCAAAATAAGTTTATTTCAGGATTTGTCGTTAGTTAAAATTCTAAATGGGTGAAAACGTTAAAAATAACATTATATTATTAGGTAAGCAAACAAATTGTCGTACGCTTTTCTCAGCATATGTGCGTCGTAGGAGAAATTCAGGCATACCGTTAGAAAGGTATCGTCATTTATATTTGCTGAAATCCCTTATATATTACATAGGTGCTCATGGCTACGCCCCACGGGCTTCCATAGTTGCAATGTAATTTTTATAGAAGAACTGTAATTGATTCAATTTTATATTTTATAGCTGTTGATGTAATACCAAATGGTAGCCCAACATCAAGAACAGATTTTTTTAAGCATAATGCACTTTTAAACATAATGTACTTTTAATCATAATGTATTTTTTAAACAAAATACTACCGACTGTTGGAATGGCCAAGATCTTCAGTCACCTGCTTTAATTATACATTTAAACAGTTAAACCTGGTGGTTCACTGGTTTTAATCTCTAATGGAACGCACATTTTCTTCACATCCAGCAGTAAAGAGGTAAAGAAACTAAATATATAAATCCCAATTCCACGTAGTTTAAAAAAAAAATTAGTACGGTCTAACTGTTTTGTCAGTCTATTAGGATGAGTTTATTTATGATCATCAACACAACACAGAATAGGTGTAGATATTTTGTTCTTTTTAAATAATCGTACAGAATTAGTCTGTGTTGGTAATATTACATAAATAACGGAGGGAAGAATAAATATTTATTATTCTATTATAATCAAATGCATTTGTATCACAGAGAGAGAGAAATTCAGAAGAAGACAGGGAGGGAGTGAGGGTTGGAGGAGAGAGAGGAGGGGAGAGAGAGAATGTTCATGAAGGATGTGGCAAAGGATTCACGAAAACAGCCATTTTCTGAATGTACCGTATACGTAGAATTATTTTCGGTTGACCTCTGGGTGATCACTAGTACTTATCAATATGTTTTACTTACAAATAGACTTTCAATAAATATTAGAACATTTGATAAGATGGATCATTGCATCCAAGGCCTCTAAAACTAAAAGTTGTAAAGGCCCAGGTCTAGTCCACCTATTGTTGCAGATTATTTCCTACAGGACATTTTCTGCATGAGTACCTATCAAGTTAACGTACCTCAGCATTGAATGAATAAGTTATTATGAACGTCTTACGTTATATTTCTTAAATGCAAAATTAATTTTCAGAGACCGGTGGTTATGCATATTATATTAATGGAGGGGAGTCCCTACTCTCAACCCAGACCAGTGTTGGCACCTAAGCAACCATACAATAAACAGAGCCTGCTACATCAGGACAGTCAAACCCTTAGTATGAAAACTCTGTAATTATACACTATGCACAAAGGGGAACTCGCACTGCTATAAAACTAAGCAAGTTTGACACATTCAACATTTATCTATTTTAGGGGACAACTCGACTTTTACGGCGCTGTGGTCAGTCCATGCGAACCATGCGAAAAGGTCAAAATTAGGCTTAGGTACGATCTTGTTCAGAACCACCACAAAAGCTAATGGAACGATTGGTGTGGCATCGTGGCTCCATGACAATCTGAGGGATCCTGATACATGAAACGTAGCAAAACTTGCAATGGAATATAAACCATTCATAAATATAAGCCATGAATTCTTCAACGCCAATGAATAGTATCACAATGCCTAACTAATGTCAAAGTCTGTAGCAGGTTTCAAAACTCAAATAAATTCAACAACAGGGAAATCCCCTCAGAGTTTACGTCACAACTTACATCAGGAGTTCAGAAGCCAGGAAACAAGTCCAAGACGTCTTATTCCCAATAAGTTGTTAAGAGGAGAAATTGGCTTTTCAGACCTTTTTTAATTGGTGCAGTTTTAGTCCAGCACCTGAAAGGGGTTGAGTATGCAATGAAAGGGTGAGGCACTTTACTTTTCATTGTTGTTGGGGACACCTAGTAGATGAAAAAATCTGTGTTGTTACCCCCTCAGCAGGTACAGATCAGGGGGGGAGAGAGAAAGATGCGCAAATTTGGGGGAAAGACGAATGAAGCACGTGAGCGCTGTCTATGTAATCTACTCTATTTAAGAAATGAGTTGGGCTAGGAGGACGAAAGAAAGATAATTTTGTTTGAAATATTAAGGTTTAAAAAGACTTTAGACTAAAAGTATTAACTGTTACACATAACTAGTAAATTACATGTTTTTAAAGATGAAATCAATTTTTTCATTAAAATTTGCAATTCAAAAAAATTATGTTCATAGATCAAAATAGTTATTCAATGATATTCATACAGTCATTACGTTAACTGATTATTTAAACAATATTTTTTTAGCAGGACTGCCACGAGGGAATTGGGGGCCTGGGGCAATAATTCTATATGGGGCCTTAAAGACACCTATTTTACTATCTCGGTATTTTTTTCTTTAGGCTGGGAGCTCCCAACAAGAATCAAAAGCAAACGTTACTCATATTTGGCTCATATTTGGATAGCTGGTGCAGCCTGGCCATTTTAAGAGTACTGAGCAAGCTAAATAGTCTTATGGTTAAAACAAATATTATGGTTATTTTCCGTATATTTTGTAATAATGAGTCATATTTAGATTGTTTTCTCAGTTTTGTTTGTACTGTCGTTTTTATAATTTGATACTGTGATTCTTAAAGCCTTCAGAAATGTCAGTACCTTAACATAAGTATACTGCAAAAGAGATGTGATAAGTTTTATGAATATAGTAACAATATAAAGCTTTTTGAGGTACCACAGGACTATCTACAAAGATGTTTTTAAAGAGTCATCAAACCACCTAACCTTGGGGTACCGTTCTGCCATTTGCTTAGGTGATGTAAGAATCTTTAGAAACTCCTTAGAATGACCGTTCTTTGATTTGAACCCGCGAGCTTTGTAATGTGCGGTGTGTGATTATAGAGTTTTGTATGGGTTATGAATGTATTTATTTATCACCGATCTCTTACTGTTTATTTTTGTTAATTTTTTATTTTGCAGTTTTACTATTATAGCCAACTATTTCGATAAAATAACAAACTTCGAAGTATTACAAATGTTAGGACACTCTAGAAGGTCGCGGCATTACAAGAGAAATGTATAAAATGCGAGCAACACTGAACATGAGAGCAGCCCATAAATATCAAGAGTGAAATCCCCTGAGGGGAGTTGTCGCCACGTTCTTGACTTGTTTTCTGTAATGCGTCGCTTATTACAAATACCAATGTTTATTTTACTTTCCACAACAAACTCCTAACTCTAAATAAAAATACAGATATGTAAAATATCATGTGGACTATGAATATGAATTATTTTGTTTAATTATACTGTGAACATGACCTGTGAACTGTCGAATAACGAGTCAGTAATCAATATCAAAGAAGGCACTCTGGTTCCCATTTGTATTTAATGTTTATAATTACAACTCAGGAAGTATTTTGTTTTGTTCATATGTTCAATGTGTAACAACACTTGCAATTTTAAAGCCTGTATTGCTACACTATAAAGATGACTAAATAGCACGATTTCATTTATTTTATGTATGATTTTATTTTACAATTGAGGATTAAATCTATATATATTGAATGTATATCTAATATATTCGGATGTATTTTTTATGTTGAGTAGTGGAGAAACCACAAAGAGGCATACTATTCGGCGCTTTTTTCCCATGTTATTCTTATGGGGAGCCGTTTTTGCACCGACGCCAGCTCCCGCCTTACACAAGTTTCCTTGTTAGCCTGTACTAATGTCCAACCCTTGCCTATATTAAATATATTTTCCCAATCCCCATCCCTCCTCTATATTTTTTAAAATTAATTTTCAAATTCAGGCTAAAAAACTATCTTTAGTGTTTATGGCCCGATTTGTTTAAAACTTGGATATGTTATTGTCATAGGCAAGTGTTTTAATAAATTACACTTACATTTCCCAAATTCACTATTACAGTCAAATTAAAAATTATTTTTGAAAAATACTGCCAATTGCCAACTTCTTTATTAAATGTCCGATTTGTCTGCAATTTGGATATGTTATTGTCCTAGGCAAGTGTTTTAATAAATTTCACTTACATATCCCAAATTCACTATTACGGTCAAATTAAAAAATATTTTTGAAAAATACTGCCAATTGCCAACTTCTTTATTTACTGTCCGATTTATTTAAAATTTGGATATGTTATTGTCCTAGGCAAGTGTTTTAATAAATTCCACTTACATATCCCAAATTCACTATTACGGTCAAATTAAAAAATATTTTTGAAAAATACTGCCAATTGCCAACTTCTTTATTTACTGTCCGATTTGTTTAAAACTTGGATATGTTATTGGCGTAGGCAAGTGTTTTAATAAATTACACTTACATTTCCCAAATTCACTATTACAGTCAAATTAAAAATTATTTTTGAAAAATACTGCCAATTGCCAACTTCTTTATTTACTGTCCGATTTGTTTAAAATTTGGATATGTTATTGTTGTAGGCTAGTGTATATGCACCATCCACATTTTACAAATATTGCGGTTAAATTTTAAAAAAATTTGGAAAAATACTGCCAATTGGCAACTTCTTTATTTATGGTCTGATTTGTTTAAAATTTATATATGTCATTATTCTAGGCTAGTGTATATGTACACACCATCCACATTTGACAAATTAACTATAATGGTCAAATTAAAAAAATATTTTGAAAAATATACTAACAATTTCAAACTTCTTTATTTACTGTCTGATTTATTTTCGGATATGTTATAGCTCTTATATAGGTAACAAGACCACACTACCACACGTTCCATTACCCCCTACAATACACTATTTTGTATTTTTTGTTTGTTTATTTTGCTGTAATCCCAAAACTGACTTTGCTGTTTATTGTCCGATTTGCCTACACTTTGGATATTGTCCTAAGCATTTATTGTCTGATTTATTTTTGGATATGTTATAGCCCCCATCTATTATATCTAAAATTACAATATTATTTCCACCTATAATACAGTTGATGTGTTGTTTGTTTTGCCGCAACCTAAAAACTAACATTGGTATTTGTGTTTTTACAAAACTATATTTTGCGGTTGGATTAAAAAAAAAATAAATGCAAGCTTATTATATTTGCCACAAGCTTATTATATACATCCAGCTGTTATATTTGCCACATTTCCAATATTGTTGTGACCCTCTCAACTACCTCTCATTGTAATATAATAAGTAATATATATCTACAAAATATTTATGGTCAGAACTGCCTAAATTTTGGATATGTTTTAAGCCAATGCGATAGCAAAAAATAAATTTTTAAAACCCAAAACAACTAAACACAAAACACTAATCTTTCTTTGTGCTTGTTTGGAGTAGTCTTTATTTTATCCAACTTAATTTTAATTTTGTAGTTAAAATCAAATTTCCCACATTCTAGCTCCCTTTCCAGCCAGTGGTTGGAGACATAAAGGTTACGAATATTTTCAAACTGTACAATATATCTTTTTCTACCCCTATGTTGGACTTGTTTAATAGCGCTTATTAATAATTCCGCACCATATTCCAAATCCTCCAGTCTACTACATTCTTTAAATTTAACATTGCCTTTAATATCTTGCATCTCTATGTCTTCTTGTCCAACATCATCCCACTCATTGTTACGGAAACTTAGGTTTTCTATTTTTGGAAAGGAATTGCCATAAAATGTTGCGGTTCCGTTAGTGTTAAAGCTCGCAAGTGGCTCGTTGGTAGGTAGATAAATAATGTCCAAATCACCATTGTATGGCAACACGCTATAACCTTGCCTATTCTTATTTATCTCTATAAATACAGTTTTACAGACACCTTTAACATAGTATACACCCCTCCGTCCATCCTTTTCTGCCAACACTCCCACAAACTTGTTTACTACAAACGCATACACTATATAATGTCTATAATGCTCTAGATCCTCCCAACGTCGCAGGAAGTAATCTTTTAATTTATCCTCTCTTTCCCTTCTTTCTTGTTCTTTAGCCAACTGTGCTTTGTATTCCTCTGCAACAATATTTTCCACATATTCCAATTTACGCTTATTACTGTCAATGTCTTCTAATTCCAATTTCCTCTTTTTGGAACAACTCTCTAAGAAAGGCTTGGAAAGTGGCTCTATTTCTTTAATAGTGTATGGGTACAGTTTATTGGTCCGGCTTCTTAAAACGTAGGGAGTAAGGTTAGGACTTTCCACTAAGCCTAATTCTTCTAAATTGATGTGTTTAGGTATAGTGGAGAAAGGTGTATTTGATTTTGTAAAACATGTGCCCCCAGATTTGATGTAACACTTATGCTTTACACTTATGGCATCAGGAAACTCCTCTATTACCTCTACATAGTTAGTTGGTAAACAGTTAAAGCTAAATGCAGATAGAGCATACTTTATTAACTTTTCCCTTTGTGTACTATCTTTTGGCAGTTTTAGTTGTACTCCAGTTATCTTCTTCGTATTACTATTACCCCATTATGCGTATTGTAATAAATCGTTAAACACTAAACAACAACTGTTTTGTAATTGATTGGCAACTTTCACCCACATCTTATGCAGAGGTACAGCATAGAATGGAGCATTTTGAAAGTACCGTTTGTTGTCTTCTATTAGACTTAAACAATCTCTTAAAGGTTCAAACCCTTTACCAAAACCTCTACAATAGTTATAGATTGTTGCCTCTAACCTTGTTATTCCATTCTCTCTAGCTAGTTTAGACGAGAACGTTTCTTTTAGTCTCCCATCTGGACAGTTTACAAAGTTTATTATATGGTTTCCTATACTTTTAATTACTCCAGGGCTTGTAATCTGGCATATAAATTTATTATATATTTTTACCCTGCTATTTACATTAAACCATGTTAAACAGTCTTTACTAACATTATCTACAATAACATTATATCCATTCTTGTACGCCCCTTGGTAGCAAAAGTTAAAGTTTTCTGTAAGATATTGGCACATTTCCTCTTTATTAAATATTAGTAGAGAAGAACTGCCGGGGAGGGGCCACTTTCGGCGCTTTTTTCCCATGTTATTCTTATGGGGATCAGTTTTTGCGCCGACGCCCGATCCCGCCTTACACAAGTTTCCTTGTTAGCCTGTAGTACCCTTGCCTTAAATACATTTTCCCCCCATATTTTTAAAATTTGCTCTAAATTTATTTTAATACATCCTTTGTGAAAATCCACGAGTTCTGGCTACTTGGGAACCCGAGCCATTTGACATATAATAAATCACCCTTCCTCCTAATTACCTTCTCTACCAAATACATGTCTTTATATTTAGTCTTTAACAATTCTTCTGTATAAAATCCTCCTTTGATTATATTGCCATTTTCATCTTTCAAAATATAAGTCACAGGCTTTGTTTTCTTAACTTCTGCTATTGTAAAAAGCTCTCCCGTCCAGTTAGGGGTATATCCTTTACTAAATACATGTTTATATTTAGATATCCTTACACTATCCCCCACCTTATATCTTGGCTTTTTAACTTGTACTTTAGATGCTAACCTTTCATGTACATCTTTAGAGTTCTTAGCACTTACTTGGTTAGGCTTCATCCCTATGGATCTATGTACTTTATTATTATATATCCTTATTAACTTTGGAAGTAAATCCAACCACTTGTAACTCCCTTGTGCACTAAACTCTCTATACAACCAATTCTTTAAAGTTCTCTGGAACCTTTCCACAATAGCCGCCTTAGTTGTAGAGTAAGTGTGGTAGTGATTAATATTTAGAATTTTCATTAGTTTGGTAAAATGTTCATTAAAGAATTCTTTTCAGTTATCAGATTGAATATTTTTAACTCCCTTTGGGAGAATAGTTTTTATAGCTTCTGTGACTACTAATCCAGTTTTATTCTTTAGTGGAGCAGCATAAGCTTTTTTAGAAAATGTGTCTATTAAAGTTAAAATATATTTATTCCCAGAATTCTCTCTAGCATAATTCCGCATATCTATTAAATCTATTTGAACAGTTTCGTTTATACCCAACACCTTAAAAGACCTTCTAACAAAGTTCTTTCTCGCGGGCTTATGCAATTCGTAAGCAATTTTTTCCATTTTTTATTCTTTATTTTTAATGTTAACGTATCTGCCAGTCTCTGTCGTTTCAAAAACACCTCCATTGCTACCAATTAACATACCATCACTCATTCTTTGATATACATAGTTTTTTGGCAAATATGCCTCTCCATCTAAAGTCTTAAATCCGCTTAAAGATGTAGGGTCTGCAACCAACAATTTAGGATTGTACATCATCAAATCGATTTCATTATTGTCTTGCATAAATTTATTAGTTTTATTGTTAAACCTTAATGCATGTGATTTTAAACAAATATCAAATTTAATATTGTCTTGTCTAAAAGTTTTAATATTATCGTCATACCTCAAAACCTGCGACATTAAACAAATATCACTCCTATCTTTGCCTTCAGGTACATTCTTTATTAATTTGTCCTCTGCATCCCACATATCTCTATCTAATGTTAATACATTATAATATTTATCCCCCTGTTTTATTATGCTTTTCTCACCTTTTGTTAATATTTGCTTAACAACAGCCACATCATTTGGCAATGTTCCAGGTAAAATGTTTGTTAATTGCTTATTTTTACCATCAAATTTAAGACCGTCTAAAGTCACAGTCTGATGTTTTGTAACACAATCGTTCTCATCAACAGCGGGTTTAACACGAACTAGCCTTTTATTATTAAAATCCCAAAAGTTTAGATCCATTTTTGGTACTTGAGAGACGTTTACAACATCATCGCTTTCTTTACCAGCCAACAAATTACTAATCTTTCGCTTTTTGGCATTCCAAATACCATTCTCCGATTCCAAAAATTCATAATTATTTTTGTCTTGTACAAAGACACCATCTTTTCTTATTAAAGTTTGCTCTAATGTGGGTACATCGGTTGAGCTTTCACCTCGTTTAACATTAGTAATTTTGCGTTTATTAGCGTTCCAATTATTACTCTTGGATTCTAAAAACTTATATTTAGTATTACCTTGTACAAAAGCATCACCTTTTCTAGTTAACGTCTGCCCCAAAGTCGATACATCATCAGTAAACTCCCCACCTTTAACACTACTAATTTTATAATTTAAAGCATTCCAACCATCATCTTTTAGATTTAAAGTAGTTTCTTTAAAACTTCTAGCTTCTGGTTTACTATATGGGTTATATACACGATAAAATTTATCTATCATCTTTTTATTTAATAAACAATTCCACTTTCCCTCAATTCTTCTATGATAGAATCTATCTCATTATCCACTCCAGAATTTCCCGCCAATCGGCTTAACCAAAGCAGTCTTAACCTATCTACAAGCTCATTAGGATCGTCCCAATAAACATAGTCTATTTTATTACCAGTTACCTGCCTTAAACCTTCACCAACAGTCTTAAACAGGGGTTTAATTATATTAAGATATTTAGTGTGTTTATTACTTGACATCGCCGCACCTGTTTTATAACCCTTTAAATGTGCATTTGTAGCTTCCAAAATCTCTTTATAATTTTGCAAATCAGTCTGACTATAGTTTACGGGTTCTTTTAAAGTTAACAATTCCCACAATCCCTTTGTCCCTTTATAAATTTGTTCTCCAACTGTAACATCATCATTGGCAATTTGAACTTCCTGATTCCCAATAAAAAATTTATGTCCTTCTCGCCTAATACCATATGTGGTGTCTGTCATACTACTTCTACTAAGGTAATTTCCTAAATAGTCTGATGCTAAAAGACCAAAATCTAATTTGTGTGGTGTTATCTGGGTTATTCTTGGTATTCTAGACGGGGTCTTTTCTAAAATCATTGGGAGAACTGGCCTCTCTGTTTTTGTGGCTAAATTTTTTAATTCTTGCAAAGGCTCTATTAACGGTTGGAATGTTTGGAACCTCTCTTCAGCCTCTAGAAATTTACCACGTTTTAACGCCCTATATTTTTCTCTTATTTGTTTTGCAGACTCTACCAATTCTTGTTGAATATTTGTTTTCATTTTATTTACATTTTATTTATCTCATTTGTCAAAGGATTATACTCAAACACTTTATCGTGTATTATTAGGCAATATGCAGATGTGTTTGAAGGGACATTTTCTGCAGTTTCAATTTCTAATTTAATATCTACAACCCCCTCTTTGACTGATTCATTCTGCCTAGAACAATCTATTACAATTAGAGGATATTTCTTTATAAAGTCAGCTCTGTTAAACATAGGATCGGGGACGGTGTTGTAGTAACTCTCCCTATACCTCACAAACATCTCATAAGCTTTAGAGGCATCTCCATTTTCAAAGTCGAGATTTAAATCACTATAAGGATAATATTCAGAGTTTAAAAACACTTTGAGATTTTTCAATTTACAGTGATCAAATTCATCAGTTCTTTTTCGTGCACTGTTGTCCCTACCAGTTTGGAAACCAAATATAATATACCTGGGCTTCTCCAAACTCGAAGACGTCTTAACTGACCATGTATGTCTCTTGGTTTCGGGGTATGATGGGAGTTCGTGTAGCTCCAAACTTCTAAATGCAATTTGCAAATTTTTATTTTGCAATAACATCTTTTGTAATTGAAGCTTCTCCCCATCAGATGGCACCACATGCGGCATCACCCACTGAATAGATTTAAGTGTAATTTTAGGAATAGGATCGACACCAGTTGGAGCATTAGATGTTGTTAATATACAATTTAAGTCGTTTTTGGATCTTTTCAACACCAATTCTTGTTTAAAATTTACTAAAACCTTATTAAAATCCTCAAACACACCCATTAACAGCTCTAACGGGACACAAGTACTAAACTTGCCGCTTTTATGGAACTCCTTTAAATTTTCATCAGAATCAAATGCTACATTTGACAATTTAGTTGTTTTATTGTAAGAGCACAATATTTTCATAAGACTGGAAATTCCCGGATTTCTTACAATATCTATTTCTTTACCAGCAACTTCGTATCTAATTTCGTCAAATAAGAATGCAAATGCATTATTTATAAAATGTCCTTTATCATGATTCTCTATCTCTCCTTTAATATACAGATAACTCCTACATGGGAGTGTTAGTAAATCTTGATTATTTATGCATATTCGAATTTCATCGGAATTATTTATTGCTAAAGTGTTGTGTGGAACATAGGAGTGATTTGTAATTTTAACCACGCTATCGTCGTATTGGAATTTTCCTGTAACGTCTAGAAAATCTTCCATTTTTATTAATAGAAAATTTTAACTTCAACCCAATTGATCGCAGAAACCTGGCATTTTGCACACTCAGTCCGTTCTTGTAAATTCTCATATCTTTTTTATATGACAAGTAATTGTAGTTTCTTCTTTATTAAAGTCAATTGGCTTGTCGTGTTGATCTGCAAATGTAATGCTAACAACATCTAAACTTCTCTTATTGACAGGGAAGTATATAATATTTCTGGGAACCTCAATAATTTTGTAGCCGGGAGGAGCTTCTGGGTAAAAACTGTGTATGGTGTGTGATTTGTCACCATTTAAATAAGACCCATTTGCAATATTACATTTTACTCTAATCACATTTACATTATTTATGTTGATTTTATTTACGGATTTAAACGCAATATCTGGAGTAGAAAATCCTTTAAATCCCAATAATTCAGACCCTAAACACGGTTTTGTAAAATCAAACACATGGCCAGAATGTAATGTGGCTTTCATAGTTTTATTATCGGCTATAAGTACAAAATCTGGGAGTTGCTTTTGAATTTCCTTCGCAAGCTCAAACACTTCGTATGTACCTTCAGCAATTTCAATTACATTTGGAGCTTTGTGATCGTAATAATACACATCCTCACCCTCGTCTATAGTTAATTTTGTGTCTTTAAGTTTATTTAATTTTGGAACTAGCCCTTTGTAAAATATAAGTTTGACTTTTGTATTAATTAATGCTACTTTATTTTGTATAATAACTTCAACTTTACCAGCTAATGCCCGGTTTAATTCGTCAATTGTGACCTCCCCTTTTGGGGTTGTAATTTTGTGCATTTTGTAATATGTCAAAGTATTTAGAGGTTTTTTAACATTAAATATAGAATTATAACTTTGAAAATCTACCAGTCCAATTACATAATCACCATTTAATTCTATAGGAGGAAAGAACACCGACTTCAACTCTGGCTCTGTACCCGTAAATGTTATAGTAAATGAATCCATTTTTATAAACTAAAATTTTTCAGAAATGATAAACATAAAATTCCACAAATGGAACTGTTTAAATCTTGTATTTGATCAGTTGTATAGTAAATTTTAGATGGTACAAAATATCCAATTACCTCTTTTGGAGGCTGTATTCCGAAAGGGTCAAAATATATTACAACATCTTTATTTTTACGATATGCTGTCCAATGTGTGCCCCTGTCACTGTCTAAATTAATAATTCCACATTCTTTTACTTTTGGCCTTAGATGTTTTAGCTCGTTTTTTAGGTACACTCCTCGAAAGTGAGGCACGTCTCTTGCGGCCTCTAACAGCTGAAAGTTGTCCATCTTTTTTATTAAATTTTAATCCCATTCCCATTTTTGCTTTGGCCTTCATCAAATTTGTCACTGCATAAGCTGCTGCTTTTTCGGCCAGATTGGCGTCCTTTGCCGAAACCCTAGTCCAAGCCTGGTCCGCTAATCTCATATCTGCCTTGTTCCGGGCGGCTGTATCAGGATTATTCATGTAGAATATGTCGTGCTCTTTACAATAAGAGTCTAGCTTATTTTTTGGAGGTACATTTCTGGCTAAATTTTCACGCACGTTAGTTCCAGGTCCACACCATTTATAATTTCCAGGTATGTGGAGAGGGAAAGGAAGGTTGTTTATAAGGGTATTTAACAAGCCACGGCCTCTATATGGCTTTAAGAATAATCCCTTACCTTGGACCTTTTTACACTTTCTCTTTGCCATTTTTATTATATAAAAAATGTCATTTATTCAACAAAAGAACAAATTTAAAATAGCACATAAAGAAAATACACCATTTTTATTATATAAAAAATGTCATTTATTCAACAAAAGAACAAATTTAAAATAGCACATAAAGAAAATACACCAAAGAAGTTGGGTCTATTTCCTAATAATATTCGCTGTCTTATAATAGGGCCTAGCGGTTCGGGGAAGACTGTTGTAATTTATAACTTAATTGTAAAAAAGCAAGGATTAAAGTTTACAAATTTATATATAATATCCAAATCTTTAGAACAAGAAAAATATAAAAAAATAATTGAAATATTCCGTCTGTGTGATGAAGTTAAATTACACACATATTCAAACTGTGAAATCACACCAAATGATGTAGAATCACACTCAATAGTTGTATTTGACGACATAAATAGTCCAAATATCACACAATTTTTCTCAATGGGCAGACACAAAAATATTAACAGTTTTTACTTGTGTCAATCTTACAGTAAAGTAAACAAACATTTACGTGACAATGTTAATTTCCTAATATTATTTAAACAAGACGATTTAAATTTAAAACATGTGTATAACAATCATGTGGGAAATGATTTTTCATTTAACCAATTTAGAAATCTCTGCCATCAATGCTGGGACAGGTCTAAATATGGCTTTTTTGTAATAGACAAGGAAAGGCCAAAGAATAATGGGAAATACAGATTTATGTTTGACCAATTTTATAATGACCAAGGGCAAGAGTGTTAATGCCATCCAGAATAAACCTCTTGTCGTCATCAAAAGAGAGTACCTTTTTGTTCATCGTTAATGTTTGAAGATGGTGGTTTGTGGATTTAATTCTTGTAACATTCTCGTAGTAATCTTCCCCGGTTGCAAGACAGTTTAAGTAATGTTGGTGTCTTAAGAGATGTTTAACTGTAGCATTGTCAGCCCCCTTTGCCTTTTTAACCTCTAGCTCATTTTGCTTTTCTTTTTCGTATAACCATTGTAAAGGAATGAAAGAGTATAATTTTGGCCTTAAACCACAATATTCATACATAATTTGACCATTTAATTCGTCTTTAAACTTGCCCGTAACTTTTTTATTTTTATCAGAGTATAAGAAATGGTCTTTACTATATGCAGAGGTGTCAAAACAGTCCAAGTCACATTGTATTTCCTTGTAAAAGTCCTCTGTTACTATAGAATAAACAAGACTGTCTGTGTCTGTCATTAGGAACTTTTTATTCTTAAATTTTGACATATAATTATAGTGGAAATCATACATTATTACTTTACTGATATCCAAAATGGTCATTCCTAAATATATTGGTTTATCAAACTTTACAATTAATTTATTTAAATGTACAGCATGCAAATTGTTATCGAACATTTTGCTACAGTCAAACCTTGGCTTTGTAACATACTTTGTTAACTTAGACTCGTCTACAAGATGTACATCACGAAACTTACGTTGGTTCATAATTGTTCGACCAAAGAGACTGTTATTTAACAGTTTGTAAAAGTCTTTTTCAAAATCGTGTTTAGCTTTTTGTCGCTTTTCAATATTAAAATTAATATAGGGTGCAAGCCATTTCGACTGTCTAAATTTTAAAATTCTGTGGTATTTTGTAACTACCAAACCCAGTTCTTCGTATTTTTTTAGTGCTTTATAATGTAAAATATATTTAGTTTTGTCATTTAAATTTGGTATTAATTTTCCATTCATTTTTTCTGGTGCGAGCGGGTAATCATTATGCAAATCGTGTAAACTTTTATCGTATTTTAAATCAACTTCCAAAATAAATCCAAAGTTTTCATTTTGATTGTATTTATAATCTTTCTCATTTGTCCATCTAAAGCCATCGATGGGCAACGACTCGCACATTGCTGTAGAGTATAGCGAGTTACAGTCTAAGTATACAAGATAGGTGCTTTCTTGATTTGGGTCATAATATTCGCCCATATACTTATTATTGGCTTTAGCATAGCGCGTGGAAATCATACTTACACCGCCTCTAATGGCATGTTCTATAAACAAATGCATGTCAATGTCACGAAATAATTGTAATTTTATGTCGGTCATTCTAAGACATGCCTCCCATGTTAGTCCGGGCAATGAGTACATATGAACAGGGTCGAGTTTATAATCCTTTAAACATAAGTCCCTAAATGTCTCAAACACATCAGCCAATAACAAAACATCTGTTTTAAGGTATAAATCGTGATATTCTTTTAAATTCTTTATATTAAAATGATTCCATACGTTTTTAGCATGTTCATATTGTGCAGGAGATATACATTGTTTAGTTAGACTGCTGTAAAATGCCTCTATGGGTGGGAGGGGCTCTAAAAACTTTTCTGGTCCTGTCATGTATTCGTACGGAAATTCGCCCTTACGTTGTAGTAGTGGATTGTCTATAAATCTAAATGTATTTAAATTGGAAGCTAATTTGCTTAAGGGAAGGGACAGAAAGTTGTAGGAATCCAAAAATACCAAATCATCAACAGAGAACGAAATATACTTTTCCATATCTTTGGCTATGCAATTCAATTTGCGATTAAATTGTCCTAAGTGTTGCATTATTAAATGACCATCATAGTTTTTAAGATTGTGGAAGAATACTGGAATTTTCTTGGTTACTTTATAGTTTAAATTACAAGAGTTATGGGTGGGCCCTCTGAACTCACCTGTTAAGTGACAATGGTCGCGCACTTTATCACACAGTAACGGCTGGCGGCATATGTGGCAGCGTGTAGAGTTTTGAAATAACGTCTCTTGCTCTGGAGTCATTACAAGGGGAACATATACTCCCATCTGACTTTTAATAAAGTCATAAGTTTTAAATAATTTTTCGAAAAACACATTCATTACATTTTCACCACTGTACAACTCTTCGTAAATAATTTTAGAATCTCTCACTACAACATAAGCAAATCCAGAAGCAGTGTGTTTGCCGGAGTTTATAAAGCATTCGAAATCTGCATAAATCACAAAGGGAGCTTTAAGTTGATATTTGTAATTCGTAAATTGTAATGTATCTTTTTTAGACATTTGTACTCTTTGGGGATCAAAGGTTTTACAATATGTTATGTGACGTTCCAATATATCTTTAGTGTAAAAGTGTAGCACACAGAACTTGCAAAAATATTGCTTATGGTCATGTTTTGTAGAATTAAACATTAACTTATCAAAATCACGGATTAAACAGTAATGTGATTTGCGGCCTTGTTGTAAAAGCAGCAGGTTTGCGTGCGTATTGCTATTTAGTTTAGTTATTCTCAATGGATATATTAATTGTCCTTCAATTCCATATACATTAACACTTATATTATTTTGTTTTTCAAATTTATCAATGTCGGATATTTTTACGGGATATTTTATATTTGTCATATTTAACTGACCTTCATAGGGTTCGTAGTAAAATACTCGATTTGCATGTTCTCCATGATTTTTTGGATTTAATTTTGCTAAAATACTCCACAAAAAACATTTATTATCACTATTTTTAATATTTAAAACAGCGTGTTTTGATTTTATATTTTCTGGTGTGGGGATGTATGACTTGGGAGTTAGGGGTTTATACTTGTAAACATGCAGCTGCCAGTATTTAGTATGGTCATATATCCATCCACTGCCTTCTGATTGAAATTTGTGTAAAGATGTGTCGATTTTTAAAAGTGAATTTTCAATTTGTGTCTTTAATTGTGCTTTCTCAATTGATAAATTAGTTAAACTTCGAAAGTTAGCAATAGTTTCTTTATCAATTAATAATTCACCATTCTTACTAACTGTGTGTTTGATAAATTTCACTCTCCTAATAAGAATCCATTTTATTGGTAAAGGACATGATTGAAGGGTGTTTAATATATCCGCGGACTCACCTTGAAACTTAAACACATTATAGGGTCGCTTGTCACATCGTAGGTGGTGGCGTTTCTTGTCACGGGTGATGACTCTCTTACACACATTACAAGTATTGTGGTTCTCTAGCATATGCATTTTAAAATTGCTATTGTCAAATATTTGATGGCATTTTTTACAAATTTTAGGAATAACTTTGTGGATGTTACGATAGTGTCTGATTAAATTGCTTCTGTTGGAGCAGGGCGCGGAGCAGATTGCACAGGACAACATTTTGTGTTGAAATGACTGTAGAGATGTCATGCTCTGCTTTTTATAAACAAAAATTACCATTTTAAAAATTTAAATACGATCAAAATATGAAGATTTTAGACAAAAACACAAATTCAAAATTTTTATAAAAACTAAGCCCTTTATCAAAAATCTGGGAAACTACTTTTTAGATAATTGTATAAAGTACCTCCAAACCAAATTTGAATTTTAATCAAAAATGAAAATGTTTTCAAAAATAACGATTCCCTTTCATCTTCAAAGTTATTAAGTCATAAGAACCACTCTAAATTTTTCTAAGTCCAGAGTAAAAAAAAGTATATTTTAGCCGAAATTATTTTAACCACTAAATTTTTCTAAGTCCAGAGTAAAAAAAACATATTTTAGCCGAAATTATTTTAACCACTAAATTTTTCTAAGTCCAGAGTAAAAAAACCATATTTTAGCCGAAATTATTCTAAGTACTGAATTTTTTCTAAGTCCAAAGTAAAAAAAGCATATTTTAGCCGAAATTATTTTAAGCACTAAATTTTTCTAAGTCCAGAGTAAAAAAGCATATTTTAGCCGAAATTATTTTAACCACTGAATTTTTTCTAAGTCCAGAGTAAAAAACCATATTTTAGGCGAAATTATTCTAAGTACTGAATTTTTTCTAAGTCCAAAGTAAAAAAAGTATATTTTAGCCGAAATTATTTTAAGCACTAAATTTTTCTAAGTCCAGAGTAAAAAAAGCATATTTTAGCCGAAATTATTTTAAGCACTAAATTTTTCTAAGTCCAGAGTAAAAAAAGCATATTTTAGCCGAAATTATTTTAAGCACTAAATTTTTCTAAGTCCAGAGTAAAAAAAGCATATTTTAGCCGAAATTATTTTAACCACTAAATTTTTCTAAGTCCAGAGTAAAAAAAACCATATTTTAGGCGAAATTTTTCTAAGTACTGAATTTTTTCTAAGTCCAAAGTAAAAAAAGTATATTTTAGCCGAAATTATTTTAAGCACTAAATTTTTCTAAGTCCAGAGTAAAAAAAGCATATTTTAGCCGAAATTATTTTAAGCACTAAATTTTTCTAAGTCCAGAGTAAAAAAAGCATATTTTAGCCGAAATTATTTTAAGCACTAAATTTTTCTAAGTCCAGAGTAAAAAAAGCATATTTTAGCCGAAATTATTTTAACCACTAAATTTTTCTAAGTCCAGAGTAAAAAAAACCATATTTTAGGCGAAATTTTTCTAAGTACTGAATTTTTTCTAAGTCCAAAGTAAAAAAAGTATATTTTAGCCGAAATTATTTTAAGCACTAAATTTTTCTAAGTCCAGAGTAAAAAAAGCATATTTTAGCCGAAATTATTTTAACCACTAAATTTTTCTAAGTCCAGAGTAAAAAACACATATTTTAGCCGAAATTATTTTAACCACTAAATTTGTCTAAGTCCAGAGTAAAAAAAGCATATTTTAGCCGAAATTATTTTAACCACTAAATTTTTCTAAGTCCAGAGTAAAAAAAGCATATTTTAGCCGAAATTATTCTAAGTATTGGACCACTGAATTTTAAGTTAAAATCTGCAACACTGAAGGTCTTGTTGGTGCTGGGTCTGTAGGATATGAAGTGAGGACCCTAGCCTGCAGCAGCTCTTTATATAGCCGACAATTCACAAAATTAATTTGTAAAATTACGCATCGGTTACTATGCATCGGTCGCTGCAACACTGAAGGTCTTGTTGGTGCTGGGTCTGTAGGATATGAAGTGAGGACCCTAGCCTGCAGCAGCTCTTTATATAGCCGACAATTCACAATATTAATTTGTAAAATTACGCATCGGTTACTATGCATCGGTCGCTGTGTCCTTGGTGTCGATCTTGCAGAATCTCCTTCAAGGTTGATTGTCGCGCTTGTGGCGATAACCAAGTGCACTTCTAAGTTGTTTACATGTGTTGTTTATTTAGTGTGGAGTTATTTTTTGAACTCATGGATTTTCACAAAGGATGTATTAAAATAAATTTAGAGCAAATTTAAAAAAATATAGGGGGAAAATGTATTTAAGGCAAGGGTACTACAGGCTAACAAGGAAACTTGTGTAAGGCGGGATCGGGCGTCGGCGCAAAAACTGATCCCCATAAGAATAACATGGGAAAAAAGCGCCGAAAGTGGCCCCTCCCCGGCAGTTCTTCTCTACTAATATTCCAGCCAAATCTAGTGTTATATCGAAATCCATAAGATAGTACATTTCTTTTTCCAGATCTTGCAGTATCTTTGGAAGATCTTCCAACAAATCCTTAATTTTAACATTTGCAAGCTCTATTTTATAGGGAATTGCTATAGGATCATCGTACTTTTGTTTAATTTGGTCAATATCTTTCTTTATTATTTGTAACACACCCTCGCTTTGGACCCCAGAGGACCTCTCCAAGGAGAATGGTAGTTTGGCCACAACACCATGTCGAGCTAAAGAGCACTTTTTAAATATTCCTCGTAAGTAGCTATTAAACGAGCCACATATTTCCTTCTTAACTTTAAATTTATTCCGAACATCCCCATCACAATCCGTAACATTGGTTATCTTAACTAACATTATGTTATCACAAAACGCATCCGTTATAGATGTTAAGTTATTTAATTTTGGTTCGCCCTCGCAATAGTTTATATTACCTATGTCTGTAAGAAGGTTATTATTACGTAGATTTTCTAATAAAAACCATATACCAAATCTTTCGTTAGTAGGTTTAATACAATTTCCCAATAAATGGCTAACAGAGTACATTTCTTATATACAAAAAAAAAGTAGCGGAAACATGTAAACAGGACAGATTACACTATAGGCATATAGAGGTTGAAAATATATGGATATTGTATATAAACATAGGCGAGCGGTAAGTGTAACATGTAAGTGGACACCCACATGCAAATATGGAATACCCACTATTAATATAATTCCAAATTCGACTAAATAAGTTTATAGTCTCAATATAATTAACATATTAACATTAGTACCCAAATTGTCGAAATTCTATAATTCTATTCTTAGTCCTTGTATAGTATTAGGTTTTGTACTATTAAACCCCACATTCTTATCCTGTGCAGTAGAGTAATATATGCATGTTATTTAATACAGATACGCACATTCTACAAGACCTATACATAGATCTGTTGTATAAGCAGCAGAATAGACGTCTCATTGTGTTGTTGTAAAGTAAAACATAAATGTAAATTGTGCTGGATACAACCGGCCAGATATTAGACAGGAAATGTGTTGGAAGTGTATTGCCAAATAGTAAGACAAACACCACATAGTGCAGCATGTAATCAATCCATTACTATTTAGACAAAGGTCAGTATTGGTACAACATCCGATATATTAGCCAAACCCACAATCAAACTTGGAAAACAAACAGTAAAAAATTAATATTATAGTAACAGAAATAGTAAGAGTATAAGGACATAGTAATATTTAAAGTTTATAAAACAACACAAATGCAGAGACACAATAAATGACACACTCCAACACATTACGACACAGGCACAGATACTGGTTTACAGCCATTTTACACAACTTTACAGGTTCTGTCAACTGACACAAAAAATAGTTTGTAAATTGTGTAAGAAATATATGTAATATAAACAAATTTAACACAATCATAACATTTTGAGGACACAATGTTTGGACTGGGTTTGGCTAATATATCGGATGTTGTACCAATACTGACCTTTGTCTAAATAGTAATGGATTGATTACATGCTGCACTATGTGGTGTTTGTCTTACTATTTGGCAATACACTTCCAACACATTTCCTGTCTAATATCTGGCCGGTTGTATCCAGCACAATTTACATTTATGTTTTACTTTACAACAACACAATGAGACGTCTATTCTGCTGCTTATACAACAGATCTATGTATAGGTCTTGTAGAATGTGCGTATCTGTATTAAATAACATGCATATATTACTCTACTGCACAGGATAAGAATGTGGGGTTTAATAGTACAAAACCTAATACTATACAAGGACTAAGAATAGAATTATAGAATTTCGACAATTTGGGTACTAATGTTAATATGTTAATTATATTGAGACTATAAACTTATTTAGTCGAATTTGGAATTATATTAATAGTGGGTATTCCATATTTGCATGTGGGTGTCCACTTACATGTTACACTTACCGCTCGCCTATGTTTATATACAATATCCATATATTTTCAACCTCTATATGCCTATAGTGTAATCTGTCCTGTTTACATGTTTCCGCTACTTTTTTTTGTATAAAAGAAATGTACTCTGTTAGCCATTTATTGGGAAATTGTATTAAACCTACTAACGAAAGATTTGGTATATGGTTTTTATTAGAAAATCTACGTAATAATAACCTTCTTACAGACATAGGTAATATAAACTATTGCGAGGGCGAACCAAAATTAAATAACTTAACATCTATAACGGATGCGTTTTGTGATAACATAATGTTAGTTAAGATAACCAATGTTACGGATTGTGATGGGGATGTTCGGAATAAATTTAAAGTTAAGAAGGAAATATGTGGCTCGTTTAATAGCTACTTACGAGGAATATTTAAAAAGTTCTCTTTAGCTCGACATGGTGTTGTGGCCAAACTACCATTCTCCTTGGAGAGGTCCTCTGGGGTCCAAAGCGAGGGTGTGTTACAAATAATAAAGAAAGATATTGACCAAATTAAACAAAAGTACGATGATCCTATAGCAATTCCCTATAAAATAGAGCTTGCAAATGTTAAAATTAAGGATTTGTTGGAAGATCTTCCAAAGATACTGCAAGATCTGGAAAAAGAAATGTACTATCTTATGGATTTCGATATAACACTAGATTTGGCTGGAATATTTAATAAAGAGGAAATGTGCCAATATCTTACAGAAAACTTTAACTTTTGCTACCAAGGGGCGTACAAGAATGGATATAATGTTATTGTAGATAATGTTAGTAAAGACTGTTTAACATGGTTTAATGTAAATAGCAGGGTAAAAATATATAATAAATTTATATGCCAGATTACAAGCCCTGGAGTAATTAAAAGTATAGGAAACCATATAATAAACTTTGTAAACTGTCCAGATGGGAGACTAAAAGAAACGTTCTCGTCTAAACTAGCTAGAGAGAATGGAATAACAAGGTTAGAGGCAACAATCTATAACTATTGTAGAGGTTTTGGTAAAGGGTTTGAACCTTTAAGAGATTGTTTAAGTCTAATAGAAGACAACAAACGGTACTTTCAAAATGCTCCATTCTATGCTGTACCTCTGCATAAGATGTGGGTGAAAGTTGCCAATCAATTACAAAACAGTTGTTGTTTAGTGTTTAACGATTTATTACAATACGCATATTGGGGTAATAGTAATACGAAGAAGATAACTGGAGTACAACTAAAACTGCCAAAAGATAGTACACAAAGGGAAAAGTTAATAAAGTATGCTCTATCTGCATTTAGCTTTAACTGTTTACCAACTAACTATGTAGAGGTAATAGAGGAGTTTCCTGATGCCATAAGTGTAAAGCATAAGTGTTACATCAAATCTGGGGGCACATGTTTTACAAAATCAAATACACCTTTCTCCACTATACCTAAACACATCAATTTAGAAGAATTAGGCTTAGTGGAAAGTCCTAACCTTACTCCCTACGTTTTAAGAAGCCGGACCAATAAACTGTACCCATACACTATTAAAGAAATAGAGCCACTTTCCAAGCCTTTCTTAGAGAGTTGTTCCAAAAAGAGGAAATTGGAATTAGAAGACATTGACAGTAATAAGCGTAAATTGGAATATGTGGAAAATATTGTTGCAGAGGAATACAAAGCACAGTTGGCTAAAGAACAAGAAAGAAGGGAAAGAGAGGATAAATTAAAAGATTACTTCCTGCGACGTTGGGAGGATCTAGAGCATTATAGACATTATATAGTGTATGCGTTTGTAGTAAACAAGTTTGTGGGAGTGTTGGCAGAAAAGGATGGACGGAGGGGTGTATACTATGTTAAAGGTGTCTGTAAAACTGTATTTATAGAGATAAATAAGAATAGGCAAGGTTATAGCGTGTTGCCATACAATGGTGATTTGGACATTATTTATCTACCTACCAACGAGCCACTTGCGAGCTTTAACACTAACGGAACCGCAACATTTTATGGCAATTCCTTTCCAAAAATAGAAAACCTAAGTTTCCGTAACAATGAGTGGGATGATGTTGGACAAGAAGACATAGAGATGCAAGATATTAAAGGCAATGTTAAATTTAAAGAATGTAGTAGACTGGAGGATTTGGAATATGGTGCGGAATTATTAATAAGCGCTATTAAACAAGTCCAACATAGGGGTAGAAAAAGATATATTGTACAGTTTGAAAATATTCGTAACCTTTATGTCTCCAACCACTGGCTGGAAAGGGAGCTAGAATGTGGGAAATTTGATTTTAACTACAAAATTAAAATTAAGTTGGATAAAATAAAGACTACTCCAAACAAGCACAAAGAAAGATTAGTGTTTTGTGTTTAGTTGTTTTGGGTTTTAAAAATTTATTTTTTGCTATCGCATTGGCTTAAAACATATCCAAAATTTAGGCAGTTCTGACCATAAATATTTTGTAGATATATATTACTTATTATATTACAATGAGAGGTAGTTGAGAGGGTCACAACAATATTGGAAATGTGGCAAATATAACAGCTGGATGTATATAATAAGCTTGTGGCAAATATAATAAGCTTGCATTTATTTTTTTTTTAATCCAACCGCAAAATATAGTTTTGTAAAAACACAAATACCAATGTTAGTTTTTAGGTTGCGGCAAAACAAACAACACATCAACTGTATTATAGGTGGAAATAATATTGTAATTTTAGATATAATAGATGGGGGCTATAACATATCCAAAAATAAATCAGACAATAAATGCTTAGGACAATATCCAAAGTGTAGGCAAATCGGACAATAAACAGCAAAGTCAGTTTTGGGATTACAGCAAAATAAACAAACAAAAAGACAAAATAGTGTATTGTAGGGGGTAATGGAACGTGTGGTAGTGTGGTCTTGTTACCTATATAAGAGCTATAACATATCCGAAAATAAATCAGACAGTAAATAAAGAAGTTTGAAATTGTTAGTATATTTTTCAAAATATTTTTTTAATTTGACCATTATAGTTAATTTGTCAAATGTGGATGGTGTGTACATATACACTAGCCTAGAATAATGACATATATAAATTTTAAACAAATCAGACCATAAATAAAGAAGTTGCCAATTGGCAGTATTTTTCAAAATTTTTTTAAAATTTAACCGCAATATTTGTAAAATGTGGATGGTGCATATACACTAGCCTACAACAATAACATATCCAAATTTTAAACAAATCGGACAGTAAATAAAGAAGTTGGCAATTGGCAGTATTTTTCAAAAATAATTTTTAATTTGACTGTAATAGTGAATTTGGGAAATGTAAGTGTAATTTATTAAAACACTTGCCTACGACAATAACATATCCAAGTTTTAAACAAATCGGACAGTAAATAAAGAAGTTGGCAATTGGCAGTATTTTTCAAAAATATTTTTTAATTTGACCGTAATAGTGAATTTGGGATATGTAAGTGGAATTTATTAAAACACTTGCCTAGGACAATAACATATCCAAATTTTAAATAAATCGGACAGTAAATAAAGAAGTTGGCAATTGGCAGTATTTTTCAAAAATATTTTTTAATTTGACCGTAATAGTGAATTTGGGATATGTAAGTGAAATTTATTAAAACACTTGCCTAGGACAATAACATATCCAAATTGCAGACAAATCGGACATTTAATAAAGAAGTTGGCAATTGGCAGTATTTTTCAAAAATAATTTTTAATTTGACTGTAATAGTGAATTTGGGAAATGTAAGTGTAATTTATTAAAACACTTGCCTATGACAATAACATATCCAAGTTTTAAACAAATCGGGCCATAAACACTAAAGATAGTTTTTTAGCCTGAATTTGAAAATTAATTTTAAAAAATATAGAGGAGGGATGGGGATTGGGAAAATATATTTAATATAGGCAAGGGTTGGACATTAGTACAGGCTAACAAGGAAACTTGTGTAAGGCGGGAGCTGGCGTCGGTGCAAAAACGGCTCCCCATAAGAATAACATGGGAAAAAAGCGCCGAATAGTATGCCTCTTTGTGGTTTCTCCACTACTATGTTGGCTCTGTTGAGGGTAAAATCCCTTATAAATCATGTCATATTTGTTGCAGAAGGCTTCTAGTTACCCAAAGTCATAGCATTTCAGGTTGTTAACGGTAGTCGTATTCCTTATCCAGTTCAAACGACGCCTTATAAAGGCCACATTATACATCAGTTAAGGGTATTAATTTGTTTCAAGCACTTAGGTAATACATGGAGGCTTACCATTTAACATACTAAGTCTCCATGACAAGTAGTATTCAGAAACAGAATTTACATTAAACTGTGGCCAAACACCGACCTGGGGGCGGGTTGTCCTATCGAAAAACGAAGACCTCCACGTGCCACGGATTTCAGACGAACTACAACTTTGGTCCTGTGACATTTTGCCGTATCTCACCCCCTTCACCCTTAGGTAGCGCTAGATTTTTTAAATTACAATTTTCCAAGATTTGTTCGAGGTTTTTAATAGTTTGACGCTCTAAAATAGAACTTAGAAGCCTAATATTTATCACACAGTATTCCTACATTACAATTAGTACCAAGCAACACTCCCACGCCCAGATAAAGTATCATAAATACCCCAAAAAAATCAAAGTTTTTGATATTTTGTAGACTTTTTCGTGTTTTTCAGGTACATTTTTTATGTTGCGCTCTGTCGAGGGTAATATCCCTTATAAATCATGTCATATTTGTTGCAGAATACTTTTGGTTACCCAAAGTCATAGTATTTCAGGTTCTTAACGGTGGTCGTATCCCTTATAAGATTCAAAATACGCCTTTTAAAGGCTACATTATACATCAGTTAAGGGTATAATTTATGACAGGGACCTGGGGGCGAAGCCCCCCACAGGGGTCTGGGGGCGGAGCCCCCAGCGAGCGAAGCGAGTATATATATACAGCCGCATGTGTAACTGATTCACTGAGGTATACGAATTCTAACCCACTTCTAGATGAGCTAGGGACGTCAAATTTCGCATAAAGGTAGATTTTACCTTTTAACCCCCAGAAAAATTGCCAAAATTTACAATTTATAATTATTAAAACTTAAAAAAAGTACTTTAAAATCTATTAGTTACGTAGACTACGTTACCGACATGCATTATTTTGATATTGTAACCGTTTTGGTAATGCAGTTTACAAAAATCTAAATCGGCTTTCTCGTGTAAGCGTTATGTGGCAATACAGTCACAACAAATGTGTTTCTTATTAAATATTAATAATTTTAAACTTAACTAAATATGTTTACCTAAACTTATGATTGCTTATTGCTCAACATCGAAACATATAACTTTAGGTTGTCGCTGGTAAGAAAACGTGTTGTTTCAACCACACCCTTGACTGAGTATACAATTTCCCTTGGATTCTTCCATGATGTATTGACCATTTTTTGAGTATTTTTAGTAGCCATGTCATTTTATTGCGTTACCCGTGGATCAGTATACTAGACCTAGGGTTATTCTCAGCTTGCTTCTTTTAGCAACAACGCGCAGTGCATGGTGAATTCTGCTTGTGCTAGGGGGTGAGTGGTGCCATAAATTAAACATACTCCTTAGGGATATGCTTAATCTATGGTTGTGCGTGTGTGCCATTGACGAGATTCTCGTAGCTTCCAACCAGTTGTATACGAGCTCGGTGTAACTGACTCAGGTATACGAATGCTATCCCACTTCTAGATGAACTAACTAGGGACGTGACATTTTGTACACTTTTGCCTTGGCCACTTACGGATGAGCTAGGAACGTGACTTTTGGCATACAGTGTAGCTTGTAACTCCCAATGTTTAATTACTAACCTTAACAAAAATATAAAAATCTACGAGTACGTAAACTACGTTATTTAAATGCATTATTTGGATTTCAAAATATTTTCAATAATATCAGTAATGTAGTATGCAGCTTATGTTGTAGTAACATTTTAACTCTTTTAATATTAAACCTATTCGTTTTCTACTAACCCTATTTATTTTTAAACATTTCAAAGGAATTGGTAGTTGCTAAACTATGTTCTAACAGTGTGTAAAAAAGTCCGTCCCCCCCTTTAACTTTTTTTGTTGGTTAAAACAAACAAATCACCTTTGGGGAACGATACTAACTTAACCCAAAGTATCTTTTGACGTTATCGAAAATTTTGAGTGTCCCCCAAAAATGGGGGATTTTGGGGCAAATTAAAATTATTAAATGTAAACCCCTTTTGATTGACACCTCATTTCAAAGAACTTTAAAATATAATAGGTGAATGGGGGCGAATGGGGGGGGGGTGGAGGTTGGAGGTCTGTAACGTGTTTGTATCCAAAATGGCAGCTTGCCAAAGTTTTGAATACAACTCATTCTTGGAACCTGGCAGCTTAGACTTTTGGAGTTTTAATTTCACCTTTGGGGACTTAAAACTGGAACTACTCTTGTGGAAATGCTATTAAATGAAGAAGTGGTCTCTTTTGCTGATGTTTAAAATTTTGAGTGTCCCGCAAAAATCGGGGATTTTTGGGGCAACTCAAAATTTTCGGATATAAACCCCTTTTGAGTGACCCCTCATTTTAAAGAGCTTTTTAAACCTAGGTGAAGGGTGACAGTAAAAGTAAATTCAACCCTTTCAAAAGGGGTTTACATTAGGACATTTTGAGTTGCCCCCAAAATCCCCCATTTTTGCGGGTTCTCCAAATTTTAAATATTACCAAAAGAGACAAGTTTTTCATTTAAATCCATTTCTTCAAGAGTCGTTTTAGTTTTAAGTCACCAAAGGTAAAATTAAAACTCCAAAAGTCTTAGACGCCAGGTTTTAAGAAAGATTTGTATTCAAAACTTTAACAAGTTGCCATTTTGGATAGAAACACGTTACAGACCTCCAACCTCCACTATTCGCCTATTTTTGGAATGCTCTTTAAAATGAGAGGTCACTCAAAAGGTGTTTTCATTTGAAAATGTTGATTTGCCCCCAAAATCCCCCATTTTTTGGGGACACTCAAAATTTCCGATAACGTCAAAAGATACTTGGGGTTAAGTTATTATCGTTCCCCAAAGGTGATTTGTTTTAACAAACAAAAAAATTAGGGGAGGGAGGACAGACTTTTTACACACTGTATACTATATTCTATTTTCATTATTCACAAGCCCTTAATAATATATGGGTGCATATACATACGCACAATACGTCTGCATGCCAGGGCCAACATCATAGGAACAATTTTATTTATTAAAAACCCATAAGAAATGTCTAAATTGTTGTGGATTTTTTGGTATATTGGTGGGAAAAGCCCCACTTGAATTAGGTAATATTTTTTACAGATTACTTTTATTCGGCACAAACATAATATTTTATGTTATTATAGTGTTTTTCCCCTTTAACAACACAAATTTTGTCAAATAAGGACAGTTAAAAGTAAGGATTTAAATTATTTCACGCACTTGCATAGTGTCTGGCGCCGTAAAAAATTGCATACGATGTAGCCTTAAAACTATACCTGGAATATCATCATTTCGTATCCGATTTCTGAATACTATGACCTATACGTAGTATGCAGCACGCATATGACCAATTTGTATTATTTAACCCTCTATAAAAAAGCTAAGCCTTAAAATTTTTATACTTTTAATATATTTACATTATTAAATAGATCCTTGAGGAACTCTGTATTTTATTTATTCAAGTTGTATGACGATTTTTAAAATGTTTAATGGTTATTTCTTAATTTCTTTGTTTTATTTCCACATATTCTGCATGATTTTCAGGATTGGTTTTGACCGAATTTAGAGAATTTTCAAGGTTTTAGGTTCTGAAATCGTGTTCTACTTCAATATTTTTCTGAGAAGCCTAACTTTTGCACATAATATTATATGTTATAATATTTGCAGATTTCATTATATGAACTACAGAAGTAGTGGGGGTTTGTAGGTGCTGGCTCACTTGATTGACAGCTTCCGGTCACGTGACCGGAAGTGCTGAGTCATTGAATACGTCATCTGAGGCTGAGCCAGTGATGTAGGCGGTTTTGTGACGTAATGAGGGAAAGGTTAAAGTTCAAGGTCGGGGGGAGGATATTTTAAAAAAGTACTACCTCGCACGCGTAAAATTCGAATTGTGATTCGATAGTTTAATCGGTATAATGAATGAAAACAACCGAATGAAACAATCGAATGATACGAGTGCGAGGTAGTACTATTAAAAATATTACTTTATTTTATTAACAATGTTTGTCCTTATTTACAATGCGAAGCTTCCCCCGCTATTGGTTATAATCGAAGTTGTTGATCCCGACGAGTCGAGGCCATCGTGTTTCTTCCTGATGAAAGAAGGTAGATACTTTGATTCCTGCGCAGAGTCCATGTTGTTTTTTTCGACACCGATCTGTTCTGATAGGTGTTTCCATTCCATTGCTGTCAGGTGGAAATACGGCAATTAAATGGAAACATCTATCAGATCTTGAGTGAAATTATATTGTTATTTTGTGAAGAGCGTCTCGGAGAGCTCGATGTTCACTGGTCGAGAGCCGGAGGTGAACTGACTATTCGCTAGCTAGCGTTCTGCTATCAAACAAAATGGTGGCGGTAAAAGTGTAGGATGCGGGGCAGATGGCGCGGGGCAGGTGGTTACAAAGCAGCTGGCGCGGGGCAGATGGCAGCTGGCGCGGGGCAGATGGTTGCTACTCCATTCGCCACCAAAGTAATGTAATTCGTCGTTGTAATTCTTGTATTTTATTTTGCCGGTTCATTTGATATGTTTTACACTTACATCTGCAATAGCTGAAACACTCGCACTTACGACAAGCTTTCCCGTCAACTTGATCGTCTGGTATTTTAAAAGATTTTAACTCGCAACAATACGTTTTCAAATTGTTCATCGGTGGCAGCGACATGTTAGCTGCAGCGTCTATTAGACAAGACTGAGACTAATTTCATTGCTCCCCCTCTTTTATACCTCTTCATAAGTTAACCCTGAATGAAAGTTCAAGGTCATCCGTTTGAATTTAAAAAAAACCACAGCAGTATATAAAATAATATACTTCTGTATTGTTTTTTTTATTCTTTTTTTATTTTCTTTACCAAACAAACATTTTACAATACAAAACGCTTAAGTCTAACATTGATGACTAGAAATACAAACAGAGAAATACAAACAGAGACATTATGTAAAAGGATGCGTGATGTGCAGAGTGAGTTCCGTCGAGTTGTTGCCGCTTACGCCGTGTGATACCAAATATAACGTCCCCGGTTGAATATCTCGCAAATCTTCATTTTTTAGCAGTTGAACAATTCGTTTTGGAAGAAATATTTGAAACTTCGGCTCATGTCCTGGAGTGAAAGGTCCTTCACTCAATGAAATTAGAATTGCTTCTCCATGTGTGGTTTCCACTTTCTTGATGTTATGAATAATGTAGTGTTTTTGTTCTTTTAGTTCTGAACACTGTTTACTTAGCAGAAGGTCGGATTTTGAGTGAGTTTTGAATTGATCAACCAGTGTTTGTAGAAACTGTTGTGATGCCATCTTCATCAGTGGTGTCTTCTGTGATGTTGCCTCTTTGGAGTGTCGAATAATACTCGTGCTGGAGCGGTGTTGTCTCCTCGTATTTATAGGCCCCGCTACCCCCACCACATTCCTGCGTTTGTTTCAAGTAAGCAGCCAAACTATATGCGTTGTGCAATGCACAGTTTGTTTGACCGTGTTTAAGATCTTTTTCAGCAACACAAATATTACCGAGATTAATGTTGAAGTCCTTACTGATAGTTATATCGAAAACATCACCGTGCGTGTACTTTTGTATCCAGTTATTTTTTCTAATCCTCTTGTGTATATATGTGAATATTGTTTGCAAAAGTTAAACATAATACTGTGCAGATTACTGTAGCTTATAAATCCTTCATACCAATGTATGTGATGAAAGTAGTTTGTTATCCATTTGTTTTTACTTTTTGCTTTGGCGTTAAGTTTGTTAAAAGAAAAAGAAGCTTCAAACGTGAATGGGTAGGCTACAAATGTAAGCAAGTCTAAAATTACTAATTCCTTGATAATAAACCTATCATCATTATTTCGAAATGCTTGAAATTCTATTACAGAAGGCTTTACACTCACTTCTTCATCCCCTCCGCTCATCATGACACCTTACGATCAACTAAACTGTTTTCCACACCACGGTAGGTTAAATACCAGGCCGTAATGTTGCAGGCGCGTTGGTGTATATTTAACGTGGGCACCGTCCCCAATAGGCCGACCCCACGTGTGTTCTTCTTTACTAAGTCAAACTTTAGTCTTTTTTAACTTCTTCTTCTTGATTCTTCGTTTCTTCTCCTTCTTCATTATTCCTCGTTTCTTCTCCTTCTTCTTGATTCTTCGTTTCTTCTTCCTGTGTTGTTTCTTCTGTAGCTTCTGTAGCGATTTCTACAAGTGGTTCAAAATCCTTTAACTTTCTCCACATGCAAACTTCATGAGGTATTCTATTAAAAATAGATGTATCCACAGGTCCGTACACGATGGTGCTATCAGGTTGTTTTTCCAAAGTATCGACCAAATGTTCTTTAATAATAGCGCTTGCAAATACCAACCATCTCATGTATCTTGTAATAGGTTCTGTTGCGTAGTTTAAAACGTGGAATTCTTTACGTGACAGTAGAATCTTATTTTCATGTTGAGTCAAGTCTCTAATTCGCACTTGTAGTTGTCCACGATGTTTAACAATATCGATTTCATTATCACAATCCAAAAGTCGAATATGTGTTTTCCTTCCACACAAACTGTTAGTTAAATAACATTCTATTAAATGTATATGTTTCAAAAATGACTTTTAAGCATTTTGCGAAAATAAAACCTTTTTTTCCATGGTGTAGTAGTACTGTAGGGGAGTAATCCAATGACTTCATCAATCCAACTGATACACTTTTACTGATGTATGCTGAGATGGGGCAAAAAAACTTCAGTTAAAATGCGAGGAGGAATATTTTCTTCAACTTTCTTCTACCTCTTTGATACTAACTTTGATGGATCTGCATTACTTTCCTCCTCTCTATCTCTTTTACCAAACTTTAAAAATACAGTTATTTCCTTAATGATTTCTGCTTCGGTATTATCATGTTCCAACAACGGTGCTACCTCTGCATTACCTTGTACAACAGGTGGAGAACTCATTTTGTAAAAGATGTTACCCATGCGACGATAGGCGATCAACTGAAAACCTGCATTGTTGCTCCGCTGTTTATAGGTTAGCGACAGTGGCGGTGTCGGTGGTGGTACAACATATTACATTAGCGACAGTGGTGGTGTCGGTGGTGGTACAACATATTACAATACTGTCTTTACGATACCGGTCAACGGTGTGTATGTAACAATTTTATCGTGCAGGATTAAAAAATACGCAGATGTATTATAGGTACATTTTCTTGCAATTCCATTTCTATTTTTATATCAACACTAGACGATTTTACAGATTCGTTTTGTTTGGAGCAATCAATTACTACAATCGGAGCTTTCGGTTCAAACTGTACGGGAGATAGTAGAGGTGTGTTTGTTTTGCCGTAGTATGAATTTTGGAACCTAGCGTACATATCGTATAAAACACTGTACCTTTTTTTATCAAAAGAGATATTAAAGTTAGCGTAAGGAAAGAATTGTGAATTCAGGAACACTTTACAGTTTGTTAATTTACAATGGTCAAATTCACCAGCATTTTTAGTTATTATACTTTTTTTCTTCGTTTGTAATCCAAATATTACATATCTCGCTTTTTCCAAATGAGTAGAAACAGAGTGTGGACTGAGTGTGTACAGTCCATGTATGCCGTTGTGTTGTGAGTAAAACAAGGTATTCATGAAACTCCCAGTTTCTGAATGGCATTACAATGTCTCGATCTGATTTTATCTTTCTTAATAAAGTAATCCTATGTTCATCATTTAGTCGCACATGTGGTACTCTCCAAACAATCTTGTCTAATGTTAATTTCCAGTCTAAATTGGCATCAGTTGTTCCACCAGCTGCTTTAATAATATCATTATCGTTTGATGATCTTAATAAAACTAGTTCTTGTTTTACATTTATTATTATTCTCCTGTAGTCTTCAACAAATCCTAGGAGTAATCTTAAAAGTACGTAGAAATCAAAGTTTCCCGAAGGGTCAGGAGTGATTGTACTTTTGTCTTGTGCAACCCATCCTGCAACAGCTAACAGATTCTTCTCATTTTGGTGTTAAAGACGCTTATCCTTTCAATGTACTGGAACATCCAACCTTTTTTGTTGAATCTACTGTAACTCCTGAAATTTCATATCTAATCTCGTCAAACAAAAAAGCTATATGATTATTTATGAACGGAACAGTAGTTCCAGCAGTACCATCAGCTTTTTTTACTTTTCCTTCAATATATAAATAACTTTCGCAAGGAAGAGTATAAATGTCTTGTTGTTGTATAGGAATCCTACTTTCATCGTTATTGTTTAATTTGGACGAAGCGTAAGGGTTGTGCGTGTGATATTCCTTTTTCCATAAGGTCTCGTCGAATTTTGAACCTTATGCTATATCCAGTATATCCATTGTTAATGACTATTAATCCAATTTCTTCTAGAAAACGAATGTTGTCACTTGTTGATCCTTCTACAGCTGATGAGCTACTGACCTCTTTGTTGGTTGTCTCTCTCATTTTAAATGATAACCCCATTGTCTAAGCGGATGATTTTATATGTATTCTTACAGTAATAGCTTCTCTAAAGTCAATAAGGTTTCCTTCTTGATTCAATATGTTCAGCACGATGTCTGAAATGAAACTGGTGTTTAAGGGTAGGTACACAAGGTTTTGAGGGTTTTCTACTATCTTGAAACCCGGTGCAACCGATGGGTAGAATGTGTGTAATATATGACGATTCTCTCCATCTCTGTAGGATCCTTGTATAATGTTACATGTAATGTCTATGTTATTAACTTTGATGATCGTCACAGTTTTACTCCCAGAATGAGTTTATTAGGTTCTAATACTTTTGTTTCCTTAGAAAACCCCAGTAAACTACCAATTGAATGTTCTTGATTAAAATCAATATAATACATATAAGCAATTTCAGCTTTCATTGTATTGTTATTGCCTTTTATCGTTAAATTTTCTTTTCCCATATGATTTTGTATAACTTCATTTATATTGTCAATATCATAAAACACTGAATTCTACTTTTGTCTTATGCAACCCATCCTGAAACAGCTAACAGATTCTTCTCATTTGGTGTCAACTGAATTCTTCCAAAGCTGAATATTTTCCTTTATCATCTTTTGTCTCGTAAAAATGTATTTTGTTATTAATTCCTTCACTAACGTTTGGAATAGACTTATATGTTGTTAAATCTAATAATGCGGATTCCCATAGTCTTCCTTTTTGCAAACGTAGCACTGGAAAAAGAATACTGCGCAAAGTACATGAGTTACCGGTTAATGACACTGTATACGAAGACATCTTAAAATTGACTAACACTTTTAGCTAAAAAGTCTAAACATAAATGACCGAAAATGGATGTATCATCTGGTTGTTTTTTTTGTATGATTGTAAAAAACATTTTCTGCCGCACGAAAGTATTGTTGAAGTTCTTTCGGTGGTGGAAGATCTCCAAAACTGTCGAAATAATAAATGGTTTTACCAAGTTTCTTGTAACACACCCAATGAATGCCTAATCCTCCACTATTATCTAAATTTACAATACCAGTCTCATTTTTCCACATTTTAACCGTTTCTAAACCAGTGTGCCCGGCTTCCATAGCTTCATGTAATAACCTCATTCGATCAATTAACTTATTTATATCGATGTAATATATTATATTAGTTTTATAAAAATGTTTCAATAATCCCCTTCCAGATGCGGTATGATCGGTTGTTTTTCTCGATCAATTAACTTATTTATATCAATGTAATATATTATATTAGTTTTATAAAAATGTTTCAATAATCCCCTTCCAGATGCGGTATGATCAGTTGTTTTTCTCTTTTTATGCAAAACATTTAATTCAGCAGAAGATAATCATCTTCTTTTAATTTGAACTTTATTTATTTTCGAGGGGAAAAGACTAGATATAATACTTGTGTATTTTATTGATTGATTTCTATGAATAGGTAGGTCTTTGGAATATTTTTGTCTATGTGCATTTGTATACTCTAGTATATTTTTAAACAATTGCAAATCCTTTTTAGATTATTTACCAGGATTATTTTTAAATATGAGTTCAAACAAACCTTTTGTACCTTTATATTTCTTATCACCTATAACTATATCATCATTTTCGTTTATATCTAACTTGCTATCTCCAATCATTAATCCCTTATCCTCTATTCTAGCTCCATAGGTATGATAATTTCGATTAGCATGTGCGGCGTGTAACGTTTTCAACGTATATTTTCTTCCAATCGTTCCTTTAAACATAATATCTGTGCCTATTTTGCTTAGGTTGGATGGGTTAATAACCTGTTCTTCTGCTCTTGTACCTTCTACACTTGTATTTTCTGTACTTGTATCTTCTGCAACGTCTTTTTCCTTTAAATCTTCTATATCTCCGCTTTCTTCATACTCGTCACTTTCTTCAGATGTTTGAAACTGTCCTAAACTTTCATCATTCTGAAATTCTTCTTCATATTTGGAAATCGGTAGCATTTTATCTCCTTCGAAGCGAATTGAAGGTTTTCCATATTTTATGCTAATCGCTTTAAAGGTTCAGTAACAGGTTTGAATGTTTCTAAAAATTGCTCTTTTTCGGTTATACCTGATTTTAAAGCTCGGTTTTTTTGTCTAATAGAATCACTAAGTGATTTTATTCCCTTTAATAGCTTTTCCTGGTTAACCATCTTCACACCTTGACGACTTGTACAGTAATACTGCTAATCAGTGTATTAAAACCAATTTATCAAAACCTATTCTATAACGGTCATATAGCTTGATCTTTCATAATAACCAGAAATCCATACTTTTCCGCCCATGCTTTTCCGCAAAGTTCTTTAACCTTCTCAGATGACATATCTGCATTCACATGATCGTTATATATGTTTTACATTAGTATCGTCTTGTTTAAATACAATTAAAATATTTGAATTATCTCTGATAAGTTTTTTTGGGGTTTTGCTATAAGTTTGTCTTATATATATGCTGTCAATGTTATTATGTCTTCCCATGGAAAAGTAGTTTCTAATAGTATCCTGATTTTCACAAGATACATCGTCAAATATAAATACATAATACGGTTTCGTTTCGTTTGGTTGCATAATGCTATCACTAGCGTTAAATTTATAAAAGTTAACATCAGATAAGATTTTATCCAGCAATTGATACTTTGGTTGTTGTAGAGACTTTGAAAAAATATATAGGTTATTAAACCTTAATCCCAGCGGATTAGTGATCAAATTAAAGACAACATTGGTCTTTCCACAGTTTGAGGGACCACTTACTATACATCGAACAGTGTTTGGAAGTAAACTAGCGTGTTTACCATTGTTGATTTTAACGTTATCCACAGTTAAATTATCAATGTTATTAATATTGAATCGATCTTTATGGTGAATAATCTCCATCCTTTTCAAAGGTTAACGATTAAATGAGTTGCTTGCATTAAACCAAGTCCTTTATATGTATCCATGAATCCTCAGTTTTGTTAAACCCCAACCACCGCACTTTAACTGCATCCTTTTTCTTTGTAACACTTTTTCAACAATATATACATCACCTACTAATGATTTTAATATTTCATGTCCATAAAATCGCCTTGCAATAACTGTTTGGTGTGTGCAACTGATATTTGCTTATTTTTTTGTAACACGCTCTTCTTGAACTTCAAGTGGATGTAACGTTGATTCAAAATCAGCATACACAACAACTGGAATACTATATTGTTGGTTTACTTTATCAAATTTAACTTATGCTCTGCTAAGAGGTGGCAATTTAATTCGTACCTCATAGTTTCCCCTACACAACCTTTGATGTTCTACTAACCATTCTATACCTCCCCTTCTTAATGGTTTGCTTGCATGACAAAAACATCTTTTGCAAGTGGTGTTCTCTCCGTTATGTTTCGATACTTGTTTTGAAACAAGAGCTTCAAAATTTTTAATTTACACATAGTGGATTATGTCCCCTTTAGTGATCAATAGCAAATCAGTATGATCTCTGGCTCAATATTTGTTATGTGCAAGGTGTACGGATGATTGACGAATCTAAACGAAAAATGTTGACAGAAGCTGAAGGATTTTGTTTTTCGAATTTTGATACATCTTTAATTGCAACATTGTAACTCATTCCCTGAAAATTATACTTATGTTGGACTTCTTCATATGGTTGACTTGGTATTTCTGGATTGTTTTTTACATATTTAGCCAACATAGCATAATTAAAACATTCATTATTTTCATTTTGCACGTTGATACAGGATTTGGTATTTATAATGTTTTGTGGTAGAGGCATGTAGCTACTTCCTCTCATTCCATAACCGTGTTTATGAACTCTAACATCGAGACTTGTTATGCTATGTAAAGTCCATCCAGAAACTCTACCGTCATGTTCTTGCATCTTTGTCAAAAGTTCTTCAAGACATTCAGTTACGACTGAGTCAATGTCCAATGCAAATATGATAGTACGGTTTTTGGCCAGGAATCCTCTTGGAGATGTTTAATTTTGAATGTTAGTAAACACAGCATCTAATAAGAGTCCGAATTTGATAAAGTTTAATTTTTTTAATTCATTTTTTAAAGTTGTACGTATTAGTCCTTTTACTTGATTTACAAATTCATCTAGTTCTAGTTTTGCATTGTCAATTTTAAAATGGGTTACTACGTTACCCGGAAGTGCTCGGGCGTGAATTTTACGTTCACTGATGGTCCAGGCGCGTACTGAATAACACTTGGTCTTGCAATTTGGTGTTGAGCTAGCATTTGATCTATTGTTTCTAATTTTTCTTCTTCTTCTTCTTCATTTTTTTATTTTATCAGTGTTATGTTCTACTTCTTTATGAATGTTTAAAAGCCATTCATCATTAAACGAATCTTCACACATATCGCAGTGGTACATCTTGTAGGTGTGTCTTCCTCAAAGGTTAACCAGCTATAGATGCCATAACCGCTAATTCACCTCTATTTATACCTGATTAAATGGGGGTGGGGTTGGAAATGAGGGTGTATTTTGTTTAAAAATATATATATATATCTTTAAATTTTTATAGTAACAGAAGTTTTCAAAGTCCCGTCAGTGGGTCAAGGTCATCTGACCACATTACCAGAACGGGAAATAGAGCAGTAAGTGATTCTCACTTTGACCACTAACTGCTCTATTCCCCGCTCTGTATTTGAAACTAATCCACTCGAATGAAAGTTTATGAAGTCGTGTAATAAAAGCACAGAATGTACCCTTCTCGTAATAAACGATAATTTACGTTTGCTAGAGGGATTAGTTTTAAGTCTATTTTAACCTCTTCTGTTCCATGAAGAGCCATTCCTTTTACGTGGACATGATGAAAATCTGTGTGGATTTTATACACACGCTGGAGGAAAACATCGGCTTCAGCAGTGGAGGAAATAAAATGAAGGTAGACCATGCTGGATGCTCTATGTACGCCGTTCACAACCAAAGTGATAATCGGAACTGCAACATCGCGCTTATATAGCAATCGTCTAAAACAAAAAATGAAAGATTTAAGTGGTGGGGAGCACATATTTGCATTACCTTTTAATATTAAACTTTTAAAGTCTTTCAAGTGGGTCAAGGTCATCTGAACATATTGCCAGAACGGGGAATAGAGCAGTAAGTGATCCTCACTATAACCACAAACTGATCTATTCCCCGTTCTGTATTTAAAGTGAGCTATTCGAAGAAAACGAAAACTTATTCAGATTCATCCGATGATGATGATGATGATGATGATGATGATGATGATGATGAGCTCATATCACTAAATAAGTGACGACAAACACTAAAGTTCCCTGTGACTGGATTTAGAACTACATCATCGATATGTATACTGCTTGGAGGGTTTTCACTATCAACAAGGTCCATTTCCTCCAAACAGAGCAACTGATGATAAAACTCTGGATCATTGTCGTCGTCATTGTCAGTCAACATTTCCATCTCTCCAAAATATGGTTCACTGCTGGCAAACTCACTCAGTAGTTCAAGATCACTAAATAGTTTATCTTCTATCTCTGAATCGTCTTCTTCTTCATCTTCGTTGATATTTACTGAATGTTTTGAATCGTTTCGAGTATAGTCTTCTTAGAAGGGAAAATGTTGTCTCTGGGCGACATGATTCCAAGTAGCAGACTGATTTTACCACTGATGGGAAACCTCTTTTTATACCCAATTCCGGTGGTGGTGGAGGTAAGTGGTGGAAGTGCAAGTGATAGGGAAGGGTGTTTTAACTAACAAATCAATACTATCCGCAAATTGTCTAAGTCTCGTGAGTGGGTCAAGGTCACCTGAACATACTACCAAAACGGGGAATAGAGCAGTAAATTGTTCTCACTTTGACCGCAAACTGATCTATTCATCCCCCCACTCTGTATTTCAAAGGACTTTAATTTGGTTAAAATTTGTATTCGTCCTGGTCCTTATCAAGAAGGAAAAGTTGTTTGTATGCCGAGGGTTCTTTGTCGAAAAACTGTTGACCCCTCAAGTCATCCTCTTTAAGAAAAACAGCTTCAAATGGTTGAGGGGTGTTTAACACTTCTCTCAGAATTGAAGAAACCAGCAGTTGTACAGATGTTTGGGGTAACGGTTCTTCAAGCTGCAACTGAAGAATTTTGATGTTATCAATAGCCTTTATGTAGTTGTTTTTCTTGAATCATGTGGATGTGCTAGTGGTAATTTGCTTCTTAATACACTATAACCCTCGTTTAATCTTGCTCTTGTTTTCCGTCATGGCGCATTGCTTCTCACGGTTTTGAGAGGTCTTGAGTTGGATGTGCCTGCTGGAGTATCCATAGCTGACTAATAACTTTATTCCGAAGCTTTTGCTTAAATAACCATTTACCCTTACGATTAGAGTAACCCTACTCTTTCCTCTTGAATCATATCGTTGACTTAGCATAATATTTCTATGTTCATTATCTAGGTCAAGGTCGTTGTATTTTTTTACATCAGGAATACATTTAATTATATACAATAAATTCATCTTAAAACTATTGAGATGACTCCTTTGCTCACCGAAGTTCTTCCTCTAGTTTGGTGACCAACCGAAAATCTGCTTCCATCTCATCCTCCTGCTCTGGACATTGCGGCTGTCCACACCACCTCTTGTAGGCATAATCATACACGTTCTTATATTCCTCCAGGACTTGTTCATATGTACTAGGCTGGGATGTAGTTTGCATCGCCGCTCCTTGCTCAACCTCGATAGCCTGAAGAGTTGCTACCAACTCCTCCTCACAAACCGCATCTCCCCAAATATTGTTATTGGCGCTGCTCATGGTGTTCCTTGTTCCAATGTCTGATTTGGAATAGCTCTAACAAAGGACCGCAGCATCTCACATGAATTGGTTTCACAGGGAGGGGGAAACCAGTTTTTTTATCCCCCTCCCCTCTTTCCTCTTAAATCATATCTTTGACTTAGTATAATTGTTCTAGTCAAAAGAATATCTGATTGGGCCTGATTATGGCCGGTGTAACTGGTTGAAATCGATCGCCTTGTACCATCTTTTGTGTATATTTTACCGTCTTGTATGTAAGTACAGTATAAGTGTAAATACACTTTATAGTGTTGAAAGACGTGTTTTATTTATCCTGTTTAGTTGTAACAACACGTATCATGCTAATAAAGAAATTATTTAAAAAATCAATGATAGAGGGTGATTCCCATTCAATCAAAACACAATGAAAATCATTTATGTGTAACGGTCTAACCATTGCCTTTACTTTTAATTTTATTCCTCGATATTCATAATTATAAATATCCTGAAAAGCTTCTGAGACAGCAAGCTCAGAATGAGCAAGCCACGTGTTTACACCTAATGCTTCCTTAGCCATATGATAATTTTCACCCCGCTGTTACAGTATATGTCACATTTACCCCTCCATAAATTTTAACTTTTTCAGAATTTGTGTCTTACTTGTCTACATGGAATATTTTCTAAGTCCAAAACTGCCGGGAGACGGACATTTCTTCCTCTATAATTTTCACTACAACGTTTTTGTCTAACTTGTTTGTATGGAGTATTTCTAAATCCGAAACTAGGTCAAGGTCACGTTTATAAATAAAAGAATTAAGTGTTAAGCAAACATTCAATCTACAAAATTATTATAAGGCATTAAAGTGTTAAGAAAACACATTCCATCTACAAGATTATCATAAAGCATTAGGCGTTAATCAAACAATCACTCTACAAATTAACTATTATAAAGCATCAAAAATAAAAAATAAATATATTAAACTACACATGCAAATGCGTGTGATCTCTCAATTTTGCTTTGGGCCCAACGTACACTTAAGAGACCTAAGCTACAGCAGATTGAAACCCATTTGGACTTAGATCAAAGGGGCGTCAGGCTACTGCGAAGAGAGCAGAGTCTCGGGCTCTATATATACCCGAACCAGCCAAACTGGTTACCATATATGGAAATGTCAAAGTTTGGGAAGGGGTTCCGTCAAAGGGGGGGGGGGGTTCCGCTGAGGGGGGTTCCACCGAGGGGGGTCCCGCCGATGGGGGGTTTCCGCCGAGGGGGAAGGAGGGTCTAGGTCGAACAGGTTCTAAACAGGTCCCAGCTTTCTTAACCATATATGGATGGAGCAGGATTTCACCATGCGGCCCGTTTTTCTCCGGCTGCCACTTCATTCCAGCTTTGGCCTACAAACTGTTACCACGTGCTGCACCAAAATGACTTCTCCACTGACCCCCGAGAAACTGCGACGTTTGAAGGAGTCTTTGAAGAAGACGTCAGAGAAAAGGAGTGGATTTAAGAAACCTACTTCATTTAAATCCACAATTTTAAGATTCTTCCGGAACCATCCACTATATTTCCAACAACGGCCTTCAACTCTACCTTGACCTTCTACTTCTGCATCTGCTTCAACTCGACCTTCAACTCCACCTCTCACCATTGATGAAGTTATGAGCGGACGAAGGTGATGACTGCAAGTGAACTGGTTACACCGCTCGACTGCAGAACAACCAAGTTCGGGAAGTTGAAACTCATGACGAAGTATAAACTTGTGGGTAACAACGGTACCAACATCTGCCTGTTTGAGCACCACGGCCAATACATCGAGGTTCCCATACCGCGATCTCTTCCGCCACCTCCTGAGATCAGCTACAAGCAAGATTGATATTTCGTCCGGCAAGAGGGGCTGGTAAAGTGGGTTGTTAAAAATGAATAAAACATTCACGATCCCTTTGTCATCCTTCATCATGTCATCACCCAAACGGTTCTTTTCAGGACCACCTAAACATTTCAAGTTAGGGACCTTGCCTTTAAATAGTCAGGAGACATTTATTAGTCTCCGGCTTGTGTAGTCACCGTAGGTGTTACTTTAAGACCGGTTATGGAAGTGACCTTGACCGGGTTAAAGGGGGGTAAAGTTTATCCAAAGTATACTATGTGGGTATAAATTACGCGGCTTGGCAAGACGAACAAGAAGGTGTAATCAGAATTCAGATCCGACCAAGGGTATAGCAACAATAGCGAAAAACGTCTATGTAGAAGGATAAACCTAAATAACTTCTTTATTTATGGTTTCAAGTATACCATGTGGGTACTCAAATTACGCGGCTCAGCAGGACAAACAAGAAGATGCAATGAGAATTCAGATCCGACCAAGGGTATAGCAGCAATATCGAAAAAAAAACAATATTTGAAGGTCAAGGTAACTTTGTGGTGGGGGTAGTTGTCTATCCTACACGCTAGTGCTACGTCATTATACCTCCAGCTAATGACGAATGAACATCTAGCTATACAGTTTGCGTAAAGTCTGAACATGTCACAGTTTTACAGGAATATGACGAAGGTGTCCTTCAGTAGTCCGCTTGCCATAACCTTCTACTTCTCCGACAATGAAGACAGAATGTCTACGCTTTTAGTGGACTGTGAGCGTTTTCGTCTTAGAATAATCAAGGTTGAAAAACTCTTAGCCATTTGTCTGCTACGCAAAAAGCATCACATGAATACATGCACTAATTTAGATCACAGTAACTGTTATGACTATACACATACGGTGTTTAGCACAAATAATTGAAGTTTTCAGTTACGGAGCTACGATCCTCACAGTGTAAGAGCTAAACGCTAACTAACGCATGCCCCGTGGTTATTGTGCGAAGTCACAACTTGGAGGGGGGAACGTTGTGGTGGAAGGTCTGGTGCGGTGGGGGTAAGAACGGGTACCTATCCTACATGCTTGTGTTACATCAGTATGCCTCCGACTCTTGTCTAGTACACATGGACTGGGCAATCCAAGACACTACTGTTTCTTCCACATCTTCTTTTTATAATATTGAACAAGCTGACACTAATGTAAATCCCACTGATCAAATACAAATACATGAAGTTTCTACTACAACATATTCTGATGTGGAAGCAATAATGTTATCCTTGATGGGATTTGACTAATGGATATTAAATTATACACAAGACAACAAACACCAAGGATTCTGAACATACATCATTGGAGGAAACTTCAAACAATACGCGCACGGAAAGTATTAAAAATAAAATTTAAAATGCATATAAGTTAAACCCACTATCTTGCATAGGTTTCATTCGTTAGTTTTAATTCGATATCTTTATCGAATGAATCTATCGAAACAAACATGTGCAGGATTTATTTTTCAAAACAACCTCAGGATGACCTTGAACTAACCTTACTCACATGACGTCACTAATACGTCGCCAACTACATCTCCAAATACGTCACAGCTACGTCACTAAAGCCACGTGACCGGAAGCTGTCAATCACTTGGCCCAGAAGTCTCATTTCCCCACTACTTAACAACCCCGTAAATTACAAGTTTTTACAAAATTAATATAAGTAAAACTTAAATATCTTTAGTGTTTATGCTAATTCAAAATATAAATCTTACGATACTCATTTTACACCTTTGTTTTATCGAGCAACTAAACATAACAAAAGACTGCCTATTCCTATGACTTTTAAACGAGCTTATCGGCAGCATTGTTGCTGCTCAATAATAACATCTGGTCACTGGTAAAATGAAAATCAAAGACTTAATTAAAGAGTGTTAATAGCTTTTAGTGAATTTTCCCGAAAGTAACGTTATCGACAATGCATAAACCTTGTTCCTTGTTTCCTTGTTCCTTGACTTTCAAAGCAGGAACAAGGCTGGGGATCATGATGGAGTTTTGTTTTGTGGCCTACGGGGCCACAGCACTATTTTCTGAAATTCTTATGAATTGTAAAATATGAATAAGCCTTAGCTTTACTAAAACATGTCATCACAACAATATTTTGGTGTGATTATGAAACACATATACAGTAAAATGTTCATACGATGTCGATGGGTTGAAACTGGCCTCAGATGCACTTTACTTTGTAACTGCGAGGGTCAGTGCAATGAATAAAAAGGTTTGTTTTTAACGTTCTAAAAGTGTTTTTAATGCTATAATAATTGATTTGTTTAGTAAAATATGAAGAACTAGGCTTATCTTTACTCAGTTTTATTATTTTAACAAAAGTTTGGTGCGATTATATAGAAAAGATACTTGCATAAATACACACATAAGACTTAAACATAAACTGTACAGTTCATGACAGCCGTATAAGAGTATTGGAAATCATTGGTTTTAAGTATGTCAGATATTTTTGTCACTGTAACTCATAGACCAATATTTTTTTTGTATTTTTAATAAGCATTCGAACCATGAATAGCAATCTTATGTACTTACCATTTTAGCTCGTCTACATGAATATGTGCTCTGATACGTGTTATCAAGCAGTGAAATTTTGGAGAAATACATTTTCATCGCAATAACTCCTAAGCCGATGGTCGGATCTAAATTAATATTTAAAGACATGTTGTGTTAAATATCTAATCAGCTTTACTAAAATGTATAAATATATGGGACTAAAATAATTATTTAAGAAGATATGAGCATTTTATTACAGCTATGTAATTTCTTACGGTAGCGATTTTGATGACGTCATAACAGGGAGGTTGTGACCTCTGATCGAGTGTCTCCCGGTGATTTCCTGACCATTATTGCATATATAAGAACTGTGCAAAACCTCAAATTGGTATCCTGCACTGAAATATTTTTACACTAATTCCACTGACTATTACTGAAAATGCAGATTACTTAACTTTGCTTCGTATATGTATCGAAGCAACTAAAACGCTTATTGAACTAATCACCTCTTTGTAATTAAGGCAACTTGATCTCAGAATAATTAAGATTTTATCATTTCAGGTGATATCAGACACATGTTTTACATACATGTCAAATTCATCTCCTTAAAAACAAGTATAATTCATAACTTTATTAAACACAGTTTTACATTGTTTTTTCATGTACAGTATTACATACTGCTCAAAACTCGTGAATAATAATTATTTGTCTGCAATAAATGTACTAATTTTTTAATTTGTTCACTCTGCATCGTTTTTATGCTTTATGTTTTATTGGCACACATATAACAGATTATATGTCTGTTTTCTCACAAGTTGTTTACTTCACTACACACAATCAACGCAAACGTGGCAATGTAAATTACTATATAAAACAACTTTTTCACCTTTGGCTTGACCTAATCTTGTTAATTGGCTATTCGTATCACCTGAAGACGGGATCTGAATCCAGATCCCGAAACGTCGTGACACTTGTTTTTATCATTTAGTGATGCCAAGTTTCCGCAACAATTTCTTAAGTAATTTAAACTTACCTTCACCAACAATTGATTTTAAAGAGTAGACAGTTAGCTTTATATAAGACACTTATGCTCAATGTTCCAGTCAGCATAACCCAGAAAATCGTTGACCGAAACATCCAGGACGCTTCGGTCAAGGTCTGTTCGTCAGTAGATAGTATTATATATTCTCCAGCTGCGACTATTTCCGCGAGTTGTGAGTGTTGCTGTCAACTAGTTGATTGAAGATTAAAATTTGTAATTTAACCACTATATTTTCGGGGTCTAACTTATTGTTGTTTATTGGTGGAAACACATTGTTCGTGATGGTAAGTTTAGATTGTTTACGTATTGATTGACATAACTGGTTAGAGAGATACGATTATGGTTTTATTGTTATTGGCTAAACCTGAGGATCTTGACCGTATTGCGAAAGTGACAGTTGTGTATTAATGTGACTTATTGCGGGGATAAAATTGCATAGTATTTCTCCAGATTTATTTTTAATCAAACTATGCACTCTTTTAAAATCAAGCGTAAATTGTTACCATACGATTTAGTAATAAAGAGCCCATACGGTAGGCCCAGTTTAAGATTCAAACTGTTATAATAACCATCCAGAGTTAAAGACATTAGATTCAGAGTTATGGGCTACTAACCTAATAATGTCTCAAATAAGTTTGGTAGTTTATAAATAATATTTTAGACATATTTAACCAGAATGACGAAAGAGTTATATAAATCGACTTATATGATTGATGATAATCCGTGTAAACTTAAACGATGCTGAAAAAACATATCGTTTAACCATTTAGCTTCAGTAGCAATTTAGTAGAATACTTTAAGAAATGAATATTATTTGTAAAATTAATTAGTTTTGGTACATTGATTTCACACTGTTAAATCTTAATTCTAAATATATATTTGGTATCAATGTAAACAACATTATTCACCAAAAAACTGAAGTTTGTATTGGTTTGTAGAATGTAAAACCTTAAACATATGCCTGTGGGCTTACATCATTTCGGAAGTAAACTTATTTCGTTATTTTTGTTTATTCAGCTGATTACGCAGGATGTACGAGAATTAAATCATTCTTTAATTGAATTTGTATAAACAAACCTGTTGATATTGTATGTTGCAATTGAGAAGTATCAGGAGTATTTTCGATCCAAACAGACTTTTTTTGAGCATTTCTGTTGTAGGGCAGTTTATCCTGTGATAGGAAACCGGCCAAAAGTCCTTGTCCTTGCTACTTACAGTCCTTGCTATAAAATACATTGAAAAAGGTTTTACTTATATAGACGTAGTTATTGATTTTTTTATGATAAAATTTTAAATGTTATACGATACTACTTTATTAGACAGCAAACGATTAAAAGTTACTGTTGGAGTACTATAAACATTTATTTTTTATATTCACCGTTTATTCGAACCGTTTAGGATATCTTAATATGACAAGGAATCACTTCTTAGCCCCAAAAAACAAGACAAAACAAGTAAGATGCAATATATCTACCGTGTTTATGCGAGTTAAGTATAAATGCAAGTATATTTTTATTGCTGGGAATCTTAATTTGTTGTATTTTGTTTAGTTGTAACAACACGTATCCTGCAAATTGTTTTAAATTACATAAATGCAAACAGAACCATCTACGCCAATTTTTGCTAGGTAGATTTTATTTGGCCACCAATCCTTATTGCTTCAATGGAGCTGAGCATATATATAGCATTACTTTTTTAACCAAACAATGTCGGTTATATGCTAAAGTACCATTTTAAATTGCAGGTGTCCTAAACTGAGCTAGTAATATCAATTAAAACGTATTAAATAATTTTTAGGTGTTATTTTGCCAAACACTATTTTAATAAGACGTGACTCCTGAAGTTAAGTCATATTTTTTGAGATGCTATAATCGTGTCGGAAAATGATATTACAGAAGCCCCAGGTACAACTCCCAGAGATTTCGCTTTAAGGTAACACGTTCACTTATTTCTCAACCACTTTGCTTTAAAGCCTCGAAGCTAAGTGACTTGCATAATTAATACAACAATAACATAGGCCTCGGCGTGTCAAACACGTTGACACTTTTAATGGTTTAGTATACAAAATAATGTCAAAAAAATTAATAAAACGATTATTGTGAATCTGGCTCGGTTTTCAATTTGCATGAAATAATATATATTATACAATTTGGTAAGTTTTTCCTATATTAATATGTTTAAAATACTCAGTAACAGGTATCATTTCTCTATCTAATATATATACAGCCGCATGTGTAACTGACTCACTGAGGTATACGAATTCTAGACCACTTCTAGACGAGCTAGAAACCTGAAATTTGGCACGCAGGTAGCTTTCCCTTGTAACCCCCAGGAAAATTGCCAAATTTGACAATTTTTTATTTTAACCCCCCTACAAAAAATATTTAAATTCCCCAAAAAAAGGCTTATTTTAAAATTCCAGTTTTTGAGCTCTAGCGGTTAAACGGATTGCCCTATCAAAAAACAGACACCACCATGTGCTACGGATTTTTCAAGATCTACAACTTTCTATGACCTTTTGTCGTATCTCGTCTCCTTCGCCCTTAGATAGCTCTAGATTTTTTTCAAATTTTGAGATTTTGTGGCGGTTTTTTATTTCCTATCACGTTAATATACTTGATGGAGGCCTAATATTGGGCACGCAGTATGTCTACATCACACTTAATAAATGGCAGCAGAAATATGAACAGTTTTTATTACTTAAACCTGTCGAAAAATGAAAAACTCTAAAAATATCTTTAGATATGACCGTTTTCTTAGAATAAGTAGTGGTGTGTTAGGGGTTCTGTGCCAATTTATATTATTGGACATACACGTGACACCAATAATACTTGAGCTAGAGACGTGAGATTTGGCATGCATGTGTCTTGCACCTTTTCTTCCCAAATCTAACTATTTTAGTTTGAACTATTTCAACAAAATTAATAATTGTGAATACAAAAATCAAAATGTGGTATTTTTTTATTTGAGCTCTAGCGGCCGAACGGGTTGTCTTATCGAGAAACGAAGACCACCACGTGCCACGGATTTTAAACGAACTACAACTTTAGTAGTGTGACATTTTGCCGTATCTCACCCTCTTCACCCTTAGATAGCGCTAGAATTTTTAAATTTAAACTTTTTTCATAGATTTGTTCGTGGTTTTTAATGGTTTGTCGCTATAATATAGAACTTAGAGGCCTAATACTTATCACACAGTATTCCTACATTACAATTAATGCTAAGCAATGCTCCCACGCCCAGATTAAGTATCTTAAACACCCAAAAAAAATTAAAGTAAGTAAGTTTTTGAGCTTTTGTAGACTTTTCGTGTTTTTCGGGTACATTTTTTTCTGTTGCGCTCTGTCGAGGGTAAAATCCCTTATAAATCATGTCATATTTGTTGCAGAAGGCTTGTAGTTACCCAAAGTCATAGTATTTCAGGTTGTTAACGGTGGTCGTATCCCTTATAAGGTTCAACATACGCCTTTTAAAGGCTACATTATACATAAGTTAAGGCTATAATTTTTTTCAAGCACTAAGGTAATACATGGAGGCTTAAAATTTAAAATACTACGTCTCCATACCAAGTAGTATTCATCAAGAGGCATATGGCCAGATTTTATAGGTTAAACCCTTAAAAATAATCAAAGCCTTATATTAGTTGTAGAATTCAGGTCTTAAATAGAATTTTGACCAATTTACATTAAATTGTGGCCAAACAGCGACCTGGGGGCGAAGCCCCCCAAAGGGGCCTGGGGGTGGAGGCGGAGCGATTTTTAAATTGTTATATACTCTAATATTGTACTGTTAGCCCTAAATTTGTTCACTCAATAAGTCTACTTTATATTTTGAGTATACATAGGACCTCGGATTATTAGCGTAATTAAACCATGTGCCATAGGTACTACGACAGGGACCTGGAGTCGAAGCTCCCCATAGGGGTCTGGGGGCGGACCCCCCAGCAAGCGAAGCGAGTTTCTGATATACAACGAGTTTTTGTGATAAGAAGCTTCCAGGTTATTAGTTATTGAAGATCTTGTAATAATTAATAAAGATATCTATAAACATGATAATATTGCGATAATTTAACCAGGGATGTGCTATTAACAAAAATACTATTAAAATCAATAATCGACAGGCTTTTCAGATGATTAGATAATTAGCAAAATAATTGTTGATTTTTTCAGTTTTTTATTTGATTTATCACTTATTGTATAATAGTGTCTCAAATCTGAGGGTCTAAATGTCCGTTGATAAAGCTAGGCATAAAACGAGAAATAATCCGGATAAATTACTTAATGAAATATATATATACATATATACATATATGTATGTATATCTATATATATATTTATATATATGAATTACTGTTTGATGAGTTATATGTTGTTTGTAATAATAAGATTACTTCAAATATGCCTTTATTTGTTTGGTTATTTATTTCATAAGTAAAAATCTTCCGGACAAACACTGAAAAATCAGTAATAATAATAAATGGTATGGAGACCCATACAGTGTTGTTCTATACAAAGGCTATGTAAAAAATGTTTCTTCTTGATATACCGTAACAATCATTTTTGATGTTCACGCTCACCGAATCGAACAAAATTCAAGCTCGAAACTGAGGGAAAAGAAAAATCGTTTCATTCTGTTGTCGCCTGAGGATGTTTGCAGCACAATCGGGAGTTCTTTCATTTTGATTACTGCATGCTTCACTTTTGTAAACAAACGGAAATCGTACCTCGTCAACTTATATTATAATAATAATAAAATTGTATTTTACATGACAATGTTATTAATATACCTGAATTTACAAAAATAATGTTATGTGAAATATTTTAATCAGGCAAGGTAGGCATAGGTCCTATCTTTCTCTTCCCGGAGGTTCGGCACTTTTTGGGATCGATGGGGCATTTTCCTAAGTGAGATGGGACATCGTGCAAAGGCATCTATGTATGGCCGGCCTGGAATGCAACCCAAAACCTCTCCAATATCCTCACATTGCACCTCTTCAATAAGTATCTTCCTACCTCGTTTTTAAAACGACCTCCTTTTTAATCCAAAAGTATCTATTTGCTTTAAAAAAACAACTTTTAACATTACGCACCCAGTGAGTTTCGACCTGTACTACCGAATAGGTTCATAACATGACACCAAGAAAACCGTTTGGATAGCCGTTTAAAAATGTATATGTTAGCAGTTGTGTCTGATTTACCTTCGAATGGTTGGATGAGATCGTTAGGCAAAACCATCTGAAACGATGACCTTTTTTAATTTACTTTAGATTGTAACTAGTGCATATTTACGGTTATGTAAGATATAAAACATGCTCTTTCAAAGTTCTGAATATTACTTTATTGTTGTGAAAGTACTGTCGACGACGAGTGTGTATTTTCAAAACACTGCTGATGGCAGAGAGGTAGGAGAGGTTCGTCGGGGAAACACAACAATTAATATATACGTGCATCGTTTTAAACCTATCGACTCAAACTATAGTAAAGGTTAAGGTTGCATGATGCTGCATTTGGGTGATAGGGAAAAATAATAAATATAATGACGTAACAGGAACAATATTCGTCTCACGTTCACCTTCTAGTTTAGAATGCAACACGAAGATGGGCGTATACCAAGATCTTATTTTGTTAGCAAATTTATTTTAGATAAGTTATAGTACACCACCATTAGCACCAGTACGCAGTACCGTTGATTTAATTCGAGTTCTATATCTGACCAGAGGAAACCCATAGAGGATTCACGAGTTGAAAGTATTTTACTGGTGAGTAAGCGTATTAAATATTTGTATTTTTAGCGAATTTCCACTATAGGTAAGACTTAAGCCCGAGACCATGATAACTTTTCGTTTTGAGGCCCCATAAGCAAAAAAAACCATTCGTTCAAATTCATATATAGGTGTATGTATAATGTAATTGTAATATTGTAAAAATTGTATATTGTAATAATATATGTAATTCTTTTTAAACCCAAACTTTTGTTTAGACCATTAAATTTAGCTTAACAAATTGTTATTTTGATCATCGCTCTAGTCAATTGGTTACCGAGATATTAAAAATGTTAAACAAAGTACGTTGTGCAGTGTTAATCTTATAGAGGATAAGTAAAATTTTATATCTCGCTTATTAATGAACAAATATTAATGATACTTAGTATGTGGCTTCATCTAGTTGTGGTCTATTCTTATTTTCACAAAAACAATTTTTACCGATACTTCCTGTAGCAGCAAACTTGCGCACTCAGCCCCCATGTTATTCTTAAGGAGAATAAGTCTAATCTTATGTCTCCCTTAATTATGACATAAATCAATAACATTTGGTATGTAGTTTCACCTCTTGTTGAGTTATACTGATACTTGCATGAAACCCCATTTGTTGTGCTCCTTGTTGCAGGAAACCTGCGTACTCATCCCCCATGTTATTCTTATGGAGAATAATTAAAATATGGTATACATCGCTTATTTATGAATGTAGATTGATCAAACTTGGTATGTGGCTTCACCTAGTTGAGTTATATTGATATTTGAATGAAAACCCACATTTCGCGTTCCTTTTGCAGCAAACCTGCTTACTCATTCCCCATGAGAGTTATTCTTATGGAGAATGATTCAAATGTTTTATATCGCTTATTCATGAATATTGATCGCTTATGGATGAATATTGATAAAACTTGGTATGTGGCTTCACCTAGTTGAATTTGTATTGATATTTTCAACAAAATTGTGTCAGCAAACCTACATACTCATCCCCAATGTTATTCTTATATAGAATAATTAAAATACCGCTTATTTGTTAATATATTTTTATGAAACTTGGTAAACGGCTTTATATAGTATTAAGACAAAAATATGCATCGGAAATTCGCTGAGTACGCAGGTTTGCTGCGACGGGGGTATTTTATTTACATGTTTGTCATAATGATAGGAAATATGTTTTATTCCCATATGAGAGAAGTGTTGAGGGTTGACTACAAGCCACTGCCATTTTTAACTAGTTTAATTTGCCGTTGACGTTCTATGCTGCATTATTGAATTTGGTTATTGAAAGACAATACATAATTTGAGCTCTGATAATTGTAAAAAACAAACTGAATATTAGAATATTTAAAATATTTGTAGGTCCACTACTTTCTTGATACTATTCAAATAATTTATTTTTGGGTTTAAATAATCTTATATTAATTACAAAAAACAATTGGTTTATGTATCATGGTTTCCATTGGTACATACGATGTAATTTAAAGTAGGAAACAAGTCTGTAAAGTATTTTTAATAATAGGGAAAGGTGTGTAGTTTGAGTATATTCCCAAAGTAAGAAAATGTGGGGAGTTCACTTCATTAATGGGGAAATCACTAAAACAGTCTGGGAAAACTGATTGATCGTGTTAAGTTTGGAAACTGTAGCAAAAGCAGAGTGCGTAGCGTTTATTTTCTTTGATTTATCCAGGGAAGGGGCAAATTAAATAAATCTACCTTCAATCGAGAAATATTAAATCAGCATCCGCCCTAAGGGAGGTGAACCTGACATTGATTGAATGAGAAATTTCGTTTTGCCGATAGTGAACATGTTATTACAGTTCGGCAAAACACTTTAATGTAGCGCCAAATGCGGGTTTTGTTATAAAATGGTAATTCCTTAATAATTTTCATGAACTGTATCAGTTTTACGTAGTCCTAACAATAAAAAGTAATTATGTTTTGATTTGTTTTGTTTGTTACGCCAGTGACACTTGCAACGTTTTGAAAGGAACAATCCAAATTCTGGTATTTTCTTTATATTATATGCAGATTACATTTCAAGTGTCATTTCACACTCTTTTTTAGTAATATACATTATACTTGAGTCATAAAACCACGTGAAAGCAATTGTAAGTGTTTTTTTGTATTCTGAATCGTGAGAACTATTTGGATGGTAAAATTGTATATAGGCACAAACAATTAGGAACCTTTAAAGGAATTTGTGAATAATACACATTTATATGAATTCCTGTATTTTTCAATAGTAATAAATTCCGAATGTGTAAGTTTAATAAGAGTCATGTCTCAATCAGGTGGTATTTTGGTTCTTGATTCTCGCAAACCTTATCATTGATGGCAAATCATATCAAGCTATTTTTCTCTTATCGGTAGCGGTAAATAACTGCTTTAGTGGTAATGACATGATTACATTGGCTTCCCTGATAGTGCTATTTGGATAGTATTGGTTAAAGTAAACAAGAATATCGATTACATTAAACATATGTTTTACATATTGAAACAGATAAACTAACCATAGTTGCTGTATATTTAATATTTAATTTACATTATTTTTTAGATTCCCCCATTCTGGTTCTAGAGTGAATAAAAATTAAATTTGAAACTGGTACTTCTTCCTACAAACGTAAAAAAAATAAATAATGTTATAGTATTTACCAGATACAGTAACCTTACTTTAGCTTTTTAGAAAAAATACATCTGTTTTAGTAATCAAATCAAATCAAATTTCCTTATTGTCACAAAACAAAATAAATTGCATTAACATACGTCATTACAAACATTTTTCTAAAACTAAACATATTTCTTGTCAAAATAATCCTTAACATTATAAAAACTACTTTTAAGTGAGAACCTTTTTACATTTATTTTGAAGGTGACTAGACTACATTCTTTACATTTTCGTTTAAGAGTGGTCGGAAGGCTATTGAACAGTTTTATACAATTATAGACTGTGTGGTTTTTGAAAAATGTTGATTTATGTGGTAGTACGTTACAATTGTGCTTGTTTTGGTCTTACTACTCGACGATTGTAAAAATTCGTGAAAAATGTGCTGGTTCTTTTTATCAAAAATAGTGACTCCAAGATATAAATAGATGGAAAGGTGAGCAGATCAAAAGCCTTGAAGTAGGAAGCACATGATTCTGTTTTGTCGATTCCTGCAATTATTCTCACATCTCTTTTTTGAAGAATGAAAATATATATGAGCTTCATATATGAGCTCTCAGACCCCCAAATCACAACTGCGTATGAAATAAATGGATAAATGAGGGCATAATATGCTGAGAGAAGAACTTCAGTACTGGAGAAGGTAGATAGACGTCTTAACACAAAAACACCTGAAGAAAAACGGCTAGCGACATGCTCTATGTGAGAAAAACAAATTTAAATTTGAGTCTAGGTGAAGTCCAAAAAAATGTTACGTCATCTGCCGCAGTAAGGACACTTTCACCTATGAACGATTTTAGAAGAGATGTTTCTTTATGGCCAATGGAGAAATCAAGCAGTTTGGTCTGATCAGAATTGACCCACAACATATTTTCATGGAACCATTGCACAATACTCTTTTATTTAACATAAGAGTTAATTTCCAAATCTATTCGTGCCTGATGCGATATGGCAAGTGAGGTTTCATCTGCGAAAAGACACAGATTACCATTAATAACAAATGATTTTAAGTCCGTTATGTATAAAATGAACAACAACGGGCCCAGAATTGAACCCTGAGGAACTCCGGAGATGACAAGATTCTCATCTGAGTATGAATATGTCATACAAATTTATCTATAGAAGGTATCTTTACTAATTGTCTTTACCATTTTAGAGCAGTGTCCCATATTCCAATGCTTTCAAGTTTTTCTAGAAGCAGACCATGATTTACCTTGTCAAATGCCTTTTGGAGATCAAAGAAGACACCCGCTACGGATTTATTTAGATCTAGCTCTTTTATAATAAATTTGATGAGGGAAAACATGGCATCAACAGTAGACTTGCCCTCTAAAAAGCCAAATTGACCAGAAAATGAAATACTATGTTTGTCAATAAAATAAATCAACCTATTTAAAACTGCTTTCTCAAATATCTTGGAGAATGAAGATGTAATCGAAATAGTTCTATAATTCTATTCTTGAAAGACATGGTTTTAGGTGAGGTATTATTTATGACTGATACTTTTCTTTTGGGCAATCCACTCACCTTATTAAATAAACTGGAACATATCCGGTCTTGTCAGGAATGCACACAAAATACACATACAAAGTTGACGTCACAAAACTTAAAAAATACACCATTTACAGACAACCGAATAGTTCAGCAGTCCGACGTTTCGCTACACCACGGTGTTAACGTGCGGCGTTATTAAGGATAACCCTAGCGTCACGGTCGCGCACCCGTTGCGATCGCCTTACCACGACACGTCATGGCTTGACTGTAGTCATTTGACCATGGTGATCTGCTAAGGAAGTCACAAGAACAGAAGCAGCAACATAATCCTTGGGAAGATCAGTGTATGCATGATCAATAAGTGACCTAGAGTTTTTAAACTCTCTTGTAAATGACCAAACTATGTTCCTCAATCCATGACATTCCATGGTATTCATTAGCACATCAACCTTCAGGTGAGAAATAGATAGGTCTACATTGAAGTCACCTGCCACAAGTGTACTATAACTCGGTGACATTACTTTATCAAGGAAGAATGATAAATGATTGTAGAAAAACATGTGTTCCTCAAGAGAGGCAGAAAATAGAGTCGGCTTATAAACGACAACAATAAGGAAACTCTATCATCAGGTAAATCATCAGGTCAGATAAAAGTAAATTTCCATAAGAATAACAAAATAAAATAAAAGTAAATAACTTTGAAGACTTGTAGAGTGGAGCTTAAAGTGTATATTAACAAACGTCGTGCAAATATTCAGTTACTGTATATCGGCTCTAAAGTATTTGCGTTAAAAAGAACATGCATGACAACAAACATATCTTGTTTTTGTAATGTATAGATTATTTTTAACTAAGGAACTTACACATAATACATAAGGTACTTAGATAACGTAGGAGTCATAGCTGCTGATGTTCAGGCGTAAGTTGAGGTGAAACTCTAAACTAACCATAAACATATGTTGCGCCGCCTAAGATATTACACACTACTGTATTAAAATAAGTAGTAAACATATGTTGCGCCGCCTAAGATATTACACACTACTGTATTAAAATAAGTAGTACGATTCCTACCATGGTCAATCTAGGTTTTACATTCTGAATTTCACTCCTAAGGCTACAAATTTGAATCACGTAGTCGCTAGAATAATACGACTTAATAATACTTTAATTTGAAGCGCTCGCCAATAAGGTTGTATTCCTACGCACCGGAAAGAGGGTTAGTTTTTGTAACAGGCTAGCTGATCGCGTTCTAAACTAGCGTATATTTCAATGTAGATTTGCGCTAGATATGCCTTCACTAAATAATTTTTTTTTATTATTTGGCCAAAATTATAGAAATGGTTTATCACGTTTATCCGTCGATCACGTGGCATCGAAGCACGGACTCCATCATCCTCGTTGGTTTCATTTGAACACAACTTTTTAAAGCAATCTTTTTCGAAGCTTGATGAAATGTTTGTTTTTTGTTGTTTGAAGTATATTTTTATTTAAATTTGACTAAAACAACTATTTCGAAAACTCACGACAAGTTGTTTGTGTTAATTAAAGGAAATTTACATATTCAATGCAAACCATCGCTCGCAAATAGGATACATGTTCAAGAGGAATTTTTTGAGATATGAATAATAGTTTTTTGATCATGAGTATCATGATTTCAGTAAGTAATGTTAAACATTCCGATTAAAATTTGTCCTTATGTAGTATGCACTATTAGTGGAATCATTTTGGTCGTGAACCCAAAAAAATTGCAACAAAAGCGATTTTTTTTTAATTATAGGTAAGTGCTTTTAATCACCCCTCAAAAATCGCCATCCATCGTACCTTGGCAACATGACCAAAGATTCAAAATGGCCGCCAAGATGGCGGCAAAAATGTTTATTTTGGCTAATATCTCGAGAAGGATTAGTTTTATCAAAAAAACTTTATTTTAGCAAAAATGTAGCTCTTTAATTACTGATTAATTTTTGTAAGTACATTTTGTCTGTCATATGTACGGTATAGCTTGAATTTGCCGAGCCGTATTTGATTAAAATCTGCATTTTCCCAAAAAAGTCTAAATTTCCAATTAGCCCAGTAAATTTGTTGATAAACCTCAAACTCATGTTGCTAAGGTACGATAGATGGCGATTTTTGAGGGGTGATTAAGAGCAGTCTTAGCTATCATTTAAAAATTAAATCACTTGTGTTGCAATTTTGTTGGGGTTAGGTCATATTTTATCATAAAATGATTCCACTATATCTTTTACCTCCACTTAAGGGAGAAGGATTGTGATGTGGTGTTACGCTACGTTATTTACGGGAGAGAGAGGTCAGCATCACGTTTCACGGGAATGTTTAGATTATACTGTAATGTTATGAGTTGAAAAATTCTGTTCTAGGTATTCTATTAGTTGTTTGTTTTGGTTTAAAATAAGTTTGTTTATCTTCTACAGTCCTTCAACACCTAAAATATGTATTAATAATATATTATTAATGTACTTTATCGATGTTGTTTTATTACAATGTTTTAAGGTTTTGCTTTCAAAGATTTCTTACATACAAATGGTTTTTTTCTATTTAAAAGAGTGTATTTGTTTTAATTTTATAATAATTACATCAGTTATAACAGATTCAAGGTTTTATAAAATTAATATTTTATTAAAACTGACCTTTTCAGGTAAAGCTAAATTAAAATTCTTGCGTAATAGCCCATGAAATCTTGGTTGTAATTTAAATGCCGTTTACAAAATAAAGAGCAGATTTTATGGAAACAGCAAATAAATGTTACATAATTTTTTCCATTTAATAGATCAAAGATTTGAAATTTGATCGTCCAGCTGATATTGTTTTCAGCAGATTGTTTATTTGTATTCCATCGTTACAAGTAAGAATTAGGACTCTACAATAGAAACTCTCCATTTTTTTTTAAACGTATAAACTCCAAATGCTATTATGAGACAATGAAATAGCACCGTGGTGGTTTTATTTCAAAATTAAATACTAGGGAAAGGGGTGAGAAAGTTGTCAATATTTAAATTACAAGCCACATCTTTGGTTAATGAATATTCAAATTAATTCTGTGTTTTTGACAGCACTATGCAAATTATTCCTTCTTTTTCCGGTGCACTTCATAATTTGATGTAGAATCAAAAGCACTCTTAACAAACTCAAAACGTTATAACACCACATTAATAACAAACAGTATTGAAGGGAATTATCTCAAGATCTATTTTTAATTTTACCTGAACACTCCCAAAGTATAAAACCCAAAAGTAAAACCTATAGTCGCGTCCCTTTTACGTTTTCTTTTTGGGAACTTGGAATTTATTAGAAAAAATATATAAATACCTGAAACGTAAACTTAATAAAAACAACGGTCTATGTAAAGTGTTACGGTTATGCGTCATTATTTCCTCTTATTACTGCAATTAGATTTACAGCAAATGAACAAACGTACAATCTGATAAAACAATGCATTGTACATCAACTTTTTATGTCTTGTATGACACAATACCATAAATATGCCGCCTACAATACGTAACAGAGTCTGGCAGCAAAAACTAAACCTGTGTATGTAACCTGTGTGTGTAATGTTTTGTGGGACTTTAACTTAGAAGTTTTGCTTCGGCACAAACCCAGAATTGTGCCGAATACACAACTTTGCAGAGTCTGGAGTCGCAGTCACACCTGTTTGTGCATCGTAGGTAAATGTGTTGTGTTATTTCATCCGAAAGTTCCTTTAGAGATTCCTTCCTGAAGCCCGCTCATTAATAACAGCACTGGTAAAAGAATTATTTCAAAATTTGTTTATAGTATTACAAATACATAAAAACACAAACAAACACATACAAAAAACATACAAACATACAAAAACATACAAACATACAAATATATACGTATTTTTTTTCTTTTATTTTACTTAATTTATCAAACTAGACGAACTAAACAAAACCTGCATGGAACAAACCTGTCTATATAGTTCAGTAAACAGAATTTGATTGTTCATTCTCTGTTACATTTTTAACTTCCGGATCTCAATTGACAGGCTACGTGTCAGAATTATATTTCTACTACTTTAGGTAGAGCTATCTTAAGCTAGGAGGCTACAGAAATTGTCACAGCACTATGTAGATGTTCACAATCATAAACATAATTTTCCAATAGGAATAAAAATGAAGAATTTGTAGTACAGGTTTAGTTTGAGTCAATGAACATGTATGAAAAGTACTGAACTTCAAAGCTCCCTTCTTAGTTAAGCTGAAATAGGTTTACTTTCCACACAAGCAAGTGTTTCATTATTTAAGGTCTTAAACTGCATACAGAACAAATCTAGTTTTACACATTCATTGTCCCCATTCACAGCGGTAATCACAGTGGTACCATAAGCTGTTGTGATCTGGTAGTGACTAACTAGGTAAAGCACAAACAAGTTTATGAGAATCTATCTGTATTGCAGAACAGTCGATTGTCATTTACAGCTTCAAGTTCTTCAGAGTCCTTCGAGCAGGTAGTGAGGGAGTAGGGGAGATTAGGGGCTTCTACATGAGGTGGGGCTGATGCGGGTCGCCTCATTTGCATAACATTAAACCCCCACCCCCACCCGCACTCGCACCTCCATCCCCACCCCCACCACCACCCCGCCACCATTTTGTTTTTTAGAACAATTTAATTCCAGGAATTGAGGGGCTGACGCCGACTCGTCAGAGTAAACAATAATACATCAATCACTTGTCATCCTTTGTCCTTTTCGGATCTTTTGTTCGTTAAAAGCTTTTTAAGCGACGGGTCCAATTAAGAGAACAACATAACACCTGCGCCGAGTTCCGTGAAACGGAATAATGACCCTCGCCCCCACATCCACCGCCAACATTTTTGTTTTGTGTTTGAACACCTGCGTCGACAACAATGACGGACACGTTCAAACCTATCGGTTTGACCGACGCGCTCCCACCAAAACCGAACGTCACTTTACAATGCTAGCGTCCCTTCAGTTCAGTTGCAGAGTTCTCAGTGTGCGGACGTATTTTTCGGTGCAGCGCTGTTCGAAATAGTTATTTGTGCCGTTTCTCTTGGATTATCAAACGTAAGTCTAATTCATTCTTATTTTTATTTATGTTACTAACGAATATTTTATTTTCTAAATTATTTTGCGAAACTTTACTCATTGAGTCAAGATATAATATTGTACAATCCTCACGGACAATGAGAAGTCTAAACTTTAGAGTTTTACATTTTTATAAAAATACATTTTTATACAAACTTTAGCTTTTTTCAGTGCATGATAGTGTTTAATCCTAGTTAGTACTCTTCAATTAACATTATAAAGAGCGGCGGCTTACACTTCGTAATACAAATATTAAATTTAATTCTTATTTAAAAATAGATTTTTTTAAAGCAAAATATGATTTTTATATTTGTTAACTAAATAAGATTATCATTTTAAAACAAAATATTATTATTTTTTCAATTAAGTGAGAATCAGGCCAACCTATTGTTAGTTGAAAAGTATTTTCTGTTAGTACAATTAGTTTCTAGTTGTTAACGACTCTCGACCGTTCTACAGTAGGAAAGTTTGTAGGTTTCAGATCATGGAAGTCGAGAGACGTTTTACCTGTGGGGTGTGCGGAATGGCCTTTAAATTGAAAAATCATGTCGTTCGCCATTCCCGCACAGTTCAAGGCGGGAATCAATGCGTATGTCCCGACTGCGGAGAAGCCTACAGCAGGAGTGAAGCACTTAAACGTCACGTGGCTACAGTCCAGCGGCCCCAGACCTCACAACCTTAGAATCCCGCATCCAGACCAGGTCATTAATTTTATTAAGATATATTTGAGGGTAATTACATTCAGAAAACAAGGAAGAAAAAAAATTATATATATATAGAATTGAAACTAATCAATAATTCGTTGTAATTTTTAATAATCTCTTACTTTCTTTCAATAATGATAAATAGTTTGACTTCAGACGTATCATTTCATTATTTACTGTTTGTCTCTAATAAGTTCACAATTTCTTTGTTTCGAATAACTATTGCATTCTACTCTAACTTTCTTTTCATATTCAGAACTTTTAACGAAACGATATTTTTAACGTTAAATTGATATTAAATCATTATTGAATCCACATTTTTCAAAAATTTAAATTCGTCTTATTTATTTTGTTTACTTATTTATTCTTATTTTTTGTTTCTTATACTAATAAATTATGGTAGTAATTCAGATTTCGCTGCACCTCCCGAGCTCTCGAGGGCTTCTTTCCTCTGTGTTGGAAAGTACAATGCCTCGTGTTGATCGGTAAAGGCAAAGGAGATCCCTAAACCATGTCTGTACACAGACCTCTTTGTATGCTAGACACGGCAGGGAAGCTTTTTGAGTGACTCCTGAAGCCAAGGCTCACACAGGCAGTAGAAGCGGCAGGTGGACTTTCCGATCGTCAGTACGGCTTTCGATCGGGCCGATCAACGATTGGAGCTGTCGGTGAAGTGATCAGGACTTTTGAGGCTGTTCAGCAGGCGAACCACAGAACACGAAGGCTAGTCATGTTGGCTACGCTGGATGTGAGAAATGCGTTCAACTCAGCCAGGTGGGCTGACATGCTGGGCGCATTGAAGATGGATTTTGTAATTCCCCCGTACCTGTTAAGGATGCTGCAGAGCTACTTACAGGATTGGAAGTTGGTTTTCAACACGCCGGATGGACCGCGGCGGAGAGATGTAACAGCGGGTGCCGCTCAGGGCTCGATTCTTGGACCGGACCTCTGGAACATCGCCTATGATGGGATCCTCCGAATGGAAATGCCTCGGGAGACTTTCCTCGTCGGTTATGCGGACGATATCGCCGTAATTATAACTGCGCGGGATGTCGATGAGCTGCAGAGGCTGTTGACCATGGCCATGGGCCAAGTGACGAGGTGGATGGGTGACCACGGCCTGTCCTTGGCGACGGAGAAGACCGAGATCGTGCTTCTCACCAGACGGAGGATTAATCCCATTGTGCAGCTCGCGGTCGATCGGGAAGTGATTGTCACTAAACCCGTTGTCAAGAACCTGGGTATGAGCCTGGATGTTCGGCTCACATTCCGGGATCAGATCACATTTGCGACGGAGAAAGCTGAAAAGATTGTGGCCAACTTGAGCAGACTGATGAAGAATGTCGGGGGACCGATTGGTAGCAAGCGGCGGGTGCTGATGTCTGTGGTTCACTCCGTTCTTCTTTTTGGGTGTGAGGCATGGGCAGAGGCCCTCCGGAAAAAACGACTGAGGGGAAAGATGGCAGCGGTCCAGAGGAGAGGCGCTCTTCAGATCGCTTCGGCGTACCGCACAGTGTCGGAGCTGGCCGTCCTCGTAGTTGCTGGGGTAATTCCCATCGATCTTCTTGCTTTCGAGCGGAAGCGGATCTTCGATGGGAACGGTGCTTTGAGCCGTGCCGAAGCCCGAGAACGCACTATGGAGGATTGGCAAAACCGTTGGGAGGGGGACGAACGGGGAAGATGGACGGCGAGACTCATTGGGGATCTCCGAGAGTGGGTTGAGCGGGGGCACGGGGAGGTAGATTTTTATCTCACCCAGTTCCTCACCGGACACGGTTGTTTCGGGGCCTACCTTCACAAGATGGGGAAGTCAGCGAGCCCGGAATGTCAGTACGGTGACTCCGACTACGACGATGTACTGCACACCTTCTTCCATTGCGTGAGGTGGGAAGCGGACAGAAGGGACCTCGAAGGGGCCGTTGGCCCGATCTTGCCGGACACACTCGTTCGTCGAATGTTGTCCAGTCCCGAATCGTGGAGCTCTGTTTCTGCATTCTCCAGGAGGGTGCTGAAAGAAAATAGAACAGAACAGCTGTGATGCATCGACGCAGCTAAACCTGGTGGAGCATCGCGGTTGAAATGCCATCTTTGGCGTACGAAGGCACCCTCTTGAAGTATTGCGAACAGCGTTTCCGAGAGTGCTTCCATTGCCTGGACCGATAGGTTTTTAGTGGGTGAGAGTCCTACACACCGGGGGAAACACCAAACCCTGACGGTGCATAATGCATTTTCCTTTCGTAAAAAAAAAAAAAAAAACTACTACTACTACTACTACTACTACTACTACTACTACTACTTCCCTCAGGGGTAGTCGGCTTTTGACTACACGGGAGGCCCCTCTCTGGCTTGTCCAGGGGAGGGCTGGCGACCCCGGGGTACCCTAGCCGAACTGTGAGTTTCTTCCACTCACAGTCCTTCCAAGAACTGAGGCCTTTCTTCCACCTTTTAGGTCTCAAGCATTCTTTTCTTTCTTTTCTGGGCTACTCTTGCCTACCTTTTCTTTTCTTCTACCCCACCAGGGTGTCTTTCTCAATTTTCTTTCTTCTGGTTGGCACTCCTTTCTGGCTCCCTGGGAGTGCTCCTTAACCAGTCCGGTTTGTCACTGGGCTGGAGCGGGGGTTGTTGTGAGCTTGCTCTACCGAGGGGAGTCTGGGAGGAAGTGTCAGAGGCTAGCCACTTCGGGCCCTGACCAGGGAGTGCGGCATGGATGCATGGTGTCGGACCAGCATTGCCACGGGTGACCCCCGGCACGTCCGGTTACCGGTGCCGGGCAAACGGAGGCCAGGCCTCAGGGAACTGGGGTAGGGGCGACGTCCCCGAGGGTATACCCGTTCCTGGCTACTCCGGGCCACCCCTTGCCGCACGATGCGCTAGTGACACCAATTGAATGGACACCACCACCGACAATTTGAACGTTGAGATGGAGCAGGGTACTGGGGATCCCTTTGCCCATAGCTCGAGGCTATCTAGGTCGCCACCTGCGACCATGAAGTCTGGAAAGGCACCAGTTGGGGGTTCATTAACTTCACCTCCAACTGCACCACCTGCAGTGCCTAGTGGCGACCTGGACGAGGACCAGGAAGAAGATAAGCGGGCGACGATTCAGCCGAAACCCTTTGGTCCAACTAAGGTTCAGGTGAAGACTCCACCGAACCCGTTTCGAAAAGATGATAAGAAGAAGTCAACGACAGAGGACGGCTCGATGACTCCGAGGAGAGACGGTGGCGGTCTCAGTCACCTCAGGAGTCAGATCGACGATGCCAACGTGGCTGAGGGAGAACAGCTAGACCTTATTGCCATCGCTCTAGGCGAGCTGGAGACCCTTTTCCAGAACAACCACCGTGTTCCTAAAGGGGTAAAGGATGGCGTGAGGAAAATCGGCGACTGTTTTTTCCAGCTGCAGTCGATCCGGAAACTTCGGCTGGCGTCGACTGCGTCCGAGCGCAAGGTGTGGGAACAGTCCTCTTCTCCGGTGGTGACGGAAGGAGGGAAGAGGAAACGGGCAAAGCCGGAGCCTGCCCCCGTCGTAATTTCATCTGCCAGTTCCCCCACGATTGCCAGCGGAGAAAGCGCGAGTAGGCAGTTAGAATTCCCAACTCCCCGAGAAGAGAACTCTCAGCAACCGCTGACGTCAACGCAGGTAGTAAAGGACACCCGCTCCCAAGAAACTCCTTGGCAGGTGCAAAGGGGTGCCAAGAGAAAGAAGAAGACAAAAGAAAAACAGGCTGCGAAAGCTGAAACCAAGAAAGCGGAGACGGGTAAGGAGCAGGCGAAAACGCTGTCGTCCAAGCCAAAGTTCACAGCGCGAAGCAGGAAGCCGCGACCCGACGCAATCCACATACGTCCGACCTCTGGAAAGTCGTATGCGGATTTGCTGAAGGAAATCCGGGGTGGGGTGAAGCCGGAAGAGTCGGGTGCCGAAATCAGTGCGATTCGGCAAACGCGCACCGGTGGAGTCCTTGTGGAACTTGGTGCAAAGACCACAAACAGAGACGAGTTCAGTTCTGCACTGAAGAGAGCCGTTGGCGAAAATGGAACTGTCAAGAACCTAGAACCGAGAGTTTCTCTGGAAATTAGGGACCTTGATAGTTTCACCTCCAAAAATGAAGTCAAGGAGGCCATCGAGAGAGGTCTTGGAGCGCGAGCGGGGGAGGTTAAAGTATCTTTGACCCGACCCAACAGCAGAGAGCAGAAGCTCGCGATTGTCTCTCTGTCAGAGCGCGGAGCGAATGAACTCCTGAAAACAGCGAGGATAAAGGTGGGCTGGGTCAATGCCAGGATTCGTCGGAGGGTGGAAGTAACCAAGTGCTTCAAGTGTTTTGGTTACGGTCATCTTCAGGCCGATTGCAAAGGCCCAGACCGTCGGGCCATGAATCTGTGCCTGAAGTGCGGTGCGAGTGGCCACAAGCGAGACGCTTGTACTGCCAATGCCAAGTGTTGTCTGTGCGCCGCCCTTGTTTCAGAGCAGGCAGACACTGAACACCTGCCAGGAGCAAGAGCATGCCTCGTTTTCCGGCAGGCTCTTGACAGTGCCACAGCCAGTCTAAAAAAGAAATGAGAGTCCTCCAAGGAAATACTCAGCACTGTAGGGTAGCGAATGATCTTCTGTCCCAGATAGTCCTGGAAAGGAAGATCGATCTGCTTATTATTAGCGAGCAGTACCGCGACAGGGATAGATCCAATTGGTACCCGGACACAGTCGGGACCGCTGCCATTTGGATCCCAAATACAAATGTATTTTTCAGAAGTCACGGTAGGAGGAACGGTCTCGTTTGGGTGACTACCAGCGAAGCAAATTTTGTTAGCTGCTAATTCTCACCCAACGAGAATGCGGCAGATTTCCAGGCCCGTCTGGACAGACTAGAGGACCTTCTTCGCTCCCTCAGTGGAACCCTGATCGTAGCCGGCGATTTCAATGCTAGGGCTATAGATTGGGGTATGCCAAGATCAGACCCAAGAGGACGGAAAATTTTGGAGATGGCGGCAAGGATCGGACTGGCTGTGGCGAACGTGGGAGACTCGCCCACCTTCAGGCGTCCAGGTTATGGATCAACCATACCGGATGTGACATTTACGTCAGAAAACGTTTCGAGACGGATCGCAGACTAGAGAGTGATCGGAGACTATACTGGCTCCGATCATCAGTACATCACCTTCAGTCTTGCTACAAACAGCTTTGAGCCAAGGAACCTTAATTGGACGCCAGGCTGGAACGTTTCAAGGCTCGTTTCGGTGGCATTGTCCTCGGCGATTGACGAGGGGAAGACCGCTGTTTTAGGATCTTCGGGAACCACGGGGGAGATCGTGGAGGCCACAATGAGGCTCATCGAGCGTAGTTGTGATGCTGCCATGCCCCGAAAAGTGCAACCAAGAAGAAACAGAAGATCGGCATTCTGGTGGACGGAGGACATTGCTGTACGGCGGAGAGAGTGCCTTAAACTCAGACGAAAGGTCACCCGCAGTAGGAGAAGGGGTGGCGTGGTGCCTGAAACACTTATGCAGGAGTTCAGGGCGGCCAGACAAGAACTGAAGCGCGCTATCTCCGCAAGTAAAGCCTCCAAATGGAAAGCTCTAACGGAGGACCTCAACAACGATCCTTGGGGATTGGGTTACCGAGTAGTTATGCGACGGCTCGGTGCCCAATCAGCTAACCCTAGCTTGAGCTCCGTCCAGTTGGAGGCTATCGTGGATGTTTTGTTTCCGGCCCACCAGATCAGGCCGAATGAAGAGGTTGCTGTGGTTCCCGAACAAATACCTTTGTTCAGCGAACAAGAGCTGTCAAGTGCCATTGGCTCTTTGCGCTGCCGAAAGGCTCCTGGTCCCGATGGAATTCCAACGGAAGTGCTAAAGGTAGTAGGTCTGGACTTTCCAGGCCTGCTGCTGAACATGTACAACCGCTAGTTGTTGGAAGGCTTGTTTCCTCTGCGATGGAAAGTTCAACGCCTCGTGTTAATCGGCAAAGGAAAGGGAGATCCTGAAACCCCGTCTGCATACAGACCTCTGTGTATGCTAGACACGGCAGGGAAGCTTTTTGAGCGACTCCTGAAGCCGAGGCTCACACAGGCAGTAGAAGCGGCAGGTGGACTCTCCGATCGTCAGTACGGCTTTCGGTCGGGCCGATCAACGATTGGAGCTGTTGGTGAAGTGATCAGGACTTTTGAGGCTGTTCAGCAGGTGAACCACAGATCACGAAGACTAGTCATGTTGGCTACGCTGGATGTAAGAAATGCGTTCAACTCAGCCAGGTGGGCTGAAATGCTGGGCGCATTGAAGACGGATTTTGTAATTCCCCCGTACCTGTTAAGGATGCTGCAGAGCTACTTACAGGATCGGAAGTTGGTTTTCAACACGCCGGATGGACCGCGGTGGAGAGATGTAACAGCGGGTGCCGCTCAGGGCTCGATTCTTGGACCGGACCTCTGGAACATCGCCTATGATGGGATCCTCCGAATGGAAATGCCTCGGGAGACTTTCCTCGTCGGTTATGCGGACGATATCGCCGTAATTATAACTGCGCGGGATGTCGATGAGCTGCAGAGGCTGTTGACCATGGCCATGGGCCAAGTGACGAGGTGGATGGGTGACCACGGCCTGTCCTTGGCGACGGAGAAGACCGAGATCGTGCTTCTCACCAGACGGAGGATTAATCCCATTGTGCAGCTCGCGGTCAATCGGGAAGTGATTGTCACTAAACCCGTTGTCAAGTACCTGGGTATGAGACTGGATGTTCGGCTCACATTCCGGGATCAGATCACATTTGCGACGGAGAAAGCTGAAAAGATTGTGGCCAACTTGAGCAGACTGATGAAGAATGTCGGGGGACCGATTGGTAGCAAGTGGCGGGTGCTGATGTCTGTGGTTCACTCCGTTCTTCTTTTTGGGTGTGAGGCATGGGCAGAGGCCCTCCGGAAAAAACGACTGAGGGGAAAGATGGCAGCGGTCCAGAGGAGAGGCGCTCTTCGGATCGCTTCGGCGTACCGCACAGTGTCGGAGCCGGCCGTCCTCGTAGTTGCTGGGGTAATTCCCATCGATCTTCTTGCTTTCGAGCGGAAGCGGATCTTCGATGGGAACGGTGCTTTGAGCCGTGCCGAAGCCCGAGAACGCACTATGGAGGATTGGCGAAACCGTTGGGAGGGGGACGAACGGGGAAGATGGACGGCGAGACTCATTGGGGATCTCCGAGAGTGGGTTGAGCGGGGGCACGGGGAGGTAGATTTTTATCTCACCCAGTTCCTCACCGGACACGGTTGTTTCGGGGCCTACCTTCACAATATGGGGAAGTCAGTGAGCCCGGAATGTCAGTACGGTGACTCCGACTACGACGATGTACTGCACACCTTCTTCCATTGCGTGAGGTGGGAAGCGGACAGAAGGGACCTCGAAGGGGCCGTTGGCCCGATCTCGCCGGACACACTCGTTCGTCAAATGTTGTCCAGTCCCGAATCGTGGAGCTCTGTTTCTGCATTCTCCAGGAGGGTGCTGAAAGAAAAGAGAACAGAACAGCTGTGATGCATCGACGCAGCTAAACCTGGTGGAGCATCGCGGTTGAAATGACATCTTTGGCGTACGAAGGCACCCTCTTGAAGTATTGCGAACAGCGTTTCCGAGAGGGCTTCCATTGCCTGGACCGATAGGTTTTTAGTGGGTGAGAGTCCTTCACACCGGGGGAAACACCAAACCCTGACGGTGCATAATGCATTTTCCTATCGTAAAAAAAAAAAAAAAAAAAAACTACTACTACTACTACTACTACTATTACTACTACTACTACTATTACTACTACTACTACTAGTACTACTACTACTACTATTGTAGTAGTGCTGACGCTCCTGCACTCTCTTAAAATGAAGCTTTACGTATGAAGTCCTGAGGAGGAATTGTACTTTTTACCGGTTTGCGTAGGTCCCTTTCTGTCGATATGGACGATTTTCAAAAGTGGTGCTGTAGTATTGCCCATCAACTGCAGTTCGATCAAATCACACTGCACGCATATGTGTGTCGGTAGTCCCCCAGATATATTAGGTAGCCATATTCCTACGGGATTATCTATCAAATCGTTCTCGTATGGATCGAAACTTAACTGTAGAGACAGTTTGTGACTAAAATGTAAATCGACTAAACCGTCCGACATTAGTGTTATCTTGACTCTGTCCAACTTTGTATCGTAAACTAAGTACAAGTACTGAATGATAATCCATAATCCGTGTATGTTCTTGTAATAACTGGGTTTCATCTTTAACGTGCTCGTTCACTTTCCATTGGAATACAAGGAACTGTTATTAGAATTTTTTTAAACTCGAGCCAAATACACACGTCATCACTCACAGTCTGTAACAAACATGGATAATGCGCTTCAACCAAAGCCGTCTCCCAATCACCTCCGTCTAATCGCATTTGTCTTTGCAAGTGTAAAGTATAATTGGCCAAGGTGCTTTTTGGAAAATAATCCACCGAACTGTTGCTAGGCAATGTCAAATAGAATTGATTGCTGTAAGACATTTTATAAACCTTCCGCTCGTACCTAAGAATTGAATTCGTCTCCGTAACCAATACACTTAATGAGGTAACACTAACTGTGACCGTGCTCCTTTGTGTCTAGTATTTTATTGATCTTGAACAGATGATCATTATGTGTTGTCATTTTTTGTAATTCCTGCTCGTAGAACCAACCTTCAAACACTTCGTTTTTGAGATCACACAGTGTGTACAACGGTAGAGGAAGTGAATCGTGTACTTTGTGCACTACAAACACCTCTTTACTCCAATTGGTCTCGTAACCTTTGGCGAACGTGCCTTTCTCATTAGATATGCGTACCGTGTTGCCCTGTTTCAAGTTAGCTTTGCGACGTTTAATTTCCGATACATGTGACGCCACACTCTGAACACTAATTCTTTATTTTCTTTCTTCGCATCGATTGGACGAACCCGTCTGCCAAGACTCTTGTTCACACTGTGATTGTAAGCGTCCACCAGTTTGTCCAATACGTCGATGTAACGGTATGTATTTTTATAAGTCAAATAACGCCACATGCGCGATTTCAATGTGTGATCCACGCGTTCCACTACGGAAGCTTTCACATCGGGATTCTGCGTAGTCACATGCACGATACCGTGCGATTTGAACACATCTTTCATATTGCTACCGGCTTTCGTAAACAACGCGGTGTCTCACCGTCTGCGTTAGCAAATATCCGCTTGAACGCTTCGGCCACTTCCGGCCCGCTTTTTCTATTTAACGGTTCTACAAACAACTGTTTACTGAACACATCGATCAATGTCGACAGATAATTGAACCCGTCATTGTGTTGACTGAGATCACGCATATCGTTAAAGTCCACTTGCCACAATTCGTTCGATCTAAACACCAAGTAATGGTTGAACGGGAAACGCTTACGAGCCGGTCTGTGTAGTGTATAAGTGTCTTGAGTCCGTAACCAATCGATTACTTCGGTCTCCTTCTTTCGTCGTCATTGTCGTCTTTGTAGCAGTGGGTTACTACGTACGGCTCGCGTCAACGGTGCGATACCTCCATACGAGCCAGGTTCCGTGGGATCGTAGTACAGCTTGTCCATCGTTACGGCTTCCACGATTCCTAACGACGATCTGAACCCTTAACACCATCACCATCTACTTCTTTGTGTAAAAACGACAGATGTAATGGACATGATTGTAACGACGATGAAGGAAGGAGATAGGACGGTAATATATGGCTAGGCCCACCGGAAGCCTCTTCTGAAAGTAATATTTGCGCTAATCCAGATCTAGTTCTAGTCAACGGGGGCGAGTAAGGACTGCTGCCGGTTGTGACTCAATGGGTAGGCGAAGCGATTAATGATCGTATACGTTGTAGTGGAGGAGGCTCGTGACCCATAATCGCAAGAGCGTCGGGATTATTTATGTAAGTTATCGGTATGTTGACGTCTTTCGAAACTTGCATAACCTCTCGCCAGCCTGGCGGCGGATTCGTCTCTCTTCGCACTCGTACGATTCTATGCATTATGTCCACTATGTTGGAATCGGGTATCTTTTGGTTATGCACATATACGTTACGATCACTGTCCAAACGGACCACATTACTGTGACATGGTATCATTTTTAAGAGTTTGCGCGCGTCACTTCTGTATCCCCGCAAGAACGAATCGGCTACTTCTTCCGCCAGTTCGTTATCCATTCTTGGCGTGTCGTTCGTCATCTCTATCGGCAGATTAATCGGTTTGTGTTTATTCGCAGCGATATGAAGAAACCGATGTAACACCTGTTAATACAGCTTCCATTTCTCGCTATCTTCCATCTGTTTGTCGTTCATTATTCGTTGCATTTCCGCGTCTAGACAGTTGCCAGCGGTACTTCGTGTCATCTCTGTATCATCAATACCACCGTCACGTAACCGTTCGATTAACTCTTGTGGCACAACGACCATTTTATTTGCGTTCTCCATGACTACTACTAATATTATATAACATTCTCTAATGCAGTGCTCAAAAGTAACGGTAAAAGTATCCCGCCACCTTTCTGCATTAGAAACTTACTTTTCTTGACCCAACCTTCACCGTGTTTCACCAAATGTCTCAGATCAGATTTCGTTTTCTCTTGTTGGACAGAGGCACGTTACCGCACAACACGTCGTACGCGCTCTCGCACATGGAGTGGATTCGCCAGCTATTGCAAACTTTTAACAGAGCTTTTCGTTTCTTGGGAGTGGCATGTATCAGAGCCAAAAGCAGAGCTGTGTCCTTTCGCAAGCACGACATGATTGCTATTAATGCAAAATGTTATCGTAACATCATTTATTTATTTATTAGAAAACTCCCTGCTTACGCTTCTTCTTCGGCGTATAAACAGAAATCACACAATTGTCTGGAAATATATTCGAGCGTATACACATCTCCTCGGGCGTAGACTTTTTCAAGTCTATAAGCAAGTAACCGTTTGGATCGCGTTTAGCATCCACGTAAGTTTCTCCTATAAATTTCAAATCGGACGGATAGATCTGTCTGGCCAAGTATTTAATCTGCACTCGGTCTCTGGGGATCTTGAAAAAAACTATATAGTAGGCTTTTAACGAAATGTCACGTTGTCCTCACCCCTGATGGAACAGATTCTGCGTCATGAAGAACACGCTTACGTTACGGTGGTGACAGCCTTTTTTAAAGGGATCCACTACGTGAATGTTAGCCTCACGCATCATATCATCTATAATTGCAAATAATGGCTGATAACAATCAAAATCCTCCAATTTTTCTAAACCTTCTATGTGATTTATGTTTGAGTTATTTGTCACCTCCAGCTTCGCCACCACCACTACAACCATAATGCCAGTTTATATGGGCAAATGTAGTGCCACTCATTTATGTAATGTGTTTTATAAACTTTGACACAAACTGTGACTTACCACAACCTGAAGGACCAGCCACTATAGCTGAGGACGGATATTTCTACCACAATTTATTCTCTGAATGTGACTGATATTTACAATTTTAATCTTCTTTGTCTTGCTTTACAAATTATGTTTTCTTTATTCAAACGAACTCCCACGGTGCGAATGTGTTGCCGGACTGCGGGCTATGTTTAGAACTGGATGTCTTGATCGTTGTTGGTCGGGTTGAAGCGTCTCAGTAGTTAGACTCTCAGGTAATAATCGTCTCAGACTTGACCCTCCAAGATGGTGGCTAGTGCCTCGCCAAACGGTGTGTCGACTCGCTCCAATGAACGAACAGGGTAGGCGCATTCTTCTCGCAGGTCTGCAATCCTGGTGTATGTCGTCAAGTTCCCTTTACATGAGTTCAGCGAAGACTAGAGGTCCTTGGGGCCGTGTTCGGATAACGATGCAGTAGGTTGAAATTTTGGTCGTTCAGGTATCGGTATAAATTCAGTGGTATTGTTGAGTTTGCGATCTTTACAAAGTTAGCGCTCGACATCTTGAAATACGATGATGGAATGTGACTCGTCTAATCGGAATAAAGGTCTTGCAAAGAATGACTCGGCCGGGGAAAGTTCCCGCCAAAATGGCGCTCGACCGGCTTCTAGAAAGATCGACACGGTTGGTGGTCCGACAGGTTTTGACGGCGGGTCCGTCTATTGTTCGAATTCCTGGAATTCGACACGGTGTGTGGTCCGACAGGTCTGTACGTGTCCGCGTCTAATGTTCCGTTTATTCGAACTCGAGGCATATTTTCTATTGTTCTATTGATTTATTGCTTATTGAGTGACAGGTCTATTGTTCTATTTCTCGCAATTTAATGCAGGTGTTCTTTTGTTCCAATTCCTGCAATTCGCCACAGGTGGTCTATTGTTCTAATTTAAACAGGTTTCAACTTGTCGGTCTAATTTTATGTTTCTCGGAAATCGGCTCTTAAGAAATGTAGGGTTCTATCGTTTTTGGCGGGAACTTTTCACGCGCTTATTCTGTGATAGTGTTGTGCAATCGTTATGACTCGGTACTAAAGTTTGAGTCAAAACCATCATTTTCGGAACACCGGTTCCCTTAACGACCCAAGGTTTTCCAGTTTATCAATCAAATCTATTACACTTGCGTACTCACTACTGTTACTGTCCAGAAATAAACCGCACATATAGATCATTTCCGGACCGTCGTACAGTTGCACTTTCAATAAAGACAGTCCGTTGTTTGCAGGATTCTGAACCACAAACACGTTTGAGTTGTCCACCCAAGACTCAATGGGACAATCCGTGGCTGGTTTTGGGACCCAGCCTGGTTTCTACGTTTCCATTTCAAGTAAATACTGTATCTTTCTCTTCTTACCAGTGGCAATAGTTGATGTTTTGGGTGGTGATGATGATGATGATGATGATGGTGATGATGCATTCACGTTATCGGTTATGGCCTCGATCTCGTTTATAAACGATTTGATGTACTCGTCCGTGGAACCGTAAGCGTTCATGTTCACGTCCACACCATGCGACTTCTCTCGTACAACTGACGCGAAACGTGATGATTGGCGCTTGAAGTAAACTGTGCGACACACTCTCGTGACACATCTTGTCGCAACAAATTAAATGTTTCTTTTTCTCTTCCAAAATCGATTCCAATTTTCTGCGAAATCTCTATTCATCGAGGGCGATTTGCATCCATGACAACTGTTGTTCATCGTCCTCTCACGGGTCGTAAGTGTATCGCGTATTTATCACCTCGTTAAACTTAACAGTCTTTTTCTCCTTTTTTTAGCGAATTTCCCCTATTGGGAAGAAGCTATTACCGTAGGTGGCATGGTAAGACTTAAGCCCGAGACCATGATAACTTTTTGTTTTGAGGTCCCCAGATGCCAAAATACTATTCGTATACTATATATATATATAGTACTATATATATATATATATATATATATATACTATATATATATACTATAATACTATATATATATATATATACTATATATATATATATACTATAATACTATATATATATATATATATATATGTGTGTGTGTGTGTGTGTCCGTTACCACGATAACTTTTGAAAGAAACGCCCGATTTTGATGAAATTTTGCACAAATGTGTAGAGTAACATTTAATACTTTAAGTTCGAAAACCAGATTGATCGGACTATGGGAAGGGGGTTTTATGGGGGTTTTAAATTTTCCAAAAATAAGTTTTTTGAATTTTTCCCTCGAAAATTTTAAAAACACTCAATTTTGGTCATAGCCATTTTATAGAGCTTAAAAAACAAATAATTTAGTATTTCGAATCATTAACCTAGGTTTAGAGGTTGTAGAGAAAAGTCAAAAAAAGTGTCCGTAAAATTGTCCATGTTAATCTTATGGGAAAAAGGTTTTTTGATTTTCCTCAAATAATTTTACTAAAAACTTGACATTTGCTGATACAAATCAGTTCAGCTCTACAAAACAATAATGTTGGTGTTTAAAGTGTAGTTCTACGTCCAACCGTTGCAGAGTTATTCAAAGTGCTAAATACAGTACGTTGTCCAATGTTATCCTTATGGAGAATTAATAAAATTTTATATCTTGATTATTTATGAATGTATATTGATGAAACTTGGTATGTGGCTTCGCGAAGTACTGGTATATTGATATTTGCTCACTAAATGGATTTTTTGTTGATTATCCCCGTTGCAGCAAACCTGCATACTCGGCCCCCTTATTATTCATATGGAGAATAAGTCAAGTTTTATTTCTCCCTTAGTTATGAACCTAAATTAATAAAACTTGGTATGTAACTTGGTTGAGTTATATTTATAATTACAAAAATACACATTTTTATCTTCTTCGTTGCAGCAAACCTGCGTACTCAGCTCTAATGTTATTCTTATAGAGAATAAATAAAATGCTATATATCACTTATTTATAAATGGATTTTTGTAAAACTTGGTAAGTAGCTCTATGTAGTAGTGAGTCACATATATATGCATTGGAAATTCGCTGAGTACGCAGGTTTGCTGCAACGGGGTATTTATTCATTACCACACCTTCTCATTTGAAATTCCTGCTCGAAAAACACGTCCCACGCTCCTTACAGCACACTCTTACTGCGAGTCTTTCGCGCAAGCCGTAACGTTTAATTCGCCACAATTTGTTCATTGACGCAGTGATCGCTCTTCTTGCGTCATTCGCGCTTTCCATACTGGCGTACGTGATGAACGGTACTGTCAGGAATATCGGTTACTGAACTAAAAAGTCGGTGGGGTGGGGGTGGCGGCGGAGGTGTAGGCGGAGGTCATTGTTCTGTTTCTCGGAACTCTACGCAGGTGTTTAAATGCAAAACAAAAATTGCGGCGGTGGTGGTGGTGGCGAGGCGAGGGTCATTATTCTGTTTCTCAGAACTCGGTGCAAGTGTTCTGTTGTTCTCTTAATTGGACCTGTCACTCAAAAAGCTTTTAACGAACAAAGGATCCGAAAAGGACAAAGGATGACAAGTGATTTATGTATTGTTGTTTACTCCAACAAGTCTGCGCCAGACCCATGGTTCCAAGAATTCCATTGTCCTAAAAAACAAAATGGCGGCAGGGGCGGATGTGGAGGTGAAGTCGGTGGGTCATTGACCCCAACAGTTAGAAAAATTTAAGAAAAACTCCTATTACTAGGAAGATATTTCTTCCGTCCCTCATTTTAAAAGCTAAGGTGGTCCTGAGAAGGACTAATAGGCCCTAAAAGAGCCAATTTTTAATCGAAGAAAGAGGAGGAGTTTAAGGGAAAATATTTATTTATTTATTGTTGACAAATTTTGTTATTTCATCGTGGTAAAATTCGTCCGTTAGCCGGTTCCTCCACATGTTGACAAACATCATGTACTTTTGCTTGTGCTCATTAGCCTGAAGGTTTCCCTGTTCTATGGGGTAGAAATTAATTTTGTAGACCATGTCCCGTTGGCAATATTTCCATTCCAAGTCGTCTAGCAGACAATGGTTCCATATACTATTATTTCCTCGGATTTTTGAGTACAGCTCCTCTTCCAGTTCTTGAATAGTCAAGTCCATTTTTCGGGGGGGGGGTGGAGGGGTGGTAGTGTGGGAGGGGGTGGGGGTTGGGGTCTATTTTTATGCAAATGAGGGGTCCCACCTCATCCCCACCTCACGCAGAATCCCCTAACCTCCCCTACTGGAGGGGATGAAGAGCTTAACCTATCAAACAGCGTTAACCTTGACGCATGAAGATGATTCCACTGAAATAAGATGAATGTAACGATCAGAAAAGATAAATTAAGACAACGTCTTGGCAGCAAAACTGATTTGCATATTTCTCAGAAACCACCCATTAACTACCCACTTACTTTGATTTTAAGTGGTTTTAGACAAACTTTCACTATAATATGGTTAGACTTACTTTGTTACAAATAATTACAAGAGTTTTTGCAAGTGGTTTGATAACACATTACCACTTATTAAACTTTAAACTTATTTACGGATTGAAACATATGTACTTTGTCACATTACGGTGTGATATAAAATCCGATTTTAGGATCAATTATTAGCAAACAGCTATTGCCTATATCAGTATGCTTATAAAATACTAAAATAAACAGGATATAATAAATTATATTTCAGAACAAAACAAAACATATTTACACTTATATACCAGACGGTAAATATTCCTAAATATCTGTTAAATTATAGTTTTAAACATATTGCAATATTTTAAGCTTACATCATAGTCGCTGATTGGTCCACTCTTTTTATTTCATAACTTTTAGACAATGAACAAAAGGATTGTTTCAGGGTTTAAATGTAAAATGAAATAGTTTGAAGAATTAAGTCTTAAAATTAAGGCGAAATCCTGAGAAACGTAGTTACGATGGACTAGTTGTGGATTGTTGGAGGAAGTTTTGGAGTTTGAAAAACTTTTCTTGGAGATCATTAGGAAATATATACTCTCTTTAATCTGTTTGATCTTAGATAAATTAAAATACACATCATTTAAGAGATGTTTACCTTTTAAAATGCTCTGTGGAAGATAAAATTTAATTTAAAGCGCAAAATAAAACTAACGCAATTTTAGTTAAAACTTTGTCTGTTTTTATCATTTTAGGACTCGGTGGGATGAGGAATACAACTATGTTTAAGAAAAGCATTGAAACTGTCCCCTGTGAATTATTAAATTATCCATGCGTATATGTTTATGTGCAAATAAAAACTATATACTGTAACACTTTGAAAGACCATTTAGATGCTTTTAAATTTTCCGTTTCAAATATATTACGTAAATATTAAATACCCCCGTCGCAGCAAACCTGCGTACTCAGCAAATTTAAAATTAATATAAATGTCTTAATAACACATTAAGCCATTTACCAGGCTTCATAAGAAACATATTCACAAATAAGCGATATTTAAAATATTAATTATTCTCCATAAGAATGCAATTGGGGAACAGTACGCAGGTTTGCTGCAACAAGGAACACAAAATAATGGGTTTTATGTAAATATCAATAGAATTCATCTAAGGGAAGTAACATACCAAGTTTCATCCATATCCATTCGTAAAAAAACGATATATTACATTTTTATTATTATCCATAAGAATAACATGGGGACAGAGTACCTAGGATTTCCATATGATTTCCATATGCTACGGGAACCATATGTGAAAATTGTTTTTTGTGCAAACAACAATAAACCACAACGAGATGAAGCCATATACCAAGTTTCGTCAGTTTATGCTCATGAATAAGCGAGATATACAATTTTTCTTTTGCTCCATAAGAATAACACTAGACAACGTACTGTGTTTAGTACTTTCAATATCTCAGTAACCAATTAACGTAGAGAAATGATCAAAATACCAAATTGTTTGTTTTTTAATCTGAATTAAATGTTAAACATTAACATTTGATTAAAATAAAAATGACATGTTAATACCCCAAAAAAACATTTTTGGGCAAAACCCCTTCTTGGATGGTGCGATTCGTCTGGTTTTCAATCTCGTTCAAATAAATGGTATTTTACACATGTTTACCAAATTTCATTAAGATTGGATTAAGATTGGACTTTTTTACTCTCTCCCCCTATACATAGTATATGGAGAAAGTATTGTTTTCGTAAAAATTTTCGAATTTGAGTTGTTAGTGGAAATATTCGTTTTGGTGCTCCCTGAACCCAAAAAAAGTGGTTTTTACGTGATGTCTGAGTGTGTGTGTGTGTGTGTGTGTGTGTGTGTGTGTGTGTGTGTGTGTGTGTGTGTGTGTGTGTGTGTGTGTGTGTGTGTGTGTGTGTGTGTGTGTGTGTGTGTGTGTGTGTGTGTGTGTGTGTGTGTGTGTGTGTGTGTGTGTGTGTGTGTGTGTGTGTGTGTGTGTGTGTGTGTGTGTGTGTGTGTGTGTGTGTGTGTGTGTGTGTGTCTGTGTGGATGTGTACAGAGCTAGAGCCCTAACCAATGGGCCGATTCTTATGAAATTTTGTATGTAGGTACTAATCCACGATATCTCCAGGTTTTATTTCATTTTTTTGAATTTTTGATTTTTAAGGGTAATTATCCCCTAAAAACCGCCAAAAACATGAAAAATCAAAATTTCTCAAAAACGGCTCTAACGATTTTGATTAAACTTTAGTCGTTTGTAGAACTTAGTTTTCCAACAAAATGGCACCACCCGCATTCCTGCAAAAATTCGGGTTCAGAAATTACAGGACTTAAAACATCAAAAATTCAGTTTTTTGGATGTTTCATAAAAAGACATAAATATAAAAAAAATATTACTATTCACCATTAAAAAGAGCTCAAAAAAATAATTTAGTATTTTGAATTACTGATCTACGATTGCTAGTTTCGGAGAAAATTGAAATTTTCATTTAGCGGTAAACGCAGTACATTGTCCAATGTTATTCGTATGGGGAATACAATTATTACTATTTCTCTCTTATTTACTGATCACTTTCGTTCAAACTTGATATGCTTATCAATTTAGCATTGACCAACAGAGGAAATTCGAAATATGTTGCCCCTTAATAACCCTGGCGGGGGGGGGGTAATAGGGGCCATTTCCCCTCTTAAAACCACGAGTGTAGCAATGGATTATGTAGTGCCTCTAAAACAGGGATTTGGTTGGATGTTTTTTAAAACAACTTGTTTACAAGATTTTCTGTACATTCGACCGTGCTTTGTATTCTATATTTAGTAAATAAAAAGTAATTTATTCGTTAAAGTTGGGCTAAAAGGGAGAAAGTATGTGTCAGTTTCCTGATACCGTTTATTTACGAGAGTTATCGTCTTAAGGACACACACACACACACACACACACACACATACACACACACACACACACACACACACACACACACACACACACACACACACACACATTTATATATATATATATATATATATATAAATTTGAACGAATGGTGTTTTTGGCTTCTGGGGACCTCAAAACGAAAAGTTATCATGGTCCCGGGTCTAGGTCTTACCATGCCGACTACGGTAATAGCTTCTTCCCAGTAGGGGAAATTCGCTAAAAAACATCATTCTGCGTGGTTTTGCGTAACCAACCTGGCCACTACAAGATATAAAAAGTGCTGATATTAAATTCGGTGGCAATCTTCGAACTCGCACCGGTTATCTATTCTCTATCACCTTAATCTGCCAAGTGGCCACCTTAGATTTCCCCCAACAGAACAGCGCAACATCTGACAAGTTAAGGAAATCGGCTCAAGAAATGCTTATTTAGTGTCACATTGAAGGCTTATTACTCCTCTAATGGTTAAATTTAAAATGTCTGTATTTGTAATTATTTATTAAAATAAAATTAGTGAGAAACATATTGTATTTTAAAATGAATCTACTTGTTCTAAAAATTAAAAACGTTACAAAGGCCTAAATATGCGGAAAAGGCCTTGCACCATGGTTAGGTTAAGTTATTTTAATGGATTAAAAACTAAATCTAACTTAACCATTAAAAATTAACCAAGATCCCAATCCTAATCCTGACACCTAATCAGATAATATAGGATTTAACATGTCAATTCAATCAATCAATTCAAATCAAATAATACTGATTTAGTAGATTCATTATGTACAGTAGAGGTAGGTAGGTTTAAGATAACATTATCCTCAGTGAAACAACTTAACATAATCTAATCTTAACATGTTAAAACCGAACCCTTTCTTGTTTAGGTGGCCTGCGGTTAGTTTGTCCGTAATATGACCGCTCTGCCAGCAACACCTTTAGTAGTGGGGAAATGAGACTTCTGGGCCAAGTTATTGACAGTTTTCGGTCACGTGACTTTATTGACGTAGGTGTGACGTATTTGGTGACGTAGTTGGCGACGTATTAGTGACGTCATGTGAGTATTTGGTGACGTAGTTGGCGACGTAGTTGGCTACGTATTAGTGACATCAAGTGTGTAAGGTTAGTTCAAGGTCATCCTGAGGATGTTTTAAAAAAATCCTGCACTAGTTTGTTTCGATAGATTTAATTCTATAAAGATATCTAATGAAAACTACAGAATGACACCTGTGCAAGATAGTAGGTTTAACTTCTATGCATTTTTAATCTTATTTACAAAACTTTCTGTATGCGTATTGTTTGAAGTTTCCTCCAATGACGTATGCTCAGAATCCTTGGTGTTTGTAATGTCTTGTGTATAATTTAAAAGATAGCGCACAACATCTGGATTTCGTGTTTCCAATTTTACTTCCCAAGTTTGTGTAAAAGTAGATATGGTAGCAAATTCCACTTCACCTGTAATGCTTCCTTCCATGTTTGTTGAGTAAAATATTCATTAGTCAAATCCCACCAAGAATAACATCATTGATTCCGCATCAGAAGACGTTTTGGTAAAAACTTCATGCACTTGTGTTTGATTAGTTGAATTTACATTAGTGCCAGCTTGTTCAAAATTACAAGAAGATGTGGAAGATACAGTAGTGTCTTGGATTGTAGAGTCCATGTGTACTGGGCAAGTGCCGGAGGTACACTGATGTGGCACAAGCATTTAGGATAGGTACCTGCCCTTACACCCACCATACCAGTCCCCCTCCACAATGTTCCCCCACCAAGTTGTTACTTCGCACAATAATTACGGGACAGTTATTTAGTTATTGTTTAGCTCTTACACTGTGACGACCGTTGCTCCGTAACTGAAAACTTCAATGATTAGTGCTAAACACCGTATGTTTATAGTTATAACAGTCACTATGATCTAAAATAGTTCATGTCTTCATGTGCTGCTCCTTGCGTAGCAGTTAACTGGCTAAGAGTTTTTCAGTCTTGATTATTCTACGACGGAACTGCTCACAGTCTACTAAAAGCGTAGACAGTAGTTACCGAGTTATTTTATATGTTTTACAGTTACATATGCAATAGCTAAAGAACTGACATTTAGAACAAGCTATTCGATCAAGTTGATCCTCAGGTATTTTAAAACATTTGTAATCGCAACAATAATTTTTCAAGTCATACTTTAACTTGTTACTGAATATTAGATTTTTGTCTGCATCGACATGTTTGTTGAAGCGTGAGTTAAACAAGACTGGGGTAGAGCTATTGTGTAGGATAGGTACCTAACTTTTCCCCACCACACCACTCGGGCATAATTTAAAACCATAAATAAAGAAGTTATTTATGTTTGTCCTTCAAAATATTAGTTATTCCGCTAACGTTGCGATACCCTTGGTCGGATCTGAATTCTGATTGCACCTTCTTGTTCGTTTAACCAAGCCTCGTAATTTGAGTACCCAAATGACATACTTTGGACGAAGTCACCCCGACCTTGAATTAATAACCTACGGTGGACCTCACAAAGATTTAGAGTTGTAAACTGAAATTACCCTTTGATAAAATACGGTGGTCCGCACAAAGATATAAAAGTTTTAAACTGAAATTATCCTAAGTTCAAAATAAAAAAGTGAGTGTTTGAAATTCTAAATTTTAATTGTGTATATTAAATTATTCTAAGTCCAAAATTATATACTACAAGGTAAATGAATGTAACTGCTAAAGTACATTTCTAGACTTGTGAACAGAGAAATGATAGTCTCATGACGGTTACCCCCCTACTGAAGGGACGTGTGGGCTCATCACACAACACTGAGCTTAGCGGCAGGTGCAGTGCCAGGTGTGGGTGCCAGCTGCGGACGCCAGCTGGTGTCGATGGACCTTTCTTCATAACGTCCTTACCGTTAGTCTGATTTTATATTCTTATTTGTCTTGCCAAGCTGCGCAATTTGAGTACCCACTCGGCATACTTTAAACCATAAATTAATAAATTATTTAGGTTTGTCCTTCAAAATAGTTGTTATTCCGCTAACGCTGCGATACCCTTGGTCGGATCTGAATTCTGATTGCACCTTCTTGTTCGTCTAACCAAGCCTCGTAAGTTGAGTACACACATTACATACTTTGGACGAAGTCACCCCAACCTTGAATTAATAACCTACGGTGGACCGCACAAAGATTTAAAGTTGTAAACTGAAATTATCCTTTGACAATCCATGGTGGACCGCACAAAGATATAAAAGTTTTAAACTGAAATTATCAATAAGTTCAAAATAAATACTACAAGGTAACAGTTTTGATGAGTTAACTGTTAGGGTAGATTTCGAGACTTGTGTGTACAGAGAGAGAGAAACAAAAAAATTCCACCTCGGGACTTAGACATTTTTCGAAGTAGAGCAGAATGGAATTGGATAGATAGAGAGTGTGTACTGGTTGCAAACCAAAGCGGGAATGATGTGGCAGCCGGAGTAAACCGGGTCCCCCAAGCCGCGTAATTTGAGTAGCCACTCGGTATACTTTAAACCATAAATAAACAAGTTATGTAGGTTTATACTTAAAAATAGTTGTTTTTCGCTATTGCTGTAATACCCTTGTTCGGATCTGAATTCTGATTGCATCTGCTTGTTCTTTTTACCGAGCCACGTTATTTAAGAACCCTCACGGTAAACTTTGGATCATAAATGAAGAAGTTGTATATTAATAAGCTCCCCTTAAAGTTGGCCTTGATATTTGTACCAAATTAATATATCTTACAATATTTTACCAAATGAAAATTGTCGAAGTCCCCAAGGTCATCTGAACATGATACCAAAACGGGGAATAGAGCATTAGGTGATTCTTACTTGGACCACAAACTGCTCTATTCCCCGCTCTGTATTAGGGGAAGAGGATTAGTTTAAAGCTCACAATTATAGGCATAAACCTGATAACGGAACACTAACCTCTCCCCCGAAAAATAAAAAACCCAGAAAGAAAACAAATACAAATATTTAAACAAACTGATAACTAAGGATAATTTTACAATGACCAACCAAGGTCAGTTTTACGAAGGTCAACAGCAAACTGAAACCCAGTCGGACGTTGGTCAGTAACGGGTGCCAGGCTAATGTGAACCAAAGTTTTGACCAAGGTCGGTTTACAAAGACCGACTTAACATTCTTAATATTTACAAAAAGTTTAAAAACCCGTAAGGGTTAAGATAGGTTATATCAACCGGTTTTCGCGCCGTATTGACATAGGCCGGTTTTCGCGCCGTACCTTTTTGTAAGGGGTTAGAAAAGGGTTTATTTGAGAAACATATTATAAACCCCCCTGACATATTTAAAGACTTTACCCACTTGTAGAGCGTGTAAGAAAAGTACATATTTCATTAGTAAATAAAACACTTCAAAAATCAACACCAAACACCACAATCAGTTAAACTAACTACATTTTCTAGCATCAAACTACAAGCTATAATCTAACAAATAAACTAACATGCATAACAAACTAACGTGCTAAGGTAGCATCTCTAATATACAGTGCTACCAACTCTATACTAGAGATACTATTGCGGACAGCGCAGGCAAACAGCTAGTTAGGCTGTCGGCCTGCGACTGCGAACCCTCTGCAGGCTGCTCCCGCTTTTATAGCTGACAACCCGTGGTGGGGGAAGAGGTTTTTTGACAATACATTGTTGAAACGGAGTTTAATAAAGTCGAGACTGTGTAACCCCGGCGGGGATCTAACAAATCGTGTTCATTGTCAAATTAACATTAAACTGCCTTAATTAATTATACTAAATTTTCAAATTGATGTCACTTCTCTCTCTCTCTCTCTCTCTCTCTCTCTCTCTCTCTCTCTCTCTCTCTCTCTCTCTCTCTCTCTCTCTCTCTCTCTCTCTCTCTCTTAACACTTTTATATCTTTGTGCGGACCACCGTATTTTATCAAAGGGTAATTTCAGTTTACAACTCTAAATCTTTGTGAGGTCCACCGTAGGTTATTAATTCAAGGTCGGGGTGACTTCGTCCAAAGTATGTCATTTGGGTACTCAAATTATGAGGCTTGGTTAAACGAACAAGAAGGTGCAATCAGAATTCAGATCCGACCAAGGGTATCACAACGTTAGCGGAATAACTAATATTTTGAAGGACAAACATAAATAACTTCTTTATTCATGGTTTTAAATTATGCCCGAGTGGTGTGGTAGAGGAAAGATAGGTACCTATCCTACACACTAGTGCTACCTCAGTCTTGTTTAACTCACGCGTCAACAAACATGTTGATACATAAAACAATCTAACATTCAGTAACAAGTTAAAGTATGACTTGAAAAATTATTGTTGCGATTACAAATGTTTTAAAATACCTAAGGATCAACTTGATCGATAAGCTTGTTCTAAATGTCAGTTCCTTAGCTATTGCATATGTAACTGTAAAACATATAAAATAACTCGGTAACTACTGCCTACGCTTTTAGTAGACTGTGAGCGGTTCCGTCGTAGAATAATCAAGACTGAAAACCTCTTAGCCAGTTAACTGCTATGCAAGGAGCAGCACATGAATACATGAACTAGTTTAGATCATAGTGACTGTTATAACTATAAACATACGGTGTTTAGCACTAATCATTGAAGTTTTCAGTTACGGAGCAACGATCGTCACAGTGTAAGAGCTAAACCATAACCAAATAACAGTCCTGTGGTTATTGGTCGAAGTAACAACTTGGTGGGGAAACATTATGGAGGGGGGACTGGTGTGGTGGGGGTAAGGGCGGGTACCTATCCTAAATGCTTTTGCCACATCAGTGTACCTCCGGCACTTGCCCAGTACACATGGACTCTACAATCCAAGACACTACTGTATCTTCCACATCTTCTTGTAATTTTGAACAAGCTGGCACTAATGTAAATTCAACTAATCAAACACAAGTGCATGAAGTTTTTACCAAAACGTCTTCTGATGCGGAATCAATGATGTTATTCTTGGTGGGATTTGACTAATGAATATTTTACTCAACAAACATGGAAGGAAGCATTACAGGTGAAGTGGAATTTGCTACCATATCTACTGTTACACAAACTTGGGAAGTAAAATTGGAAACACGAAATCCAGATGTTGTGCGCTATCTTTTAAATTATACACAAGACATTACAAACACCAAGGATTCTGAGCATACGTCATTGGAGGAAACTTCAAACAATACGCATACAGAAAGTTTTGTAAATAAGATTAAAAATGCATAGAAGTTAAACCTACTATCTTGCACAGGTGTCATTTTGTAGTTTTCATTAGATATCTTTATAGAATTAAATCTATCGAAACAAACTAGTGCAGGATTTTTTTAAAACATCCTCAGGATGACCTTGAACTAACCTTACTCACATGACGTCGCCAACTACGTCGCCAACTACGTCGCCAACTACGTCGCCAAATACGTCACCAAATACGTCACACCTACGTCACTAAAGTCACGTGACCGGAAGCTGTCAATCACTTGGCCCAGAAGTCTCATTTCCCCACTACTCCCTCCTGCTCTGTCAGCAACCCTTTTTGTTCGGTCTACCAACAACCCTTCGGTCCGTTTTGGCTGCAACCCCTGTTATCCGGTCTGCTAACAACCCCTTTGGTCCGCTCTGCCAACAACCCCTTTTGATCGTTCTGGCAGTAACCCCTTTTGTCCGGTCTGCTAGCAATCCCTTTTCTCCTAGACATTTCTCCTAGGGTTGGGATTCAAATAGCGCGATAAAGAAGAAAATGTGGATATAAAAGGTATTTTAAAATAAACTTACTTTTTTATAGTTTCATGTTGTATTGTAAATTATTTTGAAGATTGATAGATATGTATTTAGTAATTGGATACAACAGATCAGAGGTAAAACTAAGGAATAGAGCATAAATGCAACTATGCTCTCACCTGGCTTATTGTGTACAATAAATAAAACAAATCGAAATAAAGCAGGTTTACATCCTTTTCCGTCGTCAATCCTTATAGTCCAATAGCCAATGACCCAAAAAGTCACACCATTTGCATACTTTTCTAATGCTATATAACCAGTATGACTTAAAATGTTATTTCAGAAAATCAAAGTCTGTCAGCTTAATCGCGTTCCGAAAGTGGGTAAATCTATAAATATAATGTTTATATATTTAAAAAATAATCCCGTCCAGCATGTATAGAGGGAGAACGGTTTAGTCTAAAGTCATCAAACAAAATTCTTCCTAACTAAAACGCATATAGGCAATCTATTAAAAATATGTTCATCAAAATCTATGTACAGAATGTTCTAAAACTGAATGTCACGGGTTCGATTCTCGATATCTTTTTGTGTAAACATATGGCAAATTATACGTAATTTTAAAGGTCTCGATAAAAGAAACCTTTTGGTTAAAACAAAATTCACTTATATTTAACCTTTCTAAATGGCGGCCATTTTTGTGTAAAATATAAACATTTACGGATCACCCTGTATTTTCTAAACCACAACTTGTATATTTTTTCAGACTAAAATTTCTTACTCGTGATAAACTCAGCTTTACTCTGGTAGGCCTATCCTACATGTCAGGTGTTTTTTACAAATCTAAATTTTAATAACATAGTTTTTTTTTAATGCTTAATTACCCAAAATCAGCAATCGGCAAAAAACCTTAATTTTTTATGTGAAATGCATATTAATTTGCATAACACTTGCATGTATTCTGTGGCCAAATTCATTTGTACAATTAACATGCATTTCATATGGGAAAATAAGGTTTTTTGCTGATTGCAAAAAAAAAACTAAAAGAGATACAAGGTTGGTGTAAATTATAAATTTTCTAGAATTTAAAAGTCCTTTTCAATGATATGCTTTTTGACATACACTACTACATATGTTTTTGAATTTTGGGTATTTAAGCATTAAAAAAACATATTTGATTGAAATTTAGGTTTGTTAAAAAACTGGTTGTGTAGCATACCAGAGCAAAGCTGAGTTTTTCACGGATAAGAAATTTTAGTTTGAAAAAATATACAAGTTGTGGTTTAGAAAATACAGAATGATCCGTAAATGTTTATATTTTACACAAAAATGGACCCCAATTTTAAACGGATAAAAATAAGTGAATTTTGTTTTAACCAAAATGATTCTTTTATCGAGATCTTTAAAATGATGTATAATTTGCCTTATGTTTACATAAAAGAAATTTTAGAATCGAATCCGTGACCTTCAGTATTAGAAAATTCTGTACATAGATTTGAAGAACATATTTTTAATAGATTACCCAAATGCGTTTTAGTTAGGAAGAATTTTGTTTGATGACTTTAGACCAATCCTTTCTCCCGTTATACATGCTGGACAGGATTATTTATTAAATATATAAACATTGTATATATAGATTTACCCACTTTCGGAACGCGATTAAGCTGCCAGACTTTGACTTTTCTGAAATAAAATGTTAAGTCATACTGGTTATATAGCATTAAAAAAGTATGCAAATGGTATGACTTTTTGGGTCATTGGCTCTTAGACTATTATGGTTTATTAGCAGATTAGCAGATTACCAGTTTCGGGACTGCTGTCCCATTATTAAATCTGGAGTAAAAAAATAAAAGATGAACACATAGTCACAGTTTATACACACTAACACAACACGAACGGACGGTACGATTAAAACATTCATTTATTTGGTTTGGGCGGCCAAGGATAAGTCCACACAGCGGGACACGAGCACACAAAAGGCTACGACGCGACTAAGCTACTCCGCGTTAGTCAAAGATGACAAAATAACAGGAAATAGTTTTAAATAATTGTCAAGCAAAATATTGGTATAAATTACTTTCTTAATTTGTTCCGCATACGAATTTTAACCAGAAATATATTAAATATATTTATTTTTCATTAAACTTTATGTTTCTAATTGTATTAAACCCATAAATTATTTTCCAAGTTTTCCTTGAATATATTTTAAAACTCTGACTAAATCAGTAACTATTTACTGTATTGCCATGCAAAGAGTATAGGTCTACGCTTTTAAGGTGAACAACTGTTTTTCCCGAAAATTCGAATTACCTGGATCATTATAATATCCGTGTTTATTTGTTTTAGCACCAACCGCAACGTAACAATAGCTATTGGCCTATGTATAACTCAAAAAAATATCCCTATAATATGAGCAATCGATGGCTGTACAAAATAAACTGTTAAAGTAAACAGATTTAACCAATTTCGTTCTACGAATCATATTTAAATTTCTATTTTCCATTGCAATATTGTATAAATATTTGAGTGACATACATAACACATGAGCATACACAGATGTAGTTTTCAATTATCATTAACCTTTCAAGTCATATTTAAATCGATAACAATAGACATATTTTTCATCCCAAACTTTAAAAGAGCTTTTTAAAATGTCTCATTTTATCTATTCGTAATTTTTAACCCACTTATAAGATACCCCTCAGTAATATTTTCTGTCCTCAGATATCCCTTTTAATACAAAGTAAATGTAACCTAAAATATAAGTCATCTAGATCCTAAAGTTTATGTTGCTTTTATTTTGAGACCAATCGATCATAAGAAATCGCTGTATTCTCTAATAATGTTATACTAATAAATGAGTCGAATGAGTAGTTGACGCAATGTTCATCTCATGGACATTTTTTTCTGCACTATAATTATTGCTGGGACGTGCGTAAATTAATCAAATTCGTTGAACAGATTTCTTACAGTCGCTATAGAGTATATGTCATATGTTACATTTAACATACATGTCAATATTACTGTTTAGTTTCATTCATTGTTCTTATAAAATTATACAAAGGTTCATCTCAAGATATTTTTTAGCAGATAGGGAAGAAGCGGTAGGTGGTATGGTAAGGCCTTGGCCCGGGAACATGATAACATTGTCGTCGTGGGATCGTTTCACTTCAATATTCAACGAATATTTGAAAGTCGTTATACTTATTTCTTCTAAATTATCCATTACTCCGGTGGACGAATAAACAAAATAAAATGTACCAATCGGTTTTGGTGCATTCAACTACTCGCATGAGCTAGCACGTTTTCTCCATAACATATCGTTAAACTTGATTTCATTTTATTTCCCCTAAAAGCTCAACTGCTGAATAAGTGGCACGTAACGAACTCGGTTTGATAAAGCGAAATATTTACTTCCTAATCAAAAGGACCCTCGTGTCCGCTGTCAAAGGTGAGGTTGCTTTGGTCACTGGACCGCGAATTTCCAGCAAATTGCGAGTTAGTTTTTTCATTTTCATAATCATCACATTACTCGCTGTTCCAGTACTCCCTATATAATGGTTTTGCAAAATAAACCTACTCGAATAGCTAGCCGAAACCCCTTCGATTTCTCGCCAATTGAAAACTAGCTCATCGAGCGGGCAGGTTTGAAACGAATTATAAATACAAAGGTTCACCTCCCCGTAAATCTAATTAATATGAGGTTTGACTAGTAGAGAGCGTATAAATATGAGTCGAGTAATTTGCCCATATACTATAAAATGTTTTAAATGATAAGTGAGTCCACCGATAAAACACTACTTTAAGTACTTTAATGTTTAAATTTAAGTACCTTCATAAATAATTGGTTTCTGTCCACCCGCGTATTCGATTCACTCGCTAGTCTGATACTGTATTAATAAACCTACTTAATTAAATATAAGTTTTAAAATAAGCCGTATTGTTTTAGAATGGTAACATTGTAAGTGAATATCCATTGTTCAACCCCCTAATAACAACAGCAGGGGTTTTTTTAGCGTATTTCTTCGTTTTTCATTTTGCTCTCTCTTATACGAGAGTGGAGATATTTTGTATTTCTAAAGGTTAAACTCACTTAAAAGTTAAAAGCACTTCTTAAATGAGGAAGTATAAAATGTTTACAAGTAATCAGGAACCAGAGCTAAATCCCTTTTATTAGCTTGATTAATACAATTTCCAGTCTAAATCCTACGTAAACCCCAGAGGGGGGATTGGTGGCCTCTATGGCCCTCACTGTGACGGAGTAGTCTTATTCAGCACCAAACTCTAAATGTAATGTTAAAATACTTTAATAACCACCAACCCCCATGACATTAACAAACTACCCTACTTACCTGTGCTCCCACTTGTAGCAAACGACGATTTTCTGTATGTCAAAATATGTCAAAACTCAGAGCCAAGAGATATTACAAAACGATTTCGCACAGGGACTTCCGCATTGGCCAACACACAACGTTGGCTTCTGAACATCTGTCTTTGCTGGCTGGTTTTAGTTTTACTTTCTCCCCCTATATATTGTACATGGAGAAATTATTATCTTCGTCGAAATTTTCTAATTTGAGTTATTGGTGAAACTTTGTTCTGATGCTCTCAGAATCCAAAAAAGTAGTTTTCGCGGTGATGTGTGTGTGTGTGTGTGTGTGTGTGTGTGTGTGTGTGTGTGTGTGTGTGTGTGTGTGTGTGTGTGTCTAGCTAGAGGTTTTCCGATCTGGATACCTTACCGATGGACCAATTTGGAAGAAATTTGTTATGTTGGTAAAACATGAAAAAATTCAATGTTTTTTTAAACTGCAATGGCGATTTTTAGTATACTTTGGTGGATTATAGAGCTCCGTAACAACATGATACCACCCACATTTTATGGAATAATTTGGAGTTCGAAATTACAAGACTTAAAAAGTTCAAAATTTAGCTTCATATTTTGATCAAAAGTATTAAATTGTGATGAGATAAACTTGTCCCATCAAGAATGATCTACAAACTAAATAAATTAGTATCTCTAGTTATTATTCTACAACTAATCGTTACTGATAAACTTTAAATTAATATGCAATTAGTGGGAGGTGGGGTTGTGACCCATCAAATAGAAGTAATTTGTTGCGGTAAACACAATGCCGCAATCCGTTTTTGAAAATCATTATTCGTTGTCTAGATATTGGCGAACTACAAACAATAATTTTGGAGAGAGTTTTAAAGGTCCGAAACTTAAACGAAGTGACTGCGTACACGTCCAATGTAAGGGCAAATTCACTTCGCTACCGCTTAGGTTAGGTTGGGTTAGGTTACGTTACGTTATGTTACGTTATGTTAGGATAGGTTAGGTTACGTTAGGTTAGGTTAGGAGGTTTTCTGGCTCTCAATTTGTTTTAAAAATCACAGGAAAGTAACGTACGGTGCATAATTTGGAACGGACGTGACCAGTAGCGGCTCACGTCGGACGTGTACGTAGCCACTGCCAAACTTAAAACATGCCCATATTCTCATCATCACATTAAATAATGACCATGAACTACTACCAATCATTTAGAGTGGCATTTGCTTATTTTGACGAAATTAAAATTTTTGTCGCCATCTTGAATCCACCATTTTGGAATAAGATCATTTTTATCAAATGTGAAGGTAGGGTTGTGACCCATCATTTCTAACTTACTTTCCACGCTGAATCAATGCCGCTATCCTTTTTCAAATATCTATTTTCATTCTCATGATATTGTCACTTTTTGAAATGTTAAACCGAAATCGTTCAATATCATGAAAATACCCCCGTCGCAGCAAACATGCGTACTCAGCAAATTTCCAATGCAAATATATGGGTATCACTACTACCTAGAGCCACTTACCAAGTTTCACAAAAATACATTTATTAATAAGTTATATATAGCATTTTATTTATTCTCCATAAGAATAACATTATAAATGAGTACGCAGGTTTGCTGCAACAAGGAAGATAAGTTAAGGTGTTTTTGCAATTATCAATATAACTCAACCAGGTGAAGCTACATACCAAGTTTTATTAATTTAGATTCATAACAAAGGGAGATATACAACTTTACTTATTCTCTATATGAATAACATGGGGGCCGAGTATGCAGGTTTGCTACTACCGGGAAAAATCAACAAAGATCTTTTTTTGTACTATTATCAATATGCAACAACTAGTTGAAGCCACATACCAAGTTTCATCAATATACATATACATAAATAATCGAAATATAACATTTTATTTATTCTCCATAAGGATTACATTGGACAACGTACTGTGTTTAGGACTTTGAATATCACTGCAACGGTTGGACGTAAAACAACAATTAAAACGCCAAAATGATTGTTTTGTAGAGCTAAACTGATTGGTAGAAAGAAATGTGGAGTTTTTGGTGAAATTATCTGAGGAAAATCTAAAACCCGTATTCCCATAACATTAACATGGGAAATTTTATGGACACATTTTTTGACTTTTCTCCACAACCACTCAACCCAGCTTAATGATTCAAAATACTAAATTGTTTGTTTTTTTGAGCTCTACAAAATGGTTGTAACCAAAATCTAGTGTTTTCAAAATTTTAGGGTAAAAAGTTCAAAAAACCGATTTTTAGACAAAATTAAACCCCATAAAACCCCCTTCCCATAGACCGATCGATCTGGTTTTCGAACTTAAAGTCATAAATATTACTCTCCACATTTGTGCCAAATTTCATAAAAATCGGGCGCTTCTTTCAAAAGTTATCGCGGTGACGGACACACATATATATATATATATATATTTATATATAGATATATATATATATAAATATAATATATATATATATATATTATAGATATATATACATATATATAAATTTGAACTAATAGTGTTTTTGGCAAATGGGGACCTCAAAACAAAAAGTTATCATGGTCTTGGGCTTAAGTCTTACCATGCCACCTACGGTAATAGCTTCTTCCATATAGCGGAAATTCGCTAAAAAACGAAAGGTGAAATTTGAAGATAAATTGCGGCATTGATTTCAGCGTAGAAAAACAAATGGAAATGATGGGTCACAATCCTACCTTTCCATTGAAAACAATTATCATATTCCAAAATGGCAGATCCAAGAAGGCGGCCAAAAATTGTAATTTTGTCAAAATGAAGCAAATGCCAATCAGCAATGATTGGTAGTAGTTCTAGATCATTATTTGATGTGATGATGAGAATATGGGCATGTTTTAAGGTTGAGACCTTTAAAACTCTCTCCAAAATTTTTTTTGTTAATTCGCCAATATCTTGAGAACGAATCATGGTTTCAAAAACGGATTGTGGCATTATGTTCACCGCAAAACGGTACTTCTATATGATGGGTCACAACTCCACCTTTACTTTAAGAATAAATAATTGAATCCAATATGGCGGCTAAAATTATTAACTGAATCACAATGGAGTATAAGTTGGTTAACAATGATCGGGGGTGATCCGGAGTTGATATCTTAAGAAATGTAGAATATATTAGGGGGGAGGGCGGCTCATTTAAAACTCACCCTGTATATGTATATACATATGTGCCCGTGAATGTGATAACATGAGTAAAAAAGTATGATTTCAATTAAATTTAGTTCAAATGTGGAAAGTGACATTCATGACTTTAAGTTCGAAAACCAGAGAAATCAGGCGATGAGAAAAGGTGTTTATGGGGGTTTTAAATTTTTCAAAAATCAGTTTGTTTGCATTTTCATTAAAAACTAAAAAAAAACAATATTGGTTTTGACCATTCTATAAAACTTAAAAAATATAGTATTTTGAATCATTAACAGGTTAAGTGGTTGCGGAGAAAATCCAGAAAATGTGTTCATAAAATTTACCATGTTAAAAGGTTTTAGCTTTTCCTCAGTTAATGTTACCATTGACTATAAATATAACTAGACGTCCTATCCTTACGGGAGAATTGTTCCGGCCCGACCTGAGCCAAGATCCGTGGAGCATGTAGTTTGTCTGATCCGCCGACAGTAGGCGCTGAGGTCAGCTCTCGCTCGCTCTCACTCGCACCTATATCTATCTCTGTTTCTCTCTCCCCCCTCACTCCGCAACCCGCTGCATGCCTCCTCTCCACTCGTCACTACTGCCCCCACAGCCAACTGTACCACTGCCACTGCCACTGACACTGACCGACGACGAGGCGCGCGGCCGGCGTGGCGGCTTTGTATTGCCGGATTTGGACCGAGTAGACTCGTATTATTGGGCACGTTTTGATAACTTTTTACGTCTCATCTCGGTCGCATTTAATGACCCCATACCTAACACGCCATATACACCATACCATCGCCTATTTTAACTAGTAAAATAATTTTAACTGAATAAAAATACAACAGTAACCCGTAGTGGACCAAATCTGGCTCATAAACAGACAGACAGATAAACAAATTTTAACATAAATTTAAATACCTCCGCTGCATACATCATTTCGATATTTCGGTCTGCAGAGGTTGACGGAACTGCCAAACTATCCCTTTTATCTACTTTCTGCTTTTTAAAAGTTTTGTAATTTGTTGACGTTTTGTCTCAGTTTCTCGCTCTGACTTCTCTTTCTTTTTCGTTGCTACAGATTTGTGTTTATATGACATTCTAATTTTGAACAATTACTATCATAATCCATTTAATATATTATTTAGAAAAATACAAAACAAATAATTGATCGCCACACATAATAGTATGTTAAAAATATCACAACCAAACCGTTCTTTTTAAAATCACAGAATCGACACTGACGCAATTAGAGAAGTTCCGATGCTTTCGATACGAGTAGGTATCGATACTTTATTTAGTAAAAAGAATGGTGTAGTGATTATAAAGATCACTTGGTCCATAGCTGAACAAATTGCAATTTATATGATTGAAATCGTACAATTTATATAAAAAATACCATAATGCTCACGATTTTACTCATAAAAACTGCAATAGCTCAGCCATGCGTCAAGTGATCTTTAACAACTTTATAACATGCTTTTTGCCTTAAAATTTTACATTTAATAAATAAACAAATAAAAACTCAATAATTTGCGGTTTTCAAAATATTAAGCTTTCAACGATTAAAATGGCGGTTAAAATCTTTGGTTAGTAGACAGGTTAATTTAAGTGATTAGTTTATATAATTTATTTGAACTAGAACGCGATCGTGACCGCTCCCGCTCCCACGCCAGTGTGAAGAGGGCTTAATTTAAACTATATGAATTCCGTAAATAGGATTTTATGTAATTATTTTATAGATATGATAATATCCAAAGAAAATACTCTACATTTTGAATAGACTTTACCTAACCGAATCTAAGGTTTTTATAAATAGCAGTATTTAATAGTTCTGAGTAGATTAAGTCCTTATTTTCCCCCAAAAATCTGTTATTTTCAACAAGAAATCGTTCGAGCAGTTTTTGAGATCAGAATTGCAAGCAAGCAACCAATAAACCAAGGGAGCAAACCTTACTCATATTAGAATATCGGATTTGACAAATTATAAATTGAGATAACAACTAAAATTATGAGATATAACCCATATTATTTACTAAGAAAAGTATGTTTTTGAGCAATTATCAATATAATTTAACCAGGTGAAGCTACATACACAGTTTTATTAATTTATGTACATGATTCATAACTAGGGGAGCTATAGGGACAGTCAACAAACAAATATTTTTTGAGCTTATATTAATATACCAGCACTAAGTGAATCCACATGCCAAGTTTCATCAATATACATTAATAACTAATCAAGATATCAAATTTTATTTATTCTCCATAAAGACGGCCACACACTATTGGACTTTTCCCCGAACAAGACATACCGGACCGAGAAGGATTTTATGGAAAGGGAGGTCGAAGGGAGAAAATTCGGTAGTTAGTGGGGCCTCCGTACCAGACATCGAACAAGACATCGGACTGAGTACCGTGCGCTCTCGATGCGTTTTTTTTTTTTTTTTTTTTTTTGAAGAATGATGAAAGAAAGGTCGATCCGATGTCTTTTTCGGGGTCTGGCTCAGGGTTATGTAGTGTGTGGCACCAGTAGGGGGGTTTGGCCACTTCTGTATGTGGCGGTTGTGGCGGGTGAAATTTGCATAATTTATTCCCCCCCCACCATTTTTTTAATTACCCTAATTAATATGCACAAAAATTAATAACAATAATTAATATGCAATTTTTTACTATAATTAATATTCATATTTTTACTTACCGTGAGTAACTAGAATAATTGTGCATCAACGTAACTGGGGTCATTGCGCATACTTCAATGTAATTAAAAAATAAATAAATACCCCCCCCCCCCCGGCCGACTACCACGACAGTGATCGATGATAATGGATTTGTGAAAAAGGACCCCCCAGACAGAGGGTCAAATTTATTACCATATAGCGCCAACCAAAATGACAGTGATCGATGATAATGTCTTTGGGACAAAGGACCCCCGGACAGAGGGTGAAATTTATTACCGGAAAGCAATCATCATTAAAAGACCCTTCTCCGAATTCCATTATACTGGGTAAGTTACTGCCCAGCAGGTGGCCTTTAACGATGGAACTTTTGCGACATTGATTTATGATAATGTTCTACCGACAAAGGCGCCATTCCCATATTCCCAGTCGTGGGGTTGATTTTATAACCATGCCATTTCGTTAAGAAAACACCTTTGTCAGAATGCTATTATAGTAGGATTGATTTACGACGCACTTAAGTTGTGGATTCATCCCAACATTCCTAGACGTGGGGCTGTTTTTATTGCCACGGCATATAATGCATCGACGCCAGATCACATGTGCCACATCCCCCAGCACACAATACCCCTACCACAAACAGTTGTCGCAGGAATTTTTAACTCATTCTACCTCTACACCATGGCAATCGATGACCAACATTCACTGCACTTCATGCACCATGTCATCAGTTTGGAGCAGCATATTCTAGCTGGGAACATTAATGTCGACTACATAACAGTAGTTGACATTAGAGCCGAACCGATGAATGTTTGGTGGTTCAGTCGCGACTTCCTTGTGGATGAAAAAATCTTTAACCGGATTTGTGCATTCATGATCGAATTGTACGAGATGAACTTAGCTGACATTACAACATCAGTTGTGGAGGTGGTTGTTCCAGAGTTTTTGTCCGACTACTCTGGCAACGAGATCAATGACGAATAATAAGTCTTTATCAGCTCGATCTAATAGGCCTTTTTCAAGGCCACAAAAGCTTTTCATGATAGGGACGTAAGGGAATCTTCCAATTAGTGGAAGATTGCCTTATACTTTTGCCATCATACCGTATTAAACAAATCAATTTTTTTGCCCCCCGGAATTTGATTTAATTTTTGAAATCTAGATCACCAGGGTATTGCAAAATAATTTTTTAATTAAACTAATTACCATGACTGCAATAATTACCCTAAGTAACTAGAGTAATTATGCATTAATCGATGTATCTAGAGTGACTTCGAATACATCAAAGCAATTTAAAAAATATATATACAGTACACCCTTTTGTTTTAAAAAGTGTGTGCAATTAAAATTACTCTACAATGGATGACGCAAGGAGAGTAATCAAAGCATCAATGACCAAGATACGTTATTTTAAACGTCTTACATTACGTGAAAGGTTAGCAATCAAGCTGGAGTTAGATAGATCGAGAGACGCACTTTGGACTAGACGCAGGTGATCATGAAAGAAAAAGTTAAAAAATCTGTTAAATTTAATGAAAATCTAAACAACCATTACACATACGAACCGACTGAGGATGTGCAGCAGTTAACATGAACTCAAATTTCGTTAGATGAAATGAGATTCCGTAGGCCGTTAGAACTTATGTTGGAAGAAAAAATGAAACATATAGTCAGTTGCAACAAGATTTGTCACAACGAGTGCACAAAGTTTACTTCAATGGTGAGCAAGCGCAACACCAGTCAGTAGCGCGGTAGAAGTCACACGGTACAGACATGAACGCTTATGTTTCGACGGACGATTATATCAAATCATTTATTGATGAGATTGAGGTTATGAACAATAAAGCAAGTGATAATTCATTCACAACACCACCAACACCACGAACTGTGAGCAAGAAGCGAAAGAGACAGTCCAACATCGAATTGGAATCTAAGAAACCAGGATGGGTGCCAAAACCAACAGATGATTGTCCCATAGTGTCATGGCAGGAAGATGATAGCTACTATAGGCGCCCCCTGAGTCCTTTTTGACCTTTGACCTTTATCACAGATTGGAGCCCACTCCCCCTCCCCCACCCCATCCCTCCCCCTCCCCCTCCCCTCCCCTCCCCCTCCCCCTCCACCACCCCTCCCCCCTTCCCTCCCAGCCTCTCATACCACTTTACCTAACCTACATTAGGACCGTGTTGCCATCCTGGTTTTTTTTCTGTGTAGCGCTGCCAACCTATTTTTTTTCTTGCAATACTAGGTCACGATAAATTATACTGATTGTTTTATGTATATGTTATTATGTCACGATACTTTTGTTTGCTGCGCTCAGACCCCTCTCACCCACTTGTTTACTTATCCGTACATGTTACTTGCCTGAACTTGTTACTTATCCGAACATGTTACTTATCCGATATTGTTACTTATCCAGCCAACTCTCTGCTGACGGATGCTTAACTAATAACGTAACAATGTCACAACGACTAATAATATTGTAAATAAAGGTTTTAAAAAGGTGTATGGTCTCCTAAACCCGTTTTTTGTGTAGAGACCGAGTTCATATACTAAATTTTGATGGTCCCGCATGGGATTCGAACCCATGTTTGTCGCATTCTCCGAACCGTAGGCCACTACTCTACCCACTGAGCTACAGGACCACCATTGAGAAATAACAAATAAGCACTACATAGTGATACAACGTGGCAACAGAGTACAACCTATGGGACAACGGCAGAACTAACAGCGCTGGTGGTACACTCTAGTAGAGAAATCAAGAACTTGCAGCGCACACTCTAGTGAGGTTTTTTGGAACTACGCTCGTGGTGCACTCTAGTAGTGAATTTAATAACTAACAGCACTCCCTATAGTGGCCATATTATAAACCACTTTCCACCCAATCAGAATAATGTAAAACTAGATCTCTTAATAAACCTTTGCATTACAATAAGACGGAGTTATGCAACATTTTATTTAACCTTAAATATTGGTTTATTTTGACTCACATATGTTGTATTCCTAAAGCCCTACATAAAGGGATGGAAGTAGTCAAACACCAGTAATAGTTCCACACATTTTATTTTCCACTAACATAGACGTAGTTTACAGGGGGTCCGAAGGAAATATTTTGGTTCTAAAACGATATTCATCCGGTGTGTCTTGCTTTAGATCAATAAGTAGGTATCCGTGAGGTTCAGACGTCAAATCGGTATAAGCGTCCTGGATAAATTTTGGATTGTACGGGAAAATTTGATGTGCAAGATGCCTGCTCTGAGCCTTGTCTCGTGGATTATTGAAACACACAATGTATTGGGCATTCAGTGAAATGTCACACTGCCCTCTTCCTTGGTGGAAATATTTTGAGTAATGTAAAACACACTGATATTGCAGTGATGACAGCCTTTGGTAAACAAATCTGCTACTTTCTGATCCGTACGGTTCATCATATCGTCGATGACAACAATTTTGGGCGATCCAATATCTTCCAACTCTTTAATGTCGGGCAATCCTTGTTTGAAATGGACAGGAGCATTGATATTTGAAGGTTTACAAGCTCCGTAAAACCAATAAACGTTATCAAATACTGCATCACACATTTCGCTCATATCATTTATAAAACTTTTAACAAACCGTGTCTTGCCAGCCATACTGGGGCCACTAATGATGGCTGAAAAAGGATGTTTCCATCTCGGATCCATGATTGCGACTGATCCGGATCTATTAAACGAGACGTCATTTATACCTTTCGGGTTCCTCAAACTGAACCTTAACAGTGACTAATCGTACGATATCACTTTATATACATGATGTTTATATAGATGTTTGTATACATTAACATTCGAATAACTGTTCAAAACGCACATATTAATACGATTACAAATTACCCACAGCTATGAGTCGGCTATGAGCTGTGTGTACACTTCATATAGTACACTCTCATTTTCCATTTACTGGTTAATTATTTCCAAGGGCTTATCATTCGACTACTTTTATTCGGTTGTTCCATTCGGTTGTTCATATCGAATGAGTTTATCTCATACTTTTATTAATGGTACTGTTGGTTCTTATGGGAAAACCACATCGGTATTCTGTTGTTTTCATTCGATAGTTGTCATTCGATTTTTCATTCGGTTGTTGTTAGATTCGATCCAATATTTTACATAAATAGAGGGGCGAGCTGCTCGGAGCTCATTTGTGTTAGTGCTCTCCTAGTGGTAACATCGACTTGTTTGATCATGTCTGCGACACCACCTCCACCTTCTATGCACAAACAGCCCTTTTCAGAGCTACAGCTCGCATCCCAAGATGTGACAGATCCTACGGCAGGAGTTCGTCTCTCTTCACCCGATCAAGAGGGTGAATCTAATCTGATTGGAGACTTGGCTGGTGGGGGTCAACCACTTCGGGAAGTACACCGTCCTCCGCTTCGTATGGACATCTTACCCCTTCCGTCTACTTCCCGCTCTATGCCCGGCCCCGCCTTAACCTGTGCCATGCCGCAACTAGGCAGCCCCGACCCCATACCTGTCCCTGACTTTGATGTTGTGGGGGATGTTATATCATCGAGCCACCCTCTCAACTTCCGCATCATCAGTGAGTGTTATCGACAATATAGGAATTTTGAGGTTATGGCACGTGAAATAACGGTGCAAATTGATCCACCCCAAGCCCATGATAACCCTTACGTGTGGCTTAGCGATACTTTTACTGGTTTGACCCGTCATCCTCTCAATGACTCTATTGCTCCCAAAGACCGTGTAGGCTTTACAATCCATAGTCCTGCACGTGTCGGTCAGCGGCCCATTGGCCTTAGTGTTCGTCGTATGGATCAGTTTTCCGTTGACATTTTGTTGCAGCTGATAGAACGTTGCGTTCAGAGCAACGAGGAATTCCTTATTGCCGGCACCTTACGGGTGGTATTCCTTCATATCCGAGTACCAATGGGCGGAATTCGCAACAAACGTATTGACTACACCTCAGACTTTCATACCTTCTGTAAAAGGAAACAAGGAATAGTCACAATAAACAACGATGCCAATCTCTGCCTGGCCCGAGCACTAGTAGTGGCGATTGCTTTCCTCAAAAACGACGAGTCTCCCGCAGCAGCGGCGGATTACAGGACAATGCTTATATCAGGTCGTTATGGTCAGCGAGGATTACAGTTTGCATTGGCTGACCGTTTGTGTCGTGAAACAACGTTGACCTGCCACATGGGGGAGGCGTCGAGGAGTTGCGTGTCTTCCAGCAACACTTGACCGAATACTGTATTACAGTTTTTACTGACAGACGAGGTAAAGGAACAATTTTTGAGGGTCCTTTAGGTACTCCTGACCACCCTCGCAAGCATATCGATATGAGATTTGGCGATAAACACTACAAAGTGATTACGTCAGTTACGGGGGCCTTCAAAGAAAAACGTACTGCCGACCCTGCAAATACACAGACTCACATACCATCACTCGTCATCGTTGCCCCACAAAATGCCCTGCCTGTTTTCAGCCCGGTTTATTTGAAGATAGCGAACGCATTACATGTGATGTTGTGCAACCGATCGTTCTTTGGTCAAAATTGTTTCCGCCGCCATTTCATCCCGTCATTCGGCAATGAATCAGCTTGCCAAACACTGAAAAAGTTTAACACCTGCCTGCACACTTATGGTTTTGCTCAATAGAAACGTGTTTATGTGTGTGGAGAGTCACTATGCACTATATGTGACATGTTTGTCTCTCCGAACCATCTCTGCTAAGTGCAGCCTGCCAAGCCATTCGCCTTCAAGAAACCATATCTGTTTGTATTCTTTGACTTTGAGTGTACTCAAGAGACCCCGGTTCCTGGGAATCCAGGCTCGTTCAAGCACATCCCCAATTTGTGTATCACAGAGCAAGCCTGTCCAACTTGCATCAATGTTCCAGACTCTGATCACCACTGCGATTTCTGCGGACAGCGAAGCCATGTTTTTGAAGGTGGCGATACCGTCAAGAACTTTGTGGCGTACCTCGCTGAGCCACGACCGCAGTACAAGGATGTTGTAGTGATTGCCCACAATTTTAAGGCGTATGCCGGCCAGTTTGTCCTGCGGCACATGATTGAGGAACTCGGTTGGTCTCCAGAACTGATTATGACAGGGTCAAAAGTTCAATCCTTGAAGTACTCACATCTACATTTTATCGATTCATTGAATTTTCTGTTGGAAGGCCTGGCAAAACTGACCAAAACATTCAATCTTGAAAACACGGTCAAAGGATATTTCCTACACTTCTTCAATAGAACCGAGAACTTTGGCTACATTGGCCCCATCCCTTCTACCGAGATGTACGGTTGTGACGACATGACTGAAGACGACAGGAAGAAATTCTTCGAGTGGTACACCCCTTTGGCACAGGACCCCACGTACGTCTTCAACTTTAGGACGGAACTTTTGACGTATTGCTCTGAGGACGTCCGAATCCTGCGTCGCGCCTGTCTGAAATTCAGGGACGGATTCCTGGCTGAAAAAAGCGTCGATCCCTTCAGACAGGCCGTAACAATCGCCGGGGCATGTATGGCAGCATACGGGACGAACCATCTTCCGCGGAACACCATCCGCATCATCCCCGCTGGTGGATATCACCTCGCCGACCGTCAATCCCGTGAGGCGCTTTTTCGGCTCATGTGGGAGGCCCACTCTGGTGGCATTGAAATCCAGCATGCCGGAAACGGTCGGGAAAAGAAAATCTGCGGACGCAAAGTGGACGGCTACAGCGAAGATTGTGACATGAAAACTGTCTGGGAGTACCACGGCTGCTGGTTCCACGGATGCCCATCATGTTTCAAAAACCTTGACCACGCAATCAAGGGTGGGACCCAAGGCGACACTATGGCGTCACGGTACGAGAGGACACTGGACAAGACCAAGCTAATTCGACGCAACGGATTCGGCGTGGTCGAGATGTGGGGTTGCCAGTTTTCGTCAATGATGAAGGCTAACCCTGCGATCCAACGGTTCATTGACTCTCGAGACGACATCGCCGCTCCAACCCTCGATCCCCGAGACGCCTTCTTCGGTGGTAGGACTAATGCTACTAAGTTGTATCATAAAGTGGTAAAAGGCGAGAAGATTATGCATCTGGATGTCTGCAGCCTGTATCCGTACATCTGCAAGTACGGAACTTTCCCCGTCAAACATCCAAAGATCTTCGTGGGTGGCGACTGTCCCCAGGATATAACAAAAGTTGACGGACTTGTTCGACTTGATATCCTGCCTCCTGATTAGCTCTACCACCCTGTCCTTCCTGACAGGTTCAACGGTAAACTGTTCTTTGTTCTGTGCCACACTTGTGCGGAAACAACGAATCAAGAAGACTGCGCCCACACACCCGAACAACGGATTCTCTCGGGGACTTGGGTGACCTGCGAAGTGAGGAAGGCCCTCAAGCTCGGCTATAAGATCGTCAAGATACATGAAGTGTGGCAGTATGAGACGACCACATACAACCCCGATGATAATTCCGGTGGTTTATTCGCCTCATACATCGACAAGTTTTTTAAACTTAAAGTCGAAGCGAGTGGCTGGCCCGAGTGGTGTACCACGGACGATCCAAAAACGCAGTTTGTTCGTGAGTACGAAGAGAAGGAGAAGATCAAGATCGACCCGCACAACGTTGCTTTCAACCCTGGAAAACGTTCAATTGGGAAGACATACCTCAACTCCTTCTGGAGTAAATGGGGTCAACGCAGTGATTTGCCCCATATATCCATTGTGAAGACGCAGGGTCTTTTCGTAAGAAATACCAACAAACTTTATTGAAACCTCATGGGACTTATAATAAAACGTCGCTACAGCAGGAGTAAGACTGTGGGTACAACAAAATATATGTCTTACGCTACTGAGTGTCAAACGATTAAAATATCTGGTAGCCTTTAAAAAGGCCGTTTTTATCAGTATCATTGTTAACATTGACACCCATTGGACGGTGACATGCCGACGTCGTTGCCCATCTTCCGGCTTCCCGATCTCCAAGTAGGTCTTTAATGTCTTGTACGGGGGCTCAATCACTCAATTCGGCGGGTAAGTTCTAAAGACAAAGTTGCGGTGGCGCAACAAAAGTTCCCGCGAAGGTTTGTCCCATCCGAGCAGACAATAAAGTCCCGGCTGCAGTTTCCACAGGTGGTGGAGCTTGAACCCAGGGAATGCCGGTTCGAAGTTCGGCCGATGAATCTCCCTCGGCTCAAAGATAACAGGGATCTGGGTCATATAGTTCTTCTCAGGTTCTAGATCCTCCGTCTTGTCCGAGAGAATTTCTCTAAGAAAAGAAAACGGTTCCCAGGCACAAGTCGATATATTTACCCGTCGAGGCATTACATCTACGGGTCCACTCTTTGACGCTAGTGTTGGAGCCGGGCGTTGACGAGGCTGCCCTGTGACGGACTCGCTCTTTGGGGCTGGGATTGGAGGTGGACGTTGACGAGGCTGCCGGAGTGATGACCGAGGTGTTACACTGTGGAGCCTGGAGCTGGAAAGCGGGAACGATGGATCCTGACGAGGCATGTCAAACATCTGAGGCCGGGTCTGATTCATAAACATGATGCAGTTGCATCCGTAACGAAAGGGTGAGCAAAAGTGATTCGCTTAAGAACAGCGGTATACTCACTAGGACAAGCCGGCTTCTCTTTGGTCAAACAGTTCAACCAATGAGGTGAGGTTATTTTCTGCTGACTCAATGGAAAAGTTCATATAACCGGGACGCTCGTTCCACTCGAATCATTCGGCATGCAGGCACGGGACCAGTCCAGAGCAGGTCCAGAGAAGCGGGGAACAGCGGAGATCATCGGAGAAAAGCTGAACATCCACGGAGGTCTCCTAGTACCGCAATCCCTGCAGTGGTACCCCGGGCTTGGAACTTCTGTGATATAGCGAGCACCATATAGTAGGTCTCACTTGCTATCGGCCGGCATCTCTACGCTGATCTCCGCCGGGTCCCGAGGTGGATTCAACACCTTGTGCGTCGCACAAGGCCTGAGAAAAGTCCCCCTGCGTGGTCAACATTGCTCCGGGCGTTGGGTGAACAGTGCGAGGGGCAATGGATCTGGCCTGTGTCATTCGTTAAACTCAGCGCCGATCTCTTATTCTTGTCTGTACTATCATTTCCTGTCTTGCATGGCTTCGCTGGTTTCCCACTAACACTAACACAATTTGTTGATTTGTACAAGTTAAACTCTGTCCCTTACCCGATTTCCATCACAACCCCAAAAACAAACCCGGGTGGTTCGCGCAGCGTGGAGTTCTGCAGTCCACCCATACCCTAAGCAGTTCAAACGGTCGGCATGGGCAAACCGCCAAGAATGAACTGACCCTCTTGACTGGTCAGCATGGCAATCCACCACAGTCAATATCCTTTTTTAAGTATTAATATGGCCTTGAACACGTTTTAACATGTTTGGAGAGTATAAATTATAATTATTTAAAGTCCCCTAAAACATTCATAGGGACAACTGAATAACTATTCTTTGTTACCGCGAAAGTTGAAAAATTTAGACTTATTAAAACTGCCTTTATAAAGGTCACTAAACTTAAGTTGAATAAATGACAAAGTCCAAACAATGTTGAATACTCCTCCTGTAAAACAAGTAACAAGATGTGAGGCTGAGATTTGGAAAGGAATCGTCCAAAGACTGTGAAAGTTAAAATAATTGAGGCTTGTAAAAATGGCCTTGGTAAAGGCCACCAAAATGATTGATGTTAAATGACTAAGTCCTGAGAATCTGGATTGAAATGTACGCAATGTAGGTTTAGTATGTTGTATGATTGCTAGGCTGATTCACAACGAATGATATAAGTGGTGGCCTTGATAAAGGCCGTTTGTAGAAGGAGTGGAGTCCTGTTTTTAGTGTGGGGGGATGGAAGCGACGACCCGAAGGATTTGTCTTAAATATAGTTATTGGCGTAGGCTCGCGTAAATTCTGTCCAAGTTTTCATGTTGGATGATGAGGTGGAAGTCATCTCCGCTACTAACTTCGAAGGTCATGCGATCAGCAAGGTGTCGGTAGCGGGCCAAGATGTCCATGAGTTGGTTGATCTGTCGGTAAGTGAAGATGTCTCAATTTATTCGAATCGTCTCTCTCCCCACAGGAGTATTTGCAGCCATCGGTCTAGTTTGGCAGAACTTGAACTCCTTCCTGCGACGTCTGTGATCCTCTTCGTCCGAATAGTCCTCGTCAGAAGAGTCAGCAAGGCGTTTGATCGGTTGGAAGTTGCGAGCCATGGTTGCGTTGCGGCGAAGATCTGGAGTGGGAATGAAGCGTAAAGCGCGATTATGTATTAAGCTGTAAATGCGGGGGGAGATTATTGGCAGGAGGGGGGTTGTAGCGCGTGGGAGTGTTGGGCGTGGGAGGGGGTTTGGGCACCCCGCGACTTGAAGTGGCCAAATGACAGATTATGTCGGTTTGCGACTTGAAATGGCCAACCGTCCAATTAGGTCGGTTTGTGTTATCTTATCTTATCTTATCTAAGATCTAGATCTAAGATAAGATAATATTAGATAATAAAAACCGACGTAATTGGACGGTTGGCCATTTCAAGTCACAAACCGACCTAATTGGACGGTTGGCCATTCAAGTTGCGGGGTGACGTATATGTGTCGTCACACCATTACGTCATCTCCGTGACCTCATCACACCATCTCGTCACACATACGTCTTCACCACGTCACTCAAACGTCACTTCTGATTAAAAACCGATGAATTTTCAGTTGCCCAGTCTCCCCATTTTGCCTCTACTGTGGAGGAAGAGGAGGAGGTTCAAATAATTTAAACATTAACCCCATAGAAGATTTGCCAAACTTAGAGGATTTTTCTGGTAATGAACCAACACTTGTAATTATAGACGATATGATGCGTGAGGCTGACAATCGTGTGGTGTATATTTTCTTTGAAGGATGTCATCATCGCAATACAAGTGTGTTTTTCATCACTCAAAATATATTTCATCAAGGATGCGGGCAGAGGGACGTCTCATTGAATGCACATTACATTGTGTGTTTTACGAATCCTAGAGATAGAGTGCAAATCAGGTACTTGGCCACACAAATATATCCAGGCAGTTCGAAATACATCGAGGACGCGTACACGGACGCCACGACGAATCCACACGGTATCCTACTGATAGACTTAAAACAATCAATAGACGAGAATATGCGAATACGAAGTTGTATGTTTCCAAACGATTCTACAAATTATCTATGTGTGCCAAAGAAAATGTAAGTAGCAATCATGTCGTGCTTGCGGAAGGACGCAACTCTACTAAGGGCTTTGATACACGCAACGCTAAAGGAGCGAAAAGCGTTGTTAAAAGTTTGTAACAAGAGTCGTATTCAATCAGTGTGCGAGTGTGCTTACAGCGTGTTGCGCGGTAACATTCCTCTGTCCAAGAAGAGCAAAAGTCAGCTAAGCAAACACAAAGCGGCGCTACACAGACTGGTGAAACGAGGCGAAGGTTGGGCGAAGAAACGAAAGTATCTAATACAAATAGGCGGCGGACTCATAATACCATTACTTTTGAGCACAGTACTACAGACAGCGTTGAATAGTTAAAAAAAATGACCGACATCCATAATCAGTTCTATTTGAGATTACCGAGTAATCGTTCGATGCATTATTATCCGAAAAATACAGTTGCAAACTATATAACACATTTACCGAGAGCTATTCGACTGGACGCTGGTGAATGGGAAATGGCACTCGTGGAATCGCATTATCCTCGTTCATTTTTATCAGTCGGTAATGATGAAACAATTGACATTTACATACAACAACAAGTGGAAGCAACTGTGAACATAAAAGCGTTGGTGCGTGTTATGGACAGCGCTGCTGATGTAGGCTAACACCAATAGTGTCACCTATGCCAAAACAAAACTACAGAATTAAACTGAAGACTGGCGATTATGCAAATATTCAAGAATTGTGTGATCATATAAATTCACAAGAACTAGCAAATACTTTTGGTGTAAAGTTTACTGCTGAAAATTCATAAAACAAATTCGATGAAATATCGATGGGACGTGATGTTGAAAAAGTTAAATCAAACCCAACGTTATCACTTCAATTGGGGTTTGATCCAAATGAATTGGTGCTGTAAGTTGATGCAACTAACAAAAGCATCCGATCGCCAAACATTCGTCTCGGCTTACCATCACACATGTACATTTATTGTGATTTAGTCGAACCGCAGATGGTCGGCGATACAGTCGCACCATTATTAAAAATTGTCAATATATCTACATCTAGTTAAGTGTATGGATTACATAAATCAACATCATTCATCGATCCGCATTATGTGCCTGTTATAAATAGATCTTTTGACGGTGTGGAAATAAATCTTTCGTTGATTTAAGAGATAGCACCGGGCGTCATCTGCCATTCCACTTTGGAACATCGTGTGTGAGGTTACACTTTAGAAATGTAGCTGGTCATTAGTAAAAGAATGGAGCACGCGAAGAAGATGGTAGCTGTACCGCATGAGTTGATTGATTAATTGCAAAAAATTTTACAATTTTCATCGAATGTGCACTACTGTGGAAGGTGGTAAAGTTGAGGAGATTGTGGAAACGTTTTCCAAAATTTACAGATCTGACGCCCACAAACTTTTACGTTTCATGAAACGCGAAGGCAGTTTAATCAGTTTGGACAGTGGCTATTCGGTGTACATTAATGTTAAAAAATGCCAGATTCAAATCTAGTGAAAATCTTAAATTGCATAGTAAAAGTGCGTATGCGCAATTACAGTCCACCAGGATGGTGCGAAGTGCTAAATGTATTGAAAGTGATGAATGTGCTAAAGGAATATATGAATAATATAAGAGCGCTAAAAGAAATAAATGCTGAATATCGATCATCATTCGCAGGTGGGTCAGATGATGAAGAAGACGCAAACAGTTCAACTGAATCAATACTGCGGACGCCAATTATAAATCTATTACGATCGGCAAGATGAAAACGCGCAACTCCCAGTGGCTTGGGAGTTTGATTTTTTAAATAGAAACAAACCACCGTCAAATTTAGACAAGTGGGAACCGTACACAGGATAGGTTTACATCATGGAACGTTTGTATTACAATCGGAGCGAACCAGCTTCTTATGGTGGTGTAGCTCCATTAGTGCGAGCTGTAAAACAAGTATCAAAACGCAAAGTGATTGAATGGCTACAAACACAGGACACTTACGCACTGCACAAACCGGCACGTAAACGTTTCCCGCACAATCCTTACATAGTGTATGGCACATTTTAACTATGGCAAGCTGATTTGAATGGGGTATGCGTGGTCTTAGTAAACACAACGATGGTGTCAACTTCTTATTGACTATAATAGATGTGTTTAGCAAACGGTTGTATGTGAGAGCGTTGAAGAGGAAAGAAGGAGCTGAAGTGGCCAACGCTTTCTAGGAGATCTTTTCGGAAGCGACCAAAACACCACGCTGTTTACAAACTGACAAAGGGACTGAATTCACTGATGCAAAGACAAACAAATTATTCAAACAATACAGAATTATTTATGTTACTACACAAAATCCAGATTTTAAAGCGGCTGTAGTGGAACGTGTGAATCGCACTTTGAAAACACGTATGTGGCAATATTTGACTTACAAAAATACATATCGTTATGTAGATGTGCTGGACATATTGGTTAATGATTACAATAACAGCGCGCACAGGAGTCTAGGCAACAGAATACGCCGAGTTGATATGACTGCTACCAATAAGCGGATATTGTATCAGGCATGGCGCAAAATGTATGGTAAGATACCGCGTCGTGTTAAGCCAAAACTGAAAGTTGGCACAACAGTGCGTATATCTAAGAAGAAAGGTACATTCGCAAAAGGTTACGAAACTAATTGGAGTAAAGAAGTGTTTATGGTGCAACGGGTAAACACATTGATGCCACTACCAATGTACACGTTGGCAGATCTCAAAGGTGAACAAGTGGTTGGACGGTTTTACGAATACGAATTACAAAAGTGGCAATATACAACGACCATCTGTTCAAGATTGATAAAACACTAGACACCAAGGGGCGAGGCCACAGTAAGCGCTATTTCGTTAAGTTGGAAGGTTACTGAGACTAGTTCAATTCTTGGGTACTAGCGCAAGATTTGCAAAATACATAATAGCCAATTTTATTTAACACAGCCCAGCAACAGCTCAAAGGATTATTTTCCAAAAAACAAAGTTACCAATTACACTACACATCTTCCGAGATAAATCCGATTAGAAGGCGAGTGGGAGATGGCATTGGTCGAATCACATTATCCGTGTTCGCTTATGATTGTGAGTGATGAAGCTTTTATATGGCTCGAATATAAGCTGAGTCTACCGGATTTTCCTATTCCAGTTAGTACTGAGCAAATTATTTTAAATATGAAACCCGGATATTACAAGAACATAATTGATTTATTGAAAATGATCAATGCTACAAAAAACGTGACTCAGTATTTATATTTTGAATATGATAAAAAGCTGGACAGAGTCAAGATAACGACAATGGCGGATGGTATATCAGATAAACATTTCAGTGTTGCGCTGTCACTTTATTTGGGATTTGATCCGTACGACAATGAATTGACAAATATGCTCACTGCGTTATGGAAGCCTAATCTGACAATGGGACTGACGACACACATGTACGTGTATTGCGATCTGATTGAACCGCAGATGATTGGTGACACTACAGTGCCGCTTTTGAATGTTATCAATATTGACAGAGATAACTACGCACACGGCGCGCATAAGATGCATTTCACCAGTTCTCATTATGTGCCGGTTATGAAAGGGGCATTTGAAACGATCGATATAGACCTAAGGGAACACACTGGTAGAAAAGCGGCAACCCTCTTTAGGACGTCGTACGTGAAGCTTCATTTCAAAAGAGTGCAGCAATGAATACAAACGATCCATACTTGGCGTACTACCGTCACCAAAAATTGCAGACTGGCGGTAATATTGATGGAGTATTTCGCGGTGCTAAAGATCGTTTCGGCCAGTTTACCGACAAGCCGAAACGCAAAGTGGACGACAAACTTCAACGTGTGCTAAGGGGCGGCGGCAGTGGTGGCGCTCGCACGAAACGCTGACGTGCAACGCGAAAGAATAACGCGAAACACCGACGCGTTATTCCTGCGCGAAAGTACAACGCGAGAGCTTCGCGTAAGATTACCACGAAGCACGCAATGCGCAGCAGCATGCGTGTCACACCGCAGCCTTTGGCAAAACTCCTTAGAGGAAGGACGTCATCCAAGAAGAGTAGTGATAGGAGGAGAATTAGAAAGTTGAAGAAGAAGAAGAATAGGAATTTGAAGAGAACATCTGTACGTGATGTATTCAATTAACGCAATGTCGTTTATACATCAAAAGTCTTGCGAATGTGTCAAGACGGAATTGGATTTATTCTCCCTACCGCCTACGCAGACTAGTATCGAGAGTGGTAAATGGGTTCAGTACAAATCAATCTCCACACTGACTGATAATTCGCCCATCGAGTTTGTTGTGTCGGGCAGCGGTGAAGAATATACTGATCTTTTGCAAAAAATGTGGGAAGTTACAGCGTCTATTGTCAAATCAACAGGAGCGGCAATTAAAGATGCCGAAGAATCGAAAAAAATTAGCCCAGTCAACAATTGGTTACACACGTTATTCAGCCAAGTCGATGTGTGTATGAATCAGAAACTGGTTACACCAAAAAACAACACTTATGCATATCGAGCTTATATTGAAACATTGATGAATTACGGCTTTGATGCTAGTAAATCACATTAAGTATGTGGTCTATGGCAATCGGATGATGCTGGCTATATGGGCGATACTCTGGACGATAATGACGGACCAAAGGCGAAACGAAAAATGACATATAAAAGTCGTGAAATCGATATGGTTAGTCATCTGCATCTCGACATGTGTAATCAGAACAAGTTCCTGTTGAATGGAGTGGAACTGCGTTTTAAATTAATACGATCAAAAGATTCTTGCTCTATTATGGCGGATGATGGTGATGGTGATGGATGATGGTGCACATTATTGATGCGAATCTCTGGATACGAAGGTGTAAAGTTAGCCCCATGGCACGTACTGTTGGCACACAGCAAGACGCTTCAGACTGGCAGAGCTAAATACCCAATCACAAGAGTGAAATTGAAAACATTCAAACTACCATTTGGCGTAAGGAGCAAAACTTTGGACAATGTGTTTCTAGGTCAAGTGCCGAAAGGAATTATTGTTGGTTTGGTCACCAACGCCGCTTATAATGGTGATTTAAAAAATAATCCATTTAATTTCCGAAATTCCAAAACCAACTACTTCTCACTGTACTTGGATGGTGAACAAGTGCCGTCCAAACCGCTACAACCACACTATGAAACTGAAGAGGGTAAATATGTAATGGTGTATCACAGTCTATTTTTAGGCTCCGGCATACACTTTAGCGATGCTGGTAATCTCATAAATGGAGATGATTACGATGATGGATATTGTCTTATGGCATTCGATCTAACACCCGATATGTCAGCAAGCGACACTAATCATTGGAACCTAGTGCGCAACGGTAGTGTACGTATGGAGATTGGTTTCCACATGGCGCTCACAGAGACAGTCAACTGCTTGGTATACGCAGAGTTTGACAACTTAATCAAAATTTATCGTCATCGATTTGTAAATGTGGAATTTGGTGGCTAGATCAGTCAGTTATTGATTAACACTCATGCAAGATCGATCGTTTACGCAGAGAACCGCGTAAAAATTTAGCATCTCCAATTATTTTGAATTTTCAATGTTTCAAGGATAACAATAATGATGCATCATATCGCCAAATCGTCATTCAACCGAGATTTCCTCACACAATAGAAACTACGTGAAAGTTATTGGCTCACTAAACACTGTCACGGATTGGAATAGGATCAAAGCGATATCTGGTATCATGTGCTGGAGGAAAAATTCCGAGTATGTATCACAAAACGCTCGATTGTCTATGTCAAAGGTGTTGAGAAAAAATAATATGTACGCTGCAATTTGATCACAGATCACTGTGCTACTAATTTTATTGATAACACCGATATCGGTTGTGGATCGCTATCGTCAATAAACAATCTACTATCAACAAGGTTGGTGCGTTGTCGCCATCACAAGACAGCTCACACATGATGTGCCCTGACCAATTGTATCACATTACGCGGCTGGTTATATCTAAGTACAAATATCGATGATACCAGTTCCTGCTTCTGTTCAACTACTACTTCTGCTACTGATGGAGGAGGAATTGAATTCTTTGACAGCTACGGCCAACCTCCGCATCTACAATTCAACCAAGGATTCCTGAGACGCAACGCTCGTCACTACCTGTCCAAGAGCGTCACCTTCAAAGTGGCAATACTCTGGTCTGCGGCCAATATTGCCTTGTATGACTGTACTGCCGCACCCACTACGGCATGAAGATGATTGACTTTGTTGAGCTCTTTGATGACAATTCTACTACTCACAATGATGCACTGATCAGAAGACTCTTTGTAAAAATGTATACCAATTGAATTTTAAAAAATTGTCAATAAATTATGTACTGAGAAAAAAAATTGTTATTTTTCTCTTTTACTTTATTGTTTAGACTGATATTCAATGAAAAAAAGTTACTGAATATTATTGATTTTTTATTTGAGTCTGTTTCTTTACCCTTATGTCTAACTTAAGACTAATTTGGGGAAATTTTTAACAATTATACAAGTGACTAGATTTATTAATATATGAGATTAATGACTCGTGAATTTTTTTCAACACATATTACATTAAAATGTTTACAACCCTTTACAAAACAATCACTAGAATATAATAAAATATTCTAAAACAATTATTAATAATGACTCGTGAATTTTTTTAACACATGTTACATGGGATGATTATTTACAACCCTTTAAAAAATAATGACTTCGAAATTCAAATTGGCTCTGGCTCTAAGTTCTGCTGTGAAAGAATAGGCTGTTTTTGTTGATTATCCAAACCAATGATGTACTTCGTTAGGATAGAGTACTCGAAGCAACGCTCATCCTGATCACTGAGCACATTAACCACGGCTTTTTCATGATGATATCTTGTGGTAGTGGAATGTATGAACTTCCTCCGAGAGGGCGGTAGACATTGACTCTTAGCTGTATATCTATCACCCTCACGAAGCTCCACCCAGAACCCTTCATCTGGCACGCCTGCTTTTCCACAAGTATGCTCTGAAATAAATCTGAGCATATATCATCCAGATCAGACGTACGGAAAATGGGGGCATTCTCAGTTTTGAAGTTTCGTTCACAAGTATCGTCATGTACATTCACCACTTCACAATTGACCAAAATGTTCATCTTGATGGCGTTGATTTGTTCGAGTACGCGACGCATGAGAGTTACAACACGCTCCCGAATGGTTCCGAGGAATTCCAACAACGTTATGTGGTGATCTGCGGGTTCTAGTAAGCGGTATGATTTTAATCTCCCAAGAAACGATGTTTGGAATACCTCGAAACCTTTGGGAGTCAAAGCTTCGATTAGCAGCACCGTCGAATCGTCGTCTTGATTGATGCTGCTGCCGGTGCCTCTCGACGACGATGATGACGGTGCTGGTGAATGCCGCTGCACCCCGCTCGGTCCTGCGACCGCAAAATCGACTGGGGCAACTCGCTCATGCCGCCCTCGATAAGCGTACCGCACGTGTCGGGCCAATGCGTCCTTCCTCGAAAAGGGTTTGCAACATCGGACGTATTCGAACCCTGGAAAGAGAGAGACAAAACCGTTACTAGCTATGTTGTTTAGTAATAAACTGAAAGATTACTTACATAATGAGATTCATTTTAATTTGATATAAATCAATCTAAATGTAATTGTGATTACAATTTAATTCATTTTTGAAAGATTTAAAACGCACTTCTATTACTGAATGATAAAATCTGATACTTTTAATAAATTACAATTTTAAAATAAAAGTTAAAATTAAAAGATTGTTGTGATCCATATTGTTTTCTGTCATACAATTATCCTATTAGTAAATTCAATGATAAACTGAAATATTAATAAATTTAATTTGAATATTTCATGTTAAAATGATATAAAACTAGATTTAAGCGTGAAAATGAATACTACTGAATATTTATTGTAATGCAAAGTTATTTAATAATTAATGATTTAAAAGTACTACACAATAATTTGCTTTGATGTGAGACATCTTATAAATCAAGTTTTTACAAATACTTCCATTAAATGATTCTTACCTCTCGGGGCTTCGTCTGGTGTCTGGATGGGAATCCGGTCAGGATCGTTGGTGGGGTTGTCTCTTGGTGTTTCTGCAATATCTGAAAAACCAAAGTGAATTGTTAGTACAAATAATTTCTTTCAATACTTATATTTATTTGAACAATCATATTATTTGAACATTTATAATCGGTGTCAACTCTAAGCACTACATCAACATCTAAACCACCAACTTGGATTATCAGTACAATTATTATACAAACCTTTCAATGTGTGTTGATTTGAAGAATCATATAGAGTATTTACTCTCTCCCTTCAAAGTTCTAATCTACGAAAATGATTAATGATAATACCAACCGGGGCGGAAAGCTGGATTCTGAGGCTGGGGAGGTATGGGGCGGTGGACCGTCATGATGTGGCGACGAAGATCTTCAACCATGGCAAATCGTGATCCGCACTCAGGACAGATGACTTGGTCGCCACCATGCACCGTACGAGCGTGGCATACATGGTGTTGCTTCAACCGATATTCCATACAGCATATGGTGCATGAAAAAATACGGTCGACGTTCATGATCTGAAACAGAGCATACCGAATTATGTAGATTTGTATAAATTTATATTTAAATTTTATATTTTATTTTTTTATTTTTACTTTAAATTAACTTTATTTATTTTTTCGAATTACATTGAATTAAGATCAATTACTCTAGTTACTCATGGTAGTTAAACATATGAATATTAATTAGAGTAACAAAAATTTTTTTGAATATTAATTAAGGTAATAAAAATTTTGCATATTAATTATTGTAATTAAAAAAATTCATATTAATTATGGTAATTAACAAATTGCATATTAATTATAGTAATTAAAAATAATTTACATATTAATTAGGGTAATTAAAAATGCTCATATTAAATAAGGTCATTAACAATTTGTATATTGATTATGGAATTTAAGGATGGTATTGTTTGGTTTTAGCATATCTTAATTAACATCCTATGTATTTGATAATGAGTCACTAATCATTTTAGATAATAGAAATTACTTGAGTTAATATAATGATATTTATTAAATAATTAAAACTCATCTAGATATTTACAACATTATCGTTATATAATATTAATAAATGCTTATTGAGATGATCTATACCACTGATATAAAAATGATGTTAAGCATATTACATCATGAGTCATAAGATAACTTTTTTATAAAACTGATTAAAACAATTTCATAATCTTGTTTATTCTTTTAGATAATATACATTATAATCATTATTGCTTATTGAAATTATCTCTGGCATTATAAAAACAGTATATAAATAATATTACATAATGAATAATATAATAACGTTCTTATAAAAATTATTTATAAGAATTTAATATTCTTGCGAATTTTTTTAGATATTTTACAATATAATCATTAATGCTTATTGAGATGATGTCCTGAATTTTAAAATATTGTCTAAGGAATATCACATCATGAATAAAATGATAATTTTCCTTAAAAAATTATTCATAAAATTTAATATTCTTGTGTATTACAACTAATAATAAGAAGAATGAATGTTACTTACGTTTAATAATCCAATTAGGGCACAATTAACTGAATAACACACACAAAAGCGGAGAAAAACTTTGGCAAAACTACATGCTATGGGGTTCAGACGAAGAATGAGCTAGGAAACGGCTTTGGTCGGTTTTGATGGAAGCATCTTGGGTCTTGGTTCCCATTGGTGGACGCAGGTGTTAGGGAAAAACCACCCTCAGTCTGAGAAGCTATCTGCGGAATGTTTCCCAAGTGTTGACGCAGCTACAGTGCAGGTGCTGACAAACAAATACCGTTTTCTAATTAATTCGGAGAAGGACCCTAACAACCCCCACGTCTGGGAATGTTGTGGTGAATCTGCAAGGCAGGTGCGCCGTAAATCAAGGATACTATAGTAGCATTCCGACAAGGGTGTTTTACTAACGAAATGATATGGTTATAAAAACAACCCCACGTCTGGGAATGTTGGGGTGGCGTCTTTGTCGGTCATAAATCAATGTTGGAGAAAGGTCCATCGTTAAAGGCTACCTGCTGGGCAATAACTTATCCAGTATAATGGAATTCGGAGAAGGGTCTTTTAATGGTGATTGCTATCCGGTAATAAATTTGACCCTCTGTCCGGGGGGTCCTTTGTCCCAAAGGCATTATCATCGATCACTGTCATGTTGGTCGGCGGGGTGGGGGGATATTTTTTATTTTATTTTTTATATTTTTTAATTACATTGAAGTATGCGCAATTTCCCCAGTTACATTGATGCACAATTACTCTAGTTACTCATGGTTGTTAAATATATGTATATTAATTAGAGTTTAAAAAATTGCATTTTAACCATGGTAATTAATTTTTTTTTGCATATTAATTATGGTTATTAGAGTAAAAAAGAAATGTTTGCATATTAATTAGGGTAATTTAAAAAAATTGCGGGGGAGGGATAAATTATGCAAATTTTACGCAAATTTCATCCACCACATACCGAATCGGCCAAACCCCCCTAATGGCACCTCTATACGCTGTCGCTACACCACTCAGTGGTTTTCACGTTCAATCTGTCTATCTGATATCTTGATCGATGAGATATCGGAACAGAAAGCTCTGTTCGGGCAAAAGTTCGGTAGTGTGTGGCCGCTTTAAGGATAACATTGGACAACGTATTGTGAACAACTTTTTTATTAGCACATTACGTGTTGTTATTACTTACGGGATGTAATAAAAGACGTCTTACAACACTTAAGATATATTTACACTTATACTGATTCACATACAGACGGTAAACATATATGTAGACGGTAAACATGTATCTTAAGTGTTGTAAGACGTCTTTTATTACATCCCGTAACGTATTGTGTGAAACACTAGGAATAATATCTTCAACATTTGGACGTAGAATCACAATTTAAACACAAAAATTATTTTTTTGTTGAGCTGAACTGATTGGTAAACAAATTTGAAGTTTTCAGAAAAATTAACTTAGGACAAGCTGAAAACCTTTTTCCAATAAGATTAACATAGTAATTTTTATGAACATTTTTTTTCTCTGCAACCACTTAACCTAGATTAGTAATTCAAAATACTATATTATTTGTTTTTCAAGCTATATAAAATGGTCAAGACCAAAATTGAGTATTTTTAAAATGTTGTAGTGAAAAATGCAAAAAACAGATTTTGGAAAATTTAAAAACTCCCTTTCTATTTTCTAATTTTTCTGGTTTTTGAACCTTAGTGACATGAATGTCACTTAATACATTTAAGCCACACTTCATCGAAATCAGACGTTTTTACTCAAGTTATCGCATTCACGGACATTTACAGTATAGGCCTACCTATACATATATATACATTTGAACGAATAGTGGTTTTGGGCATCAGGGGACTTCAAAACAAAAAGTTATGATAGTCTCGGGATTAAGTGTTACAGTACCGTGAGACCTACGATAATAGCTTCTTCCCTATAGGGAAAATACGCTAAAATATTAAAAAATTGATAGCTTTTGGTGGAGTGACTTGACGGTTGCCCGTGCTGTCTACAGCAGTTATCCAGGTCACCGGTGGCCTAGTTTGAAAGGAGTGTGGATTGGAGCAAAAATCAAAACACAATTTGTTTACCAAGTAGAAATTTGCATTTTTTGTTACTGAAGTTAGTTAACCAAATACAGTAGTATTTTTTAGAAAAAAACCGATTATGCTTGGAGACTGCGGTTAGTAAACAATGTAATAAGGTACTGTTTAATAAATGTGATTTTAATAAGGAATTTTACAAACTATTAGTACAAGCTACAGATATTGGATTTTCCCCATTGGATAAGTTTGCACATACATTAAATTTCTGGTAAAATAGTGCAAAGGATCTACGGCATTAATAATTTAGGTTAATGCAGTAAATAATTAATAACGATGGTATGTATTTTTCCTTGTTAGATTAATGGTTTTAGCAGAACCTATTGTAGGGCTTGTGCGTCAGTTGAAAATAATAAAAGGTACACTACTAATAATAATAATAATTGTATTTCAAACTTAAGTTGTTTTTTTAACAACCTAAGTAAAATTATAATGTTTGTTCAGCCAAACAAAAAATGTCCCTGTTGCCTATTCCGTTTGTAAACCATAGCAAATCCATCGTGTGGTGCGGCAAGACCTACCAAAAAGCAGCGATAGTGGGCAATACGAGTTCAATCGGAGCTTCCCCGGGCCTACGGAAGTACAGGACTCCTCCCTTCTCAAAGCGGCCTTGAATGAGAGCCGTTTCACGCACGCGCGCCACCGCCACGAGTGCGTGGCGGGCATCTTCCAATCGTTCCCACTAGCAGCGCCACTGCATGGAGCCTTCCTCCGTTGGTACCGTGGACATCCAACAGGGGCGCTGGAGTGCTCTATAAAACTGCTAGGGACACATTGTACAATGGCGATAAAAAGTCTACTTCAATATCTATAGTAAATGATTTTACTGAAAACTTCACATTTATTTTTACCAACCAGTTCAGATCTACAAAAAATCATTTTGATATTTAAATTGTGATTCGACGTCCAACCGTTGCAGAGATATTCAAAGTGAAAACACAGTACGTTTCCCAGTGCTATCCTTATGGTGAATAATTAAAAATTGATATCTCGATTATTTGTGAATGTATATTGATGAAACTTGACATGAAGCTTCACCGAGTACTGGTATATTGATATTTGCACACAACAAATAGTTTTTGTTGATTTTTCCCGTACCAGCAAACCAGAATACTCAGCCCTAATGAAGAGTAAGTAATGTTATGGAGGTTCAGTAGTTTTATATCTCCCTTAATTATGAACATAAATTAATAAAACTTGGTATGTAGCTTCACCTGGTTAAGTTATATTGATAATTACACAAAAACATATTTCTTATATGTCTTGTTGTATCAAACCTGTGTACTAAACCTTTAATTGTATTCTTATGGAGAATACATAACATTACCTATTATGATTTTAGCCTCAAAGGTTATCATCGCGAAAGAGGAATTGAAACTTCGTATGATTTTGAAAAAATGTAGATTTTTTCACAATTTGGTTGGCTCAAAAAAGGCCATCAAAAAGTGCCTTGAAAAATTAATTTTCAGTCTAGGGCTGAAGATCAATTTTGCCCTTGTGACAACACGATGTGAAAGCCGTTATATTGCGTTGTGTGGCTTCAGAATGGAAGTGTTTTCCGTGGCAAAATCTACATTCTAAGTTCATTGATCCAATGTCTGAGCCACAGAAATCCTTTGACACTTTTCTTAATGCATATTTAAAATCGTCTATTAAGTTATGCAAAACTTCAATTCGATGATTCAATTTGAGTTGGTTTACACCTCTGCGATCGTTTCTTCTTTCGACCATGCCAGTTAAAGTTCTCCGTATAGGCATTTCAGAAGTAATTAGACCAAAAGTTCTGCTAACTTGAATGTCACTAATTGAAGATGTTATTTGATTGTCATTTATTAAATTTAAAACAAGCAAAGATAGTAAAATAATTAGTTTCACATGACGCGCAGACATTTCACGAGCACAAAATAAAAAATAAACGGTGAAAAATCGGACCTATAACTACTGAAAACACTAAAAAAACAAATAGTGTCAAATAATAATTAGTTTCTCATGACGCGCAGAATTTTCACTACCACAAAACCAAAAATAAATAGTAAAAAATCATGCATATCATTATTGATGATTAAATTTGGTTTGTTATTGTTAAAATCGGACATACCACTACTGAAAACACGAAAAAAACAATCACTGTCAAATAATAATAAGTTTCTCATGACGCGCAGACTTTTCAATACCATAAAACCAAAAATAAATAGTAAAAAATCATGCATATCACTATTGATGATTACATTTGGTTTGTTAATGTTTATATTTTATATTTCAACATATGATTGCTTTTTAGAAATTTTTATTACACTCCACTGAGTACACCACTTAAGTTACGTAGTAATGGTTCAATGTAACATTCTTTTTTCCTTCTCAAATGGTATGATCAAGTACTCTATGCACAGTTTTCAATGCATGCTGCAATATAACATGTGATTTGAAAGTTCTATTTATATTTCGTTGTTATTCCGTAACAAACGTGCAACCCTTAAGGCCAATGTTATTTTTTTCAAATTTCAAATTAAATTTTCTCAATTTTTCAGAAAATAATATAAATTACGATAGTATTGTGCACATCTACAGAAAAATACATTTCTGACGGTGTGCTTAGATTTTTCCTACGATGCGCACAAGCTGAGAAAAACGTACGACAAAACCCATGCTTGCCTATTAATAATATATATAACTAGGAGTACGCTCAAATATCCCGTAAGAGGATGAAGCGAAGAGTTATATTACCACCTTGTTTTGATAGTTAAATTGTTACGACTATTATTGGGTAGTTTAAATATAGTGTCTTGCATGCCAACATTACTTTTTTAAATATTTATGTAAATAGGATTTTACTTACTTTCAACCTTAAAAGCTTGTAATGAGGTGTAATACAAAATATCATGATGTCTTACAAAACATTACGCAGCGGTTTGTAAATGGTCAACAATTCCATACCTTATTATGCACTTTAGTGCAAGATGCAGGTATTCAGAATCGGATCAATTCAGAAAGTTAAGTCAGTTTTTGACGTTAGTGGAGGGTGTCACCTCCAGCGACCAAATGGTTATCTCTGTAGTATTGCCCATTAGTGTGCATTTTATTAAAAAGTACCTAGGGGCCGAGCTTTGCTCGGGGAAGGCCAGTTTGTTTAGATGTATGGGAGTAATATTTCACCACTTCCCCCCAACTGATTATCATATTTTTATAGCTCATTTGCCTCTTCCTGCATTTTTAAGGTCACTCTAGTTGTTATTTATAGCTCAATGTCTCTTTGCTTAAATTTTGATATGACCACTCTATACATGTCATCTTCACTTAAAAGTTTTAGCATTGACTATAAATATAACTTCAGTATCTATAGTCAATGGTTTTAGTCACTGGTCTCAGGAAACCACATATTAACAATTATAAACAACACGAGTATTACTTTGACAGTTCCCTGGTTGATTATGAACAGCTGTTACAATTCTTTTGTTTTGATTTTTAACTCTATAAGCCCAATGTTAATTTATTTAACTTTTCGTTTTTTACATTATTTGATTTTTTCTGGAGATGAGAACTGTCTAGAACTTATTTTTATCCCAGAAATTAGTTATTTTCAACATTTGAAGTAAACCGTTGGTGCAGTTTTTGAGATCAGTGTCGCAAGCAAGCAAACCTTACTCATACAGTATTAGAGTATAGGATAGGACTCGCTTTGTTCGCTGGGACCTCCGCCCCCAGACCCGTGCTTGGGGTCGCTCCAGTTGTTATTATTGGTCAATGACCTTTCAAGTATTTTTTATATAGTATACTTTTTAGATTAATTATGGTTAAATCCACTCTAGATGTTTTCATTTTTCAATACTTCTATAATTTGTTTATACTCTACCATGTGAAAGTTGCTTTGACAGTTTACTGGATATTTGTTTACAGCTGTTACGATTTCTTTTGTTTTTATTTGAAACTCCATAAGCCCAATGTTAAAATATCCAATTTTCAAGATCAAAATTAGTGGTTTTAAAATAAAAAATTGTATATTTTGGCAATTTTACCGGGGTTTTCAAGGTACAAGCTACCTGCATGCCAAATATCACGTTTCTAGTTTGTCTGGAAGTGGTCTAGAATTCCTATGTCTGGGTGTGTTACACATGAGGCTGTATATATATTAGAATAGCACACTTCAAAGGCACACTACAAATATTGTTTTATGTAATATATTTCAAATCATGGGTTTAGGCAAACAATTTTAAACTAACATATTATAAAAATATATCTTTATTTAATAAACATTGAAATAAATCAAATTTCCAAATAAAAAAAGAAAAAGCGTATATGAGTGTTTAAAAGAAGCAAGAACAAAAAAGTAAATTAGGTTTCTGTCTTGTTTATTTTTAAAAAAGTGGCGAAGATAAATAAAATAACAAAAATGTTTAATTTTTCCAAAACTGTTATTTTACTAAGGTAATAACATTTAACTGAACAGGATATATTGGACATGTGTATCTTTCAAAGATAAAGGTAACATGATGTAAATTCATTAGTAAGTACAATATTTGTAGTCTATATTATTTCTCAACGGTGCTTTTCTGTGGTAGGCCATATCTTCTTCTTAATACTTAATCAAAACAAATAATTGGGCTATCAAATATTTGAAGATTAGGCCCTACCTCCAGTGTTAAATTTGAAAATTAAACAAACATTCAAAAACATAAAGATGATAGTTTTTCTCACTTATTTATTGGTCAACATCATACTTGTGGTACCATCTGAAAAGGACAATTTAAAATAACTCATAATAGTTTTTTCAATGAGCAAGCTGGACATAGGAAATAAAAGGATAATAATATTGGTAAATATATATTTACAAACAAAAATACAATGAAATCCCTTTTTACGTTTATGATGATAAAAGTAAAAATTGCCATAGCATGTGATTGCTGCTGCTGCAAAACCCCTCATGGAAGGTAAAAATATTAAAAATAATATGTACTGGAATACATTAAAAAAATTAGGTAAGGGGAAAAGTCCAGAAATGTGTGGCTTTCTGTGCTAAATACAGAGAAGATAATAAAATTATTATCGCATGTCGCTAGCCTAACGGTTAGTGTATTGGACTTTTGTTCAATGGGTCGTGAGTAGTGAGAGATGGTGAGTTCTACCCCAGCAGGAGCAGCAGTACCTCCTCCTCCTCCTCCTCCTCCTCCTCCTCCTCCTCCTCCTCCTCCTCCTCCCCTCAGAGCGATCTGGCTTATCATAGGTCGGATCTGAATTCTGATTGCAGATTATTGTTCGTCTTGTCAAGCCGAGTCATTTGAGTACCCACATCGTACACTTTGGATGATGTTTACAAAAAAGGGGCCAGCACCACAATTTTGACCTTTTTTGTTTTTTTTTGCATTTTCGGAATCTCCTCGTCAAGACGAGTCATTTGAGTACCCACATCGTACACTTTGGATGATGTTTACAAAAAAAGGGGCCCGCACCGCACTTTTGACCTTTTTAGAAAGATTTCCTTCTATTCCCTAACATGAAAAGCTTTTGTGGCCTTGAAAAAGGCCGATTATGATGGTGGGATCAGGTGGAGGCTAAGGTGTTGGAAAACGTTTATTTTTTACTGATGAAAAACTGTGTTACTTCATCCGGGTGCAGTTCATCGGTCCGCCGATTCCACCACATGTCAACAAGCATCATGTACTTCTGCTCATGTTCAATGGCGTTGAAGTGCTCCTCTACAATGGGGTAGAAGTTCATCTTGTAGTCCATGTCCCGCTGCCAATATTCCCATTCCAAGTCGTCCAGCGGGCAATGGTTCCACATGCCGACGATTCCCCGTTGTCTGGAGTACAGAACGTCGTCAAGATCTTGGATAGTCGAACACACTTTTGGCTCATGAACGTACTTGAACTTTTTGTCAATGCGCCATAGCCTCTTCTTATGGAAATGCTTCAAGGTGCAATCATCATCGTCTTTTCTATTGTAGAACTCATCACCTTCGAAGTAATCATCTTCATCCTCAAACGGCCTCTTCTTATTATTTATATTCATTGACGTTTCCGCCGCAACACATACATCCTCCAACTCGACGTCTGTGATGCTACAATCCCACTCGATGTTGTCCATGATCTCTTCGTAGCTGTTGCCGCTTCGAAACTCAAGACTAAACTAAACTTTACTGCTAGGGGCGGGCTGTGCGTCGTGGGCTGATGGGCGCAGGTGTACAGACAAAAAACCGACGCGTCACCCTCATGTCTGGGAATGCGGATGCTGTAATTTGATACCTCGAAGGGAGGGCGCAGACGTTCACACAAATAACCGTCGCGTCTACCTCCTGTCTGGGAATGCGGAAGCTGTAATTTGATACCTCGACGAGAGGGCGGCCGACCCTTCTAGGAACCCATAATTATAGACCACCCGCGTCGAATTCCGAGCAATAAATCACCAGTTGTCAAACACCCACGGTCTCATTCTTGATCTAGTCTTCAACAATTCCTGAAGTATGGGGGGGCAAAAATCTCCCCCTAACCAATTATGTGTTAGGGGGAGCGAAAATCTCCCCCTAGTAAACGGAACACCAGGCGGACGAGAAATTGGAGCGCGTATTGAGCGGTGGTGGTTATAAGAAGCGGGTCGCAACACGCCACAGTCTCTCGATAGACTTCTTCGAAGACGGACGTCTACCGGACGTATGCAAAGACAAAGGAGAACTATAAAGAGGGCAAGTAGGTGGGAAGTTTAAACGAAGAGCAATTACAAAGAGGATAACATCGTTAGACAAACGTCGTAGAACTGTAACGAAACGACGCCGGAGAACAAGGGATATTTTCAATTAATTCGATAACAATGTCGTTTATTCATCAGAAATCGTGTGAATGTGTGAAGACTGAACTGGACTTGTTTTCGTTACCGCCTACGCAGACCAGCATTGAGAGTGGCAAATGGGTTCAATACAAACCGGTCTCATCGCTGACGGACGATTCGCCAATAGAGTTTGTAATACCCGGTCACGGTGACGAGTACACGGACCTGACACAAACGTTATTACACGTGAAAGCCGCTATTGTGAAACAGGACGACACTAAAGCGGACGGTGGGCAACCTGCTAAAGAGGTGGGCCCGGTGAACAATTGGCTCCACTCGATATTCAGTCAAGTGGATCTCTATCTCAATCATAAACTGGTGTCCCCACAAACTAACACGTACGCTTACCGTGCCTACTTGGAAAACCTACTGAACTACGGATGTAGTGCGAAGAATTCGCACCTGACTAGCGAGCTGTTTTTTGAAGATTCGGCCGGACTAATGGACGATTGTGACGAATTGAACGAGGGATTGAAAAAGCGTCGCGATCACACGAAAGAAAGCGATGTTTGCGATATGGTCGGTCGATTACACATCGATCTGTGCAATCAGAACAAATTCATGTTGAACGGTGTCGAGATGCGATTGCAACTTAACAGATCCAGAAACTCGTTTTGTATAATGTCCAAAACGCTAACTACCTACAAGGTGACAATTAAAGAGATTAGTCTTTTCGTACGTCGATGTAAGATCAATCCGAGCGTATTGTTGGCGCACAGTAAAACTCTCGAGACCGGCACGGCCAAGTATCCGATCACGCGTGTAGAAGTGAAATCCTTCACACTACCCTCCGGTATAATGAGTAAGGCTTTAGACAGCGCATTTCTCGGTCAGTTACCGAAACGTGTGATAATTGGACTGGTCAGTAATCTTGCGTTCAACGGAGATTTCAAGAAGAATCCTTACAACTTTCAACACTACGATATGAATTATCTCGCATTGTACGTGGACGGTGAACAAGTACCGGCCAAACCGTTACAGCCCGTTTACACATTGAACAGTGAGACATATATACTCTCTTATTACACATTGGTCACCGGCACCGGAATCCAGTTCTCCGACGCAGGTAATGAGATCAAGAGAGGTGACTATCCGTACGGTAATTGTCTTATGGCGTTCGACTTGACACCGGACATGTCCGCGGTTGAGTCGAGTCACTGGAATCTCCTGCGCAACGGTAATCTACGTATCGAAATTGGATTCTCCAAAGCGTTGCCCGAGACCGTCAACTGTATAGTGTACGCCGAACTGGACAACGTCATCGAGATCGATCGTCACCGTAACGTGACAGTTGACTTCAGCGGGTAAATAAAAGCGAACGCCAAACAGAAAAATTGTCTAACAGCGAGTGCGTACAGCTTACTTCAAGGGTGAGCAGACACATCGCCAGTCAGTAGTACGGTTGAAGTCGCACGGTAAGGACGTGAACATGGACGCTTACGCTTCTGCGGACGACTATATCAAATCGTTTATTCAGGAGATTGAGGTTATGAACAATAATGCTAGTGATCAGGCATTAACCTCACCACAGACATCATCTTTAAAACCAGCCACTGCCTACAAGAGACGAAGGAGGCCAACCCCCATCGAAGTGGAAACCAAGAAACCAGGATGGGTGCCAAAACCAACAGATGATTGTCCCATAGTGTCATGGATGGACGATGGGAATACTTTTGCCGTTCAAAACCCGGGAAACAAAGGACAAATTTTATTGAAAATGGAAATGTACGATGGTACAGATATGGTGTTCATGTGCGGTTTATTTTTGGACAAAGATGGTGAAATGCACCAAAGTGTTAAACAAGTAGTTGATAAAGTGGAAAACATGTGGATCGATAAATCAACAGGAGTACCGAAAATTACAGGCTTAACTCAAACTGTTACACAACGCAGTGCAGTTTCGCAGCCAACGTCGAAGAAGCGAGCTGTGAGGAAGAAACAACGAGTGTCGCCGGCATTCAATTAGAGCAGCTGCATCCCAGACCGGTCTCGACGCGTCGGGTTTTTGTGTGAACACCTGCGCCCGACCCTTCGGACCACCCACTTAGAAGAAAATGGCGGCGAGGGTTTATAAGGCGGGGCCCCGCCCGATTGAGCATCATTCGCCACCAGACCACCACCTCACATAGACCTACTCCAACTACTACTAGAGATGTCGAGCAGCAGCAGCACTTTCAAGCCAGAGTTTTCGATTTTGAACGGCACTGCAGCAACCGCGGACCTGAAAGCAACCCTCAACAACTGCAAGTCTGACTCTCCGCTATACACCAGGATAGCCGATCTCCGAGAGGAATGCGGCTATCTCATCACTGCGATGGAGCGAGCCACCACACCCTTTGGCGAGACGATCATCGTGATCCTGGAGGGGCAGGTCGGGGACGACTTCTTTCTGCGAGTCTACCTGCCTAGGCGCTTCAACGAGGCCCTGAGCAACACCGACATCGAGCGCTACAACGGCGGGTTTGGAGAACGCCTTCGCTTGGTGAAGCGCAGTCCGAGGGGTTCCAATAGCAGATTCACACCTTTGGAGTTTATGTAAAGCAAGACTTGAAGATTATGTAGATACCTTTGTAAATTAGTTTTCGTAGTCAATACTTATAGTCACGTTCAGAACATAACCACTGTGTTATTTATTTCACTTAACCCCAAAAATGTCCTTTAGTAGTAAGTTTAAGAGTGTGAGTATGGTAACTGTGAGGTGTTTAGCTCAGTAGTAATCATGGGCTTGATGTGGAAACATCCGTTCTCAGCCATCGTGGCGGGACCTTCGGGTTGTGGCAAGTCTCAGTTTGTGGCAAAGTTTCTAAAACACATTACAGAAATGTGTGACACACCATTTACCAGTATAAACTGGCATTATGGTAGTGGTGGCGGCGGTGGTGACTCGAAAAATGTCAACATTAACCACATAGAAGGTCTACCGAACTTGGAGGATTTTTCTGGTAACGAGCCGATACTTGTGATTATAGACGATATGATGCGTGAGGCCGACAATCGTGTGGTGGATCTTTTCACAAAAGGTTGCCATCATCGCAACATTAGTGTGTTTTTCATTACACAAAATTTGTTTCATCAAGGACGCGGGCAGAGGGACATCTCATTGAATGCGCATTACATTGTGTGTTTTAAGAATCCTAGAGATAGAGTTCAGATTAGGTACTTGGCCAGACAAATATATCCAGACAGCCCGAAATTCATCGAGGAGGCGTACGCTGACGCTACGAGGAATCCACACGGCTACCTACTGATAGACTTGAAACAATCAACAGAAGAGAATATGCGAATACGAAGTTGCATATTTCCAGACGATTCTACCAACTATGTGTACTTGCCAAAGAAAAGGTAATTTCGCCATCAGTAGTAATCATGTCGTGCTTGCGGAAGGACGCAGCTCTGCTTACGGCTTTCATACACGCAACACCCAAGGAGCGGAAGGCACTGTTAAAGGTGTGTGACAAGAGCCGCATTCGCTCAGTGTGTGAGTGCGCATACAACGTGTTGCGAGGTAACGTTCCTCTGGCGAAGAAGAGTAAAAGTCAGTTAAGCAAACACAAGGTGACGCTACGTCGATTGGTGAAACGCGGCGAAGGCTGGTCAAAGAAACGAAAGTATCTCATACAAAAAGGCGGTGGAATCTTTATACCATTACTTTTGAGTGCAGTACTACAAGCAGCATTGAGTAGATAAAAATGACCGGTTTCAACAATCAGTTCTATTTGACACTGCCCAGCAACAGTTCGATGCAGTATTATCCGAAAAATACAGTTGCAAATTATATAACACATTTGCCGAGAGCTATTCAACTGGACGCTGGCGACTGGGAAATTGCACTTGTGGAAGCGCACTATCCCTGTACATTTCTATCAGTCGGTAATGACGAAACAATTGACATTTGCATACAACCGCAAGAGGAAGCAAAAGTGAACATAGAAGCGTTGGCGCGGGTTATGGACAGCAATGCCGATGTAACACCAGTAGTGTCGGCTACTCCAAAACAAAACCACAGAATTAAATTGAAGACTGGTGATTACGCAAATATTCAAGAATTGTGTGATCATATCAATTCACAAGAACTAGCGATTACTTTTGGTGTAAAGTTCACCGTTGAAAACTCATACAACAAATTCATTGAAGTATCGATGGGAACTGATGTTGGAAAAATTACATTAAGGCCAACGTTAGCGCTTCAATTGGGATTCGATCCGAATGAATTGACGCTGGAAGGTGATGCAGTTAACAAAAGCATCCGTTCGCCCAACATTCGTCTTGGCTTACCGTCACACATGTACGAGTATTGTGATTTAGTCGAGCCGCAGATGGTCGGCGATACAGTCGCACCGTTATTGAAAATTGTCAATATATCCACGTCTACTTATGTATACGGATTGCATAAATCAACATCATTCATCGATCCGCACTATGTGCCTGTTATGAATAGATCTTTTGACAGTGTGGAAATTGACTTAAGAGATAACATTGGTAATCATTTGCCATTCCACTTTGGAACGTCGTGCGTGAAGTTACACTTTAGAAAAGTAGCTAGTCATTAGCACAAAAAAAAAATGGAACATACAAAGAAGATGGTAGTTGTGCCGCAAGAGTTGATTGATCGATTGCAATCAAATGCTACGGATAACAGACCGACTAATCTATCCAGTGAAAACAGCCTCGACGCGGAGATGCAACAAATATTGAATAACAAACGTATGGACGATAGTGAAAAGTGGAAATTGTACAAACAAGCGTTACATCGCTTCTTGCATATTGCAGAGAATAGACGTCAACCGATTAGCATACCAATCGTAGAGACGGGTGGGATTGAACATAGTCGACGAATGCACCCCGCTGCGGAAGGTGGTCCAGTGGAAGAGATTGTGGAAACGTTTTCCAAAACTTACAGATCTGATGCCCGCAATCTTTTACGTTTCATGAAACGTGACGGCAGGTTAATCAGTTGGGACAGTGGCTATTCAGTGTACATCAACGGTGTAAAAATCCCAGACTCAAATCTAGTGGATATCTTAAATTGCATAGTAAAGGTGCGTATGCGTGATTACACACCGCCAGGATGGAGGGAAGTGCTCAACGCATTGAAAGCGATGAACGTGCCAAAGGACTATATGAATAATCTAAGAGCGCTTAAGGAAATAAATGCCGAATATCGATCATCATTCACAGGAGGAGAAGGATCAGACGATGAAGTGGAAGACACCGCAACTGAATCAATACTGAGAACACCGCTAATAAATCGACTACGATCGGCTAGAGGAAAGCGTGCAACATCTACACCGGTGCGAGCGGCAGAGCAGTTTGATTTTTCAAATAGAAACAAGCCGTCGTCAAATCTGGACAAGTGGGAAACGTACACAGGATAGGTTTTCATTATGGAGCGTTTGTATTACAATCCCATCGAACCTTCGTCGTATGGCGGTGTAGCTCCTTTAGCGCGAGCTGCAAAACCAGTTTCAAAACGCAAAGTGATTGAATGGTTACAAACACAGGACACTTACACATTGCACAAACCAGCACGCAAGCGTTTCCCGCGCAATCCTTACATAGTGTATGGTCCATTTGAATTGTGGCAAGCGGACTTGAACGATATGCGTGGTCTTAGTAAACACAACGACGGCGTCAACTACCTACTGACTGTAATAGACGTGTTTAGCAAACACCTGTATGTGCGGACGTTAAGGCGGAAAGAAGGAGCTGAAGTGGCCAACGCTTTCGAGGAGATATTTGCTGAAGCGACCGACACACCTCGCTGTTTACAAACTGACAAAGGTACTGAATTCACCGGTGCCAAGACGAAAAGGTTATTCAAACAATACGGGATCATCTATGTCACTACACAAAACCCAGATGTTAAAGCGGCCGTAGTGGAACGCGTGAATCGCACTTTGAAAACACGCATGTGGCGATATTTGACTTACAAAAACACATATCGTTACGTAGATGCGTTGGACAAACTGGTTAGCGCATACAACAACAGCGCTCACAGGAGTCTAGGCAATAGAATACGACCAGTCGATGTGACTGTCGACAATAAGCGAATATTGCATCAGGTATGGCGTCGCATGTTCGGTAAGATACCGCGTCGTGTTAAGCCAAAACTGAAAGTTGGCACCACAGTGCGCATATCTAAGGAGAAGGGTACATTCGCAAAAGGTTACGAGACTAATTGGAGTAAAGAAGTGTTTGTGGTGCGTCGTGTAAACACATTGATGCCTCTGCCAATGTACACTTTGGCGGATCTCAACGGTGAACAAGTGACTGGTCAGTTTTACGAATACGAATTACAAAAAGTGACAATATACAACGACCATCTGTTCAAGATTGCTGAAATACTAGACACTGCCGGTCGCGGTCGCAGTAAGCGTTATTTCGTCAAGTGGGAAGGTTACGGAGACGAGTTCAATTCTTGGGTAAGAGCGATAGATTTGCAAAATGCCTAATAGCAACCAGTTCTATTTGACATTGCCCAGCAACAGCTCAAAGGATTATTTTCCAAAAAACACAGTGTCCAAGTACACTACACATCTGCCGAGACAAATTCGATTAGAAGGCGATGGCGAGTGGGAGATGGCTTTGGTCGAAGCGCATTATCCATGTTCCTTTATGACTGTGGACGAGGAATCGTGTATTTGGCTCGACTATAAACTCGTTCTGCCGAGTATTCCCGTCACACTCAGTGTCGAGCACATTATGCTAAAGATGAAACCCGGTTATTACAAGAACATAACCGATTTATTGAAAATGATCAATAAAGCGAAGGATGTCACACAGTACTTGTACTTTGAGTATGACAAAGAGCAGGACAGAGTCAAGATCACGACAATGGTGGACGGTATAAGCAAAGTGCATTTCACCGAAGCGCTGTCTCTCCAGTTGGGTTTCGATCCGTACGAGAACGTTTTGTCAAATGACCTCACAGCGATATGGCCACCAAATCTGACTATGGGACTGCCGACACACTTGTACGTGTATTGTGATCTGATTGAACCGCAGCTGATTGGCGACACTACAGCGCCGCTTTTGAAGATTATCAACATTGACAGAGAGAACTACACACATGGCGCGCATAAGACTGTGCATTTCACCAGTCCTCATTATGTGCCAGTTATGAAAGGAACATTTGAAACGATCGATATTGACCTAAGGGATCACGCTAGTAAAAAAGCGTCATTCCTCTTTGGGACGTCGTACGTGAAGCTTCATTTCAAAAGAGGAGCTCAGCGATGATGAATACAAATGATCCCTACATGGCGTACTATCGCCGCCAACAATTGCAGCAGACCGGCGGCAGTATCGAGAGGGTATTTCGCGGTGCACCCTACCAGCGCGGACATGGAATTGGCAGTTTCCTAGGCGGTATGTTCCGCACCATCACACCGCTACTCAAGTCGGGAGCCTCTGCTGTGGCCAAAGAGGCGTTGAAATCCGGTGTTGGATTCTTGGGCGACATGGCCATGCACCAGCAGGACCCCAAAGAAGCCGCTAGAGATCATTTCAGCCAGTTTACAGACTCGCTAAAACGCCGGGCGGACGGCAAACTTCAACGTGTGCTAAGTGGCGGCGGCGGCTCTCGCGCGAAACGCCGTCGCGTAACGCGAAAGAGTAACGCGAAACACCGACGCGCTACTCCTGCGCGAAAGACTAACGCGATACTCTCGCGTAAGAGGAACGCGAAGCGCGCCATGTTCGGCGGCCGTCGTGTCACACCGCAGTCTTTGACGAAACTCCTTCGAGGAAGGTCGTCGTCGTCGTCATCCAAGAAGAAGGGCAAGAAGAGGAGGACAGTTAGAAGGAAGAAGAAGACGAGGAAAGCAGTGAGGAGAACGTCTGTACGCGATATATTCAATTAACACACACGCTAGCAATGTCGTTTCTACATCAAAAGTCGTGTGAATGCGTCAAGACGGAATTGGACTTATTCTCCCTACCACCGACGCAGACCAGTATCGAGAGCGGCAAATGGATTCAGTACAAACCAATCTCCACACTGACTGATGATTCGCCCATCGAGTTTGTTGTGCCCGGCAACGGCGAAGAATACACCGATCTTTCGCAAACAATGTTGGAAGTTACAGCGTCTATTGTCAAGTCGACAGGAGCGGCAATCGCAGATGTCGAAGAATCGAACAAAATTGGCCCAGTCAACAATTGGCTGCACACGTTATTCAGTCAAGTCGATATGAGTATGAATCAGAAACTGGTCACACCACAAAACAACACTTATGCATATCGAGCGTATATCGAAACATTGATGAATTACGGCTATGATGCTAGGAAATCACATTTAACATGTGGACTGTGGAACAAGGACGACGCCGGCTATATGGACAATACTCTGGACGATAACGATGGACTAAAGGCGAGACGAAAAATGACAAATAAAAGTCGTGAAATCGATATGCTCGGTCGCCTACATGTGGACATGTGTAATCAGAACAAGTTCCTGTTGAACGGTGTGGAACTGCGTTTTAAACTGATCCGATCAAAAGATTCCTTCTCCATTATGTCGGATGATGGTGAATACAAGGTGCACATTGTTGATGCGAATCTCTGGATACGAAGGTGTAAAGTTAGCCCCACGGTACTGTTGGCGCACAGCAAGACGCTTCAGACCGGCACAGCTAAATACCCAATCACCAGAGTGGAATTGAAAACATTCACACTGCCGTTTGGAGTGAGGAGCAAAACTTTGGACAATGTGTTTCTAGGGCAAGTGCCGAAACGAATCATTGTCGGACTGGTCACGAACGCCGCTTATAATGGCGATTTAAAAAAGAATCCATTTAACTTTCAAAATTTCAAAACCAACTACTTCTCGCTGTACGTGGACGGTGAACAAGTGCCGTCCAAACCGCTACAACCACACTACGAAACCGGCAAGGGAAAATACGTGATGGCGTATCACAGTCTGTTTTCAGGCTCCGGCATACACTTTAGCGATGCTGGTAATCTCATAAATAGAGACGATTACGACGATGGATACTGTCTGATGGCATTCGATCTAACACCTGATATGTCAGCAAGCGACACAACTCATTGGAACCTAGTGCGCAACGGCAGTGTGCGTATGGAGATTGCTTTCGACACGGGGCTCACAGAGACTGTCAACTGTCTGGTATACGCAGAGTTTGACAACGTCATCGAAATCGATCGTCATCGCAACGTGTCTGTGGACTTTGGCGGTTAGATCGTCGGCGGTGGCGTCGTCGTCCTCCTCCTCAGTCTACAACCAACATTCGCACAAGATGGATCGTTTATGCAGAGTACCGCGTAAAAATTTCGCATCTCCAATTATTGTGGATTTTCAATGTTTCAAGGACAACGCAAATGCCTACATTCTGAAGGAAGTGTGCGTCTTGGAATTGGTCAGTGGAACACTGCTAATGCATCATATCGCCAAACCACCATTCAGTCGAGATTTCCTATCACAAGAGAAACTGCGTGAAAGCTATTGGCTCACAAAACACTGTCACGGATTGGAGTGGGACCAAGGTGATATCTGGTATCATGTGCTAGAGGAAAAGTTACGTGCATGTATCGCCAAACGACCGATTGTCTACGTCAAAGGTGCTGAGAAAAAAGAGTTTGTACGATACAATTTCATCGCGGATCACTGTACTACTAATGTCATCGATATCAACGATATTGGCTGCGGATCACTATCGTCAATCAACAGTCTACTATCAACAAACACAGTGCGATGTCGCCACCACAGAACAACTCACACACGATGCGCTCTAACCAATTGCATCACATTGCGCAGTTGGTTACATCTAAGTACAAATATCGATGACGCTGATGATTACGCTGACGATGGTGAGAGTGATACCAGTTCCTTCTTTTGTTTTGCTACTAGCACTACTACTCCTACTACTGACTGTGGCGTCGACACAGTAGAATGAATACCTTAGAGATACAAAAGTGTATGGCTAAACTGCCCGTACAGAATGTTGGTGTCTACGCTGCGGATCAATTGCCCCATTATATTTCACCATCTACTGCTATGATTGTGAACACTGATCCGCACAATGAAGACGGCACTCACTGGGTCGCTTTCTACCTTAACAAAGGAGGAGGAATAATTGAATTCTTTGACAGCTACGGTCAACCGCCACATCTTCAATTCTACCAAGGATTCCTGAGACGCAACGCTCGTCGCTACCTGTAAAACGAGCATCGCCTTCAAAGTGACAACACTCTGGTCTGCGGTCAATACTGCCTTGTATTCCTGTACTGCCGCACCCACTACGGTATGAAGATGACGGACTTTGTGCAGCTCTTTGAACACTCATCTACTGGCCACAACGACGCATTGATCAGAAGACTCTTTGCACAAATGTATACCAATTGAATTTTGAAATTTTGCATTTTTTTTTCTCAATAAACTAGTTGTGTACTCAGAATAAAAAGAAATATTCTTATTATTTCCCATCCTCTCCTCCTTTACCCCAAAGTGGGGCAGACCTCTCATACAATGGCATTAGCAGGTGCATTCTTGTCTTCAACAATTCCTGTAGTATGGGGGAGCGAAAATCTCCCCCCTAAGCCATTATGTGTTAGGGGGAGCGAAAATCTCCCACCTGGTAATTAAACCAATTGAACAACAGTTTTCAACCACCTGAGGTCTCATAGGTCTATCCCACTTTTGGGGTAGACCTAACGTACAATTATAGGCCTGCCCCAAAATGGGACAGACCTATCATACAATGATTCTAAAGTAACATTCATATCTGAACGTGGTTTATATGAATTAACATATTCCTGAATATATATATATATATTTTTTTTTACTTTTGTATCTTAAGATTATGTGAGGGGAGAAAAAAAGACGAATGTATATATAAACAATTTGGCTATTTATTTACACACTTTAAATATATTTTACATCGAGTATGTACTCCTGAACATTTGGGATTGACTAGAAAAAACGAGACTCGACACAAACTAATGACTAGAAAAAAAAGGAGCACATTTCTAAGTTTTACGACACTCGATACAAACTAATGCCTAGATTTTTCAAAATAATATACAAGTCAAGTCAGGGTCTTTGGTAATATGGCACAACCACTCAACGCTACTCATCCGCCGCCTCTTCATCGTCTTGAGGGATGTCTTCGGGCTGAGGTGGTACGTCAATATGTCCCCAAGGCAGTGTATTTACACCGTCCGGAAGGATGTAACGCTTGTCATCATTATAGCTCAAGGATAGCTTCTCGACTTGAACTGTGAAGACGCGGTGGTTTCGGGACTGGAACCTGGTGTTGATGGTTCTTTTCAACACGCCATTGAAAAGACATTCCCGATAGTCGTCAGAGGTTAGATTGTGTTTTACAACACCTCTAGCGACTCCCTTGGCGCGCTTCACCGTCATGACCTGCAACTCGTCATCTTCGGTCCTCTCCTCGAACTCGACAATATCCATGAAATAAAGTTTCGAGCGAAGACCGAGGTACTCGAGCAGCGGAAGTCCGTTCGCTTCATCCTTAAACTTTCCGATGACTTTTGCGTTGATGGGGCTGTAGCAGGGATGGTTCTGGGGGTACGCACTAGTGTCAAAATCATCCAGATGCTCCAACATGTCCTTATAAACATCTTCAGTCTGGACGTCGAACACGAAGCTGTCAGTGTCCATGTAGTCAACCTTCAGACGATCACCGTAGCGGTTCTTCATCTTCCGAAGGAAGTCGTACATGAGCCACTTGCTCAGATCGAGGACACACATTCCGACGTAGAGCGGTTTGTCCAGGACGATATTGACTTTCGACATGTGGACAATGGCGACGTCATCGTTGAAGTAGGTTCGGTCCAGGAAGTTTGACTTGGCCACGTACTTCCTGAACATCTCCGGCGTACACACCAGTTTAGAGTTCATTCGCTTGCGAACATTCTCGATCGTCTTGCCAAAGACCGCATTGTTCATAAGCTTGAAAAAGTCTTGTTCAAACTTGGTCGTGGCCTTCTTCCTCAGTTCGGTGTTCATTAGGATGTAGCTCTCCAACCACCGAGACTGACGGAACGAGATGACGCGATGCACGTTGACAAGCTCCAGTCCGTTTTCCAGCGCCTGTTGCAGTATTCTGTAATGACAGATGTAGTTCTTCTTGTCATCCAGAGTCGTAACGAGCTTCTTGAATTTCCCTCCTGGCGGACGTTTGGTCTCGCAGCAGTAAGGAAGATCCTTGTGAAGGTCGTGCAGGTGGGCGGGGTAGCGAAGGTCAACTTCCAAGACGTAGCCCGTGGGTCCTTCGGGGTCCAACGCTGCAATATCCAGGGACGCGATCTCCTCGCGGCTGAGCCATTGGAAGTGTCCCTGTGGAAGACACTGGGACATGGCCCAACCGTAAAGGTTGTTGGCGTCCAAGTATAGCAGGTGATGCGTTGGCTCTTCAAGTCGTCGATCTTCAGGGCGACATCCGTCATGGTTGGCCTTGGCGTGTCTGGTGATCGCCTGGGAAATACCTCCTCTGATGCCTTGCTCGAAGAAGAGGTACATGTCAAAGTCCTGTATCGTATCAAGCTCCACTCGACAGGTCCTTAACATGACATCCCAGGCGTATGACGGTAGGGTGTAGTAGTGCGCAGGGTCTAGTTCGTATTCAGCCATCGACGTGTCCCTGAAGCGTTCAAAGACGTCAGTCAACAGCGCAATGTCACAGCGCAGGTACTTCTCGGCGTAGTCCTTGAGGTTCCTACAACCGAAGGTTTCCCACACGTTGCGAGCATGCTCGTAGTCTGCATCCGTGATGTCCTCCAGGGTCAGGTCGTTGCGAAAATCTCGCTGCAGAGGCAGTTCCGTAGTATCTTCCAACACGGCGTTTGACGTTACAAAGTTATACGGGAACACGCCTTTCCTACGGACTAGTTCGAAGAGGTGGTCTTCGGGGAATCTCTTCCTCGTCTCCAAGAGTTGAGCTGGTGGAAGTGCGGCTGCGAGGCTGGCGAGGCTCAAAGCCAGGAACCTGTAGGTGTCTAGGAACCTGACTCGGAATCCTAGCTGCCTTTTTCCGCGCCCTGGCATCCCAACCGGTGTCGCTGTTCGGTCGAACAGGAACCGCTTCGTAAAAGCGATGTACCGCTCTTCCGTGTGAGCCAACACCTCAACATCACCAGGGTCAACCGCCAACTCCCGCACTATGAAGTGAGCGTCGTAGTTGGAAAGGTTGTGAAAGTAGCAGTTGACTACTCGCTGCTCCCTGTAGCGTAGGTTACATGATCTGTGCGCAGCGCCACGGAACTCGTAGGGTGGCGCGTGGTTGTGATCACGAACCTTTGGGTCTTCGCTTGAAAATGTCGATCCGCAGAGGTAGCAATTCGTTGTCGAGTTGTACTGCATCGTTTCCGCTGGGGTCAGGACAGGGCACAGATTTCTTGCTTCGTACAGGAAGTTCCACAATCGCTCAACATCAGTTTTCAACATCTCCATAAATGTCTTTGACGCATCATCCCCGAAGTAGACTCGAGGCTCAAACTCCTCAAGTCCGTACGAGTCGATAATCTGGTGCGCAAAGGCGTATGGGATGTGGATGTGGGTGGCTACTCCTCCGTGCGGTTCATCGACTTGTTCATCCATCTCGGCGGTCGGCAGTAGAGCACACTCAAAGTCCGCGTAGATGGTGAAACGTTCGCGTCGGGTGAACTCTGGATGGCTGAATTTGATTTCAGTCTTCTTCGGTGTATCCATGCGGATAGGGGCCGAAGCGGAGCAGTATCGCCTGTGCTCCTCCAGACGCTGAGCGCCCGTCAGACCGAGCTTGTTCGGACGGTTGTCAAAGTGCGCAAAGCACCGCTTACAGATGAATATCCTGCCACGGTTCGCTGTGAGTTGGGGACGGATCAGTCGGCCAAGGTCTTTGATGTATGCGTAGTGGCTGTTCCCCTCCTCAGTCACGTACAAAAGGTCGCAATGGTCTTCGCGCTCCTGCCTACAAATCTTCAAGGGAAAGACGGTGTCCTGATACTTGGGCCGCCCGTTAGGTTTCTGACCCACGCGCGTGTGATCAATACCATAGACGTTGATGCTGATGTTGTTTGTCCGCTCAAACGTCTTGATACTCTTCAGAGCAACGGGGAATTGAAGGCCGGTCCAATCGTAGTGGGCGATGATGTCATCGGTGTACAATGCCGGTCTTTCGGGGTGATCTTGAACAAACTTGCTCAGGACTGCATACATAAAACACCGCTCATCGGCGTTCAATACGTTGATGACTGCTTTGGTGTTCTCTACAGCTGCCGGCAGTGGGAGCCAAGCTCGACCATCTTCACCTAGAGGAGTGTACTCGTTGATACCGACCTCCAAATCACGAATGCCAATGTATGTCCACCCGGAGCCGATATGCTCACACTCGGCCTTCTCTCTGATAAGCTTCGCAAAAGCTGTTGAAATGTAATGGTTAAGGTCCGAGGTCACCGTCAGCGGAGTCATCTGCGTCTTGAAGTTGCGCAGGCAGGTGTTGTTGTGAATATTTTTGAATTCACACTCCAGCTTCAAGTTGACCTTTATGCTGCGGTGTTTCGCCAAGGTGTTCTCAAGCAACTCCGTAAGGCTCACAATCAACAACGCCATCACTTCTCCGATTGTGACGAGATTCTCCATCGATCGCTGCAGACGGTAGGTTAAGAGGTGGTTGCGAAAACCCCGTTGAATAAGTGAGAATACGGGGCTTGACTGTCCTGCTCCAGTCATCTCAACATCATCGGGTTGCGGGTGTGTGCTCGTTCCGGGTTGTGGCTCCGTGCTGGGTCCTGCCTGGGGTTCGTCCTGTACCATAGCCGCTCGGTTCAGGATCAGGTCCTTCATGATCGGGCAGGCGAACCGCTCATGTTGGTCCTTGTTGAACAGCCGGGTGAACTCCCGACCGCAGTATGTGCAAGAGAATCTTCGTTCTTGACCATCGGCGTGAAATTGCTTGGTGTGGGATCGAAGGTTGTCTTCCCTCTTGAACGCGGTGCCGCATGTGTCGCATAGGAACCTGCAGACTCTGCTGTGGGTTGATTCCACATGTCGACGCAGGTTTATTTCGCGACGGAAACGGCGACCGCATTCATGGCAGGTGTGGTGGCCAGGACCCGGTCCTTCATCTGAAAATAATAACAAAAAACAGATTAGGATAACTAAAGATCCAATTCCCCTCTCTCGAGAATCACATTTCAAAATGGAGTTGTTAATTAAAAATATCAATTTTCGAACAGGGAATGTAATCTTCTGTACTGTTTGTCTACATTGATGATCCGGGGTTCAAAGCTAAGGATGTAGCTGCAATATTGAGCTGCACCAACCCTAAAGAAGCATTATGTTTTAGGGGGGAGCAAAAATCTCCCCCTAGCAATTACATCAATGGTACACCAGTTGACAAACACCCGAGGTCTCATTTTTGCTCTAGTCTTCAATACTTCCTGAAGTATGGGGGAGCGAAAATCTCCCCCCTAGCAATTAAATCAGTTGAACACCAGTTGTCACGGTCACATTCTTCTAGACGGTCAAGAATCTTGAATCAGAATTCAGATCCGACTTATGATAAGCCAGACCGCTCTGGTGAGTCCTTTCTTGCTCGTCTAGTCGAGCCAAGTCACTAGAGTACCCACATGACCTACTTTAAAAATGTTACCCTCCCACTCCCCCTCCTCCTCCTCCTCCTCCTCCTCCTCCTCCTCCTCCTCCTCCTCCTCCTCCTCCTCCTTCTCCTCCTCCTCCTCCCCTCCTCCTCCTCCTCCTCCTCCTACTACTCCTCCTCCTCCTCCTCCTCCTCCTCCTCCTCCTCCTTCTCCTCCTCCTCCTCCCCCTCCTCCTCCTCCTCCTCCTCCTCCTCCCCCTCCTCCTCCTCCCCCTCCTCCTCCTCCTCCCCTCAGAGCGATCTGGCTTATCATAGGTCGGATCTGAATTCCGATTGCAGATTATTGTTCGTCTTGTCAAGCCGAGTCATTTGAGTACCCCCATTACATCCTTTGGACCATAAATATAGAAGTTATTAAAATAATATTATTATAGTCATGTGATTTTACATTTTTTAATAAACAGCTCTCTGTTCGCACAAAATAATTAAAGATGTTAAATAAAAGAAAGACTTATCACTCTTCGTTTATATATCGCATAAAATATTCCTGTATTACTAAAATGAATAACTTGAAGTCCGATTAAAACAATATTGCAACACACAAACACGTACCTTGCTGCGTTGGTGGTGGTTGTTGTGGTGCTGGTGGTTGGTGTCTCAAGCCGTGGAATCTAATGTGGTGTTGCATCAAATTGTGTCTGCGCGCGTACACACAGCCGCAAATGTTACAAACGTGGGTGGCGTTCATTTTAAATAGTCTAACAATAAAGTTTTTAATAAATGCAAACAACACAACACAAACGTTTTAAATAGTCCTAAATGCTTGATGCAAATGGCGATAACTGAGCAGTTACGAACCGGCACGTCTGCGCGCACTGACCTCTAAAACTGAACTGAAGGAACGTTGGCTGTGTGGGGTGGCGCTCTCAGTTTTGACATGGGGAGGGGGAGGGGGGCCTGGAGCGCTCCGGGTGCGGGGGTTCTCTCCTAGCTTGGCTATTCGCCTCAGGACCCCCGGTTCTCGAAAGAAAATAATGTTTATTGTGGAATAGGACCGAACTGACACTGTTTCCACTGTTTAATCAGGCACTGATATTTCGCTGTGAGACCTGACCACTCTTCCGTTTCTTCTTTCTCCAATAGATCACGGCGATCGGTATACTTTGGTGGACTGGCAAACATAATGTCCATTTGATCGTAGCTACACTCCCAATCCTGTTTTACTCTTAGAATTTCCTTCCTCATATCCGCAGCAATGGCCTCTTGCATGGATCTCGGCAGCAGCTTAACCCCCTCAGGCAAGAACTTCCTTATCTTTATAATTGATATGTCTTGTAAAGATTTAGGACTCCATTGGCATGGGATGTCGGAAGTGTTAACCCACTCTGTCTGGTGAAAATGCATTATCACTATTACACTGTCACCGTTGCAAAACTCACGTCTGAACTGACAAAAATACCAACCGCCGTCTGGGGTAAAGCCACCCTGATCTAATGGAATTCGATGCGGGCGGTCTATAATTATGGGTTCCTGGAAGGGGCGGATGCAGCTGCACCCCAGACAGGGCTCGACTCGTCGGTTTTTGTGTGAACACCTGCGTCGGCCCTTCGGGCCGCCCCGATCCATTACGGTTAATCACCGCTTGTCATCCTTTGTAATCTCCCGGTGATGGAGAATGCCACCGCCACCGTTGGGTAATAAATCTCACCAGCTGTCTGGGAAATAGGAGAAGGGTCTAATGCTGATGGCGTTGAAAGAACAAAACTAGTTTCACCCCACCCTCGACACACACTTAGCTGCTCTCCGGGCTCAGTTCAGATATACCAGCGGAACTATGAGCATGTCTGACGCTGACTTGGTCCGTGCGTTGGAATTTGTTGAGGCCTTGTACTTCAACCATCGCCCTATCAAAACCATCAAGGCGGAGTTGGCAGAGGCGTATGGCCATGTCTCTACGAAATGGTGCGCCCAGCCGAGATGTCCGGAGGAACATTCCGATTACGAAGAAGATTGGCGGCTGGTCGATGCGCTGGAGGCGGAGCTTGCGATCGCAGAGAAGGCGGTTGTTGATGCTGAGAGAACGGCCGCTGATGCTGCTGCAGCTGATGAGATGTTGACTGGCGAGACCTCATCAAATTAGTTTTAAAGTTTATTTGTAAATGTAAAAAATAAAATGATAAACAAAAAAAAAAAAAACGTTGGTACATTGATAAACAATGTAGTTTATCTTTGTACCAAAAAAAAAAAAAAAAAAAACAATATATTATAATAGCCTAAGAGGGTGAAGCGTCGATCGCTAAGTCAAAGGCATTAGGGAGAAGGAGGAAGGGGAGGAGGAGGAGGAGGAGGAGGAGGAGGAGGAGGAGGAGGAGGGGAGGAGGAGGGAGGAGGAGGAGGAGGAGGAGGAGGAGGAGGAGGAGGAGGAGGAGGAGGAGGAGGGGGAGGAGGAGGAGGAGGAGGAGGAGGAGGAGGAGGAGGAGGAGGAGGAGGAGGAGGAGGAGGAGGAGGAGGAGGAGGAGGAGGAGGAGGAGGAGGAGGAGGAGGAGGAGGAGGAGGAGGAGGAGGAGGAGGAGGAGGAGGAGGAGGAGGAGGAGGAGGAGGAGGTACTGCTGCTCCTGCTGGGGTAGAACTCACCATCTCTCACTACTGTCGTGGGTTCAAATACTGGGGTGTCCACAAATATTTGAGGGGTTTTGACCGCTTTCCCTAAAAGTGTATGTGTGTGCATTTTTAATTACATACAATTTCAACATTACCGCAGTGTTTGGCAAAACAAATAATATATAAACTCCCAGACTTTTCCAGGTTCTGAGACTTTTCAAGACCAAAAATCATCAGTAAGACCAAATTGAACTGGAATCATTTTGTTGTAAAACTTGGTAATTATTTGTTTCATTTATTGGCATGACAACACCTCTGACTTTTAGACCTAATTAAAGAAATAAGCCTTTACAATCTTATCTTAGAAAATGCATTCAGCCCATAGTTACAGGCTACAATGACATAAAAATAAGTTTTTCTTTATTTTTGATTATTTTCTCAATTTCTCGTTATTTATTATTGAATTTCTTATCATTGGCCAAACACCTTGGAACAACATTGTTTGTATACCAACACAAAATAACCCATTTTGAAGAATACAATCTTCAGTTGATACCATGATAAATTAGGTTTTGCATGATAACATGCCAGTTCTTTTCGAAACCTTACTTTCTCTGAACTTCGGCTCTGGTTTGTTGTAGGAACTAAATTTAATGAATACATGATCTTTTATAAATATTACATTCTAAAAACACAGGAAAGCTTACAGAGACCAAATTTACTAATTGCAGATTATAAATGATGACCAAAGTATAAATAGGGTGGCCATATATTCATATTTTGTACGGACGGTTTGTATTTTTCGATCTTTGTCAGTATTGTACAAAGCTTGAAAAAGGGAAATGTCGGTATTTGGCATTTTTTTAACCACTGTATCTGGAACTTTCCAAATCACTTTAAAATAAAATGTTGTATTTTTTTAGAGGGTATCTTCAGAAAAATATTACTTCCACTCTGTTAAAAAGAGTGAATGTTGTCACACACATAAACAGTAGTAACAAGTGGCAGGAGAAATGCACTTCACAATCCAAATGTGTTGGGTGAGTGTCTCGCCTTATAATTTAACAACGTAAAAATCCAGGGCCGCCAGAAGGGGGATGGACAACTGGGGCACACTGTCCCAGGCCCTTGAATTCCAGAGGCGGAAAATATACCAAGATAGTAAAATTGGGGTCTCTAGGGCCCCCACAGGTCTTCAATGCCTCGTGGCAGCCCTGAAATGATCAGCTGGAATAAGACAAGCAGAGACAAACTACCCACCCACACACTCGTGTTTTCCTTGCTCATAGTCTTGGCTAGAGTTTGGAGGTGTCATAAGAAGATATTATTTACAAAAACCCATAAACTATAAATATAAATATATATTTTTAAGTTGTTTTATGTGTTGTTAGTGGAATACATTTATTAATAAAATAGGTTATATTTCAATTAAATGTGTCAATTTTCAAATCTTGAATTCGAGGTTTTAGTGATTGATTTATTGTATTTATGTTCATAAATAGAATAAATACAGCATACATGTTTATTTATAAAGCATGCCAATTTCCACTTTTTTACACAGAGTTCAAGTGATATAGTTAACAGGTAAACAGGTTTGCTGCGTTAAACAAAACCAAATTTCTGGTCACCCCCACAGTGTTAATAGTTTGAAATTAAATTCCAGGTATGTAATATAAATATGTCTATGTTTGACCCCGGATTTTTGATGGGTCTTCATCACCTTGGTTTTTAGTATCATGGTTCGAAAAATCATGGCAACCCTATCACATGCCAAACATATTAGAAGCCATATTGTAAAACTGCACGTTTCGATCTATAAAAATGGTGTTATCCATTGAAAGTAATAAATAATCCCCAATAATATAAAATTAAATTATTTTTCCCCCTCCATTAACTTGTGCCTAAAATATTCAGCCCTTTTTAATGAATAGGAATCAATCACACTTACTTGATACTTTTTCTCTTTCGCATGAAGCCAGAACAGTTAGACCATTGTTGCTCAGTATCTTGTACCACAGGGGATAAAATGTGTCAAAAATCTGATGGTAAACTTTGAATGAAGAAAATTAAGAAAAATACAATTGCAAAAAGTGCAAATTAAATTTGAAAGTTAATATTGAAGTTGTATAATGATTGGATCTTACAGTATCCTGTTTTGTTGATTATAACAAAAACCTGACTGGGATATAAAATTACAAACTTCGAGCTCTGGTGTTCCAGCAGTAGACATAAGGATTACTCTAGGGTTAAGGGTACTGTACTCATACTATGCAGAGTATCATTCTGAATATGAGCATCATATTTACGAGTCTCATTTTAATCAAGGCATTACTACGTTAAGAGGGGGCTCCAGTCCTCTGCGTCTACCTGCTTCTCCCATAAGACCAATGTTAACTTTCAAATTCCATCCCTCCTCAACGGGTTGTCCGAAATGGATTATTTATAGTTTGTTTTAAAGATCAAAAATATATCTAGCGATTTCAGTAAGCAGAATTTCATTATCATAAATAGTTTGCGCATAAAAAATCGTAAATATTGAATGTTTAGGAATTTTATTGTTCGATTAGTATTTGAGATATCAAAATTCTGCTTACTGGAATCGCTAGGTATATTTTTGCTCTTTAAAATGAGCCATAAATCAACGATATCGAATAATCCGTTGAGGAGGAACGGGCTTTGAAAGTTAACATTGGCCTTATGGGCGAAGCAGGTAGAAATGCGAAAATTTTCGTGACTGGAGCGCCCTCTTAAATAACAAAATACAGAAACACAAAATATTTTCTAAAACCATATTAAGTGGGTAATACTCAGAGCAAATAATTTTGTTTCCTGAAAAAATATGTAACTAAATTTTAAAAGAAGCAATTTTAGGTGGCGTGGCAAGGCCTAGGCCCCTGAGTTCATGATAATCTTTCGTCTTGAGGTCCCCAGATGCAAAAAAAACACTATTTGTTTAAATTTGAATACATGAATTATGAAACTGAAAAAGAGTCCTTTGTTTCTATAATGGTAGTGAAATAATTTATGACAGACAACAGTGTCCTAAATAAGATACCCCGGGGCAGTTGTCCCCCCCTGCCCCCCCCCACCCCCGATTATGGCCCTGATTAGTCGTTGCCCTGAATGATTTGTTGTCCGTCTCTGTGAGTGTTCGTATTGCAATAGCGTGAAAACGGCTGCGCGTATCTTTTTCAAAATTTACCCAACTGGTTTTCCAGGACACTTTACGCTACCAGTTCAAAAATGGATTACATTCGTTTAACTGGTTATTAATAATTAATTTTTTAAATTTTTTAAATTTCCATAAGGTAAAGCATTGGACACAAATTACCTTTAGTAAAGTGTGAGTGACAAAAAACTACTTACAAATTATCCTATTTACATGTTTTATGATTAAATAATTAAAGTACTCTCCGTTTAACATGAGTTAATTCAATTTATCAAAGGTTTTAAAAATTGTTAGATTATAAAACTAATAAAAGTTTTTACAAATAAAGGTAACGTTCTCCTATAATGTGAGTGAGTTGATAGTTTATCCACTAGATTGCAGCAGCCATTTATTTCATATTTACTTCTGCCAGCTGTTGTCTCTTGTCAGTTTATGATATTAAATACCCCCCCTCATAGCAGACATGCGTACTCAGCTAATTTCCAATGTATGGTACCTCACTTAGGGTTGCCATATGGTAGAGAAGGAAAAAGAGGAGGATTTAGCTGGCGAACCCTGAAAAAAAGAGATGTTGTAATAAACCCAGAGGGTCCTGGGTCCCCCACGGAAAATGTTGAATTTCATGTATTAAAAACGCTTTTTGGCATAAAAATCAATTATAGGATCAAATTATTAGCTAATTTTAAATACCAACAGTTCCAAAATTTAGTGGGAGTGATGAAAAAGTAATTGAAGATTAAAGTAAACTTTGGAGGAAAATGTCTTTATTTAATTTATTTTTTACTTAAACCGTAAATCATACAAAATTATATCAACTAAAATGAATAGTATAAAACAATATAGACCTCCTACTTTTCAGATTTATAATATAATAAACTGCAGAGAACTATAAATATTCATACTGATTTTCTCTTCGGCTTTCAATAAGGGTGAATATATATGAAAGTTACCGATATTTACCGCCAAAATAAAGCCAAAGAGTAACAAATAATAGAGGTTAGAGTTACAGGAAACCATAATTGAGCTTTGGTAATCATTGCATGACGATAAAGTTGTAAACACAAATACATTTTTCTTCACAGAAAGGATTTCAACACAAAATTTACGTTATTCAATGCATTTTTTGGAAAAATTTAAAAAAGAGATTTTCAAATTTTCATGGAAATACCCCGGAACTATATTTTTACCCTCAAAATCCGGTAATCTCTGGGGAAATCCGGTGATATGGCAACCCTAACCTCACTGCATAGGCAACTTAGGGGCCAAACATAAATTACGTCACGCTATATTCAGCCCTTTTTCCCCCTCCCCTACCGTGTCACGCTGCTCACTACTTCCCCCCTCCCCCCTGTCACATCGCACTTATTAATTATTAAGTATTGGCAATGACTACATAATCTACAATCTACAATTATTGTAGTTTATGTAGTCATTGGTACTGGTATTGGATTGTGGCATACGGTATTTTGCAGGCTTTAACTCCATTAATCGTGACGTGTCACGCAGCCCTTCACCTCCCCTCCACCGTGTCACGGTCTGTCACAATGTGCCGCACCCCCTCCCTCCCAGGGAGGCATGACATAATATATGCATGGCCCCTTAGGTACTGTGTTATTTTAGTAGAAGAATTTGCACCTCTAATGTAATATAATTTAATATATTTAAGAACAATTTATCCTGTGATCTAAAATTAACCAAAATAATAATATATATTTCCCTACAGAGTCCTCAGGATCAAGACTGTTTATTTAATATTTTGTGATGAGATGTTGTGGCTAGAACATGTATGAACAGCAGTAACTTTCATCTGTCATTTCTGACTTCGGTCATCCCATTACGAGAATATTTGAGCGTACTAGCGTACTCCTAGTTATATATAAAAATCCGTGAATCCTATATACATGTCTGTGGGTGCGATAACTTTTGTAAAAAAAGTTTGATCTAGATGATATGTGGTGCAAACAATATAAAGTGACATTTATAACTTCAATTTTGAAAGCCTGGCAGACTGCCCAACCCCAATGGGTAATTTTGGAGCAGGTTGTACATACAAAAAATAGATTTGTTTAAAATTGTTAACATATTTTTTTAGCACAATTTTAATTTATACCACTGATTTTAGCATTAAAAAAAACAAGATAAGCTATCTTGAATTACTCTACGACATTTGGTTAGCCATCCCGGCCAGCAGTAGGCTTTCCCGCTGATACCTGCTGTAGTTTCCAACACTTCATCTGTAATTCCATATCGTTTGGGGACATAATTTGAGTAACAAGTGTCTTTATAAAAATATATGACAAGTGTACAGTAAGTGAAAGTAGTTAACTACACTTAAGAATTGGAATGAAAGTAAACGAGGAATGTAAATATAAAAACTGATTACAGACTTATATAACTGGACTGAATCGAGTCGTTTAGTGTTTATTTAAGCCAATTACATTTAAAAAAATGTGGTGTGCAATATAGTCGGCACATTGCGATATGGCGATAAGTTACGTATCGATATAAAATATTGTATCGCAACATCATATCAGTCGTTACGTAGAGCAAGACACATCTCACTTACACTGTACTGTATTGTTTTTAGTGAATTTCCTATGGAAAGTGAACTATTAGCATAACCCAGACGGTGAAAATTAAGCCCGGGACCACCATAGATTCCTAATGTGACCCCCTGAACACGTTTTGCGGGGTCATTCAAAATTTTATAAATATATATATGTGTGTTTGCACTCTAGTGATCGCATTTGTTGTCCGATTTACTTAAAATTTTGTAGGGACATTGCTTTCTATACCCTTATCAGTTGGACAAATTCGTTGGCAAAACAATCGGAAAACTCTAAACCCCTTTTCTGAGGATTAGTCTTTCAAATTTTGAGTTGTTGGGCCCAATCAGGGTCAGAAAAGCCCCGGATGTACACTTAATGCATGCAAAACGATGCAAATTAGTTAGGTGGAACGTTTAAGCCCTCTCTCGTTATTCTAGCATAAATATTTACCGAGTGATTAAAGAAAATGTGTATCGACTAAACACAATAGGTTGTCTTATGGGGATTTTACATTAGAAAGCCTATTATTCATGATTATGTTGGTGTAAGTTTACATTTACCATCCCCAGCAACCTCACACCTACTTTAAAGCTTGACTGGACCTTCTCCTAACCTTATAATGCGCAAAATTGTATTCCCAGCATTGCAGGTGAATGAAACCAGGAGCATCAGAACAGCCAACAAATCAATGTTTTCAGATTTCAATAAAAATTGGTATAAATGTATGTTTTTACACAGATTTTAAGTTTTAAAGTTTATTATGTGGAAATTCACTTCCCTCACGTCAGCGTGCTACGTGCGAATTAGTTTAAGCATCGTGTCATTAGCATATAGCCTAACTGGTTTTCTCTTATAAGTAACTTAAAAGGCCCTGAATTTGGATCAGCTGAGATAGCTTGGCTAGATACCATCCTAAAAAAAAAACATGTTGCCACCAAAGGCGCAACCCAAAGTAGTCTTACATTGTGTTGAGAAATTAGGTTTTAGCTACTGTTCAAAACGTTGTAAAATGTCATGAAAGTAATTTGACTCTAAACCAAGAAAACTGACATAAATGAGTGGCATTTAATATATCTGAAGGTTAAAATCATTACCAGTAAGAGTAGAATCGGTTGCAGTATCATATGTGTCCACAAACTGTTGAGATGTGATATATCGATCTTAACTTTCCAAACAACTGTAGATAGTGGTATATCAAAATTCAACAATCAATTTTTATAAGCAAGTTATCTTGGTCATGCAGAACTCCAATAATTCTTTAGCTACGGTACTTCCCAAAAATGAAACACTCTGAAAAAAAGGAAATTATTATCATCCACAAACAGTTTGAATTGTATCAGCAGGCAAACTTATCGGGATACCCTAGAAGACATATGGGAGGCCCAATTGAGCTGGTCATCAAAAGATAAAAATACCTAACAATTTAACTCTTGAGTTGTGTATATCAAGCACTTTGTTTCTAGGCCTTACACCAACTAAATACAGTGTTTTAAATTTGATTAGGTACCATTTAATAAGAGACTGCTGGTCTGAATAAGCTGGGGCGGTTCTAGTGGTTGGCCTGTTGGTGGGAACTACCCACACTTTTTATATTTCCGTTCTTGTGTTTTAATAAATTATACTATTTTACCAAGATTTTATGAAGGGAAATTTAGTAAGGTATTCAGTGGATGACTGCACTGACACTGTCTGTTTGTGGGTCGTGAATGTTGCGCTCTTCCCGCCTCATTTCTGTTGGTAACATTTTAGTCATCTTCTTAACGTTTGTTACCGGTACAGTTACTGGTATCCCCAATTTACTTTGAAATGAAGCAGTAGGCCAAATGTTATAGATATTAATTTTGTAAACCAAAATCTGTCACCAATATTGAAAGTGTATTTTCCCTTTAACCTTATATTTGGTAGGGCTTAAGTAGGTTTTTGAAGTGAATATTTTGTATACCGGTAACAATGTGTTACACAGTTAAAGTTTTAGTTTTAAGTATTAACTTCAAATAGCAGAAGTTGCCATTTTCTTTGGTCCACGATGCTAAGGAGATATGTCAGTAGCCAGTGACAGTTGCTAGCGGTTTCAATTAAGTAGCCTCCCTGTAAATGCAATGTGCGAGTTACTGATGTGATGGTTGTACACTGACAGTAACCGACTCCCCGTGCGAAGTAGCCAGCTGCTGTAGTGTTTTTTTTACTGACCAATAGAAACTATAGGCAACAGACGAACAGTAGAGAATATGTGTAGATGGTCCTAGACAATTGCAAGTCAGTAGTCAGTTTGACAGTGAAAAAGCTCCAGCTCCTCAACAATTATCCCGAGAGTTACATCAGACCGTGGCAACCAGGCCTAAATATAGGACCCACTCAAAAATAAAATTCCTAAAAGTAAAATTCCCTTTGTCTGAAATCATGCAAACACAAGCTGATTAAGGTGGAAGGATAAAATTTGATTCAGGTGACCAGTTTAAAGCTGATCAAAGAATCTTTTAATGGAACTATGTAGTCTATAATTCATAAGCAGTTCGAATAACTTAGTGTATTTAAAATAGGCTAGGTATTTTATTCTTGTATGGTTTCATAAGCGGCTTGAGTCTTAATAAAGGCCTAATCTTAAATGGGCCTTATAATATTACAATTAAATGAGGTTCAGGTATTTTCAAGCCTACATAACTTATCCTTACATTTTTTATGTCTATAAGTAACTTACCGATTTCATACGTTACTATTGTGTTTTCTTTTCAGGAGTGAAAGGTAAGCGCTAGTTTGTTAGGTTGGTGATTTCTGATGGTGAAATGGTTTGGCCTTGTATAGTGACCTATCTCATACAGCACGCTGTGACTGTTTGGTTAGGGTTATGTTCACTAATTTATGAATAGCTGATCCCGTTTAACCTAACCGCCACGTCGCATTGTTTAGTTATTTCTGTTTAAAATTAAAACAGCTTTTAATAGGCTACTTATTTGCTGCAAATCCGTAAATGATAAAACTAACATATCAATTTGTTTCCTTAGTTTGTTAACAATGTTTCAATAAGAACTACTGTACCTATATAGGATACTGACGATACTTCCAATATTAGTGAAATTACCAGTAGGAAATGCAAACTGCTTGTGAAACCAAACTCATGGAATTTACAATTGAAGGCTTAATACGGAGGGCAGAAATGCATACCGGTATTGATCCAGGCTAAATAAAACATGTAAGACTATTACTAAACTACCCCTCAGAGAATAGGCCTACCTATTTATGGATAGAACAAACTCATGTCACCTTTCGCCACCTTGACTGAATGTTATGATCCATTTACTGTAAAGTTATATTTCAATCTAAATTACGCCTACCAGTATATGAACATTAAATAGTATCAAAGGATAAGTTTACTTAGCCTTTAATTGCAACTGAGTTTTTGCAGACAGTTTTTCAAGTAAGATACCATAGCCTATATTGACATCACAGAAAGTTAGCTTTGAATAACTGAATAATGGATTATAAACACCTATGTAAAGGATACAACTGGATAGGCCTGTGCCGAAACTGGAATCTTATTCACAATACAGTAACTATTTTCACATTAAAAGGTCATTCTAGTCAATGACGCTTTCAATTCATTCAATTTCAACCAATCATATTTAGAGAAGTTTACATTTGATTATTCCGATAACATTAATAAAGTTATTATTATTGACACGTAACGTTTCAAATTTCAAACAAGGACGTTAGAACAAATTAAAAAAAGTTCGTTCATAATAACCTTAACCAAATGACAGCAAGCAGGAGTTGAGTTGATGTATTTTGACAGTTCAACTACACACAGCTTAAAAGTGGTACTGAATAATGTTCAGTTAAAAAACTAATAATTATTAAAATGTAATAATAATTCGTCAATTATAGTCTATTACAATCATTAAATCGTCAAAACGTTACCCTACAAATTTCATGATAATCCATCAACCCATGAAAAAGGAGTTAGCGTAACCTGAATTCGATTTTCAGACTGAGGTATGAGGAGTTCGATTCTCTTCAATCCAATAATTTTGATTGTTTCAAAACTCATTTATTCGCAAACGCCATTAACTGAACTACTGAACTGAGTGTACTGACCGGCTGGCGGCCAGGAGACCACAGACACAGACTACAGACGACACACAATCAGTTGTTTTTGTTATGGTTAGCTAACATCCGGCCGTAGTCTTATGACTGCAAAATCAGTTGAGCGACTGTTTGCTTACCATCTACTACCCAACCCAAGACACATCTGAATATTTCCGGAAAATGAAAAAATAGAAATATACCAAAATAATAATCCAATTATAGTTTATTACCACCCTTTTTACAATTAAGAGCTACCCTAAAAATTTCAAAACAATTCATCAAACTGTTAAAAAGGAGTTAAATGGCGAAAGGAACTAATGGTGTTTTTGGCACCTGGGGACCTCAAAACGAAAAGTTATCATGGTCCCGGGCCTAGGTCTTACCATGCCGACGTCGGTAATAGCTTCTTCCTATAGGGGAAATTCGCTTATACTGACTTTTAAAGATTATATGTAACCAAATTCAAAAACCCCATTTTCTATACAACCCCCCCCCCAAATATCGTATTGGATAGGTCGAATTTCAAGGCATAAATGTTACTTTACACGTTTGTACCAAATTTGATCAAAATCGGATCATTTTTACGAAAGTTATCGTGCTTACGGACAAACATATATGTATACAGATTTTAAAAAATGTAATGGTAGTAATGTAATGTAATGTATATACAGTTTTGAACGCAAGGTGTTTTTGGCATCTGGGGACATCAAAACGAAAAGTTATCATGGTCCTGGGCCTAGTTCGTACCATGATGACTACGGTAAAATCATCTTCCCTATAGGGGATTTTGCTAAAACTTTCATCGTAAAGATTACGTTTAGTGGTAAACCTTTTTCGAGTAATATAATCAGCAAGACTTCACTGAAGCGCCATACTGCTAACCGAATTATACTGTTGATGGCGCTGCTTTATACAGCTTAAAGCCTCGTTCTTGCTTGTAAATGCTTTCCAGACAAATACATTAATTTTTTTTATCCCGTAAACTTTCATAATGTGGTTACGTCATAACTTGAAATAATTTGCACATATCAAATATTGAACTATTGTTATTTGTTTGAAAGCATGTAGTTCCTTTCGCATTATTTTATAGTTTGTAATCTGATCCATAAAATATCAATTGAAACAATTATTATGTAGACACTTAATAAATGTTCTAATTTGTGTGTTCTTTAACAATCTAAATCTATTAATTTTGAAAATGCCTCCTGAACTGTTGTTTGGAAATTAAAACCAAGTATACATACCTTTTCCGTCCAAACAGTTCAAAATTGATCCTGTCACCTATTAAGACATGTTTCAGAATTCAAAATTCCATCTTCCGGTCACACAAACACGTCCGTAATTCATTACAGATTTTCATCAACATTTAAAAATTCAAACATCAAGACAAAAATCTTTAATGAATTACGGACGTGTTTGTGTGACCGGAAGATGGAATTTTGAATTCCGAAACATGTCGTCATAATAGGTGACAGGATCAATTTTGAACTGTTTGGACGGAAAAGGTATGAAAACCTGGGTTTAATGCAAATCTGTACTAAAACTAGTTTGTAACTCTTTATGACCCAATAGGAAATAAATGAGAAAATGGGACCCATCGGTTTTTTTCTCAGGGCGAGAGAAAATGTTTGCTCTGGTACCAAATTTTAGGCATTGTTGTTAGCTATAGGTTTAACATCAGTAGGGTGCGCACCCCATGGGCCCCAACATGGGGTCTTATGGGCTTAAAATCTGGCTTCTGATTGGTCGAGAGCCGGTCACGTGATTCAATATGGCGGCGCCCATGGTGGCGTTCCCGCCAAATTTGCGCGCCAAAAAAGAAAATTGGCGCCAAACCTAACCTCACTTTTCTTCCCTCCAAAGTGTTACCAACTTAGCAGAGCTAATGTACCATACATAATTATATGTACCATATATAATTATATGTACCATATATAACGCTACAATGTATAATCATATATATTTACATGTACCATATAACGCGTCAAACATAACCTCACTTTTCGCTCAGTGGCGCGAAGGCCCGCGCCGCCTGTAATCTAACCTCACTTCCTTCTTTGGCTAGCCTTCCGTGGCTAACTATCTAATCAGTGTTGCCACTCTAATAGCTACCTACAAAACCTAAATCAGTTACGAAAATTATAATATGTATATATATATATGTATTATGTCAAAATATCTAAAATTATTATATGTATATATTAGTCACGCTACGATGTGTTACCATCCTATGGCAATGTATACCTCGCAAGCAAGTACCGCCAAACCATTATATAAAACCATTACATGTATATATACCAGAAAGTGCCGCTAACCCAAAATATAAAACTATTACATGTATATATCGCAAGAAAGTGTTGCCAAAAAACTAAAAACCGCTTATATCTCGAAAACGGTAAGTCCTAGGGTCATTTTGACCCCGGAAAACTGCCTACTACGTAGTGTAGGCACTCCAGGGGGGTATCTACCCATATGAAAAGTCTTAACCAAAATGTTGCGGGTTGCATCTCAAAAAATGAAGGGGCAAATTTTCAAAATTAAATATCTCAAGAACGGCTTGGCCGATTCTAATGAAACTTGGCATGTATGTACCTGTTAACATCCTTTACATCTTACAAAAACCTAAACTCTGTACTGCGGGAAAGTATCAAAATAATTGAAGGAGTCATAATTTAAAAATCAATATCTCAAGAACGGCTTGGCCGATATAATTGAAACTTGGTATATAGGTACTTGTTAACCTCCGCTACATATTACAAAAAACCTAAACTCTGTACTGCGAGAAAGTATCAAAATAATTGAAGGAGTCATACTTTAAAAATCAATATGTTAATAAGAGCCGGGCCGATTTTATTGAAACTTGGTATGTAAATACTTGTTAACCTCCGCTACGATTTAAAACCACTCAAACCGTGTACTGCAGGTAAGTATCCGAAAGAAATGAAAGGGCAGCAATCCACAGCGGTGCGAAGGTCAGCGGGGCTAACAACGGTGCATATTACCAAGGTAAGTAATAAAAAGAATATGTTTACAGCTAAATTAATTTATTATACATATATAACACTAACTAGTATATACATTTATCATGGTCTGTCGCCAGACTCCCACTCCTGTCTCCCGGCATCCTCTTCTTCTCCTTCTTATTCTGCTCCCCTCCCCTTCTCCTCAGGTCCCGCCAGCCACAGCCTTCCTCCGTCAACTGTAACAGGGAAAACCCAAGGTTAGCCACTATCTAACTACAACATCCGCAACAAGTCTCTGTCAGGAAACTCGTTGTAACCTGTTAAAATACTGTTCTGTGATTGGCCGGAATAAGCTCGCACCCCATTGGTTGTAATTAGGCGTCCTGCGCTCTGATTGGTCCATACACCCGCAACAAACAACACTGTTGCATCAGCCACCTCCCCACCACCCCCAATTACCGCTATTTTCCTCTCACTTTGCTCTCAGCTTTCATTGCGATCAGACGTGTCCCTGTGTTGCTCCGTTTGCTGCGTTTTGCAAAGATAACCTCACTTTTCCTAACCTCAATCTTGAGCGTTTGCTGACCCTATCTTACGTGTAACATAACCTCACTTTTTATTTGTATTATAATAATTTTGAGTAAAATAACCTCACTTTTGATTTATATTATTGTATTCTGTGTAACATAACCCTACTTTTGATTTATATTATTGTATTCTGTGTAACATAACCTCACTTTTAATTTGTAATATATTAATAATTTGTAGAGTTACATAACCTTACTTTTGATTTGTATTATTGTATTCTGTGTAACATAACCTTACTTTGTTCTATAATAATCCTTCCAAAATGGCTGTAAATCCTGTCGAGATACTCAGTTCTGATGATACTTATGTAAAACACTTTAGACTTTACGGAACAAGAACAATTTTCAAATTTTCTAATCCTCCTCCTGAAACTACCGAAATTGATTGGCTAAGACAAGGTTTTGCCAAAATTGTGAATGAGATGAAAGAGCGGGCCCATGAAAATGATCAGCTTGGTTTCACCTTGCATAGTCTAAACTTAAAAAGTAAAGAACCTGGTTTTGTAGCTTTCCGGCCCGCGAACGAAGTAAATGAAGATATCCTTTGGCAAATTTTCGGGGGTATTGTTCAAAGTAACTCAGAATCCATCAAGTCCACTGACACGTTTCAAGTTGAATGTACCCGAGTTAATCTCCCTGTAGGTTCTGGAAAAGTAAGGCCTGGCTTGTATAATACGTTTGATGAAGAGTGTAAAGCTAGACGGGGAATAGTTGTAATTAATAACAAAGATAATTTGTGTCTCCCTCGGGCTTTGGTGGTGGCCATAGCAAACTTGACTAAAGACCCTCAGTATAAGGCAATACGTCAGGACAAGGGTAAAAGACAAACGTTTAGGGCCAGGGAACTTGTTCAGCGGGCTAGGGTAGAGATCTCAGAGGAAGGCGCCGGTATCCCCGAATTGGAAAAGTTTCAGGATTTGCTACAAGATTACAAAATCACAGTCTACAACTATGACAAAAAAGGCCGTGATGTTTACTTTGAGGGTCGGGTTGAAAATCCTAAATTTAAAATAAACCTTCTGTTTCACAATCGGCACTATAACGTAATCAGCAGTCTGACCGCGGCTTTCGCCTGTAACTATTTTTGCGAAGCTTGCCATGTCCCTTTTGACCACAAAGCATATCACAGATGCTCAAACATCTGCCCTCAATGCCAAACCATCTCGCCTCCCTGTAAAGAGGAGCATGGGGGAATAGTTTGCCTGGACTGTAACATGACTATGAGAAACCAGCGCTGTTTTATTGCCCATAAGGTTGATAGATGCAAAGCTTATAAAAAGTGTCTTGACTGTGAAAAATTGATTAATTTAAAAGAGAGATCAGGACCTCACAGATGCGGGGAAGTTTTTTGTAAACCCTGCAATGCATTCAAAGATCCCAATCATAAATGCTACATGCAACCCAATGAAGGAAAACCTAAAACTAAAGACTACCTTTTCATTTTCTTTGACTTGGAGACTCGCCAAGACGAGTCTCTTCCCTCTGACCCTGAACAAAAAGTACATCAAGTTAACCTGTGCGTGTCACAACAATTTTGCTTTAATTGTATCGATGGTAAATTTTGTATGACATGTAGAAACCGTACAAGGGTCTTCAACTCTGACCCGGTTCACCAATTCATGGAGTATGTGATGCAAGTTCGTAAACAGTTCAAGAATGTCTGTGTAATTGCCCACAACGGGCAGGGCTTTGATTTTCAGTTTTTACTAAAACATATAATGGAAGAAACAAAATTCACGCCTGAGCTGGTAATGAGGGGAACTAAAATTATTTTGATGGAAATGGACAATGTCAGATTCATTGACTCCCTAAGCTATTTCCCCATGGCCCTCTCTGCGCTCCCTAAAGCCTTCGACCTGCCTCCCGAGAAAAAGAAGGGCTACTTCCCGCATCTTTTCAACACTCTGGCAAACCAAAATTATATTGGTCCTATGCCCGACAAAAAATACTATTGCCCCGAGTCTATGTTTGAGAAACCACACAAGGCCTTTGAGATTTGGTACGAGGAACAAGTAGCGAGTAACTATATTTTTGATTTTCAAAAAGAAATCCTGGAGTACTGTATTTCGGACGTAGAAATCCTAGCTCAGTCCTGTCTTAAATTCAGAAGTATTTTCTTGAAAGAATGTAACGTTGATCCTTTCCTCGAGGCCGTAACTATTGCCAGTGCCTGTAACCTGGCCTTCCGCCGCAATTTTCTAAAACCAGACACAATTGGCTTGATTCCTAAAAACGGGTACAGACTGACTGACAACCAATCTACAACGGCCCTTCAATGGCTAAGCTGGGAAGAGGAGGAACGGGGAGTGAGGATTGAGCACGCTGGCCGGGGTAAAGAAGTTAAAATTAAAGGAATGAAAGTAGACGGGTTTGATGGTGAGCGAATTTATGAGTTTCACGGGTGTTATTGGCAAGGGTGTCCAAAATGTTTTCCTTACAATCGAGAGGCTCCTCTGAAGGAGGATCCCTCAGATTAACTTAGTTTAAGATATGAAAGAACTTTGAAAAAGATGTTAAAAATCAGTGATTACGAAGTTGCAGTAATGTGGGAGTGTGAGTTTCGTAAATTAAAGAAAGAAAAAAACCTTAAACACTTGGACAGCTTGCCGATCCTCAACAACCTTCCCCTTGACCCTAGACAAGCGTTCTTTGGAGGCAGAACGGGCAATGCAAAAACGTATTGTAAATGTGAAGGGGGAGAAACAATCCAATATGTAGATGTCTGTTCTCTCTATCCATATGTAAATAAATATGGGAAATATCCTTTGGGCCACCCCACAATCTATGTGGGAGATAGGGAGTGCAGGCAGAGAGGACTAAATGTAGATGGTTTGTTGAAATGTAAAATTCTGCCACCTCGGGATCTCTACCACCCGGTTCTCCCAACAAAAATGAATAATAAATTGATGTTTGTTTTATGTAAAACTTGCGGGGAAATTCAAAATCAGGGGGATTGTGAACATGAGAGTAGTGAAAGGGCGTTAGTTGGGACATGGACTATGGATGAAATCAGAAAAGCTGTAGAGAAAGGATACGTTGTGCTTGATATGTATGAGTTGTGGGAGTATGAAGTCGCCACTTATGAAAAAGGGGGACTTTTTACAGACTTTATTAATAAATTCTTGAAAATGAAGCAGGAAGCCTCAGGCTATCCTACCTGGTGTAAGACAGAAGAGGATAAAGATAAATACATTTCAGAGTATTTTCAACATGAGGGTATTAAATTGGACAAAGACAGAATCGTTAAGAACGGGGGTTTGAGACAATTGGCAAAATTAATGTTAAATTCATTCTGGGGAAAATTCGGACAGAGGGAGAACCAAACTAAAGCAACAATTGTAAGGGAATCTAAAGTATTGTTTAACATGTTAATAAGTCCAGAAGTACAAGTCAATAGGATCCAGCTTGTTAATGAGGAAGTAGTTGTTGTTAACTGGGAATATATCGAGGAAGTTGGGGAACCTTTGAGAAACGTAAATGTTGTAATTGCGGCCTACACTACAGCTCATGCGAGACTTAAACTGTATGAACACTTGGATGCTCTTGGAGGTCAAGTCTTATATTATGACACAGATAGTTGTATTTATTTCTACCGGGGAGGGTTGTACAGGGTCCCTACGGGAGATTACCTCGGGGAAATGACCGATGAATTGGCAGGTGACTACGGGCCCGGCTCTTATATTGTTGAATTCGTTTCTGGGGGGCCTAAAACTTATGCATACCTTGTCTGGTCAACCAACAAACAAAAAATAGAATCTGTGTGTAAAATAAAAGGCCTCACCCTCAACCTAAAAACCTCTGAAACATTAAACTTTGATCAGTTAAAAAATATGGTCCTTAGTGAAGCTGCTGAAATTTTAGAAATTGAAGAAAACAGAATCAGGAGGACTAAAGACAGAGATATTGTAACAGTAAGCGAAATTAAAAAGTTTAAAATCACAGGACCTAAAAGGAGGCTCGAGGGTGAGTACGACACCTTACCATTTGGCTATAAAAAGATACAAAGACTCGAGTAACCCGACAGGAATTACGGGAGGAGCGATTCGCTCCCTGCGCTGCTCTTTGCGTAACATAACCTTACTTTCGATTTGTTTGTTTAAAATGTCTCATATAACCGCCTATATATTTAATGATCTGCCCGTACAGTGTTGTACAGTATCAGTAAATATTGATGAGGAAGTTAAGTGTAGTGATTTAAATATACTCTCTGAACTGCACTGAGTTGACTTCCCCCTTAGTAATATATTGTAAGTAATAACAATGAATTGTAATATATATATATTAAATAAAGCTAAAGAGGTTATGAGGAGTTATGGTAATCACTTTGAATTTGCCCATTACAACATCCTCACCTCTGTAAATATAGTTGAGCATGTATTGAATAATGCAAAAAAAACCCCACTGTATGAGTGTGTGTGTGAATGAAGGTCTCTGGCGTGGGTGACGAAAAGCCCCGTAAACCTGAATGAAGGTCCCTGGCGTGGGTGACGAAAAGCCCCGTAAACCTGAATGAAGGTCACTGGCGCGGGTGACGAAAAGCCCCGTAAACCTGAATGTGTGATGAAGGGCTTAGTAGATTGAGGCGCCGGGCTAACACCCCGGCTACTCCTTCGAACAACCCGGTGTGAATGAAGGACCTTGTACATTGAGGTGCCTGGCTAACACCCAGGCTACTCCTTGGTTGTTTGGTGGGTGAAACAAAAAAAATATATAAAAGTAAAATACAAAAAAGTATAAAAGTAAAAATAAAAAAACGGGGGAGACAGCTAGTTTGTTTTTGGAAGGTCTCCACGGGCCATGGCGGTGGAGGGGCCATGGTTTGTCTTTAAAAAAATCTCTATCCTTTGTTTGCTCAAAGGGAGAGGACATTAGTCTGTACTGGGCATCAACCAGGTAATCTGGATTGACTCACGCACGGAATAATGTTTAACTTGGGTGCACATGCACGGATGGTCTCCAACCCCATCCAAGTAAACAGACACTTACAGGGGGTTTATTACGGTGTGCAAGGGTTTCTAGACTTCTGAATAAAATAGTAATAAAAAGTGACAGTCATTTTAGGTCATATACAAATTTAATACGTTACTATAATTCATTGGTAATAAGCGGTAAAGGTTTATCTAAGTACTTTAGTTAAGAACAATATAGAATAGTTTACACGGGGTTTGGGAAATGGTTTGGTGTTAAAGTAATTTTTGTTAAATTATGTTGACTTTTACCTGTTTTTAGGAGCAGTTGGGTTCGTCAAGCTTTACCTAATTTTTAGCCGTTATTTAGGGACGTGTCTCTGCCTTTTTATTATATAATTAGTACATTAACTGGGTATAAGTCCCGAACTTGTAGAGGCTAGTATGTGGGAGTTGGAAAGCCTAAGTTGTAACTTCTATTTTGTATGTTAAATTAAGTGAATAGATTCCTGGCTCTTTGATTGAAACCGTTTTGAATTGGCAATACAAAGGGTGCGGGGTAGGGAAGGGGGTCAGTCGCCAGACCCCTCTTCGCTAAAATGGCTCTCAGGCTAATTTACAGAGCCTTAGCCGTTACGATGTATAATTTAAATCAGTTATTGTTCAGATATGTTTACATTTTACCTGTTATCTATGAGTATTTTTCCAGTTGGGTTCATATTTACAACCCGTCTACAAGTCGGAATATATTATTTAAGTGGGTTCTGGCTTCATGTGTGGAGATTCTTTTTTTGCTTTTTAGTATTGTTAGTGTATGTAATTTAAGACGTTGAAGAATACTTGTAATACCATGCTTATAAAAGCAGGATTCTTTCAATTTCGATTACTTTGGGAAACTTTCTATGCGTTTAATTGTTTAGAAACCTCAAGATACTAAAAACAGTAATTTAAAGGAGAGAAGAGGCTTATAAACACAGACAAAAAAAAGCTATACCCCTATTCCAAGGAAGCGAAACGCTCCCTTTTGATAACATTACACCGGAAGTTGTAGGTCCAATCTGGACCCACTTTGAACTGATTCTAAGTGTTAGACACAGCTAAATGCCGGGTCCAACGTGTTTGAATTAAATTAACGTTCCGAGAAAGAGACAGATGACAGTAGGGTACTTTTGTAAAGTTAAAAAGGTACAGAGATTACACACTTTAGAGGTCAGATGTGACTTTTTGTTGTAGTTAGTTGCTTGTTAAACTCTGTTACGATATACCAACAACCAGAATATATACTCTGTCTTGAATACCTGCAGTCTGCATTCACAAGTAAAAAGATTTTTATCAACACCAAAACTAAATTTAACGAGGAGTTGACCACATCAAAAAAAAACCATGAACAAGAGTAAATCTAAGAAGGCAACAAGCGGTGAAATTCGTTCTTTATAAGGACAGCAATTATGGAGTGTTTTCTCCTCGGTAGTTTTATTTTTGTTTCCCCTGAAAACAGAGCAGCAAGCAGTGTGAGGGGGCCGAGCGCAGCAAATGAAAGTAGCGTGACGTAATAAATATATACATATAACAATCAGTATAATTTAGCGTGACCTAGTATTGCAAGGAAAAAAATAGGTTGGCAGCGCTACAAAGAAAAAAAAAACCAGGTTGGCAATACGGTCCTAATGTAGGTTAGGTAAAGTGGTATGAGAGGCCAGGAGGGAAGGGGAGGGGGAGGTGGAGGGGGAGTGGGAGGGGTAGGGTGTGGGAGGGGTGGGGGATGGGTGGGGGAGAAGAGGGGGAGGGAGGGGAGGGTTTTAATTTCCCTTTGACGGTGTTATTCCTTGGTCATTTGTATCCAAGTCCGGTGAAACGACGGGGTCGTCCTGCGGTTTTACGGTGTAATCTCTCGGTCGATTGTGTTTACCAGGGTTACATTTAACATGACCGTAACTTCTTAAAGTTCCTTGCCAAACGTCTGTCACCGAGTCCGCTAAAACTGTCCACCGGGGAAACATTTAACCTTACCTAAATATTTTAAATTCCCCTGGTCAAACGTTTCCAAGTCCCTCCCTTGATGTTATCATGAGGATGGGGTCACACGCTCTGTACTTCTCACATCAATATCAGTTATGGAGCCGGCTTGCACAGATTTTGTGGTATTCTCAAATTTTCATGCACCCTTACGGATGCTTAATGTTTGTCATCCGATACATGGTGTGCAGGTGACGCATCAATGCACATCATGTATCATTATTGTCTCCTCCATTGCCTCTAGGTTGAGTAACGTGCAGATAGTATGTGTGTGTGGTTTTATTGCCACGTTTGCCATTTGAACTCCTGCACTGGTTGGCTGGACAACTTTTTTTTAAAAGGTATGTGTAAAATATCTTTAACTCCAGTGTAATCAGGGAGAATACAGCTTGGAAGTTTCACACTCATCCTCATTAATACATTTAAAGCAGTACTGTTGAGAAACGCACAAGTTACCTTTATGAACTTTTTATCAGGGTCTGAGGGAAGCGACTCGTCCTGGCGAGTCTCCAAGGAAAAAAATATGAAAAGAAAGTATCGGTCTTTTGGTGTTCTCCTATCTACCCTTATGAAACACTGATGCGCTGGGTCCTTGAACGCATCACAAGGTTTACAATAAACTTCTCCGCATACGTGAGCTGTCTTACGTTTTTTTGGATGAATCATTTTCTTACAGTCACGGCAAAGTTTTAAAGTTTTACAAACTTGCCCCTGATGGGCTATTAAACACCGCTCGTTTTTGAAGAAACGGTTGCAAAAACGACATGTGATGCCTCCGTGTTCTAGTTTACAGGGTGGGGATATGGTATGGCAGGAGGTGCATCTGTTTGAGCATCGATGCTCTGCTTTGTGGTCAAAAGGGATGTGGCAGGCTTCACAGAAATAACGACATACGAAAGCAGCAGTTAAGTTTGTAATTACATTATAATGACCGTTATGAAAGAGCAAGTTAATTTTGAATCTAGCGTCTTCATTACCTCCTTCAAAGTAAACATCTCGGCCTTTTTTATCGTAGTTGTAGACGGTAATTTTGTATTTTTTAAGATGGGACTGGAATTTTTCAAGCTCAGGGATACCGGCACCTTCCTCCAGCATTTCTACACGGGCTTTTGCTATGAGCTTATTAGCTCTGAAAGTTTGTCTTTTACCTTTATCCTGACGTATTGCTTTATACTGAGGATCATTTTTTGCAAGTGCTTTACCTACTACCAACGCTCTAGCCGGGCATAAATTGTCTTTATTATTAATTACTACAATACCCTTCCTAGCATAACATTCCTCGTCAAACGTGTTGTACATCTCTGGATGTACTCTCCCCTTACCTACTGGTACGTTAATCCTAGCTACATCTACTTTAAACGTGTCGGTAGATTTAATGGATTCAGCGTTGGATTGAAGAATACCCCCGAAAAATTTCCAAAGGACATCACCGCTAACTTCAGAGACCGGTCTAAAATCTACGTACCCTGGTTCTGCACTTCTTAAATTTATCGATTGCATTTTAAACCCGAGATAATCAGTGGGTACAGCGTCGGCTTTAGCTTTTTCAACAATTTGATTAAGACCCTTACGAATCCAATCAAACTCAGAGACACCCTTGGGAGGGTTAGTGAATTTAAAAACAGTGTTAGTCCCGTTTGCAAAAGTTAAAGCTGTAGAAATTAAAGACTTCAGTTAGTTGCTTGAAAAAATTCCGTTACGATATATACCAGCTATCCACCACGATACATACTTTGCCTTAAATACCTGCAGTTTACATTCACAAGTCAAAATATTGTAACCAATACCAGAACAACTAAAATTATCGAGGAGACACAACATGGACAAGAGTACATATCAACAGACAATTAAAGCATAAAATGCATTATTTATAAAGGCAATAATTATGCAGATAATCTAAGAAACTTGATCAGCCGTGTCTCATCGTTAGGTTATGTTATGCTCTGTTAAGTTAGGTTTGTGCATGGAAATATGAAACATCGTCAGTCTTAGTGAGGTTTATTGATGCAGGTTTAAGTTAGGTTTGTCGATGCCAATTTTTGGACATCAACATCGCGCGCGTTGTTGATGTCCAAAAATTGGCATCGACAAACCTAACTTAAACCTGCATCAATAAACCTCACTAAGACTGACGATGTTTCATATTTCCATGCACAAACCTAACTTAACAGAGCATAACATAACCTAACGATGAGACACGGCTGATCAAGTTTCTTAGATTATCTGCATAATTATTGCCTTTATAAATAATGCATTTTATGCTTTAATTGTCTGTTGATATGTACTCTTGTCCATGTTGTGTCTCCTCGATAATTTTAGTTGTTCTGGTATTGGTTACAATATTTTGACTTGTGAATGTAAACTGCAGGTATTTAAGGCAAAGTATGTATCGTGGTGGATAGCTGGTATATATCGTAACGGAATTTTTTCAAGCAACTAACTGAAGTCTTTAATTTCTACAGCTTTAACTTTTGCAAACGGGACTAACACTGTTTTTAAATTCACTAACCCTCCCAAGGGTGTCTCTGAGTTTGATTGGATTCGTAAGGGTCTTAATCAAATTGTTGAAAAAGCTAAAGCCGACGCTGTACCCACTGATTATCTCGGGTTTAAAATGCAATCGATAAATTTAAGAAGTGCAGAACCAGGGTACGTAGATTTTAGACCGGTCTCTGAAGTTAGCGGTGATGTCCTTTGGAAATTTTTCGGGGGTATTCTTCAATCCAACGCTGAATCCATTAAATCTACCGACACGTTTAAAGTAGATGTAGCTAGGATTAACGTACCAGTAGGTAAGGGGAGAGTACATCCAGAGATGTACAACACGTTTGACGAGGAATGTTATGCTAGGAAGGGTATTGTAGTAATTAATAATAAAGACAATTTATGCCCGGCTAGAGCGTTGGTAGTAGGTAAAGCACTTGCAAAAAATGATCCTCAGTATAAAGCAATACGTCAGGATAAAGGTAAAAGACAAACTTTCAGAGCTAATAAGCTCATAGCAAAAGCCCGTGTAGAAATGCCGGAGGAAGGTGCCGGTATCCCTGAGCTTGAAAAATTCCAGTCCCATCTTAAAAAATACAAAATTACCGTCTACAACTACGATAAAAAAGGCCGAGATGTTTACTTTGAAGGAGGTAATGAAGACGCTAGATTCAAAATTAACTTGCTCTTTCATAACGGTCATTATAATGTAATTACAAACTTAACTGCTGCTTTCGTATGCCGTTATTTCTGTGAAGCCTGCCACATCCCTTTTGACCACAAAGCAGAGCATCGATGCTCAAACAGATGCACCTCCTGCCATACCATATCCCCACCCTGTAAACTAGAACACGGAGGCATCACATGTCGTTTTTGCAACCGTTTCTTCAAAAACGAGCGGTGTTTAATAGCCCATCAGGGGCAAGTTTGTAAAACTTTAAAACTTTGCCGTGACTGTAAGAAAATGATTCATCCAAAAAAAACGTAAGACAGCTCACGTATGCGGAGAAGTTTATTGTAAACCTTGTGATGCGTTCAAGGACCCAGCGCATCAGTGTTTCATAAGGGTAGATAGGAGAACACCAAAAGACCGATACTTTCTTTTCATATTTTTTTCCTTGGAGACTCGCCAGGACGAGTCGCTTCCCTCAGACCCTGATAAAAAGTTCATAAACGTAACTTGTGCGTTTCTCAACAGTACTGCTTTAAATGTATTAATGAGGATGAGTGTGAAACTTCCAAGCTGTATTCTCCCTGATTACACTGGAGTTAAAGATATTTTACACATACCTTTTAAAAAAAAGTTGTCCAGCCAACCAGTGCAGGAGTTCAAATGGCAAACGTGGCAATCAAACCACACACACATACTATCTGCACGTTACTCAACCTAGAGGCAATGGAGGAGACAATAATGATACATGATGCGTCATGTGATGCGTCACCTGCACACCATGTATCGGATGACAAACATTAAGCATCCGTAAGGGTGCATGAAAATTTGAGAATACCACAAAATCTGTGCAAGCCGGCTCCATAACTGATATTGATGTGAGAAGTACAGAGCGTGTGACCCCATCCTCATGATAACATCAAGGGAGGGACTTGGAAACGTTTGACCAGGGGAATTTAAAATATTTAGGTAAGGTTAAATGTTTCCCCGGTGGACAGTTTTAGTGGACTCGGTGACAGACGTTTGGCAAGGAACTTTAAGAAGTTACGGTCATGTTAAATGTAACCCTGGTAAACACAATCGACCGAGAGATTACACCGTAAAACCGCAGGACGACCCCGTCGTTTCACCGGACTTGGATACAAATGACCAAGGAATAACACCGTCAAAGGGAAATTAAAACCCTCCCCTCCCTCCCCCTCTTCTCCCCCACCCATCCCCCACCCCTCCCACACCCTCCCCCTCCCACTCCCCCTCCACCTCCCCCTCCCCTTCCCTCCTGGCCTCTCATACCACTTTACCTAACCTACATTAGGACCGTATTGCCAACCTGGTTTTTTTTTTCTTTGTAGCGCTGCCAACCTATTTTTTTCCTTGCAATACTAGGTCACGCTAAATTATACTGATTGTTATATGTATATATTTATTACGTCACGCTACTTTCATTTGCTGCGCTCGGCCCCCTCACACTGCTTGCTGCTCTGTTTTCAGGGGAAACAAAAATAAAACTACCGAGGAGAAAACACTCCATAATTGCTGTCCTTATAAAGAACGAATTTCACCGCTTGTTGCCTTCTTAGATTTACTCTTGTTCATGGTTTTTTTTTGATGTGGTCAACTCCTCGTTAAATTTAGTTTTGGTGTTGATAAAAATCTTTTTACTTGTGAATGCAGACTGCAGGTATTCAAGACAGAGTATATATTCTGGTTGTTGGTATATCGTAACAGAGTTTAACAAGCAACTAACTACAACAAAAAGTCACATCTGACCTCTAAAGTGTGTAATCTCTGTACCTTTTTAACTTTACAAAAGTACCCTACTGTCATCTGTCTCTTTCTCGGAACGTTAATTTAATTCAAACACGTTGGACCCGGCATTTAGCTGTGTCTAACACTTAGAATCAGTTCAAAGTGGGTCCAGATTGGACCTACAACTTCCGGTGTAATGTTATCAAAAGGGAGCGTTTCGCTTCCTTGGAATAGGGGTATAGCTTTTTTTTGTCTGTGTTTATAAGCCTCTTCTCTCCTTTAAATTACTGTTTTTAGTATCTTGAGGTTTCTAAACAATTAAACGCATAGAAAGTTTCCCAAAGTAATCGAAATTGAAAGAATCCTGCTTTTATAAGCATGGTATTACAAGTATTCTTCAACGTCTTAAATTACATACACTAACAATACTAAAAAGCAAAAAAAGAATCTCCACACATGAAGCCAGAACCCACTTAAATAATATATTCCGACTTGTAGACGGGTTGTAAATATGAACCCAACTGGAAAAATACTCATAGATAACAGGTAAAATGTAAACATATCTGAACAATAACTGATTTAAATTATACATCGTAACGGCTAAGGCTCTGTAAATTAGCCTGAGAGCCATTTTAGCGAAGAGGGGTCTGGCGACTGACCCCCTTCCCTACCCCGCACCCTTTGTATTGCCAATTCAAAACGGTTTCAATCAAAGAGCCAGGAATCTATTCACTTAATTTAACATACAAAATAGAAGTTACAACTTAGGCTTTCCAACTCCCACATACTAGCCTCTACAAGCTCGGGACTTATACCCAGTTAATGTACTAATTATATAATAAAAAGGCAGAGACACGTCCCTAAATAACGGCTAAAAATTAGGTAAAGCTTGACGAACCCAACTGCTCCTAAAAACAGGTAAAAGTCAACATAATTTAACAAAAATTACTTTAACACCAAACCATTTCCCAAACCCCGTGTAAACTATTCTATATTGTTCTTAACTAAAGTACTTAGATAAACCTTTACCGCTTATTACCAATGAATTATAGTAACGTATTAAATTTGTATATGACCTAAAATGACTGTCACTTTTTATTACTATTTTATTCAGAAGTCTAGGAACCCTTGCACACCGTAATAAACCCCCTGTAAGTGTCTGTTTGCTTGGATGGGGTTTGAGACCATCCGTGCATGTGCACCCAGGTTAAACATTATTCCGTGCGTGAGTCAATCCAGATTACCTGGTTGATGCCCAGTACAGACTAATGTCCTCTCCCTTTGAGCAAACAAAGGATAGAGATTTTTTTAAAGACAAACCATGGCCCCTCCACCGCCATGGCCCGTGGAGACCTTCCAAACACAAACTAGCTGTCTCCCCCGTTTTTTTATTTTTACTTTTATACTTTTTTGTATTTTACTTTTATATATTTTTTTTGTTTCACCCACCGGACCGTTCCAAGGAGTAGCCTGGGTGTTAGCCAGGCACCTCAATGTACAAGGTCCTTCATTCACACCGGGTTGTTCGAAGGAGTAGCCGGGGTGTTAGCCCGGCGCCTCAATCTACTAAGCCCTTCATCACACATTCAGGTTTACGGGGCTTTTCGTCACCCGCGCCAGTGACCTTCATTCAGGTTTACGGGGCTTTTCGTCACCCACGCCAGGGACCTTCATTCAGGTTTACGGGGCTTTTCGTCACCCACGCCAGAGACCTTCATTCACACACACACTCATACAGTGGGGATTTTTTTTGCATTATTCAATACATGCTCAACTATATTTACAGAGATGAGGATGTTGTTATGGGCAAATTCAAAGTGATTACCAAACCCCTCATAACCTCTTTAGCTTTATTTAATATATATATATATTACAATTCATTGTTATTACTTACAATATATTACTAAGGGGGAAGTCAACTCAGTGCAGTTCAGAGAGTATATTTAAATCACTACACTTAACTTCCTCATCAATATTTACTGATACTGTACAGCACTATACGGGCGGATCATTAAATATATAGGCGGTTATATGAGACATTTTAAACAAACAAATCGAAAGTAAGGTTATGTTACGCAAAGAGCAGCGCAGGGAGCGAATCGCTCCTCCCGTAATTCCTGTCGGGTTACTCGAGTCTTTGTATCTTTTTATAGCCAAATGGTAAGGTGTCGTACTCACCCTCGAGCCTCCTTTTAGGTCCTGTGATTTTAAACTTTTTAATTTCGCTTACTGTTACAATATCTCTGTCTTTAGTCCTCCTGATTCTGTTTTCTTCAATTTCTAAAATTTCAGCAGCTTCACTAAGGACCATATTTTTTAACTGATCAAAGTTTAATGTTTCGGAGGTTTTTAGGTTGAGGGTGAGGCCTTTTATTTTACACACAGATTCTATTTTTTGTTTGTTGGTTGACCAGACAAGGTATGCATAAGTTTTAGGCCCCCCAGAAACGAATTCAACAATATAAGAGCCGGGCCCGTAGTCACCTGCCAATTCATCGGTCATTTCCCCGAGGTAATCTCCCGTAGGGACCCTGTACAACCCTCCCCGGTAGAAATAAATACAACTATCTGTGTCATAATATAAGACTTGACCTCCAAGAGCATCCAAGTGTTCATACAGTTTAAGTCTCGCATGAGCTGTAGTGTAGGCCGCAATTACAACATTTACGTTTCTCAAAGGTTCCCCAACTTCCTCGATATATTCCCAGTTAACAACAACTACTTCCTCATTAACAAGCTGGATCCTATTGACTTGTACTTCTGGACTTATTAACATGTTAAACAATACTTTAGATTCCCTTACAATTGTTGCTTTAGTTTGGTTCTCCCTCTGTCCGAATTTTCCCCAGAATGAATTTAACATTAATTTTGCCAATTGTCTCAAACCCCCGTTCTTAACGATTCTGTCTTTGTCCAATTTAATACCCTCATGTTGAAAATACTCTGAAATGTATTTATCTTTATCCTCTTCTGTCTTACACCAGCTAGGATAGCCTGAGGCTTCCTGCTTCATTTTCAAGAATTTATTAATAAAGTCTGTAAAAAGTCCCCCTTTTTCATAAGTGGCGACTTCATACTCCCACAACTCATACATATCAAGCACAACGTATCCTTTCTCTACAGCTTTTCTGATTTCATCCATAGTCCATGTCCCAACTAACGCCCTTTCACTACTCTCATGTTCACAATCCCCCTGATTTTGAATTTCCCCGCAAGTTTTACATAAAACAAACATCAATTTATTATTCATTTTTGTTGGGAGAACCGGGTGGTAGAGATCCCGAGGTGGCAGAATTTTACATTTCAACAAACCATCTACATTTAGTCCTCTCTGCCTGCACTCCCTATCTCCCACATAGATTGTGGGGTGGCCCAAAGGATATTTCCCATATTTATTTACATATGGATAGAGAGAACAGACATCTACATATTGGATTGTTTCTCCCCCTTCACATTTACAATACGTTTTTGCATTGCCCGTTCTGCCTCCAAAGAACGCTTGTCTAGGGTCAAGGGGAAGGTTGTTGAGGATCGGCAAGCTGTCCAAGTGTTTAAGGTTTTTTTCTTTCTTTAATTTACGAAACTCACACTCCCACATTACTGCAACTTCGTAATCACTGATTTTTAACATCTTTTTCAAAGTTCTTTCATATCTTAAACTAAGTGAATCTGAGGGATCCTCCTTCAGAGGAGCCTCTCGATTGTAAGGAAAACATTTTGGACACCCGTGCCAATAACACCCGTGAAACTCATAAATTCGCTCACCATCAAACCCGTCTACTTTCATTCCTTTAATTTTAACTTCTTTACCCCGGCCAGCGTGCTCAATCCTCACTCCCCGTTCCTCCTCTTCCCAGCTTAGCCATTGAAGGGCCGTTGTAGATTGGTTGTCAGTCAGTCTGTACCCGTTTTTAGGAATCAAGCCAATTGTGTCTGGTTTTAGAAAATTGCGGCGGAAGGCCAGGTTACAGGCACTGGCAATAGTTACGGCCTCGAGGAAAGGATCAACGTTACATTCTTTCAAGAAAATACTTCTGAATTTAAGACAGGACTGAGCTAGGATTTCTACGTCCGAAATACAGTACTCCAGGATTTCTTTTTGAAAATCAAAAATATAGTTACTCGCTACTTGTTCCTCGTACCAAATCTCAAAGGCCTTGTGTGGTTTCTCAAACATAGACTCGGGGCAATAGTATTTTTTGTCGGGCATAGGACCAATATAATTTTGGTTTGCCAGAGTGTTGAAAAGATGCGGGAAGTAGCCCTTCTTTTTCTCGGGAGGCAGGTCGAAGGCTCTAGGGAGCGCAGAGAGGGCCATGGGGAAATAGCTTAGGGAGTCAATGAATCTGACATTGTCCATTTCCATCAAAATAATTTTAGTTCCCCTCATTACCAGCTCAGGCGTGAATTTTGTTTCTTCCATTATATGTTTTAGTAAAGACTGAAAATCAAAGCCCTGCCCGTTGTGGGCAATTACACAGACATTCTTGAACTGTTTACGAACTTGCATCACATACTCCATGAATTGGTGAACCGGGTCAGAGTTGAAGACTCTTGTACGGTTTCTACATGTCATACAAAATTTACCATCGATACAATTAAAGCAAAATTGTTGTGACACGCACAGGTTAACTTGATGTACTTTTTGTTCAGGGTCAGAGGGAAGAGACTCGTCTTGGCGAGTCTCCAAGTCAAAGAAAATGAAAAGGTAGTCTTTAGTTTTAGGTTTTCCTTCATTGGGTTGCATGTAGCATTTATGATTGGGATCTTTGAATGCATTGCAGGGTTTACAAAAAACTTCCCCGCATCTGTGAGGTCCTGATCTCTCTTTTAAATTAATCAATTTTTCACAGTCAAGACACTTTTTATAAGCTTTGCATCTATCAACCTTATGGGCAATAAAACAGCGCTGGTTTCTCATAGTCATGTTACAGTCCAGGCAAACTATTCCCCCATGCTCCTCTTTACAGGGAGGCGAGATGGTTTGGCATTGAGGGCAGATGTTTGAGCATCTGTGATATGCTTTGTGGTCAAAAGGGACATGGCAAGCTTCGCAAAAATAGTTACAGGCGAAAGCCGCGGTCAGACTGCTGATTACGTTATAGTGCCGATTGTGAAACAGAAGGTTTATTTTAAATTTAGAATTTTCAACCCGACCCTCAAAGTAAACATCACGGCCTTTTTTGTCATAGTTGTAGACTGTGATTTTGTAATCTTGTAGCAAATCCTGAAACTTTTCCAATTCGGGGATACCGGCGCCTTCCTCTGAGATCTCTACCCTAGCCCGCTGAACAAGTTCCCTGGCCCTAAACGTTTGTCTTTTACCCTTGTCCTGACGTATTGCCTTATACTGAGGGTCTTTAGTCAAGTTTGCTATGGCCACCACCAAAGCCCGAGGGAGACACAAATTATCTTTGTTATTAATTACAACTATTCCCCGTCTAGCTTTACACTCTTCATCAAACGTATTATACAAGCCAGGCCTTACTTTTCCAGAACCTACAGGGAGATTAACTCGGGTACATTCAACTTGAAACGTGTCAGTGGACTTGATGGATTCTGAGTTACTTTGAACAATACCCCCGAAAATTTGCCAAAGGATATCTTCATTTACTTCGTTCGCGGGCCGGAAAGCTACAAAACCAGGTTCTTTACTTTTTAAGTTTAGACTATGCAAGGTGAAACCAAGCTGATCATTTTCATGGGCCCGCTCTTTCATCTCATTCACAATTTTGGCAAAACCTTGTCTTAGCCAATCAATTTCGGTAGTTTCAGGAGGAGGATTAGAAAATTTGAAAATTGTTCTTGTTCCGTAAAGTCTAAAGTGTTTTACATAAGTATCATCAGAACTGAGTATCTCGACAGGATTTACAGCCATTTTGGAAGGATTATTATAGAACCAAGTAAGGTTATGTTACACAGAATACAATAATACAAATCAAAAGTAAGGTTATGTAACTCTACGAATTATTAATATATTACAAATTAAAAGTGAGGTTATGTTACACAGAATACAATAATATAAATCAAAAGTAGGGTTATGTTACACAGAATACAATAATATAAATCAAAAGTGAGGTTATTTTACTCAAAATTATTATAATACAAATAAAAAGTGAGGTTATGTTACACGTAAGATAGGGTCAGCAAACGCTCAAGATTGAGGTTAGGAAAAGTGAGGTTATCTTTGCAAAACGCAGCAAACGGAGCAACACAGGGACACGTCTGATCGCAATGAAAGCTGAGAGCAAAGTGAGAGGAAAATAGCGGTAATTGGGGGTGGTGGGGAGGTGGCTGATGCAACAGTGTTGTTTGTTGCGGGTGTATGGACCAATCAGAGCGCAGGACGCCTAATTACAACCAATGGGGTGCGAGCTTATTCCGGCCAATCACAGAACAGTATTTTAACAGGTTACAACGAGTTTCCTGACAGAGACTTGTTGCGGATGTTGTAGTTAGATAGTGGCTAACCTTGGGTTTTCCCTGTTACAGTTGACGGAGGAAGGCTGTGGCTGGCGGGACCTGAGGAGAAGGGGAGGGGAGCAGAATAAGAAGGAGAAGAAGAGGATGCCGGGAGACAGGAGTGGGAGTCTGGCGACAGACCATGATAAATGTATATACTAGTTAGTGTTATATATGTATAATAAATTAATTTAGCTGTAAACATATTCTTTTTATTACTTACCTTGGTAATATGCACCGTTGTTAGCCCCGCTGACCTTCGCACCGCTGTGGATTGCTGCCCTTTCATTTCTTTCGGATACTTACCTGCAGTACACGGTTTGAGTGGTTTTAAATCGTAGCGGAGGTTAACAAGTATTTACATACCAAGTTTCAATAAAATCGGCCCGGCTCTTATTAACATATTGATTTTTAAAGTATGACTCCTTCAATTATTTTGATACTTTCTCGCAGTACAGAGTTTAGGTTTTTTGTAATATGTAGCGGAGGTTAACAAGTACCTATATACCAAGTTTCAATTATATCGGCCAAGCCGTTCTTGAGATATTGATTTTTAAATTATGACTCCTTCAATTATTTTGATACTTTCCCGCAGTACAGATTTTAGGTTTTTGTAAGATGTAAAGGATGTTAACAGGTACATACATGCCAAGTTTCATTAGAATCGGCCAAGCCGTTCTTGAGATATTTAATTTTGAAAATTTGCCCCTTCATTTTTTGAGATGCAACCCGCAACATTTTGGTTAAGACTTTTCATATGGTTAGATACCCCCCTGGAGTGCCTACACTACGTAGTAGGCAGTTTTCCGGGGTCAAAATGACCCTAGGACTTACCGTTTTCGAGATATAAGCGGTTTTTAGTTTTTTGGCAACACTTTCTTGCGATATATACATGTAATAGTTTTATATTTTGGGTTAGCGGCACTTTCTGGTATATATACATGTAATGGTTTTATATAATGGTTTGGCGGTACTTGCTTGCGAGGTATACATTGCCATAGGATGGTAACACATCGTAGCGTGACTAATATATACATATAATAATTTTAGATATTTTGACATAATACATATATATATATATACATATTATAATTTTCGTAACTGATTTAGGTTTTGTAGGTAGCTATTAGAGTGGCAACACTGATTAGATAGTTAGCCACGGAAGGCTAGCCAAAGAAGGAAGTGAGGTTAGATTACAGGCGGCGCGGGCCTTCGCGCCACTGAGCGAAAAGTGAGGTTATGTTTGACGCGTTATATGGTACATGTAAATATATATGATTATACATTGTAGCGTTATATATGGTACATATAATTATATATGGTACATATAATTATGTATGGTACATTAGCTCTGCTAAGTTGGTAACACTTTGGAGGGAAGAAAAGTGAGGTTAGGTTTGGCGCCAATTTTTTTTTTTGGCGCGCAAATTTGGCGGGAACGCCACCATGGGCGCCGCCATCTTGAATCACGTGACCGGCTCTCGACCAATCAGAAGCCAGATTTTAAGCCCATAAGACCCCATGTTGGGGCCCATGGGGTGCGCACCCTACTAACATCTACCATACTTCCCCTCCTAAAACCTGTCCTAATTATATAAGCCGAACTCCAGTAATAGCAGTATTCCAACATTATAATTGTGCCATAACATCAACGACTCGAACCAAAATAACCGCTTTCGACTGCTATAATTTAGCAAACTAGAGGAGCATCGATCCTGCTCTATGGCTGGCAAGGTCAGGCTATCTGCTTCGCTCATGTTGTTAATGAAGACAATAACACACGGCAGAAAGGCCCATTTACTATTTTGAAAGTCACTAGCAACGACGTTTTCATTTATAGCAACTTTGGACTAAATATTTTACTGACAAGAGTTTAGTACGACACTAAACATATCCCTCCCCCAACTTATCAAATTCCCCGTACGAGGTTTTAAGGGAAAGTAGGGAGGCATAACCGATTCAAAAGCAGTAGGAGTTGGGTGGCGGTGGCGTCAACCCCCTTCCCCCCAACCCATCGGCTGACCTGGTGACCCCCCCCCCCCCGCTGACGACACCTGAAACCACCACCCCCACGTCACCACCGTCTCCTACGTCACCAACGCCCCATACATCACCACCGCACCCTACGTCATCACCGTCCCCTACGTCATCACCACCTCCTACGTCATCACCACCCCCTACGTCATCACCACCCCCGACGTCAACCCCCCACAGACCAATGTACGGTACGTAGCGATGCAACTTGTTTACCATGGAAATCCCCCAAGGTCAGCCGCGATTCCAATAATTGTTTACCGCCTTAATCACCTACCCAGAGGCGATTGTGTAAACTTGTTGATGGCTTAACGATTTCACCCGCTATATGGTCTACTGTACGGTAGCTTCGTTATTTAAGAGATCGTCGCTTTCTTAATTCAGTTTGTATTTTTGAGCTCAGTGTGTTCAGACGTGCTACTTCGGTGCTGCGAAAGTTTTATTCCTGAGATTATTAAACGTAAGTATATTTGATTCTAATTAATTGTAGTGTATACGACAGTTACATTTCCTTTAATTATTAGTAAAATTGTCATTTAACGTATGGTATTTCAGCAATTTATACGTCATAACTTGCGACTAAAGATCTGGCTTGTTTAGAAAATCAGTATTGTTCTCACAATGTATTAGGGTGAACGATTCATTATTGCTGTGTATTTAGTATAACTCTACTCAAGGAAATTATCGATATTTATCAAGGAGTTTCATTTATTGCACAACCACTAGGTTTTACAAAATATAAATAATCTATCGAACAATCTACACATTAGATGCTATTTATTTGTTTAACTTAATTTCTTCCAAACTTTTATTACATAGCACTAATGCAATTTTTTTTCAGATGGATGCTTCTAACCACTGCCCAAACTGCGATCGCGTCTTCACGCGTAGATACGATTTGACACGACATATTACCAGTGCTCATGGTGAGAAGCACCACGTGTGCTCCGAATGCGGTGTGGCGATAAGCCGGGGAGGTGCCCTCCAACACCACAAGATCAACACCCACGGTGGACTCACTCCTCCTCAAGGTTCAGACGATCGTGGTCCCGACTGCTACGCGTGTCGAGAATTGCGGTCGCCGTTTCCGTCGCCGAGTAAACCTACAACTGTTTACTGTGTGACATGTGTGGTGTAGCGTTCACGAGGCGAGACAACCTACGTCAACACAACGAACGATTTCACAGTGATTGAAAAGAACGTAGTTTCTCTTGTGTGCACTGCAATCAGAGGTTCAACTGGCAATTCAATAAGGACCAACATGTGCAATTCAACTGCAGCGTTTTGAGGGATATGATCTGGAACCGAGTGCCGATAGAAGAGGAGCCTCAACCCGGACACAGCACCGAGCCTCAACCCAAACCCAGCAACGAGACTCAACCCGGACCCAACACCGAGCCTCAACCCGGACCCAGCACCAAGCCTCAGCCCGAGCCTCAGACCAGCGAAGAGATGGAGGGTACCAGCCTCCCCGCGTTCCAGCTCATGCACCGGACCCTCCGCAGACACCTCCTCACATACCGCAGGCCGATTGAAAATCTGGTGACCATCGATGAGGCGTTGGTCGTCTTGTTCCAGGAGGTTTTGAACCTCTTGACCGATGTTAGGAATACTTATCCTACCGTCAAGGTGAACATTTTCCTGGAGTGCGAGTACACTAACGTCCACGGAGCCACCTGTACACGATCCTTCAAGACCAGCAACGTTCCGTTAACCAAGACGTCCGACTCGGTGGATTTTCTGTCGGCTTCGTTCCAGAAGCTCATCAACGAGAAGGAGCAGTGTGAGCTGATCGACAACAGTTGGACATTCCTGCGTATACGCGATCTGTAGATCAGCGTGAATGAGTACACGCCGCTTGGAGGCAGTTCCTTTATTCAGTTACCCAAGGCCATTGCTGAGACACGCGCTGTCATCAACGTGAAGAACGCCGATGATATGTGTTTCATGTACGCCATCCTGGCCAATTTCGTCCCGTAGGAACTGAAGATAACTACATCACATACCCTGGACATCATCGCCCCTTACGACTGGACCGGCCTGCACTTTCCTGTGGCTCTGAAGGATATCAAGATCTTTAAGCGTAAAGATGCCATAAGCGTAAACGTGTACGGGATCGAGCGTGCGATAGTGGGAAGACGCCCCGATGGAACACAAGGGGTATCGTTGAAGATCTGTAAGTGGGAGCGGGACAACCACAGGGATGTGCTGTACGTGACAACAGACGGAGTCAGTCACTACGCGTACATCAGGGACCTGAGTCAACTGGTTCGTCCTCAACTCACCGACCACGACCACAGGATCTACATCTGTAAGCGGTGCTTCGCTTACTTCGACAACCAGGCGAACAAGCTCGGACTGACGGGCACCCAGCGTCTGGAGGAGAACAGGCGTTACTGCTACGCCAAGGCTCCCCTCCGCTTGGCCATGTCAAAGAAGGAGAATATCCGGTTCACACATCCCGAGTACACCTGGTGAGAGAGGTTCTGCATCTAAGCGGACTTTGACTGCTATCTTCAGCCTGTTGCTGACAACCCGGTGGAAGTACCGCCAGGCACCAGACCCCAGCGTATGCACGTCCCGTACGCCTTCGTCTACCAGATCGTCGACTCGCTAGGACAGGAAGAGTTCAAACCTCGCGTCTACTTCAGGGCTGACGAGTCCAAGGTGTTTATGTAGAGGTTGAAGATGGACGTATTGATGCTGTGGGAGTTGTTTCAACATGAGAGCTCTGCAGCCTTTGCTGATCCGAAAGGAGGAGAATGGATACTTCGCGGCGACCTACTGCTATCTCTGCAGCAAAGAGTTCTGCAAAGAGGCAAGGAGTGAGGAGGATCCCAAGGTGCGGGACCACAAGCACGCCCCGCCGTACGAGTTCCACGGAGCGGCGCACTGGTCGCGCAACTTGCTGTACAGGGAGCAGCGGGTCATCATCTGCTACTTCCACAACCTGTCCAACTACGACTCTTACTTCATAGTGCGGGAGCTGGTGATTGATCCTGTCGACGTGAACGTGTTGGTGCACACCAAAGAGCAGTCCTTCGCTTTTACCAAGTGATTCCACTTCAGTCAGCTCAGAGATAACCAACGACAGATAGGATTTGCGGTGAGGTTTCTGGACACCTACAGGTCCCTGTCTATCAGCCTGGCCAGCCTCGCAGCGGGACTTCCCACTGACAAGATGCGAGAGACCAGTAAGTGATTCCCCGACGACCAGCTCTTCGACCTCGTGCGCAGTAAGGGCGTGTTCCCCTAAGACTTTCTCACGTCATACAATATGTTGTACTCCACCAGAAATTTATCACCCCAGGCGGTCTTCGAGAACAGCCTGACCCTGGAAAACATTGAGGACGCTGAGTATGAACACGCCCGCAACGTGAGGTGAGCCTTCGAGTGCCGTAACCTCAAGGACTACGCCAACACGTACTGCGTTGCAACATCGCCCTGCTCACCAACCTTTTTGAGAAGTTCAGGGACACGTCGTTGGCTGTGTATGGACTGGACCCAGCCCACTAGTATACCCTGCCCTCTTACGCCTGGGACGTTATGCTGAATACTTTCGACGTGGAGCTTTACACGCTGTAGGACTTTGACATGTACCTACCTCTTCGTGGAGCAAGGCATCTGATGAGGTATCTCAAAAGCGATCACCCACTACGCCAAGGCCAACTACGACCGGTGTTGCCTGGAAGACCGGCGCCTCGACGAGCCGACACGCCACCTCCTGTACCTGGACGCTAATAACCTGTACGACTGGTCCATGTCCCAGTATCTCCTCACCGGAAATTTACAGTGGCGAAGCTGTGAGGAGATCGACTACTTGGACATCACCGCGATAAACGCAGAAGCCGAATGGGGCTTCATACTGAAAGTGGACCTCTACCTCCACACTCATCACTCACCACTCACCACTCAGTAGATGCAAAGAGGGCACATGAGGACCTAAATGTCGGAGGGCGATGTCGAAGGGCGAGTCATGTGACCTGGATTAAATTCGCAAACCTCAGAAGAGCCAAGTTTTATCACTAAAAACGACTCCAAACCTAACTTAAAGCCGTGTTTTATTTTCTAAACGAGCGTTTTCACCTCCTTATTAACAACAAAAGCTTTATATTTTAAAAAAATTAAATACAAAAGCAATATTTAAGTTAGCATTTCGTTTAAAATACAATTTGTTGTGTCAAAAATCAATAAATACCGGCCAATTCACAGCGTCAACCTGTCTAGAGCCTGTTATATCGAGGTCAGAGGCCAATGTCACGGTGATAAACAGTACATAATTATATTTGTCTACACTTTTAACTTAAAAATGTTCAGTTTTAAATGATATTTGTTGAACCCAAAACCGCTCCAAAAGCGTCATTTTACCCTCAAATTCGACCATTTTCATGTCTGTGTTGGCAATATCATGTTCAAATTTGAAAAAAATATTATAAGCTATATTTCCGTTTTAATACAATTTTTATGTTAAAATTCAATAAATATCGACCGATTCACAGCGTCAGCCTGTCTGAGGCCTGCTACCTCACGAATGGAGACCAATGTCGCGGTCATATACAGAGCATATTTATATTTTTCTATTCTTTTAACTTAAAATGTTCAGTTTTAAAGGATATTTTTGGAAATTTACAGTTACAAGAATTAATTACCTTTAAATACTTAGTTCGAACAAATTAAATGCAAAAGCAATATTTAGGTAAAAATTTCGTTAAAAATACAATTTGTTGTGACATGAATCAATAAACAACAGCTGACTCACAAAGTATATCTGTCCAACACCATAAAATAAATTAAAAAAGCGTATTTTACCAAAAAAAACAAATTTTATTCATCATAATCATACGATTTGCAAAAATGCTCATGAAAATATGTTTTTCATCATATAATATTATTAAAACCCAAGGTCGCGGTTCAATTTCGAGCCAAACGTGCCAAGTACACTTCAGCCGCGGCGGCTCAGCGGTTAGAGTAACAGCTATCCACCTCAGCGGCCCGGGTTCGAGCCCCGGTTCCGACGTTCACCTTTTTATTTCCAAATTTCCATCATTTATTGGTCCGTACCTTATAAATGTACAAGTCCAACTTTATTTATTCATTATTAGCAAATATTCATACAAAAATAAAAATTCAGAAAACGAATCTTCAATTATTTATTTATTCTCACTAAACAGCCTTTTAAAAACGCATTTGCATGTAAGAATAACGAATTTTTGTAAAAATAAAATGTTATAGTCATAAATGTATAAACCCAACTTTATTTATTCATTATTACCAAATGTTCATAAAAAAATTAAAATTCAGAAAACAAACCTTCATTAATTTTTTTATTCTCATCAAAAAGCCTTTTAAAAACGCATTTTCATGTAAGAATAACGAAGTTTTGTAAAAATAAAATTTTATAGTCACGATTAAATTTTGGCTCACTAACAAGTACGCCGGATGCCAGTTATCACGTGGCCAGGGGTCAGTTTTTTCGTGTAAGGTGAACCGAAACGGTATAACATATGTAAGGTGAACTCATACAGTATACCTCATGTAAGGTGAACTGAAACAGTATACCATATGTAAGGTGAACCGAAACAGTATACCATATGTAAGGTGAAGTGAAACAGTATACCTCATGTAAGGTGAACTGAAACAGTATACCATATGTAAGGTGAACAGAAACAGTATACCATATGTAAGGTGAACAGAAACAGTATACCATATGTAAGGTGAACTGAAACAGTATACCTCATGTAAGGTGAACCGAAACAGTATACCATATGTAAGGTGAAGTGAAACAGTATACCATATGTAAGGTGAAGTGAAACAGTATACCTCATGTAAGGTGAACTGAAACAGTATACCTTATGTAAGGTGAACTGAAACAGTATACCATATGTAAGGTGAAGTGAAACAGTATACCTCATGTAAGGTGAACTGAAACAGTATACCATATGTAAGGTGAACAGAAACAGTATACCATATGTAAGGTGAACTGAAACAGTATACCTCATGTAAGGTGAACCGAAACAGTATACCATATGTAAGGTGAAGTGAAACAGTATACCATATGTAAGGTGAAGTGAAACAGTATACCTCATGTAAGGTGAACTGAAACAGTATACCATATGTAAGGTGAACAGAAACAGTATACCATATGTAAGGTGAACTGAAACAGTATACCTCCGCGCCTTTATCAATTGCTTGTGGTCAGAGGTCAGTGCCTTAGTGATATCAATGATTCATTGTTGCCAGCGTTTAGTAATTCCAATGTTGCTGTTAATTTTATAGGAATAAAAAAAATTAAAATTGTATCTTTAAAAAATCAGTCTTCTACGCACTATTTTCAACTAAATAAGAGATGTTCACCTATTTTTTTATTACTATCTGATGACAGTCCCAAATTAGTTATATGCAACCAAGGTTTGACCTCAGGCGCCTTTTCCATTTTGACCTCATTACTCTCAACATCTTTGTCTGGCGATGTTACAGGCAACCCCATGCCTAATTTCTGTTTTGCCCACATCGCTGTCCCTGTAGCCAAAGCTAAAGGTCTCTCGTAAAGACTGGCATCAGGTGCAAAAACGCGATCAAATGCCTTATCCTCTAGTATTTTGTCTGCTTTCCATCTATCCTCTGCTCTTTTATGTTTACTATACCATATATCGTGTTATTTTGCTGCTTCATTAAGAGGATTTACACCTTTATCACCTCTAGCTAAGCGTTCTTGGAGTTTCGTCCCAGGTCCTAGAAAATTCATAAACAGTGCGTATAGTTCAAAGGGCAATTTGTTGATAATATCGTTAAAAATTCCAGATCCTTTTACTATTTTCTCAGGTAAAGAAGCCAAACATCGGGCCAAATACATCGGGCCATCTGGAAGGTCGATCTGTTGATTGAGAATGTCCCAGATAAAATTAATGGAATTATTTACGTATTCAGTCGTGTTATGATCTGTACTTTTTATCATATCAATCATGTATTTCACAGAAGGTTTCGGTAGAGCAAGCATACAACACATAATGCACTTGTGTCCGTTTGGTGATTTTGTTAATTCTATTAGTCTATCGTAAATAAATTGAGTGATACCCAACTTTTCACTGTGGAAGTTGTTATTGCCAGCTATCTCTTCTGGTTGTAGGAAATAGAACCTTTTGATAAGGTCTGCATATTGTGTTATATATTTATATTCAACTGGATTGTTCGTTTCCTCCAGCAAACCGGATCCCATAGCTCTCACAATTTCAAGTGTTCTGCTATTTTTTAAGCCGCTTCCTGTTGGTTTTCCGCGTAGATTCTCCAATCGAAGCTCCTCCCACATAGGTCTTTTTTACACTTGTACCCTTGACTGGATTTGGGACGTACCGACGATAGATCATTGCTTTGAAATATCGCACCAGAGTCAATTAAAATCTTTTTATAAGCATCTCTATCACTTTTCGTATATTGTTCACTCCCGACATCTCCAGACTGTTTTAAAAGTATCCATAGGCCTGGAGTACCAGTATATCTTTGGTTCGTCTTGTCGATAATTATATCATCATTTGAATTAGTGCAACTGGAATTTCCTACTTTAAGTTTTCGCTCTCCAATATCATAGTCAAGACCAAATGTTCTATTCTTAGCTCTGGATAAATATTGTCTCGCCAAGGTGCCCACCTCGGTACCGCTTCTTTCAACGATAGCTTGAATCGATTCATCAAAACGCATATCGTCATCCTTGTCGGGTAACGGTGTGCTAGCGGCCCCTACTATCGTTTCCTCTTAAAAAATGCCCTTTTTGTTGTGGTAAATTCTGTTCCGGAATCATTGTTTCTTTTTCGAAAACGTCTTGTTCTGGCAAATTTTCATCATTTCCCGGCATTATTGTACCTTTTAGATTGACTTTACGACTGGGTGTACTCATTGCACGTGGTCTAAATAAAATGGGTCTGTTTTGTTTACTTCGCAGTTCTTTTATCTCTTCATCTTTCATTTTTAATTCATTTGTCAGTTTTTCTAACGCATTGACAACTGGTTCGTGATGCCTTTCGATATCTCGTTTCTCAGTTAATTCACGAGTGCGATATTCTTTCGCTTCAGCTATTAGCTTGTCTTGTAATTTATCTATTCGGTTTGCTTCTTCAACTGATATAGGTGTGCTAACGCGTTTTGGCAAAAGTATAATTTCATTTTTAAATTTTACCGGTAATTCAACTGGGTGTAATTCTACGAAACTCTGCCCTCGCCTCAGCTTGCTCCCTTTGAATTCTCTTACTATCCTCACACCACCGCTCTTGCATTTTTTAAATTATTTTAGCCGCTTCGAGTGTCTTTACATCTGTCGTTTTGTGTTTTTTAACTAAAGTATTGACTATATCGCTATCACTAATACTTATTTTCACCATGCCTAAATATAGATTTTGAAAGTTTTTATTTGTATATTTTTAACGAAATTATACTTCACTTTTAATAAATATAATCGGAAATTACAAGCTAAATAAATAATAACAATGAGCGTCTGAACGTGCGTCAAACGATTCGTTATAAAGTGCGTCAGTACGAAACTCACGCAAGTCACGCACGTCACGGTATAACGACCACCGTCAACGCTTGGTAACCGCGATCGTAGTACGGTGCGATTCGTCTGACAGCGAGCGTGCCGCGAGATAACAGACTCCTAGTAAATCAACAAATATTTACTGTATTACGGTTGTGAAATTGAGTTTTCGTATGAACAACAATGAAACTTTGATATCACAGCGCGATTTGAGTGGTCAAAGGCCAATTTCGAGCGAAAACAAACGTTTTAGTGAAAAACATATTTTCATGAGCATTTTTGCAATTCGTTTGATTATGATATGTGAAATTTTGTTTTTTGGTAAAATACGCTTTTTTAATTTATTTTATGGTGTTGGACAGATATACTTTGTGAGTCAGCTGTTGTTTATTGATTCATGTGACAACAAATTGTATTTTTAACGAAATTTTTACCTAAATATTGCTTTTGCATTTAATTGTTTCGAACTAAGTATTTAAAGGTAATTAATTCTTGTAACTGTAAATTTCCAAAAATATCCTTTAAAACTGAACATTTTAAGTTAAAAGAATAGAAAAATATAAATATGCTCTGTATATGACCGCGACATTGGTCTCCATTCGTGAGGTAGCAGGCCTCAGACAGGCTGACGCTGTGAATCGGTCGATATTTATTGAATTTTAACATAAAAATTGTATTAAAACGGAAATATAGCTTATCAATTTTTTTTCAAATTTGAACATGATATTGCCAACACAGACATGAAAATGGTCGAATTTGAGGGTAAAATGACGCTTTTGGAGCGGTTTTGGGTTCAACAAATATCATTTAAAACTGAACATTTTTAAGTTAAAAGTGTAGACAAATATAATTATGTACTGTTTATCACTGTGACATTGGCCTCTGACCTCGATATAACAGGTTCTAGACAGGTTGACGCTGTGAATTGGCCGGTATTTATTGATTTTTAACACAACAAATTGTATTTTAAACGAAATGTTAACTTAAATATTGCTTTTGCATTTAATTTTTTTAAATATAAAGCTTTTGTTGTTAATGAAGAGGTGAAAAACGCTCGTTTAAAAAATAAAACATGGCTTTAAGTTGGGTTTGAAGTCATTTTTAGTGGTAAAATATGGCTTTACTGAAGTTTGCGAATTTAATCCAGATCACGTGATTCGACCTTCACCCTCGACCTTAGCCTTTAGGTCCTGATGTGCCCTCTTTGCATCTACTACACTCACCTCCACAATCAGCACAAGGATCTTTCCTACTGCTGCGAAACGATGTGCCCACCAAAAGCGAAGTTCCCCAAGCTAGTGACCACCCTGGGTGACAAAGAGCATTACATTTGTCACGACAGGATCCTGCAGCAGGCGCTGGAAAACGGACTACGTCTCTCGTGTATCTCGCCAGGGTCAACATCGTCCTGGAAAAGTCCATCTACATCGGTATGTCTGTCCTGGGGCAGAGCAAGTGGCTAATGTACGAATTTATGTGGTAAATGAAGAACCACGACAGCGTCCGCCTGAACGTCAACTATATGGACACAGACAGCTTCGTGTTTTACATCGTCTCCCTGGACATATACAGGGAGATGATGGAGCACCTGGACGATTTTGACACAAGCGCCTACCCCAGGTCCCAACCCTGCTACAGCCCCGTCAACGCCAAGGTCATCGGCAAGTTCAAGGACGAATGCAACGGCCGATCGCTGTTTGAGTACCTCAGTCTCCGTTCCAAGCTCTATTTCATAGACACTGAGGACGAGAGAGAAGAACAGGATCCAAGGCTGTCAAGCGTACCAAGAAGGTCGCTAAGGCGGTTGTCAAGAACATACTCACCCCGAACGACTCGGTGAACACCCGGTTCCAGTCTCACCTGCACCACGTCTTTACGGTAAGAGTGGAAAAACTGTCCTTGATTCCCGCCGATGTCAAGCGCTACGTCCTAACTGATGGCAACCACACCTTACAGTGGGGTCATAAGGACATCCCGCCACTGCCCAGAGCAGGAATAAGAGATCGTCCTGAGGAGCAGCAAAGGGAGGACGATGTTGACGAAGGATTCCCCGTTTAGAGTTTAAGTTTATTTGTATATATTATTTATAAGTTTATTTGTAAATAATATTTGTAAGCAATTGTATGGCAATAGTTTGGTTTACAGCAGAAATCTGTGTTTTTATTACCTCCCCATATCTCCCTCATAATTTTTCAAATTTATAAAGATTTTCAAGTTTTATTCAAACTACTCTCTATTGAAACACAATTCATCAAAACTTGGAAATATAATGTTTCTTAAATATTGAATTGAGAGAAAGGAAAATTAAAAACCCATTGCTTACGACATACCGTATTTATTGAAACATTATAAGAATATACATACACAATTAAACAAATCGTAGTATCAAGTTTAACATCGTGGTGAGGAAATGGTAATGAATAGCCTGCGTACCAGAGCGTCGTTAATGGCTGGAGCGACCGGATCGAAGAGCTGCACGTAGTCACTGAGCCGATGGTCAAGAGCCGCCCGGTAGTACAGGTAGGTGAGACAGTAGTGGCTACAAGCAGAAATATCGTAGCCCTGTAGCCGATACCTGTTGCAGAAGTAGCGGCGGCACGAGTTGCGCCTCAGGAACTTTTGGTAGTCTGCCTGGTACGGTTGTCTTCTATAACTGTCTAAGTATTCGATTCGGTCCTTCGAGCTGTAGAACGCAACCCAGTGTTCACCTCTCTGGGTGTGCGCCACGGTGTTGGGCATAATAGCGGTCCAAGGCCGAACGGGTGTGTTGGGTAGACGGCCTGAGGTGCAGACTGCGGCGTTCCTCAGTCCAGTAATTCACGTCAGGCACTTCTCAATCTGGTTGGTGTTCATCGTGGACGGAAGCAACAGAAGCACTCGAGGGCCAATGTATCCAATCTGTCGGTGGCCATCAGCCAGTCGTGTAGAACGATGCAGCTGTGCAGAGCGCAACAGTTGAGGGTGCTCTTATGGTGGCGGCAGCGTATACCCCGATAAAAGAGCGGCCCGTTGAGCGATCCGCAGCCCAAGTCGTCCATGTCCTGAACAACAGTGGCGGCCGGTTCGTTGATCAGGTGCCGCTTGACGAAATCCCTCTTTTGCGATCCCTTCACGTAGATGACAGGGTGGTAGAGAAAGCAGGAACGCATCCTGTCCAACAGGGCGACGTAGGCGATGTCGCCTTGGTCCCACTCGAGTCCGTGATAGTGGCGCGTAAGCCAGTTGCTCTCACGCAGTCTCTCATGTGTCAGGTAGTCACATCCACCACGCAAACTTCTTTTAGCAGGAAGTCGTTGTCGCTGTCCTTGAAACACTGTATGTCCATAACTACGCGTCCGTGATGGCAGCGCACTAGATTGGCGGGCTCAGTGTTGTAGATCGATGGTGGCACATCCATCTCATACGGCTGACTGAACTGGGCGCGCGCTGCCTCGACCGTAAGTAGTGGTGGTGGCGGGAAAGCCCATTAGCGCGCGTCAGGTTCAGACTTGTTTACTAAGTCCACAGTCACGTTCCGGTGACGGTCCACTTCCACAACGTTGTTCAACTCAGCGTATACTATACAGTTGACAGCCTCTTTCAGCACGCAGACGAAACCGATCTCTATGCGTATGTTACCGTTACGCACAAGGTTCCAGTGGCTCGGTTGACCGGCCGACATGTCAGGCGTAAGTTCGAACGTCAACAGGAAATGGCCATACGGAATTCGCCGTGGCTGATATCGTTACCGCTGTCTGAAAAATAGATACCGGTGCCGGTGAACAGCGTGTGATAGGCGAGCACGTATAACTCTTGACCCACGGCGTAATCGGGTTGAAGCGGTTTGCACGGCACTTGCTCACCGTCCACGTAAAGATCGAAGAAGTTCATGTTGTAGTGATGGAAATAGAACGCATTCTTCTTTTAGACACCGTTGAACGCCTGGGTTGTTGACCAGTCCGACTATGACGCATTCCGGCAGTTTGCCTAAGAACACGCTGTCCAGAGTTTTGCTGGTGATGGCGGTCGGCAGCGTGAAGGTTTTCACTTCCACATGCGTAATGGGGTATTTGGTCAAACCTGTATCAAGCGTCCTGCTATGCGCCAACATCAAGTTCGGGTTGATCCTGCAGTGACGCATGAACAGGTTGACCTCGTTGATGATCACCTTGTAGTTAGTGATTGTTTTGGACATGAAGGAAAAGATTCCACGACCTAATCAAGCGGAAGCGCATCTCAACCTCGTTCAACATGAACTTGTCCTGGTTGCACAGGTCAACGTGTAGATGTCCGACCATGTCCAAATAGCGGCTTCCTTTGACATAAGCTCGCCGCGAAATGAATCCAAAGTTTTACTCATTGATATTTTCCATCTTACCGGTGGTGTCCTCGAAGAACAGCTCCGTGGAAAGGTGCAACGTCTTCGCATCGCCACCATAAGTCAACAGTTTCTCCAGGTAGGCGCAATAGGTGTAGTGTTGTTCTGCGGCGTCACCAGTTTGTTTTTTAGGTATAAGTCCACTTGACTGAACAGCGAATGCAACCAGTTGTTCACTGGATCGACCTCTTTAATCACCACGTCCCCCGTTACGGCATCTCCGGTTCCCGTTTTAATGGTCGCCTTCACTGCAGCAACGTCTGCGACGGATCAGTGTACTCTTCTCCGTGACCTGGCACCACAAATTCCACGGGCGAGTCTTCCTTCCGAGAAGAGAAGGACTTGTGCTGGACCCATTTGCCACTCTCTATAATGGTCTGTGTTGTGATAGTGAGAACAGGTCCAACTCGGTCTTGACACACTCGCATGATTTCTGATGTAGAAATGCCATTATCCGAAAATTTCCTTCACAGTATCTCTTTTCATATTCATGACCCTTTTCTTGATGGGTTTCGTGGGCTTCCTTTTCTGTCACATTCTTAGAAGCATGGCCAGAGACTGAGGGGTCACCTGCTGTGTGCACTTCGTCTTATAGCCACCGCCACTCAACACGCGATCAAATTTATCGCCCACCTTGTTTTTCAGGGATCCGGTGAACTGCTTGAGCCAGATGCTAGCTGCGGATAGCGGGTTGGTTGTGCCCGCTGCTATGTTGCCCAGGATACCCACGCCGGATGTTAACGCCTCTTTTCCCAGTGCTGACACGACGGACTTGATCAACGGAGTAACTGTGCGGATCAAGACACCTAGGAAACTGATGATGCCGTGACCGCGTTGAAAAGCGGCTTCTCTGAATACGGAGGACACTTCACCTCGGCCCGATTGCTGTTGGTGGTAGTACGCCAGATAGGGATTGTTCAGATTCATTGCTCTCTGCGCAGGTGAAGCTTCATGCACGTAGCTCCAAAGTGGAATGGCAGGTGTTGACCTGTGCTGATCCTTAATTCTATTTCCACGCTCTCGAACGAGCTCTTCAACACTGGCTCGTAGTGCGGATCGGTAAAGTGCACAATGTTCTGCGCTCCATACGTGTAGTTTTTAGCGTCAATGTTGAGGATCTTTATTAACTTAGCCCCCGTGTCACCTACCAGTTGAAGTTCCACTACATCGCAATATACATACATGTACGAAGGGATCCCATCCAGAAAATTGGGCGGTCTTATAGGTTTTCTCTTTTTAATCAAATCCGCATTGTGCACATCGTATCCCTTCTGCAACGCTAGAGTGTGGCTCAATTGCAGTTGCTTTATGGTCTGATCAATTGAGATAAATTCGACCTTTCCCCTCCTCCTTTTCATGCACAAACTGACATTGGTACAATTTTAATTTAGGAATGGCATTGATTGCCTTTATCAATTTGTTGATGTCTTTATAGTTACCAGCTTCCACTTTTACCACGATCAGTACAGACTTGTCTGCGTCAATATTCGCGTGGAGAAATATGCGAGCGTCTTCGTCCACAGTCAGAAACGAGCATGGATAATGCGCTTCTACTAAAGCGATTTTCCAATCACTACCGCTCAGTTGTACGGAGGATGGTAGATGGGGGATGTAATTGGCTACGGTGTTGATAGGAATACTTCATGGAACTGTTGCTGAGAAATTTCAGGTAAAATTGACTGTGCCTCGTCATAGTAGATGTTGTACTTCCGATGCAGGTACCCACGAGTTGAATTCGTCTCCATAGCCAACCCACTTGACTAGGTAGCGCTTACTGTGGCCTCGACCTTTAGTCTCCAGTATTTTATCCATTTCGTACAGGCGGTCCGGGGTCGTTGTCACTTTTTGCATTTCTTGCTCGTAGAAACGACCTTTCAACAGTTCACAAGTTGATTCAACACTTCGATGAAGCAGTACATGTTCTTGTACGTCAGGTAACGCCACGTGCGCGTCTTGAGCGTGCAGTTGACTCACTCAACCACGGTCGCTTTCACGTCGGGATTCTGCGTGGTAACGTACGTGACGCCGTGCTCCTAGAACACTCGCTTCGTCGCGGCACTGGTTAACTTAGTCCCCTTGTCAGTCTGCAGACAACGAGGCGTTGCCTCTGCAAATATCTTCTCAAACGCTATCGCCTCATATTGTCCACTTTTCTTCTTCAATGGTACCGAAAAGAGCCACTTGCTGAACACATTGATCACGGCCAGCAGGTATTTAACTCCGTCGTTGTACTGGCTGAGACCACGCATGTCGTTCAGGTCGGCCTGCTACAGCTCGTGAGGTCCAAACAAGGCCTAGCGGCTGCGGGGAAACCACTTACGCACCGGCCTGTTCAACGTGTATGTGTCTTGAGCGTGCAACCATTCCACCACTTGGCGTTTCGGTAGGTGCGTGGCTCGTGCTAGAGCGGCGACTCCGCCAAACGAACTCGGATAGATCGGATCGTAATATAACTTCTCCATTACAGTGTATCGAACGGCTCCCAATTTTTCAATGACCATTCTTTGGACGGTTTTAAGTTATTAACTTTTGCCCGGCCGCTGGTGACTGATGTTGTGGTCTCAGCCGGTCTCGCATTGGTGTCAAACTCGATGGTAGGGATTTTGAGGCGGTTGTCTTGCCTTCCCAGGGGCTCGATGCCGTGTCCAGGCCCACACCTAAAAACGCAAAACTGCGGTATTGCCTACGTATTCTTTGGTTACGTTCATGTTCTTCAACACCTTCATCACTTGACGCCAACCGGTAGGTAACCAATGGATTTTGCGCACTCACAGTATGCCGTGCAAATTATCCACCATATTGGAATCAGGGATCTTCTCGTTGCTCACGTACACAGCCCCTTCAGCGTCCCAGGTGATGGGGCCGCCTTGACGGCTCATGAACCGCAACAGGCTGCACGCCTCCGTCTTGTAAATTTTTGGAAACGTTTCCACGACCTTCTCCACCAGAGTGGTGGACTCGTGTTGTGTTTAGACGCGGAGAAGTGTAGGAACCGTTGTAACACCTATTGGTATTGTTTCCATTTCTCTGCGTCATCCAACCACTTTCCACTTAATATACGGTGCATCTCAGTGTCCAGACCGGATGGCTTATTGACTCTGCCACCACCTATCCCTTCACGCACCCCCTCGATGCATTCCGGTGGTTTGACCACCATTTTCTTAGCGAACTCCATTTCCAATTACTTTCTGCAGTATCGACTGCAGAACGGCGCTCAACAGCAAGTGTAGAAGGAAACCGCCACCTCATTGTACAAGGTAGTGCCGCTTCTTGGCCCAACCCTCACGGCGTTTCACCAGCCGTCTGAGCACCTGTTTGTGCCTTCTCAACCTGTTGTTTGCGGCCAAATGTGAGCGGCACGTTCCCGCGTAACACGTTTTATGTGCACTCGAACACTGATCTGATGCGTTTGTTCTCGCACGCTTTTAACAGGGCTTTGCGTTCCTTGGGTGTCACGTGATCACCGCATGATCTGGATTAAATTCGCAAACCTTACTTAAGCGATGTTTTTACACTCTAAAACGATCTCAAACCTAACTTAAGCCATGTTTTACTTTATAAACGAGCGTTTTCATTACTTATTTAACAATAAATGCAAAAAAGAATATTTTAATTAAAAAATGTGTTTAAAAATACAATTGGTGTGGTAAGATTCAATAAACACAGCTGATCACAAGGTCCATCCATCTGCGAGCTGTTATCTTCACGTCAAGCTCCGCCTTTGTGAAAGATCACTTGTTTATCTCTTGATGTTAATTTGTTTATAATGACGCCATTGCGCCTCCCATTAGAAAGATGGCTGGTTTATCATGCGATTATTATCGGGTCCTAATATCAATCGATTTCACCCTTCAACGACATCAGTCCCCGGTGAAAAGAGCTAGTACAACAGTTTGCTCGAGTGAGTAAAAATAAAAATAAAAATAAATCAAAATTTATAAACTTTTCTTTAAAAATTTTAATCTCTTATAAATTTAATATCATGTTTCGTCTTATCATTTGGTAAATTTATTTTTCCATTATATATTACATACAGAGGTTTTTCACATTTCAAAAGCATTGTTAGAGGGTAATGTCTTTCATTTAATTTATCAATTTATTTACGGAAACTGTTTGTTCATCTTAATACACAGAAAACATAATTTGCGATTTTTGAGAGAATCAGTCACTCTAAAGTGCACCACTCTCCACATCTCATCCCATTAAAGTATAAACAAGGAACACAAACAAATGGAATAGAGGCGTTGTACCTTGAAATAGTGTTATATAACTCACTCCAGCTTTAATTTATTTATTGGTTTCCATATTTCACTTTATCTATATATAAGACAGAATTGTTCAAATTAAATAAAAATATAATCACACAAGAAAAAACATTTAACGATATATATTTTTGATTTATTAAATAACGATTTGTTACACTTCAGACTTTCTAACAACTTTTAAATAAACAATAGAATCGGATAAAGCGCTTTGTAACGGTCTATAATCATCGGTTAAAATGTATTTATTTCTCTTATACTTTGTAATCCACTCTTGAGCGGAACGTAATTTAAGATTGCGGTTTTTCGTATATCCTATCCTTATACTCTTTAGGATTCAAGTGGTACAATAACGAACTGTTTTCATGTTTATGCCAGTGGACATTGCGATTTACACTGTGTTTGAATGTTCTACAAAGTCGCAGTGTACCTCAAACACTTTAAATTAAATGGTCTTATTTGCATTACATTATCATCAACATACATATAAACTACACTGTCCGCTAAGAACTTGTATTCATATTTGATTTCATCCGTTTTTATTTCATCGAATCCGAGAAACCTTTGCATTCCGTTGTGTATATGATACTTTATCGGTGAATCGATACATATTTTGTTAATTAAATTCTGAGAAATCTTAAATTTGTGTACGTCTTCCTCCGATACTATTTTTTCCCAACAACCACCTCCTAACTGTCTTTTGAATATTTTTAAAATCCCAGAGTCCTGGAGGAAGTATACATGTCGGATAGTTCCCAGGTTCAAAGAACGATATTGTGGCGCGTTCGAATAGATCGTATAAATAGTTATCACAATACAAACCTGTTAGTGCAAGGTAATACTTTACATTTTTCTCCAAATGTAAATGTAATTGGTTATCCAATTTTAATTTTAAAAGGTAACTTTGACCGGACAATCTGAAATAAACCATCACTCTATATACAAAGTAAAATTTGACGCTCAATGAATTATTCGACTTTAACAAAAACAACAAAAATTCAATTAAACCAAGAATACCATGTGTATTTATTTTTCGCAAAGCACCCTTGATTTCATTATATTCTTCTCCATTCAAATAACGTCGTAGAACATCTAAACCCAAATATCCGCATATAGGAGAATCACCGTATTGTTAATTCCGTTTATTATTACACAATATACCTTTAGGCATTCCGGGATAGTTTTCTAATTCTAAATGTGGCGGCGCATCTCCGTAAGAATCAAAATAAATAACACGTTTTCCGTTTTTCATATAACAAGTCCAGCGCGTACCGTTAGACTGTATATCGCCTATATTTATGATTCCGCATTCGTTTTAGCGAATTTCCCCTATAGGGAAGAAGCTATTACCGTAGTCGGCATGGTAAGACCTAGGCCCGGGACCATGATAACTTTTCGTTTTGAGGTCCCCAGACCCCAAAAACACCATTCGTTCGATACTGTATATATATATATGTGTGTGTGTGTGTGTGTGTGTGTGTCCGTGAGCACGATAACTCTCGTAAAAATTATCCGATTTTGACGAAATTTGGTATAAACATGTAAAGCATCATTTATGACTTTAAGTTCGAAAACCAGACAGATCGACCTATGCGAAGGGGTATTTAGGGGGGGTTTTGTACCCCAAAAATGGGTTTTTTGAATTTTTTACAAATAATTTTTGAAAAAGTCAAATTTTAGTTTTGACCATTCGATTCAGCTTAAAAAAACACACAATTTGGTATTTCGATCATTCCTCTACGTCAATTGGTTACCGAGATATTGAAAGTGCTAAACACAGTACGTTGTCTAATGTTATTCTTATGGAGGAAAAGAAAATTTTTATATCTCGCTTATTTATGAACGTATACTGACGAAACTTGGTATACAGCTTAATCTCATTGAGGTCTATTGATATTTGCTCCAAAAAATTGTTTTTGCATAATTCTCCCGTAGCAGAAAACCTGCGTACTCAGGCCCCATGTTATTCTTATGGATAATAATTAAATGCTCTGTCTCCCTTAATTATGACCATAAATTAATAAAACTGTTATACGACTTCACCTAGATGAGTTATATTGATATTAGCATAAAAAACAATTTTTTGTGTTCCTTGTTGCAGCAAACCTGCGTACTCAGCCCCAATGTTATTCTTATGGAGAATAATTAAAATTGTATATATCGCTTATTTGTGAATATATTTTTATGAAACTTGGTAATTGGCTTTATGTAGTATTAAGACATTTATATCTCCATTGGAAATTCGCTGAGTATGCAAGTTTGCTGTGACGGGGGTATTTATACAGTTTATCGGGTAAGGCCTGTCTCATAAAACACCGTGAAAGTGATTCAACTTCAGTTTATCACCCCACGTCTCGAGGTCTGATATTGTCAATAGTGTTAACTTTTTTAACATTTCTAACCCCATTTAAAGCCTTGATTAATTCACTATTTATTCGCCTTCTCAGTCCGGTGCCAGTTGGTTCTTGTAGTATGATGGTATCTAATTCTTCATCTATTAATAACTTAAGCCACGGCACAGATTGATTTTTCAATACGGGCGCGATTTTATCCTTAATCAACGGCAATGAAAACCTCTTGAAATATGGAATATTATTTTCTGCCATTTCTGGAACTTCTTTTAACAAACCCCCATCGATCATGTCCTTCAACTGTGAGTGGCCCAAAATCAACCAAACTCCTTTGTTATTTTTAATCGCTCTCTCAACTTGCTTGTTCTGATCACCATCGAGCAACACTTCAACATTACCGTTTTTTAACTGATCTCTGTTTAATGTTAAAATAGCACGTTTCAGTTTTTTATGTGCGATTCGCAACTTATTCAACTGCTTCTTTGTAAAGTTTATTTTTCACCTATTATTAACATACCCCATTATTAACATACCCATTATTACCCATTATTAACTTATTATTAACATACTACATTACAATTCCCAAAATTTCAAGTTTTAGAAATTGCACGTTTTCCTTTGTGATTTTGAATTTTTCCTTAGAAACTTAAGATCAGTTTTGTTATAGAATAAATGGATTTATACTGTAGAATATGTAAATCAAATACAGCGTCTGAAATCACAAAGACTGTAAAAAATAAAAATAAAAGATGGTTAGCCACTACGAATTGCGCAGTCTGCGGCGGTTTGAAAAATTAATTTATTAAAGATCCACCCGAAGTTTTTGAAGCAAAATAACTTCACAAACCTGTTGTGAAAAGTATATAAAACGCAGGATAATTATGAAAGTTACTGAGGATTTATGGGCGGCAGATTTACTCATAATGAAACAGTTCACCACTGAAAACAAGTGGTACAAATACATTTTAAATGTTATAGATACATTCAGTAAATTCGTGTGGTCTGAACCCATGAAGAAAAACGACGGTGCGGAGGCGACCGCATCTTTTGACAAAATTATTAAGAGAGCAAAGATTGACGGTCACACTACACCCAAGCTATTACACACTGATAAGGGTGCAGAGTTAAAAAATAAGCCTTTCAACGACTTGCTAAAGAAACATAACATTAAAATGTACCACACGGAAAGTGAAGAAAAACCCACCACAATTGAAGGATACCATAAAACATTGAATGAGAAATTGAAGGTGAAATTCCAAGTTAGGGGTTTATACAAGTGTTATGATATATTGCAAGAGCTCACAGATGAATAAAACAAACATGATTATCACCACACAATAAAAATGAGACCCTCAGACGTGAACAAAGGAAACGAAGCGGATTTATTGGAAATGTATCATGAGCTACAAAATAAGATTCCCCGTAAAAAGACAAATTTCAACATTTCAGACAGAGTTCGGATTACGGTTAAAAAATACGTGTTTGCAAACAAGTACAAAGAGAACTGGACTCCGGAGATTTTTAAAATTTCACAGGTGTTGAACACACGGCCTGTTACATATAAAATCGCGGATCAAAACTGTGAAGAGATAATCGGCGGGTTTTATGAAAAGGAACTGCACAAGACTGAATTTTAAAGATACATTAACCTAAATCAGGAATATTGTATTACACAAAAACGATATTTAGAACAAAAAGCGATTAAAGCGAATTTCGTTGATTGTTATGAGGTTGATTACGTGAAGTCTGACTGGAGTGCGATGAAAAACATTTTACAAATAATGGAGTAAGACGGTGTTGACTATACATACAACAGCAAAACAAAATATATAACATATTTTATGGTGATTTCAATTTTATTCGCGCTGTATAAAAGGTAATGAAACAAGAGCTGTTTTGGTAATTAAATAAAGCAATTATGATATTTAATTTTTTTATTGTATTAACAACTTTTCACTTTAATATAAAACCTTGCTCTCGAGATACTAATGTTTATATATAGACAATATGAGGGTTAATTGTAATTGCCACGCGGATGATAATGATGATATCACCGACTTTACAGATAATATGGTTGGTAAACACGTATTTTGCGTATTCAAAAAAGATTATGTATATAAATGTACGAGAGTTGAAGAAACAACTGTTAATCAAACTTTTATTAAGCTGGTGAATAAAGGGTATACGATTAGTTACATAGCAGAGAATGTACCGAATAGTATTGACATTTTGAACAGTGTAAAAGAAATTAGGATTATCACGGTATAAAATATGTCGCGTATCATAACAGCGTAGAAACATCATACAACTTTTTAAGTTTAGTAGAAGAAGTAACGGAGGATATTGGAGATAGCGACGATAGTGGACATAGCGAATAATAAAACTATTATGTTCTATAATTTTATTTTTATTCCTGCTTTAATAACAACTTTGCTCTCGAGATACTAATATTTCTATATAGTTAATATTGTAATATGAATGCTGATTATATTAATTGGGTTACTAACATGGATTATGATGAAGATTGTAACACCGACGTTGGAAGTAAATTGATTTTTCAAAAAAAAGAGATCACGGTTTTATTTGATAGAGAAAATAATTCATGGTTCAAGGGGAAAGCTGTTACACATATATTAAGTTATAGAGATAGTGACGGTTTTCTTAAAAACCATGTTGAAATAGAAGATAAATTAAAATGTTGTAAAATAATCAATCCCGAAGATTTACTAGGTCTAACGTATAATGAAAAAATACTATTTACATTAATGAGTTTGGATTATACTCACTTATACTATCGTCTAAGAAACCAGAAGCTAAGAGTTTTAAAAGATGGGTTACGGGTGATGTATTACCCTCTATTCATAAACAGGGTGAATATAAACTAAAGAATGAAAACATAACACTAAAACAATTGATCAAGTGCCTAGAAAATTAAAACAATATTTTGCAAACAACTATGAATAACATGACTTTTGTTTAAGTTTAGTGAAATAAGTACTAGAAGATAGTGAATAAAATCTCACAAGTTTTCTTATAATTTTATTATTTAATTAATCTAATTGAATTTGTGTATATTAAAATCTTAACCGATGAAAACTCATTACTCTATATAGTCATGGATATTATTCCCTATCACCAGGAAAAGTTTGAGAATAAACTGTTACCTCATCCTTTACGCGGTCTATTGGTGGGTTCTTCGGGAAGTGGTAAGACAAATTCGCTGTTAACTTTGCTTTACAATCAAAACGGAATTTTATTTCAAAATCTATGTATATTTAGTAAAGTGATCGATCAACCGGCGTATGTGGAATTGCGAGAAACGTACACGAAAACTGAGAAAAAGTTAAATAAATCTAAAGCGTACTTTTTCAACAACTGTGAGGATTTACTACCCATAGTAGAGTGTAGGAAAACTCCCTTGTTGTGTTTGATGATTGCCTGATGAGGTGATAAAAAACTACTTCATCAGAGGTAGACATAAGAAATTATCATGTGTCTACCTGAGTCAAAGCTACGCTAAAGTAGACATTCAAGTCATGCGCAACAACGTGAATTTATTGTGCGTTTTAAAACAAAATAAACACTATACGAAGCGCATATACAATGATTTTGTGGGTTCCGATATGGCCTATGATTAATTTGAAAAAATGTGCAAAACATGCTGGAGCGAACCTTATGGGTTTTTAACTATAAATATGACAAAAAATTCAAACTGCGGTAAATACATGATAAAGTTGAAAGAGATATTAAGAAACGATGATTTTGAATAATTATCGTATATGTAACGTTTTACAATAATCGACAGAAAAACGTGAAATTTGTAAAATTAACGTATAACTAACGTTTTGCAATAATAGATATAAAAACGTGGAATTTTTAAATAAACGTACATGTATCGTTTCTTATTTTTTATTTAATTTTATTTGTTTAGTCCTTTAAAATATAGAAATAAAAAACTTTAAAATATATATAGACATGGTGAAAAGGAAGAATAGTGAGAATAGCGATACTGTCAATACTTTAGTTAAAAACACAAAATGGCAAATAAGATGTGGCCCGATTAAATGATATCCAAAGCGGGTGAGTTTGTTAAGAAAAAAACAGTTCTATTACCGGTACCGGTAAGACGTAAAAATAAGTTGATACTTTTACCACAACACGATAGGACCTGTAACACCTGATCCTGTAGGACCTGTTACCTGTAACAGTTGAGGAGGCGAAGAGAGCGGAAAAATTGTATGTGAAATGGAATAAGGATAGTGAGAGAATTCAAAGGGAGCAAGCTGAGAAGGAAGCAGAGTATCGTAGAAAAAACCCAGTTGTATTACCGGTAAAATTTAAAAATCAAATTATACTTTTGCCAAAACGCGATGACACCTATATCAGTTAAGGAGGATTAATTGCAGGACAAATTGCTTAGGGAATCTGAATCCCTTTAGAACGCTAGTCGAAGAGACACGCGAGAGAGAGAAGCGACAAGAGGCTATTATTAAATCTAGAAAAGAACAGACTGAAACTATAAAATCTGATAAAAAGCCAAAACGTGTACAAATTATAAGAAAGCCTTCTACGGAGCCGTTTAGACCTAGAGCTTCCAGCACACCGGGTAAAATCAAAACAGACTTTCAAGTTAGGGAAACAACTACATTGCCCGAAGGTGATGAAACAGAAATATTTGAAGCGCCCAATTTACCACCGACACCCGCACCGACAAAAACACCCGAACAGGATGAATTTTTACAAAATCGTTCAATCCGTGAGTTTACCTTTGCAAGAGAACATTGGTACTTTGGCAAAACAATATCTCGCGTCCTGTAACGATAGAGTTTTCGGTATTTATTATGACTTTAATAACAGCAAACTCGAGATCGGGTCGCAGATTATAAGTATTGAAAACAACGATATCATTTTAGAAAATACAATGGATAGATATATAGGCACTGATGGGTTGTAGAAACTGTTGACAAAGGGTGAAATTCACGGTGTGTCTCCATCATCTGCTGTCGGTGTGTGGGCCAAGATGAGACTCATAATTATAGGTACGTTCACTTCTCAAGATTTTGAAAAATATAAAGAGATTTTGATTCAAACAAACGCCATGCTTCAAAACAACGATCCTCATTCACGTAGACCGAAATCGAGCAGTAGTTGGAAATGGACTAATTTGATAAGCGACATATTGAAAGAGGTCAAACAAAAGCCTACAACTTCCGGTAAAGGGTTGCTTGTAGACACGAATAATCCCGTAGAGTATAAAGACACTGTTGATTACGATAAACTGAGTGAAAGAATAAAATTCATACAAGCCGAAGAGGAGGCCGGGAATAAAAATTTTCAAAACGATAAGTTGGCAATGGTCAAATTTATAAACGAAAGAATGGAACAAGTAATTACAAAGCCCGAAGGTATTAAATATATAAATCATTATTTAACTGTGTTACCGGAGAATGACGTGGAAGGTGGTAAAATTAATGCGAATGTTGTGAAAAATGCGGTTGGATTTTATAGGACAAACTTGAAATTAGCGTCGGATAGAATTAAACATATACATTTATTTGATAGAAGATAATGTTTTTATTTTATAGCGTTTTTCAATTTTTATTTTTTTACACACTGTCCACTTTAAGTTTTGTATTTTTTATTAGAAACTGAAAACCTCAAAATATACATAGTATAAAAATGAAGAAATATTGTAGTGATGCGTCTGATAAAATAGTGCGGTGTGAATATAATACTGTATCGCCAGTATCAGATTTGAACTTTAATTCACCGAATAAATATACATTTTTCAAATTGGATCAGTTTTCATTGTGATATGTGAAACAGGATTTATTTATGACGTGAATAAGAATTATATTAGAATGAATTAAAACTAACACTATGAAAATTATGTTTATAAATACATCATTTTATACAGTCTCACATTTTAGCGAATTTCCGCTATAGGGAAGAAGTTATAACCGTAGGTGGCATGGTAAGACTTTAGCCCGAGACCATGATAACTTTTTGTTTTGAGGTCCCTAGATGCCAAAAACAATATTCATTCAAATTTATATTTATGTATATATATATGTGTGTCCGTTACCACGATAACTTTTGAAATAAGCACCCGATTTAGATGAAAGTTGGCAGAAATTTGAAGAGTAACATTTATGACTTCAAGATCGAAAACCAGATCGATCGGTTTATGGAAAGGGGGTTTTATGGGGGTTTAAAATTTTTCCAAACATCAGTTTTTTGAACTTTTTACTTTAAAATTTTAAAAACACTAGATTTTTGTTATAGCCATTTGTTTTTTGTTGTACAGAGCTTAAAAAACAAACAATTTAGTATTTTGAATCATTAAGCTAGGTTTAGTGGTTGTGGATAAAAGTCAAAAAATGTGTCCATAAAATTTCCCATGTTAATCTTATAGGAATACGATTTTTAGATTTTCCTCAGATAATTTCACTAAAAACTCCACATTTCTTTCTACCAATAAGTTTAGCTCTACAAAACAATCATTTCGGTGTTTTAATTGTTGTTTTATGTCCAACCGTTGCAGTGATATTTAAAGTGCTAAACACATTACGTTGTCCAATGTTATCCTTACGGAGTATAAATAAAATGTTATATTTCGAATATTTATGTATGTATATAGATGAAACTCGGTATGTGGCTTCATCTAGTTGTGGTATATTGAAATTAGCACAAAAAAGTTTTTTTTATTTTTCCCAGTAGCAGCAAACCTCCATACTCGGCCCCCATGTTATTCATAAGGAGAATAAGTAAAGTTTTTGTATCTCCCTTAGTTGTGAACCTAAATTAATAAAACTTGGTATGTAGCTTCACCTTGTTGAGTTATACAGATAATTACAAAAATCACATTTATTATACTCCTCGTTGCAGCAAACCTGCGTGTTATTCTTATGTATAATAAATAAAATGCTATACGGTATATCACTTATTAATTAATGTATTTTTATGAAACTTGGTAAGTGGCTCTAGGTAGTAGTGATACCCATATATATGCATTGGAAATTCGCTGAGTACGCAGGTTTGCTGCGATGGGGGTATTTTATTTTATTTTCACAATTTTGTAGGTTTATTTTATTTTTTAAAAATAAAAGATAAAACTTTATCAATTAAAACTGGTCTGTAATATTTTTTTCAATTATCGCCCACATTATTTATTCAGAGTGAAAAAATCGTACTGTGTAATATAGGTAAAAAAAATGCAGTTAAATCAACATCAATCTTTTACGTTGGAGGATATGTGCGTTCTAAATATTATTTATAATTGTAAACCGGGTGAGCAGAGAAACAAGATTGATGGTTTACCCAATCTACTCAAATTAAAGATTTTAAATACGGAACTTTTATATTATACAACGTTTAAAATTTTTAAACCCAAACAGGAAATTATGGATCAGTTGTTTGCTTATGAAGATAGTATTCTGGTAGATAATCACGAAGGTGCCATTGTCCCAGTTTGTACCCCAGGTTTTTCATATTCTTGTGAATGGTATTTCGATGAGAGTGAATTTTGTACACCATTACAAAAACAAGTTCGCGTGGTTGATTTTCCAAACAAGCATCGTGAGGTTATACAATTATGTGCACGAAGAAGTATAAAAAAACATGTATTATGTTAAATAAAAATAATATCGCGATAAATTCAATCCAATGAAAGGTTCGCTTCCACTTCCACTCGTTTACAATCTGTTGTGGTATTTTGTAATGACCCCACGGAAGGCTGGTGATACCGTCTTCCATTATGTAACGTTTATCGCCACTCGAAGGTAACACTTTTTTATGCAATTTAATACTATACAACTCGTTATTTTTACGTCTTATTTGATTCATTGACTTGTACATTTCCTTTTGCTCAAACAAACATTATTTATAATCAATCAAACTTATTTCATTTTCACCACTAATACTTCACACCCTTTGACTTTTTTACTTACTCAAAGTTATCTATGGATTTCTCTTTTTTGCTGTACGATTCGCATACATCATTGACTTTAACCGCACGTATTCGTACACAGTAAGACCACCCATTTCATCTTTCATCGTCCCTAGTTTTTTCTTATTCACTTGTGGCATGTCATATCTGTTTTTCTTTTTGAAATTACTAGTGGCATACCGTTCAAGTGTTTGTTTCATATCGTTGTAAACATCGTCAGTTTGTACCAAGTACTCGAGTCTGTCAGTGTCCCCATATTGTAGTTTAGCTTTATCACCATATTTGTTCTTAAAAGAGTTGTAATGAAAATCGTATATAAGTGTTTTAGATATATCCAATATACTAAATCCCACGTAAATCGCTTTATTAAACAGCAGAGATTGTTTACTCATGTGCACGACGGAGAGGTTCTCTGAAAATATAGTGGGGCGTTTAAAGTATGGTTTCGCAACCCATTTGTCTATCTGATTTTCCTGTGTTGCCAGTCGTATATAAACCCTGTTCCTTATATTCTCAACCGATTTCCCATAAATAGAATTAAACATTAATTTAAAAACTGTTTAGCCGATTTATTACTCTATAGACGCCACTATTCAATGTTTAATTCGATGTATGGTTTCAACCACTTGCTCTGTTCAAAGCTTAAAACTCTGTGTATTTTCTTCAATTTCATACCCAATGAGAGGTATAATTTCAAATTCCAATAATGAATAACATATTTTTCTTTGTTATAGAAAGTGGTCAACAGCTTAGCTTCCTTAGAACCTGGTGGAGTACGTTTTTCAGGTGCCAGCGGTAATTCAGAGTGTTCATAGTGCAGTTCCTTCGGATATTCCAAGTCGACGTCCAGTATATAACCGGTAGGAGACTCGTTGTCGATCTGCGTCACGTCAATATCGGTTGTGCACCATTTAAACCCTCCATAAGGCATTACGTTTCCCATTGACCATACATACAAATTAACCGCATCGAGATATAATAAATAACTGGTAGGGGAATCGGCGTTGCATTCATTTTCCATATACGGATTATTAGTCTTTGCGTGACGGTTACTGCACTGAGAAATCCCACCTCGAATACCCCTGGTGATCATTAAAATCATTTCTTAATCAGTCAACAGTTCCAACTGAATGTTTGTATATTTCAACATTGCACTCCAAGCGAGACCGGGAACTGTGAAGTACCAGGCGGGGTCAAGCGAATAAGTCTGTACACTAAAGTCTCTAAAACTCTCCATTACATCTGGTAACAACAATATGCATGTCTTGTTATAAAGAAAAGTGTATTCTTTCATATCAGCGATGTTAAATGTATTCTTAACGTTCAAAGCGTGAGTGTAATCTTCATCATTGATTCCACATTTATTCAATTTGTTGTAAAACGCTTCTTTTGGAGATAGTTATGTTTTAAGGTATTTTTCATCACTATCCATGTAGTCGTAACAGTACGTAACATTTTTACAAATAAATATGTATCGTACCCGCTCAAGTTTTGTATAAATATCAGAATAAATCTTGGATATTTATAATTCAAAATACAAGAATTGTGTGCCATCCCGCGGAACTCTCCAGTCAGATGGTCGTGGTCGTTCATAGAGTTTTGTCCTAATTGACTACCGCATATATTGCATACAGTCGCTTTATCAACCTCGCGCCATTGCTCAATAGTGAGAGGTTTCATAGGTTTTTCATTTTCTCTATAAAACGTAAGAATGTCTTCCAACTCTAATTTTTAAGTTTTACAGAACTTTTTCCCCGCATCCACACCGTAATAAGTTATTGGATTTTTATAATCACCGTGTATATACGTTGTGTACAACGTGAAAGTTCTCGCCTCGTGGTGTTGATATTGTAAAGTGTAAGATATATTTTGCTCTTTACCATCTTTTATTGGGGGATTGGCAAGTAGCAATCGGCACTAACATACACTCGAAATCAGCGTATATAACAAAAGGGATTTTCATTCTAGATTTATAGTTTGTAAATTGAATAACTTCACCTTCATTAGGTTATTTTACTCTGACCGCTTCGTGAGTGTTGCAGTATTCTCTGTGTATATTAAATAAATCTTCTCTACCGAATAACTGTAAACATCGCCTCCATATATGAATTTTATTACAATGTGAAGTTATCTGAGTTCGAACTAGTCTACTAAGATCTTTTATATAACAAAAATGTGTGATAACTTCACCATCTTGTTCAGTTTTAATATAAAGCAGATAGATGTGTCTGTCTTTTTCTATGTCAGTCGCTAAAAGCACGTCAGTATTAAATATTGATTTCTTTGTTTCTTCGTCTATTTCCAGTTTTTTATTGTAAGCGTAAGCGTTTATTGATATTACACTGCGCTTTTCAAATTTTAACATCATCCAAACTAACCGGAAACTCTATTCCTTTTAAGGCTTCATCAAACTCGTGCTCGTATTGTTTGTAATGGTATAGTCTTTCGGGATTTTTACGCCAGTCCACGGAGTGAAAGGCTGACAAAATTGCCCACAAGAAACATTTTTGTTATGTTTTTTTATGTTTATTACAGCTTTTTTACTTTTAATATATCCTGGAAGATCGATATAACTCAATCGTCTAAACGGAACACATCTATTAATTGCCAAATCTAGGGTTTCAATTTCATAAAGACTCCAACCCGATCTGCGCTTTTCAAAGTCTTCTAATTGTGAAAATTTCTTCACTTTAGCGTCTTTTATTACTTCATTTAGATCGGTAGTGTTGTATATAATAACGTTAGTTGTACTGAAATGCAAAGTATCTATTTAATTGTTTTCACTCACATTGCGTTTATACTTTGCGTTGAACACAAAATTAATTTTTAAGTTGTATTTTCCCAAGTGCTCTGTTATGGTTGTAAAATCCAATCAATAAATCTATCAAAAAACAGTTTCGGTTCATTAATTCCATGAGTAACCTTAAGTTAAAAAGTAACTAATCTGTTTCTGAATGCGGTTTCTTTAACACAGATTTCGCTGTTGGAGATTGGTGGGATATCAACAGGTTTTTTAAAAAGTTTGGTAATCACGTTAACAGCTGATGGGCAAGCGGAACTAACGGAATTGCATACGTTTTTAAATTTAGATGGTTCAACGCGTGGTTTTTTAATCTCCGGTTGTTCATCAATATCGTTCCTATTTGGTGAAGGACGTTTGATCGCACGAGTTCCACTTCGTTTAATCGCACGAGTTCCACTTGTAGGTTACACACTAATACTCAGTGTAAGTTGTGCACTTTCAACATTCTCAGGCTTTTGTTGACAAATTTTATAATGTCTCTTTATCTGACTTTTAGTTATAAACTTATTACAATAAGTACATTCCACTTTTTCAGCAGTAGATTTCCTACTCAGATTCTTCTTACACATTTCAACATGATTTGTTATGTTATTTTTAGTTATTAGCTGACCGCAGTAAGTACTAGCTTCTTTAAAATCAGAGGAATTTTTATTTGGATTATGTGAACAAATGTTAACTTGTATCGCTAAATGAGATTTATCAATCAAATTATTACAGTAAATACAAGAAGTTTTTTCGTTTCCCATGTCTCTACATAGAAAAACGCAAAGTTTTGGTTCCAATTCATTATTAGGAGTGTTGAGATAAATATATTAGAGGCATGTTTAAATTGATTCTCGCTCCGCTTGTGAAACTCGGACTCTGTATTGCACACGGTAAGATTTAACTGCTTACTTATATTGTTAGAAGAATTAGTTGCTCGCCAATTATTTCTCGTTTTAATGAAAGAAAGAAATTAAATAAAATGTGCCTGAAATATTTTTTTCAATAATCTCACTAATAATTAATGTAAAGTGGAAAATGGTGAAATATATATAGATAAACATTTTTAACGAAATTAAATATGAATTGTAACGATTATAAATATTTTCTACTAACTGAGTTTGCCTCTCCACCAACTAGAGGTTCTCCGGAAGCAGCAGGTTATGACTTGAAAAGCGCTTATGATTATGTTGTACCGAAACGTGGTAAACAGTTGGTATTAACAGATTTATCTTTTCAATTTCCACAGGGTTGTTATGGAAGAATAGCGCCCAGATCAGGATTATTGGTTAAGCACTTGTAGGTGCCGGTGTGATTGATTATGACTATACTGGAAATGTTGATGTGTTGCTGATTAATCTATCAGATGATGATTCTGTGGTGAAAATAGGTGATTGGATCGCTCAAATAATATTAACAGCTTATAAAAACAATGTGTTAATTGAGGGTGACAAAGATACGCGTCATACGGAACGTGGAAACAAAGGTTTTGTATCAACTGGAGTAAAAAGGAGAAAATGTGAATAAATAACTCAAATATAAAGATTTGTATTTAATTTTTTACTGTAGAAGAAATGACATATTGTATGAGTTTTGGTTTGAATATAACTATGACATTGACTTCTGACCGCTACCAAATTAAAAAGCCGCTTGCCACCAGACAACAGTCCACAGACAGACAGACTTTGTGAGTCATCTGTTGTTTATTGAATCTTACTACACCAATTGTATTTTAAAATATTTTTTAAATTATTTTTTTTGTATTTATTGTTAAATAAGTAATGAAAACGCTTGTTTATAAAGTAAAACATGGCTTAAGTTAGGTTTGAGATCGTTTAAAGCGTAAAAACATCGCTTAAGTAAGGTTTGCGAATTTAATTTAGATCATGCGGTGATCACGTGACTCGCCCTGCGACATTGCCGTTCGACATTTTGGACGTAGATCATACACTTTACATCTACTAAGGCCCAGCCACAATGGTGGCGGACGGGTGTTTCCACCTCAAGGCCATGGCAACTACTGACCATGGACCGCCCACCGCTCAGCTCTTATAACTAAAATGAGTTTTTTATTTAAACAATTTTTTTAGGATACAAGGAACATAAGGTTTTTATTTTTATTGAAACAAATTCCAAGTGATAGATTTTGCTTTCTGGAGAACTGCTCTTCTATGGGGTACGTGGTGTTTTTCCGCAGGTCGGTTACGCGGGTGTAGCCTGCAACCTTGCAGTTGTTGAGTGTTGTCTTGAGGTCCATCTCTTGTTCCATGTCGTCCAGTGTTCAGATTAGAAATTAGGGTTGATCACCACTAGGTCCCTTTTTATAGGCTCGCAAGCTGTGTACAGGATGATCGCATCCAGGAACGTAATTAAGTTGTTTACACCTACATTCCCCCGCCAACTGTTGTGCAATCGTGGGTTTTTCATCGATGACATAATAGCCTCCAAGGTCGATACGTTTACACCTAGGTTTTTTCGACGCAGTCACCTCTTCGTTTCCCGCCAACTATTGCGCAATCGTGGGTCTTACGCCAAGCGGACATTGGAGTCGCGATCCTGGTAACTCCTTTGATTTTAGGCACTCCGGTATCGCTGTTCACCCACAGGTTTTCCAGCCTGGTTAGCAGAACCGTGAGACACATGCAAGTTTCATCGTTTCTCTCTTCGTCGAGTTACTGGCCGCAACTGTGCGTCGGGCGACCTTCTTTGGACACCGACATCTTCAACAAAATGTTTCGAAGTTTGCAGGGGTTCTGTACGGTATAGTGATATCCAGCACCGCTCCAACTGAATGCTGGAGAATCGCTTGGTACGTCCTTTTTCACCATCCACCCATCGGGCTTTTTCTTCTTAGGTTTGATGGTGGGCGGCTTGGCGTTCTCATTCATCGTATTAATTTCCTCCATCAGAGAGCGAATCGCTCGGTCCACTTCGGTTGCGCTGCTCATGACGGCGTCTCGGGCAAAACTGAGGCCACGGCCGGACCGCAGGTGGGGCGCGCAACCGATATAGACGAAGTTTGATTGAAATACGACTGGAAGTAACGGAGATACAGCCATTTTTAGGTTTCGGCTTCCAGTGAAGTGACCTTGAATACATGTTCCGGCAAATAATGATTACGTCATCGGTTAACGCATGATATATAATATATAAATACCGAGTCACGTCTGGGGGAGGTGTTGTTGACATAGGGGGTGGTGATGTTATATGGAGTGGTGGTAACGTAGGGGGGTGGTGGTGACGTAGGGGGCGGTGGTGAAGTAGGGAGCAGTGGTGTCAGGTGTCGTCAGAGGGGAAGGAGGGTCAGGTTAGCCGACGGGGGGGTGTCGCCAGGTCAGCCGACGGGTTGGAGGTCGACGCCACCGCCACCCGACTCCTGCTGCTTTTGAATTGGCAATGCCTCCCTACTCCCGAATGTGTCAGATACAACTATAAAATATAATGAAGTTCCATAACGTATATCGTTGAGAAGCGAAATTTTTAATGTTAACGAAATAATACCAGGTGAAGCGACATAATAAAATTGGAGTTACTCTTAAACAAGACACTGAATACAAACTTTTGAAACTGGATACAAACTCAATATAGGGAATTTGCTTTCCAACTCTCTTTCTGCTACATGTAACTTAACACTAACATGGTAACTTTTCTTTTGTCTTTTTGTTTTCATGTAAGTATAATGTCGCATTATTTGTCGTGAAACGTTGAATAGTTATGCCTGGTTTAAATTTAATTAATTATTTTTACGTTGTCACTAATTAACCGTTTCGAACTAATTTGCACCTCTTCCTTATGTATTTATGTTATGTTAAAATATGTTTTCATTCAGTTTGTTATTCTAATTTTTAATTAATTAATCTAGTTTGTTATTTATATATATATATATATATATATATATATATATATATATATATATTCAGTCCCCTCCCTCCACCTTCAACAGAAATGGTATGGGCTACATGTGGTCTTGTCTCATCCACGGTAAAGATATCGGAACAAATATCGAGGATGTTCAGAGGAACGCTTTAGGAGTCATGATATAAAACTCATACAACTATCCAATATTATGTACTAAAACGTATTATGTCTGACCATCTGTATGTATTTATTTTTATTACTTCAGAACCAATTACAACCAAATATGTAACTTTCCATATATTAATTTCTTTTAAGGCGGTAGTTGGTTGATACCATTTAAAAGCATTTATCAATTTCAAAATGGTGGATAGAATTTAATTACTTAAACACTTTTATGTACAAAGACAATACTAATAATAGATATTTCTACCATTACGACACGTGGATCCATGGGGGGGAATGATGGAAATCCCCCCCAAGGCAAAGTTTGGAGTTGCACGCGCACCCCCGCACCTGCGTTACGTCTGCCCGTCAGCATCATCACGACTTGTCGTCTGATTGGTGCGTCATCAGTCGGACTTTATGCTTACCTGTAATACTACTACGGTTGTCCACAGACCGGAAGTTCCTGGAAAATTGGATAATTATACGGTAATTTCGGGGAAAATCCGGGAATATAGTTTAATGCCTTTTTTTACCATTCTCATTCGTCCGGCTGGGTCGTCGTTTCCAGCCAATAAAACAAGTTTTGGTTGTAAATTTAAGCCAATAAGAAACGTCGCCGATCGTCATTTTTGGGCCATTAAATGCAACTAAATTCCTGTATTTGACCCATCCAACGCGGAAAAATAAGGGTTCATTGGCAATAGAATGGGGTCGAATCGCCAATTGTATTCGTAAAAATATCCCATATAGCACAAGTACATCAATTTGACGTAAAATTGATGTAAAAAATGTCAATGTCATTGATATTGTTGATGTCATATTGACATCAAATGTCGTCAAAATGACGTCAATTTGACGTCAATTGGAAGTAAAAAGGGCACTCAATTTTACGTAAAAATGACGTAAAAAACAGATCAAACATGACATCATATTGCCATCAAATTGATATCAAAAAAGCAGTATAGAAAAGAAAAAAGTGATGTAAAATGTACGTCAATATGATGTCAAATGTACGTCAATATGATGTCAAATGTATATCAATAGGATGAAACCAATTTCTTAATATTGTGCTGTAAGTTATTTAAATAAAATGTTGTTTTCTACCAGGATATGCACAGAATTGTTTTGTTTCTCAAAATAGGTTGTTTTGAGAATTTCGTTCTGTCTTAAATATCAATATGTTTTGCGTTTAAGATCAAAATAAAAATTATCAGACATGTGAAGCCGACCTCAAAGAGACTAAATTTATTTTTATAAAAACTTCAGTATTAAAAATGGCAGTGTATCAAGGTGCCAATATCTGTTAATGTATACAAAGCATTTTGATTTATATAATTTAGTGACTCCAATTTTAACTAATTACCAAAACAATAAATCATACCTATTTAAATTTCATATAATATTTAAACAAATGTTTGCCATTCATGAGATAAATACTTTACAATAGGTTGCATATTTTTTGCTCCTTAGTTTTGTAATAGTTTTTTTTTTAATTAGGCCTAAAGCATAAGTAGGAAAATAAATAGGCCTACAAAAATGTTTTTTCAGCAATTTTTATATTAGTGCTTAATTACACTTTTTTAAACTTAATTTTAATCTTCTTGTTTTCCTCCTTGTGCTGCTTGCAATCTGCAACACACAATAAACAAGAATAACTTATAGGCAATAATGCCCACTTTAGTATTTTGGGCGCAAACATATTTAAGGCCTTTAGCCCAGACTTAGCTTTTGATCTGGAAAAACTCGTTTATAAGTAGGCTAATTTTATATTCTTTTTAAAAAAGCTATTGTCTAATATGTACCAGTAGAGGACTATTTAAAATTATGGGAGCGCAGGATTGGAACAGTCAGGACATAGCGCAGTAAAAATGTTTGGCGGGGAACTGGCACTGCCCCCACCCCGCAGCCGCGAGTACTACACCAGGAAGCCATGCTCTTGTCCCCAGTCCATACATAAAAACAGCAGTTCTGCCAACTGACATAAACATTAGAATTGTTGTATACTCCTAAAATACAAAAATTTCAAACCACGAATCCTGTAATTTCCTGAATCTTATATATTAATACGCCAAAAAAGGCGCTTTTATGGTTAGGAAAACTTCTCCGTTGTTTCTTGACCAATTTTAATGTTTGAAGTGTCAAAGAATTCGACTCAGTTCGTAGTTTTGCAATTAGGTTTTTAATTTTCAATATCTTTATTCTCAAGGGTACGGGCTGCCCTCAAAGTTGGTTTTTTGCTCATAAGATTAATATGGGGAATACATTTATTTGAATTGCAGCTGTTAACACATTATGGACAGGTTATTAGCAATACCAGATGTTCCAGGTAAGGAATGTCTATCTATATAAATAAAATAGGTTTGATCTCACATCTCTTTGAGCAGTAAAATGTTGTATGCAGCGGAGATATTTAAATATGTGTTAACATTTGTTTTTCTGTCTATCTGTTTATAAGCCATATTTGTTCTGCGTTTCACAAAAAAAGACTGAATGAAATAAAAAATTTTCGCGTGGAGGAGGAAACGTTTTGGCTAAAAACTTAAACAGCGCGCTGCGGCGGTTAGGTTAGGTTACTATAATCTCCATACATAACACAGTTGTTTCTGAGGGTCCCATAATTTTACGCTGGATGCTGGAAGGTGACAGAACTGCTGATTTTATGTATGGAGTGGGAACGAGGGCATGGCTCCCTGTTGTAGTACTCGTGGCTGGGAGGTGGGGGGACAGCGCCAGTTCCCAGCCACACATTATTACTTTGCGAGGACGGCGCTGCGGGAGGTCCTGACTGTTCCATTTCTATCGTCTCAAAATTACTTGTTACCGGTATCTAAAGGTTAAAAGTCAGCCACACAATAAGTTGATAAGATACCGGTAATATTATTCAGATTAACTACGGTATATAAAGCGAGCTTAGATTTGTGACCATTATCTTATATTAACCCATCCCACCAAATAAATTTAATATAGTTTAAGGTTTACCAAATTATATAGGCTACTTGCAGTCAATTTTCAAAAATAAAACGATTACAGCAGTTTTTCACTTTTGATTTATTGTTCCTTCAGTATTGTTGGGTAAAACAACCTAGAAAATCCAAAAACCACTAGCAAGTGAATTATTGCTCGTTGCAGGATTTTAAACCAGCCTATGTTCAAAATTGCTTTGCCATTTAAAATTTAGCCCAAACTTCAGTTATAATTCTGCTTGCGGCCTCGGCATGTTCCATGTATAGCTTAAAATGTTATTCACTCACAATGTTAAATAAAAAATAAGTTACAAACCACACACAAAAACCGGTCCAAAATAGTGATTTGAAAGTATAACCAAACAAATCCAGCAGTGACAAACCCTGATGTTCTTATATTAACATTGGTCTCAAGTCTTAATTAGGCTAATTTTACTTTAAATTTCATCAAGGACATGATTTGCGTACTGTTGGGATACAGCTTGGTATATTTATTGGAGCAAGTGACTTTGGTCCATGAGTCGAATCCCACTGATCAACAATGGCATTTATTTAACTGAAAATACCCCAGTGGTAATACAATCCAGAACCTGTGTTTTAAGCTGGTCCAACTTTATAGAAAACAAAAATGGATAGGTCTCTGAAATGAGGGCGAGGACAATCACTGCAACTGAGATATCATTCCACTAAAAGTCATGCGATTTTTATAATTTATTTACATAGGCCTAACTTAAGCTATCTTTATAAAAAACGGTCTTATTGGTTACAGGGCCTAAAAAATAAACCAGTACCGATATTTTATTAACCACGGAGCACACAGTGTGAAAAGCCCAGTCAGGAAGCTAGGAAATTGCCACTAAACTACGGTAACATACATAAACTAACATATTCTTGTTAATGGCGGATTTCAAAAAAATCTTAGGTCGAATATGTTAAGTAGGCCCTAAATAACTTGTTCTTTGGTGGACCAGGAAGTTACCAGTTTAAAGTAACTATTATTTTAACCCTAGAACTGGCGCATGTTATTCCCCATGGTGGCGGCTTTTCTTTTCTACTTTTGAAGAGTTTTACTTTATATTATGAAAAATATACATAAACATGCCAAACTACCCATATGTTTTTTACTTTGTATATCAAATTAATTCCAATGAAGTTGCCTTTGGAGTTAAAAGTTAATTCTTTGACTGAAAGTTGCAATATAAAAAATCTTGTATTAAAGCCATTTACAGCCATTTTTTGTTGCAATTTGTATTAGGGCCTAAGTTACCTACCTAAGTTAGTACCGGTAATAGAAAATGTCGTATAAAGTTATTGACTTACGTCTTACTATAATAACTCTACAGGATGTTTAATTTAGTTTTGCAAATCTGCTGACTAAAATAGTCCTAAATTTAAAAATTGGTTTAACTTATGTAAATACATATCAACAATCACAAGTTCCATGAATATGGTAGGCTATCAAATTAAAGCTCTAAAATCTCTAGTTCATTATGGTAAGTTATCAATTTAACTTAAGTAATTATACTAAATTTTTGCTAGACGTAGAAAAGACTACGCTACCACAACAGACACATCACACCGGAACGTAACTTAGTTTGAACTAAGTTACGGTACGCTGCAACAGTTATAGGGTTAAGGCTGCCTGCAGATACTAGAACTGGGTCATAATTTGGCAGGTGTGCCACATTTATTTCTCAATTTGCCCTAATTTGTATTACACATTTAGGTTAATGACACTTTCACATCCAATGGTAATCCTAAGCCAAATCGATATCGAAACAATTATCCACACCATTGAAATGTTGGATTGTATGAGACAGTGAGACTTAGCCAAATACCTAATTTTACATCCATGTAGGCTTAATTGTGTTGAAGCTAATATTGAACTAGTCCTAGGTCTGAACACACCAAATTTCAATAATCTATTGGTATATCAATTCACCTGTTTAGGCATTATACCAACATAGTTTGTCGGGTTTTGATTACAACATTTTTCATCATTTGCTACCCAGCAATATGCTTAATTGAAATTATTTTAGTTGAAGGAAGCGAGGTGACTTCAAGTATTATAGGTTAGGTCTAACTGAAGAACATTGTCAAAATAATGCTAATATGTTTTGATTTTACTTACCCTGTTGCACTTCCTGTACTAAGCAGTGTGATGCTAAGACTAGATGAACTTATTATATTAACTTTCGTCTCTTCTACTTTACCAAACTAAAGTCTAATATAAACATGATTACCCCTCTAAGACCGATATGACAGAAAAACAATGCGCGGCGCGCCGCGCCAGCCAAGGAGAAGGAATAACCTCTTAACCAAATGCAAACATATATTTAATTGTAATTGTAAGGTTAATTTGTAATACCTATTTTGAGAACTCTAATTAAGTTTTTAAATCATAATTGTAAATAGATAGTTATCCGTTAAATTGTAAACTGCTTTTCGGAACATACAAAATGCTTGATTTGACTTTCTGTGCCAAATTGGATTGTGTCAATGGATGTTTAAATTATTTAGAAAAAAACCGTACTTATTCGTGAGTGAGTGTGATAATAAATTTAACTATAATTAATTAAATTTACATTCAAGCCATATTATTAATAACTAAACATTTAACTTTGTATTTTTTGTGAACATGCGTTAATACTGTGCTGATCAAAAATTGCATGTAAATTTTACTTCAAATGATGTAAAACTTTTGATGGGGGCGGTTAAAAAAATAATTATTGTTAAATAAAACTGATTGAAACAAAAATAATACAGTTTTGGTATTATAATATTTTTATATCAAAAGATATATATGTAAAAAATGTTACATCATTTTGACATCAAAAATTTTACATCATTTTGACATCAAACATTTTACACCATTTTGACGTCAAAAATTTTACATCATTTTGACGTCAATATTTCATCAAATATTTTATTTTACATCAATTTGACGTCTTTGATCACTTTTTTACGTCAAATTGACATCCTGTGCTATATGGGATGTTTCGGTTGTCGTTCGGGCCAATAAAACGGGATCCGGCTTTATTTTTTGCTGGGAAAACGTTGTCCGATTGCCAACTTGTTATTATTAATCACGGTTAGATTGTGATTTTTGGAAAATATTGAGAAATTGGTCGTCATTTTAGGTCATTAAAACACGTTGCGGCCATCGATTTTGGACTTAAATATACAAGGAACGGTTATTGTCGGCGAATAGAATGATGTGAAATTTCCTATCTTGTTGTATAAAATATGTTTTAGTCAGTAATTTTGTTCTGTAAAATGCAGTCTGGAAGTCTTTTTTGGCCGATAAATTGCGGCCCAAAAAATAAGTGTGGTCGATGGTTTTGCCCTAAAAATCGCAGTATAGGTTTGTTGGTCAATTACCTTTTTCGGACGCTAAAACAAGGTTCTATTGCTATATCCGTCATTAATATGCGGCTCACTTGCCGCCTCAGGCCAATAAAATGCGGTCCAGTCCATTATAAAAATATATTTTGATGTTTTTGACCACCAAGTCGCGGAAAAATTTATTTTTCCCCGATAAAACGGCCAAATCTCTGATTTTGCCTTATAAAACGCGTTTCGTATGTCGTTTTTGGTATATAAAACACGACCCGGCTTTATTTATTGCCGATAAAATGCGGTTCGATTGCTGTTTTTGAGCGATTAAGTACATTTCCGACATAAAATACGGTTTTTACACAATTTTCGGCTGATAAAAATCTCTTTCGGCTAAAAAACAGGCCTATTATGCTGTTATATTGCCGGTTTAATTACCGATTTTGGCTGATAACACACGCCCGGTCGGTAAATTTGTCTAAAAATACAGTTTGACAGTTTTCAGGCTAAAAATGCGGCCCGATTGAAGTTTTAGACGGCAAAATGAGAATATATATTGCTGTTTTAGGCCAATAATATGTATCTCGGGTGTCTTTTAAAATTGCTGTATATCGGCCAATACAATTTGTTTCGATCTTAGTGCCGGTAAAATATTTGTTTTCGACGATAACATACTTTGATACTTCCCCGCTGGCGTGTTTGCATTTAAGTTGCGGTTTATGGGTATAAACTATTGCGTTTTGTTGGCCGATAAACTACGTTAATTTGTCGTTTTCGGTCTAAAAGTTACGTTGATAATGAAATGCGGTATAATTGTAATTTGTAGTAAAAAAACAGGTCAAATTTATGATTTTGGTCATAAATTCAATACAGACGTCTTTTTAGGCCGATAACACACATTTTGGTCAATAAATGGCGTTCGGCTATTTTTTACGGACGATAAATTATATTGATCTGGAATTTTTAACAAATTTACGACCCCCCCACAGTGGTATTCCATTACCCTCCAACCTCCGGTATTTCCCCCCAATGTGACTCCCTGGATCCGCCACTGCATTACGATAAATCCAAAGTAGTTTGCTTCGAACAAATCAAATATCAAATGAATTAACAGAATGCCACCATCAACAGTGGTAACACGTTTGATATCATTACTCAAATCACGCCGATGGTTCATAAACTAATGATGTTAATCTGCACTGTTCTAGTATTTGATCTGATATGTTATCATTGGTGGTAGTGTTATTCTTATTCGATTTCTTTCAATTAGTCATCACCGGGTAATTAACAAAAACATTTAAACAATTTTTTTGTTTCTGTTAAAAATATGTTTTTTATATTACAATTTTAAAATGTTTAACCTCCTCCGTTTTTCAACCAAACAAATTTTGCCAAACTGCCATTCCTAGATGAATAAAATTTGCACAGAGTACCACGTCTGAGTTGTTCGTGTTTCTTGTGAAATAATATTTTATTTTAAATATGTCTTACATACAGTTTAAAGGTTATTTATCTCATATTTTTGATCAGTATCCTAAATTCATGAAGCATATGCTTTAGCACCCTGTACACTGATATGCCAAACACCGTGTGTCAAGGTCTGAGTGATGCTTGTGATACAAATCTAACAGTTCATAAGAAACTATTAAACAGATGTAGGGCATAACACACATCAGTGCCCGATTTAGAGCAATACGTCCTTTTTTAATAACTCAATATTTTAGTTTTGTTCCTGAACTTATTTGCCTATTACTTGTTTGTGCAAAAAATTATTCTAAACGTACATAATTACAGAATAACATCTTGCTCCTTGTTAGCATCTGCTAAAGTTCTAACTTGGATTGTCTTTTTAATCGTTCCTTGTTTACACCTAGTGTCTATATTTTTTGTTTACTATGAGTCAATTAATGGTTAGTTGCCTCTTAAGTCAGCATCGTTTAATATTCTTTGCTTAATTGCTGATTTGAATATTAATGTTCGTTAATTATTGTTATTTGTAAAATAAAAGTTATTTTATAACTCTATAAAATGTATTTAAATATTACAAAAAGTGTTTTTTGCCTTGTAAACCACGGTGGAAAACTCACAACCACAAAAGATACCCTTTATGTCAGCAAATTTTAACTTTGTAAAAATAATAAAATATATAAGTAATGTGCCCTTGCCATAAGTTTTAGTCAAATCTTTCCAAAAAGTGTTATATTACAATTTCCCAAAGAATACATCACAGTGTAACAATTGTGATTACAAGTTTACCTAATTGTGATTGAAAGTAACAAAATTTACCAATATTAAAATTGAATAAAGAGCAATTCAGACAGAAAATAGTTCAACTTTTAAAAAGGGGAAAGACAGTAGTTAGACACTAAAGGAATCCTGTTCTGAACCAGCCTTCCTTCCTTTCGGGACGGGCCAGAAGTTGGATCGTGAGTAGGGGGCATGGCCGGTTCTGGACCACCTTCGCAGAATGAGGAGCTGAGGAGCCAACCCCCCCCCCCCGACCACCCTGACACCCCCGACCCCCCTGTCACCCCCCGACCCCCCTGACCCCCCCCGACCCCCCTGACCCCCCTGACCCCCCTGACCCCCCCCACACGATCTGCGGCACTTTTCGTGATGACCTTGAACATGAGGAAAAAACTTTTGAAAATTAATAACTAGCCTATTTACCTACCGATTCCCACGGGACTTTTTCCAGAGTGTAGGCCTATCCCAGAGGAAGCGAATGGCGAAAGAACCCCATAGATCCACCATCAAACAAGACCGCTATTAATTTATAACCGAGTTTTCCTTATGGGATCTCAACTGTTTATCGACCGATTTTGATGAAACCTCACCACATGTCGGGCCGTGACCTAAGTAAACCATCGCTTAAAGAAAATTGAAAATCCAGCGTTAAACGGACCCGCTATTAATTTTTTAACGCGTTTTCCTCATGGGATCTCGGCTGTTTGCCGACCGAATTTGATGTGACTTCGTTACACGTTGTATGCCGGCTTGACTAAACCAAACTGCGAGCGGCTCCGCAGCGTCACGTGTCGAGGCACATGCTAGGGCCTACGTGGCCGCCCGGGGCTGTTTACTCCTAACTTTCCTTATTTGCCACTGTTTTTTTCCCATTACGTGATGTTTACTGGAAGCCTCTTCGCTTTCACCTCGTTGCTCCTCAGAAGACAACGCTCATTCTCGAGACAGACATTAAGGTACGTCCATGTCAACCACCACTTACACCTTAGCAGCACAAGAGGTTGTCAGCGACCTCATTGACTCATGTAGAGCCATGGTAGCCACACAACTAGTTATACTCCGGTGGGGCTACCTTTTACCAGATGGGCGGCACCACGTAATGTGACGTCACTACGTCGCTAATCAACCCACACATCTGGAGGAGGTGGAGCAGCGGCTCCGCAACATTATACATAATGGAGAGGTTGCTGTCCTCATCAAAATATGCATTCCCTTAGATTAAGTTTTATTAAAAACAATAAAGAAATTACCAAAAAAGATATTTCCTTTATCCAAAAAAAAAAACTATATAAAAAATAAACAATATTCCTTTATCAAAAACTATATGGTTATAGACTTATCCAATGAGCCCCCACGACCCCCCCCCTGTTTACTAATGGCTTTTTCCACTACGTGCCGTTTGCTTTCCTTGTTTGTCGCCTACATGATGTTTACCGCGCGCGTCTCCGCTTTCACCCGCCGGTTTCTCCACGTCTTAATCATTCTTACTGCAGCCGCGATGGAGTACACATGTGTGTATTGCGATAAGAGGTACTCAAGCAACGCCCATTTGCGCCGGCACATGCTGACGCATGGTGAGGCACCGCTATACCTATGCCCAATCTGTGGGAAGCAATTCGGCCGGAAAGATAAGATGGTCCGGCACGTTAACAACATTCATAGAAATGCCACGGCAGCTGTCGCTGCTCCCAATGCTCCTGCCACGAGGCCCAATGCTCCTGCCACGAGGCGTTGTGCCGACGCCTCCACTCAGACAGGAAATGTCCCGGCTGCTCCCGATGCTCCCGATGCTCCTGGCCCGAGGCGTTGTGGCGACGCCTCCACCCAGACGCCTACCCTCAAGAGACAGGGAGAAAAACCAGTTGGTGAGTAGCAATCCTCAGTTTCTCATTATTATAACATCAATAAATCTCGTTAAAAAAATGAATATTAAAGTTGGTTCGTTATTTGCAGCTATCGTCAAGCCGACCCGCGTACCTCAGGGATGGTGGACCCCCGAGTACGCCGAGCAACAGCGGCGGCGAGAAGAGGAGGAGGCCAACAGGGCCCATCGCGAGATCCGTCGGGGGCTAATCCTCCAGCAGTGGCGGTCTCGCCCTAGACCCCAGCTCCAGCGCAGGCCGCAGCCGCAGCGATCGCAGCAGCAGCAGCCGCAGCAGCCGCAGCAGCAGTCTCAACAACCGGAGCCGGAGGTGGGGCCGAGTGGGGAACCAGGGCCCAACATTGTATATATTTCGGACTCTGATTCCGATTAAGAAAAAAATAAATAACTAATTTCCTTTATCCTAAAAATAAAATAAACGATATTTCCTTTATAAAAAAAAACCCCTATAAAAAATAAACGATTTTCCTTTATCAAAAACTATATGGTTGTGGACTTATCCACTGAACTAGCTAGCCCCCCCCCCCCGACCCCAACCTCCCTGACCCCCCCCCCGACCCCCCTCACCCCCCCCCCCGACCCACCCCCGGACCCCCCCGAACACCCTGACCCCCCTGACCCCCCCCGACCCCCCCTCCCCCTCCGTGTTATTTTATTACTTTATTTTATTAGGGGTTTAATAGGGGTTATTTTATTATTTTTATATAAATTATTTTTTATCTTTATTACCAACTAAAACAAAAACTACTGATGTAAAGTCTCAGCCCTCTCTTTTGCTTGAACCTCCTCCATTTCAATCTCAAGAGCATGAAGACTCTCCCAGTCTGCATTATATTGCTCCCATTCTTCATTATATGTAGGTTGGGATAACCAACACGTAGTTATCCGTTCCCACATTTCTTCATATTCCCTTTGTATTTCATCGTAGGGACGTGGATACTCTTGGAGTTGGGGAGCATATTCTGCTTCTACCGCCTCAACGGTAGCGAGGAGTTCCTTATCAGGGATATTACCTTCCAGTAGTGGTGAATTACCGGGGAGGGGCCGTAATCGGCGCTTTTTTCCCATGTTATTCTTATGGGGAGCCGTTTTTGCGCCGACGCCAGCTCCCGCCTTACACAAGTTTCCTTGTTGGCCTATATTAATACCCAACCCTTGCCTATATTAAATATATTGTCCCCATCCCTCCTCTATATTTTTTAAAATTAATTTTCAAATTCAGGCTAAAAAACTATCTCTGGTGTTTATGTCTGATTTGTTTAAAACTTGGATATGTTATTGTCCTAGTGTTTTAATAAATTCCCCCAAATTAAAAAAAAAATACTACCACCAACTTCCTGATTTAAAATTTGGATGATTGTCGTAGTGTTTTAATAAATTCTACATATCCCAACTACGGTCGAATTAAAACTGCCTTTTTGCACCCTAATTTTGACCCTATTTTAAAATTCATTGTAATACATCCTTTGCAGAAATCCACGAGTTCTGGCTACTTGGGAACCCGAGCCATTTGACATATAATAAATCACCCTTCCTCCTAATTACCTTCTCTACCAAATACATGTCTTTATATTTAGTCTTTAACAATTCTTCTGTATAAAATCCTCCTTTGATTATATTGCCATTTTCATCTTTCAAAATATAAGTCACAGGCTTTGTTTTCTTAACTTCTGCTATTGTAAAAAGCTCTCCCGTCCAGTTGGGGGTATATCCTTTACTAAATACATGTTTATATTTAGATATCCTTACACTATCCCCCACCTTATATCTTGGCTTTTTAACTTGTACTTTAGATGCTAACCTTTCATGTACATCTTTAGAGTTCTTAGCACTTACTTGGTTAGGCTTCATCCCTATGGATCTATGTACTTTATTATTATATATCCTTATTAACTTTGGAAGTAAATCCAACCACTTGTAACTCCCTTGTGCACTAAACTCTCTATACAACCAATTCTTTAAAGTTCTCTGGAACCTTTCCACAATAGCCGCCTTAGTTGTAGAGTAAGTGTGGTAGTGATTAATATTTAGAATTTTCATTAGTTTGGTAAAATGTTCATTAAAAAATTCTTTTCCGTTATCAGATTGAATATTTTTAACTCCCTTTGGGAGAATAGTTTTTATAGCTTCTGTGACTACTAATCCAGTTTTATTCTTTAGTGGAGCAGCATAAGCTTTTTTAGAAAATGTGTCTATTAAAGTTAAAATATATTTATTCCCACAATTCTCTCTAGCATAATTCCGCATATCTATTAAATCTATTTGAACAGTTTCGTTTATACCCAACACCTTAAAAGACCTTCTAACAAAGTTCTTTCTCGCGGGCTTATGCAATTCGTAAGCAATTTTTTCCATTTTTTATTCTTTATCTTTAATGTTAACGTATCTGCCAGTCTCTGTCGTTTCAAAAACACCTCCATTGCTACCAATTAACATACCATCACTCATTCTTTGATATACATAGTTTTTTGGCAAATATGCCTCTCCATCTAAAGTCTTAAATCCGCTTAAAGACGTAGGGTCTGCAACCAACAATTTAGGATTGTACATCATCAAATCGATTTGATTATTGTCTTGCATAAATTTATTAGTTTTATTGTTAAACCTTAAAGCATGTGATTTTAAACAAATATCAAATTTAATATTGTCTTGTCTAAAAGTTTTAATATTATCGTCATACCTCAAAACCTGCGACATTAAACAAATATCACTCCTATCTTTGCCTTCAGGTACATTCTTTATTAATTTGTCCTCTGCATCCCACATATCGCTATCTAATGTTAATACATTATAATTTTTATCCCCCTGTTTTATTATGCTTTTCTCACCTTTTGTTAATATTTGCTTAACAACAGCCACATCATTTGGCAATGTTCCAGGTAAAATGTTTGTTAATTGCTTATCTTTACCATCAAATTTAAGACCGTCTAAAGTCACAGTCTGATGTTTTGTAACACAATCGTTCTCATCAACAGCGGGTTTAACACGAACTAGCCTTTTATTATTAAAATCCCAAAAGTTTAGATCCATTTTTGGTACTTGAGAGACGTTTACAACATCATCGCTTTCTTTACCAGCCAACAAATTACTTATTTTTCGCTTTTTGGCATTCCAAATACGATTCTCCGATTCCAAAAATTCATAATTATTTTTGTCTTGTACAAAAACACCATCTTTTCTTATTAAAGTTTGCTCTAATGTGGGTACATCGGTTGAGCTTTCACGTCGTTTAACATTAGTAATTTTGCGTTTATTAGCGTTCCAATTATTACTCTTGGATTCTAAAAACTTATATTTAGTATTACCTTGTACAAAAGCATCACCTTTTCTGGTTAACGTCTGCCCCAAAGTCGATACATCGTCAGTAAACTCCCCACCTTTAACACTACTAATTTTATAATTTAAAGCATTCCAACCATCATCTTTTAGATTTAAAGTAGTTTCTTTAAAACTTCTAGCTTCTGGTTTACTATATGGGTTATATACGCGATAAAATTTATCTATCATCTTTTTATTTAATAAACAATTCCACTTTCCCTCAATTCTTCTATGATAGAATCTATCTCATTATCCACTCCAGAATTTCCCGCCAATCGGCTTAACCAAAGCAGTCTTAACCTATCTACAAGCTCATTAGGATCGTCCCAATAAACATAGTCTATTTTATTACCAGTTACCTGCCTTAAACCTTCACCAACAGTCTTAAACAGGGGTTTAATTATATTAAGATATTTAGTGTGTTTATTACTTGACATCGCCGCACCTGGTTTATAACCCTTTAAATGTGCATTTGTAGCTTCCAAAATCTCTTTATAATTTTGCAAATCAACCTGACTATAGTTTACGGGTTCTTTTAAAGTTAACAATTCCCACAATCCCTTTGTCCCTTTATAAATTTTTTCTCCAACTGTAACATCATCATTGGCAATTTTAACTTCCTGATTCCCAATAAAAAATTTATTTCCTTCTCTCCTAATACCATATGTGGTGTCTGTCATACTACTTCTACTAAGGTAATTTCCTAAATAGTCTGATGCTAAAAGACCAAAATCTAATTTGTGCGGTGTTATCTGGGTTATTCTTGGTATTCTAGACGGGGTCTTTTCTAAAATCATTGGGAGAACTGGCCTCTCTGTTTTTGTGGCTAAATTTTTTAATTCTTGCAAAGGCTCTATTAACGGTTGGAATGTTTGGAACCTCTCTTCAGCCTCTAGAAATTTACCACGTTTTAACGCCCTATATTTTTCTCTTATTTGTTTTGCAGACTCTACCAATTCTTGTTGAATATTTGTTTTCATTTTATTTACATTTTATTTATCTCATTTGTCAAAGGATTATACTCAAACACCTTATCGTGTATTATTAGGCAATATGCAGATGTGTTTGAAGGGACATTTTCTGCAGTTTCAATTTCTAATTTAATATCTACAACCCCCTCTTTGACTGATTCATTCTGCCTAGAACAATCTATTACAATTAGAGGATATTTCTTTATAAAGTCAGCTCTGTTAAACATAGGATCGGGGACGGTGTTGTAGTAACTCTCCCTAAACCTCACAAACATCTCATAAGCTTTAGAGGCATCTCCATTTTCAAAGTCGAGATTTAAATCACTATAAGGATAATATTCAGAGTTTAAAAACACTTTGAGATTTTTCAATTTACAGTGATCAAATTCATCAGTTCTTTTTCGTGCACTGTTGTCCCTACCAGTTTGGAAACCAAATATAATATACCTGGGCTCCTCCAAACTCGAAGACGTCTTAACTGACCATGTATGTCTCTTGGTTTCGGGGTATGATGGGAGTTCGTGTAGCTCCAAACTTCTAAATGCAATTTGCAAATTTTTATTTTGCAATAACATCTTTTGTAATTGAAGCTTCTCCCCATCAGATGGCACCACATGTGGCATCACCCACTGAATCGATTTAAGTGTAATTTTAGGAATAGGATCGACACCAGTTGGAGCATTAGATGTTGTTAATATACAATTTAAGTCGTTTTTGGATCTTTTCAACACCAATTCTTGTTTAACATTTACTAAAACCTTATTAAAATCCTCAAACACACCCATTAACAGCTCTAACGGGACACAAGTACTAAACTTGCCGCTTTTATGGAACTCCTTTAAATTTTCATCAGAATCAAACGCTACATTTGACAATTTAGTTGTTTTATTGTAAGAGCACAATATTTTCATAAGACTGGAAATTCCCGGATTTCTTACAATATCTATTTCTTTACCAGCAACTTCGTATCTAATTTCGTCAAATAAGAATGCAAATGCATTATTTATAAAATGTCCTTTATCATGATTCTCTATTTCTCCTTTAATATACAGATAACTCCTACATGGGAGTGTTAGTAAATCTTGATTATTTATGCATATTCGAATTTCATCGGAATTATTTATTGCTAAAGTGTTGTGTGGAACATAGGAGTGATTTGTAATTTTAACCACGCTATCATCGTATTGGAATTTTCCTGTAACGTCTAGAAAATCTTCCATTTTTATTAATAGAAAATTTTAACTTCAACCCAATTGATCGCAGAAACCTGGCATTTTGCACACTCAGTCCGTTCTTGTAAATTCTCATATCTTTTTTATATGACAAGTAATTGTAGTTTCTTCTTTATTAAAGTCAATTGGCTTGTCATGTTGATCTGCAAATGTAATGCTAACAACATCTAAACTTCTCTTATTTACAGGAAAGTATATAATATTTCTGGGAACCTCAATAATTTTGTAGCCGGGAGGAGCTTCTGGGTAAAAACTGTGTATGGTGTGTGATTTGTCACCATTTAAATAAGACCCATTCGCAATATTACATTTTACTCTAATCACATTTACATTATTTATGTTGATTTTATTTACGGATTTAAACGCAATATCTGGAGTAGAAAATCCTTTAAATCCCAATAATTCAGACCCTAAACACGGTTTTGTAAAATCAAACACATGGCTAGAATGCAATGTGGCTTTCATAGTTTTATTATCGGCTATAAGTACAAAATCTGGGAGTTGCTTTTGAATTTCCTTCGCAAGCTCAAACACTTCGTATGTACCTTCAGCAATTTCAATTACATTTGGAGCTTTGTGATCGTAATAATACACATCCTCACCCTCGTCTATAGTTAATTTTGTGTCTTTAAGTTTATTTAATTTTGGAACTAGCCCTTTGTAAAATATAAGTTTGACTTTTGTATTAATTAATGCTACTTTATTTTGTATAATAACTTCAATTTTACCATCTAATGCCCGGTTTAATTCGTCAATTGTGACCTCCCCTTTTGGGGTTGTAATTTTGTGCATTTTGTAATATGTCAAAGTATTTAGAGGTTTTTTAACATTAAATATAGAATTATAACTTTGAAAATCTACCAGTCCAATTACATAATCACCATTTAATTCTATAGGAGGAAAGAACACCGACTTCAACTCTGGCTCTGTACCCGTAAATGTTATAGTAAATGAATCCATTTTTATAAACTAAAATTTTTCAGAAATGATAAACATAAAATTCCACAAATGGAACTGTTTAAATCTTGTATTTGATCAGTTGTATAGTAAATTTTAGATGGTACAAAATATTCAATTACCTCTTTTGGAGGCTGTATTCCGAAAGGGTCAAAATATATTACGACATCTTTATTTTTACGATATGCTGTCCAATGTGTGCCCCTGTCACTGTCTAAATTAATAATTCCACATTCTCTTACTTTTGGCCTTAGATGTTTTAGCTCGTTTTTTAGGTACACTCCTCGAAAGTGAGGCACATCTCTTGCTGCCTCTAACAGCTGAAAGTTGTCCATCTTTTTTATTAAATTTTAATCCCATTCCCATTTTTGCCTTGGCCTTCATCAAATTTGTCACCGCATAAGCTGCTGCTTTTTCGGCCAGATTGGCGTCCTTTGCCGAAACCCTAGTCCAAGCCTGGTCCGCTAATCTCATATCTGCCTTGTTCCGGGCGGCTGTATCAGGATTATTTATGTAGAATATGTCGTGCTCTTTACAATAAGAGTCTAACTTATTTTTTGGAGGTACATTTTTGGCTAAATTTTCACGTATATTAGTTCCAGGACCACAATACATATACGACGGGATGTGGAGAGGGAAAGGAAGGTTGTTTATAAGGGTATTTAACAAGCCACGGCCTCTATATGGCTTTAAGAATAATCCCTTACCTTGGACCTTTTTACACTTCCTCTTTGCCATTTTTATTATATAAAAAATGTCATTTATTCAACAAAAGAACAAATTTAAAATAGCACATAAAGAAAATACACCATTTTTATTATATAAAAAATGTCATTTATTCAACAAAAGAACAAATTTAAAATAGCACATAAAGAAAATACACTAATTAATGCTACTTTATTTTGTATAATAACTTCAATTTTACCATCTAATGCCCGGTTTAATTCGTCAATTGTGACCTTCCCTTTTGGGGTTGTAATTTTGTGCATTTTGTAATATGTCAAAGTATTTAGAGGTTTTTTAACATTAAATATAGAATTATAACTTTGAAAATCTACCAGTCCAATTACATAATCACCATTTAATTCTATAGGAGGAAAGAACACCGACTTCAACTCTGGCTCTGTACCCGTAAATGTTATAGTAAATGAATCCATTTTTATAAACTAAAATTTTTCAGAAATGATAAACATAAAATTCCACAAATGGAACTGTTTAAATCTTGTATTTGATCAGTTGTATAGTAAATTTTAGATGGTACAAAATATTCAATTACCTCTTTTGGAGGCTGTATTCCGAAAGGGTCAAAATATATTACGACATCTTTATTTTTACGATATGCTGTCCAATGTGTGCCCCTGTCACTGTCTAAATTAATAATTCCACATTCTCTTACTTTTGGCCTTAGATGTTTTAGCTCGTTTTTTAGGTACACTCCTCGAAAGTGAGGCACGTCTCTTGCTGCCTCTAACAGCTGAAAGTTGTCCATCTTTTTTATTAAATTTTAATCCCATTCCCATTTTTGCCTTGGCCTTCATCAAATTTGTCACCGCATAAGCTGCTGCTTTTTCGGCCAGATTGGCGTCCTTTGCCGAAACCCTAGTCCAAGCCTGGTCCGCTAATCTCATATCTGCCTTGTTCCGGGCGGCTGTATCAGGATTATTTATGTAGAATATGTCGTGCTCTTTACAATAAGAGTCTAGCTTATTTTTTGGAGGTACATTTTTGGCTAAATTTTCACGTATATTAGTTCCAGGACCACAATACATATACGACGGGATGTGGAGAGGGAAAGGAAGGTTGTTTATAAGGGTATTTAACAAGCCACGGCCTCTATATGGCTTTAAGAATAATCCCTTACCTTGGACCTTTTTACACTTTCTCTTTGCCATTTTTATTATATAAAAAATGTCATTTATTCAACAAAAGAACAAATTTAAAATAGCACATAAAGAAAATACACCATTTTTATTATATAAAAAATGTCATTTATTCAACAAAAGAACAAATTTAAAATAGCACATAAAGAAAATACACCAAAGAAGTTGGGTCTATTTCCTAATAATATTCGCTGTCTTATAATAGGGCCCAGTGGTTCGGGGAAGACTGTTGTAATTTATAACTCAATTGTAAAAAAACAAGGATTAAAGTTTACAAATTTATATATAATATCCAAATCTTTAGAACAAGAAAAATATAAAAAAATAATTGAAATATTCCGTCTGTGTGATGAAGTTAAATTACACACATATTCAAACTGTGAAATCACACCAAATGATGTAGAATCACACTCAATAGTTGTATTTGACGACATAAATAGTCCAAATATCACACAATTTTTCTCAATGGGCAGACACAAAAATATTAACAGTTTTTACTTGTGTCAATCTTACAGTAAAGTAAACAAACATTTACGTGGCAATGTTAATTTCCTAATATTATTTAAACAAGACGATTTAAATTTAAAACATGTGTATAACAATCATGTGGGAAATGATTTTTCATTTAACCAATTTAGAAATCTCTGCCATCAATGCTGGGATAGGTCTAAATATGGCTTTTTTGTAATAGACAAGGAAAGGCCAAAGAATAATGGGAAATATAGATTTATGTTTGACCAATTTTATAATGACCAAGGGCAAGAGTGTTGATGCCATCCAGAATAAACCTCTTGTCGTCATCAAAAGAGAGTACCTTTTTGTTCATCGTTAATGTTTGAAGATGGTGGTTTGTGGATTTAATTCTTGTAACATTCTCATAGTAATCTTCCCCGGTTGCAAGACAGTGTAAGTAATGTTGGTGTCTTAAGAGATGTTTAACTGTAGCATTGTCAGCTCCCTTTGCCTTTTTAACCTCTAGCTCATTTTGATTTTCTTTTTCGTATAACCATTGTAAAGGAATGAAAGAGTATAGTTTTGGCCTTAAACCACAATATTCATACATAATTTGACCATTTAATTCGTCTTTAAACTTGCCCGTAACTTTTTTATTTTTATCAGAGTATAAGAAATGGTCTTTACTATATGCAGAGGTGTCGAAACAGTCCAAGTCACTTTGTATTTCCTTGTAAAAGTCCTCTGTTACTATAGAATAAAGAAGGCTGTCTGTGTCTGTCATTAAGAACTTTTTATTCTTAAATTTTGACATATAATTATAGTGGAAATCATACATTATTACTTTACTGATATCCAAAATGGTCATTCCTAAATATATTGGGTTATCAAACTTTACAATTAATTTATTTAAATGTACAGCATGCAAATTGTTATCGAACATTTTGCTACAGTCAAACCTTGGCTTTGTAACGTACTTTGTTAACTTAGACTCGTCTACAAGATGTATATCACGAAACTTGCGTTGGTTCATAATTGTTCGACCAAAGAGACTGTTATTTAACAGTTTGTAAAAGTCTTTTTCAAAATCGTGTTTAGCTTTTTGTCGCTTTTCAATATTAAAATTAATATAGGGCGCAAGCCATTTTGATTGTCTGAATTTTAAAATTCTGTGGTATTTTGTAACTACCAAACCCAGTTCTTCGTATTTTTTTAGTGCTTTATAATGTAAAATATATTTAGTTTTGTCATTTAAATTTGGTATTAATTTTCCATTCATTTTTTCTGGTGCGAGTGGGTAGTCATTATGCAAATCATGTAAACTTTTATCGTATTTTAAATCAACTTCCAAAATAAATCCAAAGTTTTCATTTTGATTGTATTTATAATCTTTCTCATTTGTCCATCTAAAGCCATCAACGGGCAACGACTCGCACATTGCTGTAGAGTATAGCGAGTTGCAGTCTAAGTATACAAGATAGGTGCTTTCTTGATTTGGGTCATAATGTTCGCCCATGTACTTATTATTGGCTTTAGCATAGCGCGTGGAAATCATACTTACACCGCCTCTAATGGCATGTTCTATAAACAAATGCATGTCAACGTCTTGAAATAACTGTAATTTTATGCCGGTCATTCTAAGACACGCCTCCCATGATAGTCCAGGCAGTGAGTACATATGAACGGGGTCGAATTTATAATCCTTTAAACATAAGTCCCTAAATGTCTCAAACACATCAGCCAATAACAACACATCTGTTTTAAGGTATAAATCGTGATATTCTTTTAAATTCTTTATATTAAAATGATTCCATACGTTTTTAGCATGTTCATATTGTGCAGGAGATATACATTCTTTAGTTAGACTGCTGTAAAATGCCTCTATGGGTGGGAGGGGCTCTAAAAACTTTTCTGGTCCTGTCATGTATTCGTACGGAAATTCGCCCTTACATTGTAGTAGTGGATTGTCTATAAATCGAAATGTATTTAAATTGGAAGCTAATTTGCTTAAGGGAAGAGACAAAAAGTTGTAGGAATCCAAAAATACCAAATCATCAACAGAGAACGAAATATACTTTTCCATATCTTTGGCTATGCAATTCAATTTGTGATTAAATTTTCCCAAGTGTTGCATTATTAAATGACCATCATAGTTTTTAAGATTGTGGAAGAATACTGGAATTTTCTTGGTTACTTTATAGTTTAAATTGCAAGAGTTATGGGAGGGTCCTCTGAACTCGCCTGTTAGGTGGCAGTGGTCGCGCACTTTATCACACAGTAACAGCTGTTGGCATATGTGGCAGTGTGTAGAGTTTTGGAATAACATCTCTTGCTCTGGAGTCATTACAAGGGGAACATATACTCCCATCTGACTTTTAATAAAGTCATAAGTTTTAAATAACTTTTCGAAAAACACATCCATTACATTTTCACCGCTGTACAACTCTTCGTAAATAATTTTAGAATCTCTCACCACAACATAAGCAAATCCAGAAGGAGTGTGTTTGCCACAGTTTATAAAACATTCGAAATCTGCATAAATCACAAAGGGAGCTTTAAGTTGATATTTGTAATTCGTAAATTGTAGTGTATCTTTTTTAGACATTTGTACTCTTTGGGCATCAAAGGTTTTACAATATGTTGTGTGACGTTCCAATATATCTTTGGTGCAAAAATGTTGCAAACAGAACTTGCAAAAATATTTCTTATGGTCATCTTTTGTAGAATTAAACATTAACTTATCAAAATCACGAATTAAACAGTAATGTGATTTCCGACCTTGTTGTAAAAGCAGCAGGTTGACGTGCGTATTACTATTTAGTTTAGTTATTCTCAATGGATATATTAATTGTCCTTCAATTCCATATACATTAACACTTATGTTATTTTGTTTTTCAAATTTATCAATGTCGGATATTTTTACGGGATATTTTATATTTGTCATATTTAACTGGCCTATGTGGGGTTCGTAGTAAAATACTCGATTTGCATGTTCTTTACAATTCCTTGGATTCAAGCTTGCTAAAACACTCCACACGAAACATTTATTATCACTATTTTTAATATTTAAAACAGCGTGTTTTGATTTTATATTTTCTGGTGTGGGTATGTATGAGTTGGGAGTTAGGGGTTTATACTTGTAAACATGCAGCTGCCAGTATTTAGTATGGTCATATATCCATCCACTGCCTTGGGCTTGATACTTGTGCATGGAGGTATCGATCTTAAAAAGTGCTTCTTTAATTTGAGTCTTTAATTGTGCTTTCTCAATTGATAAATTAGTTAAACTTCGAAAATCAGCAATACATTCTTTGTCAATGATTAAATCACCATTATTGTCCACCGAGTGTTTGATGAACTTTACCCTCCTAATAAGAATCCATTTGATAGGTAGGGGACAAGATTGAAGAGTGTCTAATACTTCCACAGATTCACCGTTAAAAATATACAACTTGTAAGGTCGTTTGTCACATCGTAGGTGGTGGCGTTTCTTGTCACGAGTGATGACTCTCTTACACACATTACAACTATTGTGGTTATTAAGCATATGCATTTTAAAATTGCTATTGTCAAATATTTGATGGCATTTTTTACAAATTTTAGGAATAACTTTGTGAATGTTACGATAGTGTCTGATTAAATTACCTCTTTTGGAGCAGGGCACGGAGCAGATTGCACACGACAACATGTTCGATGTAAATAAATTTTGAGATGGCATTACTCTGCTTTTTATAAACAAAAAATTACCATTTTTTAATGTTAAATTAGACAAAAATTATGTAAAGATGTGTGAAACCAGCGTTTGGACTGGATACGTATTCACACTGTACAATATCATTTTATAAATAAAACTGCCAACTATCAATCTACATATTCAATTAGAACAGATAATTTAATATTTAAAGTCTAAAATTCAAAACATATTTTACTTGAGAATTTAATGGAAATCTATTTTAAAATTTGGAAATGCAGTCACATTCGAAATATGATTTACAAATGGATATTTAAATATGGAAACCTTAAAATTTGGAAATGGTGAATTGGAGATTTACAAATATTAGGCTATTTCACAATTTTCGGATAAATTAACAGTTGTGATTGTCCCTGAAGACACCACCTTAGCTACAACTACCGTCGCTAACACTCCCAGCTAACCGAAGTCCTAGGTGTGAGACGTGGAGAGGCCGTGGCGCCGAGACGTCCGGTGGATAGGTGAGCCGTGACGCGTCCAGTGTGGTGACGTCATCTGGTGCCGGTGGTCGCCTCGATGTCGTGTCGCTGGTGGCGCGTCCAGTGTGGTGACGTCATTTGGTGCCGGTGGTCGCGTCACTGGTCTTGTAGAACAATAGTGCTGAGTCGGTGGCTCCTTATATACACGTCGAGAGGATTTTCAATTTAACCAGGAAATTACCTCACATTGGCTGGATTTTCAACCAGGAAATTACCTCTATGTTAAGTGGAAATTCTGGTCAATGTGTCAAGCACACGACCGACTTAAGTGTGTTAGTATGTCAGTGAATGGCGGATTGTTGCGTGTGCAAGCAGTGGATCGTTGCGTGTGCAAGCAGCGGTGCGGATCGATGCGTGTTTTAATTAATCAGTTGGCATTTTTAATTCGACCGTAGTTGGGATTAAAACACTACGACAATCATCCAAGTTTTAAATCAGACAGAAGTTGGCGGCAGTATTTTTTTTTTAATTTGGTGAATTTGGGATATGTGGAATTTATTAAAACACTAGGACAATCATCCAAGTTTTAAATCGGACATAAAGAAGTTGGCGGTTGTATTTTCCAAAATTTTTTAATTTGACTGTAATAGTAAATTTAGGTAGAATTTATTAAAACACTAGGACAATAACACATCCAAGTTTTAAAAAAATCAGACATAAACACCAGAGATAGTTTTTTGAAAATTTTAAAAAATATAGAGGGGTGATTTATTATATGTCAAATGGCTCGGGTTCCCAAGTAGCCAGAACTCGTGGATTTCTGCAAAGGATGTATTAAAATGAATTTTAAAATAGGGTCAAAATTAGGGTGCAAAAAGGCAGTTTTAATTCGACCGTAGTTGGGATATGTAGAATTTATTAAAACACTACGACAATCATCCAAATTTTAAATCAGGAAGTTGGTGGTAGTATTTTTTTTTTTAATTTGGGGGAATTTATTAAAACACTAGGACAATAACACACCCAAGTTTTAAACAAATCAGACATAAACACCAGAGATAGTTTTTTAGCCTGAATTTGAAAATTAATTTTAAAAAATATAGAGGAGGGATGGGGACAATATATTTAATATAGGCAAGGGTTGGGTATTAATATAGGCCAACAAGGAAACTTGTGTAAGGCGGGAGCTGGCGTCGGCGCAAAAACGGCTCCCCATAAGAATAACATGGGAAAAAAGCGCCGATTACGGCCCCTCCCCGGTAATTCACCACTACTCCTTCCCATACGCTATTAGCATACTTTTCCTCGATTGCCTCAACGATATTGAGGAGGTCCTCATCAGGAATACTACTCTCCCATACATTATCAGTGTCCATATTGATGGTAATAGTTTGACTCTCTGACCTAAACTGAAACTTAGAGAAACTCAATCTGTTTACTCATTAGTGGACTTGTTGTTCACGGAGGAAAATCCTTAATTATATAACTTGTTTACTCATTAGTGGACTTGTTGTTCACGGAGGAAAAATCCCTCATTATATAACTTGTTTACTTACTAGACTCCTCAAGCTAAGTGCATGATTAGTCTGAATCTTGAGTTAGTCATGGAAGCACACAACCCACTGTCGCTAGCTCAGCAATCGTGTATTGTAATAAGAAAGCATAAATACATTCTGTGTCAGGGGATTGCACAATTGCCAGTGCCTATACAGCGATACGTTGCATCTTGCCTCAAGGGATATGTTCGGGAACATGTGTTAGTGCTTAACAACCCCGAAACGGATCCTCAGGTGTTAGACCTGTATAATAAATACAATGGCAAGAGAGTCTATCAATGCCGCTACTGTCAGTACACTGAGCATTATTGTAATAGAGTTTTGTATCCTGCTAGAATTGTTAAAGTGTATCGCTTTTCAGACACTAGTAATTTGCAGCACACTTGTTTTTGCTGTGGTAAGAGTGCTTGGGAAGCGGATTGGCCACAAAACAATGATTACCTATCTACCTTGGTGATTTTAAAGTCAATGACCATAAGAACAGTTTGGGAGGGCTCTAGTCACTCTAAATTCTTTTTCTTCTTTCAATAAAGAAAAATAAAAGATAAAAAAAAATCATAAATAAAAATACTCCCTTCCCCATCATTTTCCAGTATTACAACATGTTTTGGTAAGGACTACGTGACTGCCTGAGGTTGTCTCATTAGTGAGAGTTCTCCAGTTATTTATGTTAGAATCATTTGCTCACAAGCTCCTTCACTGACTAGACCTAACAAAAATGTTTAATGTTGGAATTGATGTGTCACTGGAAGGTGAATATTATCATACAAAACCATTTACAGTTAGATCTGTAATTGAAGACATTGAGTCAATCGATGCGGAGATGTTCCTACAGACGGTGAAGTATTACACAACGGGTCACTTTGCCAAATTGTCCATCAGGATGTGGATTAAGAAGCGGTTGCCTGAACAAAAACGCCTACAAGTTCAAGCTGCTTTGGATGGCATCAATAAACCGCATGTTGCCTGTCAACACGCGATTAATTTACTTCTTATAGAATCCAACCAGGTTTTTGCAAAGGTTATTGTAAATGGGGGTTAAGTAAAGATTATAATTAAAAATTGTAAATAAAATTGTAAAAAAGATTAAAACAAAAAATAAAATAAAACAAAAATATCTTTTATGGATTTATACAGGCTCCGAGGATAATGACCCCCCTGACCCCCTGACCCCCCTGACCCCCCCTGACCCCCCTGACCACCCCTGACCCCCCCCGACCCCCCTGACCCCCCGACCCCCCTCTAAAATGTCGCGGCCTACGCGCGGCTTAAAAAGACCCCGCCGACCGGGGGCAGTCGGCGGCGCGCGTCAAGCCGGGCCCTGAAGGTGTTGCCCAGGAAGGAGTTGCTTAGCGGTTTGCTGACGCTCAAGGGTGCAACCTTGAATTGCTCAGCGGCTTGCTGTCGTGGCGCGCCCTCTTTAGCCGCCACCGCTCGGCGGGGACATACCCGGTTGCGCGCGCTGCCGGTATACAAACCTGAGGTCCGCTACCGTGGCCTCAGTTTTGCCCGAGACGCCATGAGCAGCAGCAACAGGGCAACCGAGGTGGACCGAACCATCCGCTCTCTGATGGAGGAGCTTGACGCCATGGATGAGAATGCCAGACCGCCTACCATAACTAAGAAGAGGAGCAAGAAGCCCGTTGTTGGATGGACAGTGGACAGGAATACGCCTACCGATTCTCCATCATGGAATTGGAGCGATGCCGAATGTCAATATACAGTAAAGAACCCTGCAAACTTAGGAAACGTTTTATTGAAGATGTCGGTATTCAAAGGCGGACGCCCTACGCACAGTTGCGGCCTGTACTTGGACGAGGATAGAGACGATGAAATTTACATATGCCTCACGGACCTGTTAACGAGACTAGAAAATATGTGGATTAATAGCGATACCGGAGTGCCTAAAATTAACGGAGTTAGCAGGACCGTGACTCCACTACCCACCTGGCGTAAGACCCGCGATTGCGCAACAGTTTGCGAGGGAAAACGTAAGGCTGGAGGCGATTACGTCATCCCAAAGCGCAAGAAGTAAACACCACAATGACCCGGAAAACAAACACAATGACGTAAACAACTTGTTGACGCAGTGAGCCTATATAATACGACTCGGCAGTGAGCCACAACCATTCCACATCCAGACACTCAACGAGCAACATGGACCAAACAGGAGACCTCAAGTCAGCTCTCAACAGCTGCAAGGCGGGGGGTTATACCCGCATAGCCGATCTGCGGGACAACATCACATACCCCATCCGGTCATTCGAGCGGGTGGATACTCCGTATGGTGAGGCGATAATGGCCACTTTGGAGGGGCTGACTGGTGACGACCCGCTGAGGATCTACATGCCTCGCAGATACCTGGCCGTCTTGGGAGACCATGTCATCGGCCAGTACAACGTGGGTGTGGGGTCGAGGATGAGTCTGGTCAAGAGGAGCGGTCCCCCCGGCAGCAAAGGAGCTCTTCTAGAAATTGTTTGAACAAATAAATAATAAAAAAAACCTTATTCCTTTATCCTAAACAATTCAAAAAAATTAAAAAAAAAATAAAATAATATACAAAAAAAACTCAATTTAATTATAAGAGTCGAGGCGGTGGGTGACTGTGTTAGTAGCCACCATGGACTTGAGGTGGAAACACCCGTTCACCGCCATCGTGGCTGGGCCTTCGGGCAGCGGCAAGTCGCACTTCGTGGCTCGCTTCATAGGGCACGCCGACCGCATGTGCGATACGCGCTTCACCCGTATCACCTGGCACTACGGTAGTGGCGGTGGAGGAGGAGGAGCCGATGACCCTACTGTGCGCTACGTAGCCGGCCTGCCCGACCTGGACGACTACGATGGTAGTGAGCACTCCCTGGTTATCGTCGACGACATGATGCGCGAGGCTGGCCCCGGCGGCGTGGCGGACCTGTTCACCAAGGGCTCCCATCACCGCAACATGAGCGTGTTCTTCATCACGCAAAACCTATTTCATCAGGGCAGGGGCCAGCGCGACATATCGCTTAACGCTCATTACATAGTGTGTTTCAAGAATCCCAGGGACCGCGCTCAGATCAAACACTTGGCTCGCCAAGTATACCCGGAGAACCCCAAATTTGTGGAAGAGGCTTACGCGGACGCCACGCGCGATCCTCACGCCTATCTGCTGATAGACTTGAAACAGTCTACGCCCGAGGAGATGCGCGTACGTTCGGCCGTTTTCCCAGACGACCCAGTTAACTACGTGTACCTGCCCAATAAGAAGTGATAAATAGGCTGAGCGCGCGCCAGCGTCAGTCATCATATCGCACCGCGTGAAGAAAGACACAGCCCTGCTGACTGCTCTGGTGCACGCTACACCCAAGGAACGCAAGGCCCTGTTAAAAGCGTGCGAGAACAGCCGTATCAGGTCAGTGTGTGAGTGTGCGTACAACGTGTTACGCGGGAACGTGCCGCTCACCACCTGTCATAAACGAAAGTTGAGAAAGCAAAAACAGGCGCTCAGACGGCTGGTGAAACGCGGTGAGGGTTGGGTCAAGAAGCGACGCTACCTTGTACAACGGGGCGGTGGGATCCTCCTACCCTTGCTGTTGAGTGTGGTGTTGCCCGTGTTGATGCGGAAAGTAATTTGAACAAAAGAAAATGGAGCACGCTAAGAAAATGGTAGTCGTACCGCAGGAGCTCATCGAGAGATTGCGAGAAGGACCAGGACCAGGAGGAGGAGGAGCAGGCAGTGCCAATAAGCCAGCCGGCCTGGACGCTGAGATGCATCGTATACTAAGCGACAAGCGGCTGAACGATACGGAAATATGGAAACAATATCAACAGGTGTTACAGCGGTTCCTGCACTTTTCCGCGGCCAAACGTCAACCCATAGGCCTGTCAATCGAGGGGGAGGAGGAGGAGGGAGAGGTGGGTCCGAGTCACGTGAAACGCGAGTCTAGCACCTCGGAGGAGGGGGTGTTGGCATCGTTCCCAAAAATCTACAAGTCGGTGGCGCGCAACTTGTTGCGGTTCATGACCCAGCAAGGCAGCCCCATCGCCTGGGACGCCAGTGGGGCGGTGTATGTGAACAACGAGAAGGTCCCCAATTCCAATATAGTGGACATCGCGCACAGCATAGTGAGAGCGCGAAGGGCGGGCCGATTGCCTACCGGTTGGCAACAAGTGATGGTCGCCTTGAAAAACATGAACGTGCCCAAAGAATACATGAGCAATCCCACGGCGTTGCGTTACCTAAGCGGGGGGCTGGACACTGCATCGAGCCCCTGGAAAGACACGACGGCCTCCTCAACACCCCTGTCACCGAGGTTGACGCCAATGCTAGACCGCCTGAGACCACGACCTCCGGTGGCAAGGAGAAGGATAATAACCGAGGAACCCGACCAGGAATCGTCATTGGACAACTGGGAGCCGTTCTCACCGTAATGGAGAAGCTGTACTATGACCCGAGCCAGCCTGGTTCCCTCGGTGGGGTGGCTGCCCTGGCCAGAGCCGCGCGCCTACCGAAATGCAGAGCGGTGAAATGGCTGCGCGCCCAGGACACCTACACGCTGCACAAGCCGGCGCGCAAGCGGTTTCCCCGCAACCGCTACGCCGTTTTCGGGCCTCAGGAGCTGTGGCAGGCGGACCTGAACGACATGCGCGGTCTCAGCCAGCACAACGACGGGGTCAACTACCTGCTGACTGTGATCGACGTATTCAGTAAGTGGCTGTTCGAGGTACCACTGAGGAGGAAAAGCGGGCAAGAGGTGGCGGCAGCGTTCGAGAGGATATTCTCCGAGGCGACTCCTCGCTGTCTACAGACTGACAAGGGGACGGAGTTCACCGGGGCCGCTACCAAGAGAGTGTTCAAGAGTCACGGTGTCACGTACGTCACCACGCAGAACCCCGACGTGAAGGCGGCGGTGGTGGAGCGAGTCAACCGCACGCTCAAGAACCGCATGTGGCGCTACCTAACCTACAAAAACACGTATCGCTACATCGACGTGTTGGACAGGCTTGTGGATGCCTACAACCGCAGCCCGCACAAGAGCCTGGGTGGTGGCCTGCGACCCATGGACGCGGACAGCGGCGATGGAAAAACGGTGTATAAGGTGTGGCGTCACATGTATGGAAAGGCGATCCGGCGGCGCAAGCCCAGGTTTGAGCCGGGCAACACGGTGCGCATAGCCAAGGAGAAGGGCACGTTCGCCAAAGGTTATGAGACCAACTGGAGTAAGGAGCTGTTTGTGGTGGACCACGTATACGGGTCGCATCCTCTGCCATTGTACGTGCTGCGCGACCTGAACGGGACGCCGCTGGAAGGGCGCTTCTACGAGCATGAGATGCAAAAGGTAACGGTCGCCCCGGACCGCCTGTACCAAATAGATAAAATACTGGACACCAAAGGGCGAGGCCGCAGTAAGCGCTACTTGGTCAAGTGGGTCGGGTTACGGAGAGGACTTCAACTCGTGGGTACCTGCATCTGAAGTGCAACAGCTGCTATGACGACAAAGCGCAGACAGCTGTACCTGACGTTGCCCAGCAACAGCTCAATGGACTATTATCCAAACAACACCGTGGCTAACTACATCACCCATCTACTGTCAGTCGTGCGATTGGGTGGCGATGGTAAATGGGAAGTCGCTTTAGTTGAGGTCCATTACCCATGCTCGTTTGTCACAGTGGGAGAGGACGCTCGCGTATATCTCTACACTAAGGATGACACCGACAAGCCTGAACTGACCGCTGTAAAGGTGGAAGCCGGAAACTATAAAGACATTGATGAACTGGTCAACGCCATCAACGCCATTCCAAAATTGGACTTATACCAATGCCAGTTTGAGTACGACAAAGAGATTGGGAAGGTGGAATTAATCTCGATAGACCAGACTGTGGTGCAACTGGAATTTAGCCCCACCCTAGCGTTACAGTTGGGATACGATGTGCACAATGTGGATTTGATCAAACATAGAAAATCTATAAGACCGCCCAACTTACTGGCCGGGATCCCTTCGCACATGTACGTGTATTGTGACCTGGTGGAACCTCAGCTTGTAGGTGACACTGTAGCGCCCTTGTTAAAGATTGTGAACATCGACACAAAAAACTACATCTACGGCGCGAGTACCACCGTGCACTTCACCGACCCTCACTACGTGCCGCTGATGAAGAGCTCCTTCGATAGTATGGAAATCGATTTAAGGGACAGCGTCGGACACCACCTGCCATTCCACTTCGGGACTACGTGCATGAAGCTTCACCTGCGCAGAGAGCAGCAGCAGCAATGAACCCGAACGACCCCTATCTGGCGTACTACCGCCAACAGCAGTCTGGGCACGGAGTGTCCACGGTATTCAGAGGAGCCGCTTTCCAACGCGGTCACGGCATCGGCAGTTCCCTAGGCGGGCTGATTCGTACAGTGGTCCCGTTGATCAGATCTGGCGCATCAGCGCTGGGCAAGGAGGCGCTGAGGTCCGGTGTGGGCTTCTTGGGCGACGTGGCGGCGGGCACAGCCGACCCCCGAGTCGCAGCCAACGCCCGACTCAGGCAGTTTACCGGGTCGCTGAAACGTAAGGCCGATGAAAAACTGGATCGCGTGCTGAGCGGTGGTGGCACCTATAAGAGGAGGCGCGAACAGCGAGTGACCCCTCAGTCTCTGGCTAAACTCCTCGGAGTTAGGAAGAAGAAGAAGTGCGCCGCGCCCAAGAGGAAAAGAAAGCCCGCAAAACGCGTCGCTAAGAAGAGGAGAAGCAAGACCGTTGTGCGACGTAAGAAGAGCAGGAGTACCGTGAGGGACATTTTTGGATAATGGCGTTTCTACATCAGAAGTCGTGCGAGTGTGTCAAGACCGAGTTGGACCTGTTCTCGCTACCGCCCACGCAGACCAGTATAGAGAGCGGTAAATGGGTGCAGTACAAGCCCATCTCCTCCCTGACAGACGACTCGCCCGTGGAGTTCATAGTTCCGGGTCACGGGGACGAGTACACGGATCTGTCACAGACGCTACTGCATGTGAAGGCCACCATTAGATCGGCGAATGGAGACGCTGTAACGGGCGATCCAACGATAAAAGAGGTGGGCCCGATTAACAACTGGTTGCACTCGCTGTTCAGTCAAGTGGACCTGTACCTGAACAACAAACTGGTGTCTCCTCAGAACAACACGTACGCCTACCGCACCTACCTGGAGAACCTGTTGTCCTATGGCGGTGATGCCAAGACATCGCACCTCACCGCGGAGTTGTTCTACGAGGACTATGCCGGGTACATGGACAATACTGATGAGGATAATTCCGGGCTCGAGAAAAGGAGGGAGTTTATCAAGGGCAGCCGATACGTGGACATGGTCGGACATCTGCACGTCGACCTGTGCAACCAGGAGAAGTTCATGTTAAACGGCGTGGAGATGCGCTTTCGTCTGATCAGGTCAAAGAACTCATTCTCCATCATGTCCAAAACCGTGACAGACTACAAAGTGGACATCGCCGAAGTCAACATGTTTATGTGCCGCTGTAAGATCAACCCGAGCGTGCTGTTGGCTCACAGCAGGACGCTGGAGTCGGGCACAGCCAAATATCCCATTACGCGCGTGGAAGTCAAATCCTTCACGCTACCTGCCGGTATCAGCAGCAAGACTCTGGACAGTGTGTTTCTGGGACAACTGCCAAAACGCGTTATAGTTGGCCTGGTCAGCAATCAGGCGTTCAACGGGGACTACAAGAAGAACCCGTTCAACTTCACACACAGCCACGTGAACTTCTTCGCGCTGTACATAGATGGTGAGCAAGTGCCATGTAAGCCGCTTCAACCGGATTACACGTTCGGTCGGGAGTTGTGCGTGCTCGCCTACCACACGCTGTACACCGGCACCGGCATCAATTTCTCAGACTGTGGTAACGAAGTCAATCGCAACGAATACCCCTACGGATACTGCCTGATGGCGTTTGATCTGACGCCCGATATGGTGGCCTCTCAATCCAGCCACTGGAACTTGGTGCGCAACGGTAACCTGCGCATAGAGATTGGGTTCTCTGAAGCCTTGGTGGAGGCATTCAACTGCATAGTGTACGCCGAGTTGGAGAACGTCGTGGAGGTGGACCGTCACCGCAACGTGACTGTGGACTTTGGCGGGTAAAAACGGGTTATCTCCTCCGCCGCCGCCACCGCCACCCGCCCACCTACTTAAGGCCGAGGCAGCACGCGCTCGCTCTCAGTTCAGCCGACCTCGCGAGATGGACGTGCCGCCGTCAATCTACAACGAGCCTACCGCCACCACCACCGGCCTAGTGCGCTGCCATCACGGAAGCGTGGTGATGGACATGCAGTGCTTCAAGGACAGTGACAACGACTATTTGCTGAAGGAGGTCTGCGTGGTGGACGTGACTACCGGCACGCTAATCATGCATCACATCGCTCGTCCGCCCTTCAATCGAGACCTCCTGACCGGCGAGAAACTGCGCGAGAGCAGCTGGCTCACGCGTCACTGCCACTGGCTCGAGTGGGACCAGGGCGATATCGCCTACGTCGCCCTGCTGGACAAGCTGCAGGCCTGCTTCATCCACCGCCCCATCGTCTACGTCAAGGGGTCGCAGAAGAGGACTTTCGTTCAGCGGCCCCTGATCGTCGAGCCTGCTGCCACCACCGTGCAGGACATGGACGACCTGGGTTGCGGGTCCCTCAACGGACCGCTCTCCTGCCGGACCCTGCGCTGCGGCCACCATAAGAGCGCCCTCAACCGTTGCGCTCTGCACAACTGTATCGTCCTGCGCGACTGGCTGATGGCCAACGACAGGTCGGACTCGTCGGCCCTCGAGTGTTGCTGCTGCTTCCGCCCGCGATGAACACCACCCAGATCGAGAGGAGCCTAGCGCAAGTCCCCGGACTGAGGAGCTTTCTGGTCTGCGCCTCCGACCGCCTGCCTCACGCGCCCGTTCAACCCCAGACCGCCATAGTGGCCAACACCATGTCACACACTGAGAGAGGAGACCACTGGGTGGCGTTCTACTGCTCCGAGGACCGGCTGGAATACTTCGACAGCTACGGCAGGTCCCCGTACCAGGCGGACTACCAGAGGTTCCTGAGGCGCAACTCGCGCCGCCGCTACGTCTACAACAGGTATCGACTTCAGGGCTACGGTACTTCCGTTTGCGGCCACTACTGCCTCACCTACCTGTACTGCCGGGCGGTCCTCGGTATGGCGTTCGGTGACTACGTGCAGCTCTTCGATCTGGCGTCCCCCACGGTCATCGACGCTCTGGTCCGCAGGCTCTTCCACTCCATCTTCTCACCACTACGTTACTGATACTTTATTTTATTCTTTTTAATTGTGTATTTGTATATTCTTATTATGTTTTGAAATAAATACGATATATTGTAATCACTTGTTGTTGTTCATTTGTCCTTACTTCAATATTTAAGAAAAGTACATGTCCAATATCTCGATTTTTTTTATTTAAAATTTTTTTAAATTATTAAATTTAAAAAATTACATCTTTAAATTGTTTCAATTTGAAAAAGTTATAACTTGGACATGTTGATGATTTTGAAAATATAATGAGGAAATACGGGTGAGGTAATAACAACACGGATATCTGCTGAGAACTAAAACTTTTACAATATAATTGCTTACAAATACTATTTACAAATAAATTATAAACGCTATTTACAAATAAATTAAAAATACTATTTACATATAAACATAAGCCTACACAGGAAACTCTTCACCAACGTCCTCCTCCTCATCCACCTCTATTGGCTGCTGTTGCTGTTGGTTATCGAGGTGATCTCGTCCTCCTTCAGCCAGTGGTGGGATGTCCTTGTGTCCCCAAGGCAACGTGTGGATCCCATCCGCCAGGACGTAGCGCTTGTCATCTTTCGGGCTCAGGGAAAGTTTCTCCACCTGGACCGTGAAGACGCGGTGCAGGTGGGACTGGAACCGGGTGTTGACGGTGGTCTTCAACACCTCGTTGAACAGGCATTCCCTGTAGTCGTCGGGGGTGAGGACGTTCTTGACGACCCCCTTGGCGACTCCCTTGGTGCGCTTGAGAGCCTTGGATCCCGTCTCCTCGCTCGGGTCCTCAATGTCCATGAAGTAGAGCTTGGAACGAAGCCCGAGGTACTCGAACAGGGATCTGCTGGCGCACTCGTCCTTGAACTTGCCGATGACTTTAGCGTTGATGGGGCTGTAGCAGGGGTGGGACCTGGGGTAGGCGCTGGTGTCAAAATCCTCCAGGTGTTCCATCATCTCCCTGTAGATGTCCTGAGAGATGATGTCGAACACGAAGCTGTCCGTGTCCATGTAGTCTACGGTCAGGCGGTCACCGTAGTGGTCCTTCATCTTTCGCAAGAACTCGTACATGAACCACTTGCTCAGCTCCAGGACAGACATGCCGATGTAGATGGGTTTGTCCAGAACGATGTTCAACCTGGCTAGATGGATGAGGGCTACGTCCTCTGTGTAGTAAGTGCGGTCCAGGAAGTCGGACTTGGCCACGTATTTGCTGAACCTCTCCGGAGTGCAGACCAGCTTGACGTTCAGGCGCTTGCACACGTTCTCGATGGTCTTGCCGAAGACCGCATTGTTCATGAGCTTGAAAAAGTCCTGCTCAAACTTGGTCTTGGCCTTCTTCCTCAGCTCGGTGTTCATCAGGATGTAGGGCTTGAGCCATCGAGACTGGCGGAACGAGACGGCCCTGTGCACAGCCGCAAGCTCCAGTCCGTTGTTCAGCGCCTGCTGCAGGATGCTGTAGTGGCAGATGTAGTGCTCCTTGTTGTCCAGGGTGGTCATCAGCTTGGGGAACTTGCCTATTGGAGGCCGCTTGGTCTCACAGCAGTAGGGGAGGTCCCTGTGCAGGTCGTGGAGACGGGCGGGGTAGTTGAGGTCCACCTCCAGTATGTAGCCCCGGTCGGCTTCCGCGTCCAACGAGGCGATGTCCAAGGCGTCAATCTCCTCACGGCTGAGCCACTGGAAGTCTCCGGTGGGCAGGTACTGGGACATGGCCCAGCCGTACAAGTTATTGGCGTCCAGGTACAGGAGGTGGCGTGTCGGCTCGTCGGGGCGTCGGTCCTCAGGGCGGCACCGCTCGTGGTTGGCCTTGGCGTAGCGGGTGATGGCCTGGGAGATACCTCCTCGGATGCCTTGCTCCACGAAGAGGTACATGTCAAAGTCCCGCAGCGTGTCCAGCTCCACGCCGCAGGTCTTGAGAATTACGTCCCAGGCGTAAGAGGGCAGGGTGTAGTAGTGGGCAGGGTCCAGTCCATACTCAGCCAAAGAGGTGTCGCGAAACTGCTCGAACACGTCGGTGAGGAGGGCGATGTCACAGCGCAGGTACTTGTCAGCGTAGTCCTTGAGGTGGTTGCAGTCAAAGTCTCGCCACACGTTGAGGGCGTGCTCGTACTCCTCCTCCTTGATGTCTTCCAGGGTCATGCTGTTTTTGAACGCGGCCCGAGGAGGAAGCTGTCTGATAGAGTACAACGTGTCGTACGATGTGACAAAGTCGTAGGGGAACACGCCCTTCCTGCGCACCAGGTCGAAGAGCCGGTCGTCGGGGAACCGCTTCCTGGTCTCGCGCATCTTGTCCGTGGGAAGCCCCACCGCCAAGTTGGCCAGGCTCATGGACAGGAACCTGTAGGTGTCCAGGAACCGCACCGCGAAAGACGACTGTCGTTGGTTGTCCCCGGGCTGACCAAAGTGGAACCGCTTGGTGAAAGCGATGTAGCGCTCCTCCGTGTGTGCCAGCACGTCCACATCGCCGGGGTCAATGGCCAGCTCCCACACTACGAAGTGAGCGTCGTAGTTTGACAGGTTATGGAAATAGCAGTTGATGACCCGCTGCTCCCTGTACCGTAGGTTGCACGAGCGGTGCGCCGCTCCTCAGAACTCGTAAGGTGGGGCGTGGTTGTGGTCTCGCACCTTGATGTCCAGCTCGGTGAACTCCTCGCCGCAGAGGTAGCAGCGAGTCGCCGCCAGGTACTCGTCCATCTCCTGCCGGGTCAGAGAAGGGTGCAGAGCTCTCGTGCTGAACAGGAACTCCCACAGCATCAACACGTCCATCTTGAGCCTCTCCATAAACACCTTGGACGCATCAGCCCCGAAGTAGACCCGGGGTTCAAACTCCTCCAGCCCCAGCGAGTCCACGATCTGGTAGGCAAAGGCGTATGGGACGTGCATGCGCATAGGTCTGGTCTTGGGCGGTGGTTCCGCGGGGTCGTCGGCGACGGGCTGAAGGGAGCACTCAAAGTCCGCGTAGATGCAGAACCTCTCTCGCCGGGTGTACTCGGGATGTGCGAACCGGATCTTCTCCTTTTTCGGCATGTCCAAGCGGAGAGGAGCCTTAGCGTAACAGTAACGCCTGTGCTCCTCCAAGCGCTGAGCGCCCGTCAACCCGAGCTTGTTGGGCCGGTTGTCGAAGTAGGCGAAACACCTCTTGCAGATGTAGATCATGTGGTCGTGGGTGGTGAGCTGAGGGCGGACCAGTCGGCTCAAGTTCCTGATGAACGCGTAATGGCTGTTACCCTCGGTTGTCACGTACAGCAGGTCGCGATGATCCTGAAGCTCCCGCCTGCATATCTTCAACGGGTATACCCTGTCCTTGAACTCGGGTGTCCCGCCGGGCCGTCTCCCCACCATCGCGCGCTCGATCCCGTACACGTTCACGCTTATGGCGTTCTTGCGCTCAAAAGCCTTGATGTCCTTCAGTGTGACGGGGAAGCGCAGGTCGGTCCAGTCATACCGGGCGATAATGTCCAAGGTGTACCTTGCGGGTCTCTGCTGATGCTCCGGGACGAACGCGGCCAGGATCGCATACATGAAGCACATGTCATCGTTGTTTTGGACATTGATGACTGCGTGCGTAGCGTCGATGTTTTTTGGCAGCGGAATAAACGCTCTGCTCCTGAGCGGCGTGTACTCGTTCAAGCGGATCTCCAGGTCACGTATGCGCAGGTAGGTCCAACCACTGCCCACCAACTCGCACTGCTCCTTCTTGTTCTTGATCGTATCGAACGTCGCGGAGAGGAAATCCACCAAGTCAGAGGCCTCGGTCAGCGGGACGTTCTTCGTGTTGAAGGAGCGCAAGCAAGTGGCCCCGTGGATGTTGGTGAACTCAAATTCCAGGACCATGTTCACCTTGATGCTGGGATGTCTGCTCCTCACGTCGGTCAAAAGATCAAAGACCTCCTGGAACAGGAAGACGAGCGCCTCCTCGACTGTCAGCAGGGCGTCCATCGGTTGAGACAGTCGAAAGGTGAGGAGGCGTCTGCGGAAGGCTCGATGCACGAGCTGGAACGCTGGGAGACCAGCACCCTCCATCGGCTCCTCCTCACTAGACCCCAGTTGTGGCTCTCTGCTGGGCCCCGGTTGCGGCTCCCTGCTGGGCCCCGGTTGAGGCTCCCTGCTAGGTCCCGGTTGCGGCTCCCTGCTGTGCCCCGGTTGAGGCTCCCTGCTCGGTCCGGGTTGCGGCTCCGCGCTGGGTGATAGAGGCGGCCAGAAGTGGTCTCGGACGAGGTTCAACACGACGGGGCAGCCGCGCGTCTGGTGGCGGTCCCGGTTGTGGCGGCGCATGAAGTCCCTGTCGCAGAAGGCGCAGCGGAACCTGGCTGCCCGAGCCTCCAACTCTGCTCCTCCGTCTACAACATATAATGAGAGTTACTACACTTATAAAACAGGGGGGTCAGGGGGGTCAGGGGGGTCAGGGGGGTCAGGGGGGTCGGGCGGGGGCCAGGGTGGTCAAGGTGTAAGGGGGGTCAGGGGGTAAAGGGGGTCAGGGTGGTCGGGGGGTCGGGGGGTGGGGGGGGTCAGGGGGGTCAGGGGGGTCGGGGGGGGGGGGTCAGGGGGTCGGGGGGGGGGATAGTTTAGGTTAGGATGGAGGAAGCTTGAACACTTACTACAATTTTTAAAGTTCAATTTATGTAAATATTAATTACAAGAAGTATTTTATGAAAAGGTAGCCTATAGATTATAGTTACTAACCTTGGAGCTCCTCCACAGGCTGTTGGTGGGCAGTAGTAGTGTGACGGTTGAGGTTGTCCCTTCGTGTAAATCGTCTACCACAAACGTTGCAGTCATGGCGTCTGTCGTTGTGGGCAGACTCTGTATGCCTCCTCAGGTTTTTGAAAAGGCTGAAGGTGCGACCACAGACCTCACACAAATGTTGGTTGTTCATCTACAACAACAAAGGATACGTTAAATAACTTTCTAGAGGAATGAAAAAATAAAAATATTAAAAAGAAACAACGATGATACGCTCAGAATAGCTCCACTGATTTATGTATGTCTCAAACATTGTAATGTCAGGTTCGAAATCAGTTAACTGGAAATTATCATTTGTTGGAAAGACCTAATACATTTAATATAGAGCTGTTTTAAAACAGGGTTTTAATTAAATTTCATTTTTGAATAAAGAGTTGAGAGTACGTCCAAAATAAAAGAAAATTTAAAAATGGTTATTTAATAAAATATTTCTACTTACGTTTAATTATTGAAGGTAATCAAAGCAGGAAGAAGTCACTAGTTAGGAGCACACAAATGAGCACTCGAACACATTCACAGATCAACTGAGGAGGATCATTAGGCACCACTCATTAAATAGCATTAGTCTGTGTATAGGAAACCACAAGTAAACAAGCGCTTGCCTCGAGGTATAATGGGGAGGGTGACATCATGTGGAGGAGGGCTTTGTGTAACTATTTACTTTAATTAATATTTATTTTAGTTCTTGTAAATTTTTACAAAAAAGGATTTACCACAAACTCTTCCCCGTATCTATCCCAATCGTTCACCAATAGCAAATACTGCTGTTCATACCGGATCCATTCCCAGTACTCCTTCTCGAATGGAAAGTCCTCCGCGAGGTACCTTCTGCCCTCCTCTACCACCCACATCTCATAATCATCACGCGGAAAGGTATGAATGTTCTTGTACCGCTCCGCTCTCCACAGCAGGTCGCTCTCGTACTGTTCCAAGTCGTAATGGATCCTCGGAACGCACTCTGCCGTAAACTTCTTATCAATGCGTCGAACACGCTTCCTCCACTCGTACCGAGGTTCCACTGGTCTCCACGCAGACTGGTATCTCACTCGCCTAACTTTCACAGTCTTTCCCTCCTCACCAACACTCACTTCAACCCGCTCGGTATCGCTGCTGCTGTCAGAGGACATGGTGCAACGACTCTCGACCATTAACTGAAGACAAGAGAGGAGTAAACAAGGTTGGTAAACAGCCCCGGGCGGTCACGTAGGCCCTAGCACGCGCCTCGACACGTGACGCTGCGGAGCCGCTCGCAGTTTGGTTTAGTCAAGCCGGCATACAACGTGTAACGAAGTCACATCAAATTCGGTCGGCAAACAGCCGAGATCCCATGAGGAAAACGCGTTAAAAAATTAATAGCGAGCCCGTTTAACGGTCGATTTTCAATTTTCTTTAAGGGATGGTTTACTTAGGTCGCGGCCCGACACGTGGTGAGGTTTCATCAAAATCGGTCGATAAACAGCTGAGATCCCATAAGGAAAACGCGGTTATAAATTAATAGCGGTCTTGTTTGATGGTGGATCTATGGGGTTCTTTCGTCATTCGCTTCCTCTGGGATAGGCCTACACTCTGGAAAAAGTCCCGTGGGAATCGGTAGGTAAATAGGCAAGTTATTAATTTTCAAAAATGTTTTCCTCATGTTCAAGGTCATCACGAAAAGTGCCGCAGATCGTGGGGGGGTCAGGGGGGTCGGGGGGGTCAGGGGGGGCAGGGGGGTCGCGGGGGGGGGTCAGGGGGGTCAGGGGGGGGTCGGCTCCTCAGCTCCTCATTCTGCGAAGGTGGTCCAGAACCGGCCATGGCCCCCTACTATCGTGTATGACCGTTTCCAACCGGGTTGGTCCCGACATCTGTGCGACCCTAGGGTGATGTAATCACCAGATTGGCAGATGGACTAACAAGATTGGCAAGATGGTTTTAGCTTCAAGCCCTATTGGCCTCCTGGGATCCCTGAGGTCACCAGGGGGGCAATATACCACTGGAATTGAAGGAAGTCTCAAACTTCTCCTTGAGACTCACTTTCCGGATTGCATTTTTGAGAGTGACTGTTTAGGCATGTCCGGCAACAGCGAAAGGGGCTCATGGCCAAGAGCTGATCGCGGAAGCTGGACTTTAGCCAGACGGATTGTCACACTTTCCAAAGTTAAATGGGCCATCAGCAAGTTTGGCCCTTTCAAATCTCCTGGGGGGGACGGTATCATACCGGCAATGTTACAGCAAGGACCGGAAGCTCTCTTGGTTCTCCTGTGCGAACTCTTCAGAGCAAGTCTGGCTTATGGGTACATTCCTCAAGCCTGGCGCCTCAGTAGGGTGGTCTTCATTCCCAAGAGAGGAAGAGCAGACTACTCAACGGCAAAATCATTTCGGCCTATCAGTCTCTCATCGTTTCTCTTGAAGATGCTGGAGAGACTGGTAGAAAGACATCTAAGAAAGGGAGTGCTTTCAGGTACTCCTCTCCATCGAAACCAGCATGCCTATCAGTCTGGTAAGTCCTGCGAAACCACCCTGCATCAACTTGTGAGCAGGGTGGAGGACAGCCTTGCTGCTAAGGAAATCGCTCTATGCACCTTCATGGACATTGAAGGTGCGTTTGACAATGTCACTTACACGGCCATGGTCCGGGCGGTGCGTGGGCGTGGTCTTGAGTCTGCTGTATGTAGGTGGATTGAGACCGTGCTCTGCTCCAGGCGGATTAGAGCCGATCTTCAAGGTAAATCGATAGTGATCGCACCCACGAGGGGTTGTCCGCAGGGAGGTGTGCTTTCGCCTCTTCTGTGGAACCTGGTGGTGGACGGTCTCCTTCGTGAGCTCACTAGCAGGGCGTCTTTGTCCAGGGCTATGCAGACGACATAGTCCTAATGGTACAGGGAAGGTTCACGAATATTGTTGCTGATGTCATGAATGTCAATCTTCAATATGTCAATGTCTGGTGTCTTGGAGAGGGTCTAAGCATAAACCCCTCAAAGACAGTAGTTGTTCCGTTCACAAGGAAAAAGAACCTGGAGTCTCTTTCCAGGCTGAGACTTGGACCAACACGGCTTGAAGTATCAGGTACAGTTAAATACCTAGGGCTGATAATTGATTCTAAGCTGACTTGGAATGATCATTTGAATAATACACTGCATAAGGTGAAATGGGCGCTCATGACGTCCAGGAGATTTGTAGGCTCCACGTGGGGGATCAAGCCTCACATAGCGCTGTGGCTGTACAAGGCAGTAATAAGGCCTCAAGTCACATATGGATCACTAGTCTGGTGGACAAAGGTGAACCAGACTACAGCCATAGCCAAACTCACTAGTTTACAAAGGTTGGGCACACTTCTAGTCACTGGAGCTTTCAGGAGTAGCCCGTCAGCAGCTCTCGAAGTTGCTCTTGGATTACTGCCTTTGGATATCTTCATCAAGGCAGATGCACGGAAATCAGCCTATCGATTAAAAGTCGCAGGCCAATGGAGGGAAGGCCTGTCTGGAACAGGCCATTGCACCATCACCAAAGCTGTTGCTCAAAACCCTGTGCTTGATATGACATCAGATGTCATGAGTACGGAGATGGTTTTCACTAAACCTTTTTCTGTTGGATTCTGCTCCAGAGAAGAGTGGACATCTGAGGAAGGGCCCTATTACAGGAAGGGCAGCCTTGTCTGGTACACGGACGGCTCTCTCATTGAAGGAAAATCCGGCTACGGGGTGTACAGTGAATCACCTAGAACAGAACTCTGTGCAAGTCTGGGACAACACTGTACTATTTTTCAAGCAGAAATTTGTGGCATCATGGGTTGTGCCAATCTAGGCATTGCCAGACGCTATTGCGACAAGCATATAGTAATCTTGTCAGATTGTCAGGCTGCCCTCAAGGCTCTTGACTCCAACGAAATCAAGTCAAAATTGGTGTGGGAATGTTACAACACACTCTGCAAACTCGCGACACGCAACTCGGTGCATCTTGGTTGGGTACCTGGCCATGTAGGCATAGGTGGCAATGAGTGTGCAGATAAGCTTGCTAAAAGAGGTTCCGGTATGCCATTCTTTGGTCCAGAGCCAAGCTGTGGCATAAGCAAAACAACTGCTTTTCACACAATAAACAAATGGTCCAGGGACTTACATCGCCAGCAATGGCAAGGTCATACTGGTCAAGCACTTGGCAAAAGGCTGCTAGCAGATACTAGCTCTTACTTCACTAACTGGTTGGTGAGGTTGGGCAGAGGTCGGGTTAAGCAGTTGATTGCTTTGATAACTGGACATGGCCATTTCAGGAAACATCTCCACACTCTCGGACTCAGAAATGAAAGTCAGGTGTATAGGCTCTGCAATCAGTCTGAAGAGACTGCCAAGCACATCATACTGGACTGCGAGAGACTCGGGGCAAGGAGAAGGGCTCTGTTTGGTTGTAAGCAACCAGGTGATGAAAGGGACGCTAGTATTGGTAAAAAACTCCTGGATCTCGTAAAGGGTAAGGGCATTGGTTTGCCATACTAACGTACTAGGGACACACAATAAGCTTCGGTTGACGTGTGAGGATCTTTGAATCTTTGGATCTCTGAATCCGTCCCTTCAACAACACATAAACATAAACATAATCACCAGATTGGCAGATGGACTAACCGGTTCATCATAAGCCCCGGTTCATAAGGGGGTAATGGCTGTTTGGAACACCCGCCCCCCCCACACCTAACACTCAATTTATTAGACAGTATAAGATAAATATAATATAATAATAATAAGGATAATATGTATTTTTTTATTTATGAGTAAAATGGTGTCATCCTGAGCTTTATAAGGATCTAAATATCTGGTAAATTACATTCCAAAGGACTCAGTTTCCATAATATTTCTAAATCTACCTTCTATTTCGTTTGATTAAATAATTGAATAATAAAGAAACAGGTAAAGATTTTATTAATCATTACAACAAGAATTTAAAAAATAATTACAAGAACAATATACATAATAAACAATAGCATCAGCATAATTATCATCAAATAAATTCGTTAAGTTAAATCCAAAGTTAGCTTAGAACTTAAGTAATAAATAACAACATCATCATTGTCAAACAAGTGTTTAATGAAAATGCTTTTGATTAAAAAAATTGTTCACTGAAATTATGATGACATATCTCTCGTCTTGGCTTGTACATTTTTTAAATATTAAATTATATTTTAATAGAAATAAATTATGAAGAATACAATCCTAGCAGAGTAAAGCGTGAAGGAGCCACAAACAAACAGTCATTCAGCTTTATCAAGGTCTACTAGAAGGATTAAATTAACTTTGCAACTAAAATAGTAATGAACATAAGTAGTGGGGAAATGAGACTTCTGGGGCGAAGTGACGTCACACGTCATGTGACCGGGTGTGCTGAGTAAATATATACGTCATCTGAGGCTGAGCCAGTGACGTAGGTGGTTTTGTGACGAAATGAGGGAAAGGTTAAAGTTCAAGGTCACGGGGGGGTATTTAAAAAAACTACTACCTGGCATGCTTAAAATTCGAATCGATAATCGATTTGATGCGATAGTTTTAATCGATAAAAACTATCGAATGAAAACAATCGAATGAAGCAATCGAATGATACGAGTGCGAGGTAGTACTATTACATTTATTACTTTATTTTATTTACAATGTTTGTCCTTATATATATTTTATTTACAATGCGAAGCTTCCCCCGTTGTTGTTTATAATAAAAGTTGTTAAACCCGACGAGTCGCAGCCATCATATTTCTTCCTGATGAAAGACGGTAAATATTTTGATCCCTGCACAGAGCCTTCTACGTTGTTTGTTGCGAACAGTTCTAAAGATAAACTGTAGCCAGTCGCTAGGATAAGTCTTAACTATTCTTTAAAAACTTCCAGGTCTGTATAAGTCGATAGATAAATTGAGTCACAATGAATACACCGAATCTTGAGTGACATGATAATGTTATTATGTGAAGAGCGCGGAGAGAGGTTAATGTTCACCAGTCAAGAGCCGACGGTGTACTGACTATTCGCAAGCTAGCGTTGTTCTGGTATTATATAAAATGGTGGGGGTAAACGTGTAGGATGGGGGGCAGGTGGTCACAAAGCAGCTGGCGTGGGGCAGATGGCGCGAAGCAGATGGTAGCTGGGGCAGGCAGGTGGTCGCAAAGCAGCTGGCACGAGGCGGATGATAATTCTTGAATTTTATTTAACTGTTTCCAAGTCTGTGTAACAGTAGATATAATAGCAAAGTTCTTTTTACCTTTAGCACATTCTTCCATGATTGTTTATTAAAATGTCCATCAAGAATGACATCATTCCTTCCGTATCAGATGGTGTTTTTGTAGAAACTTCATGCACTTGTATTTCACCAGATGTATTTTCATCAGTGACCTCTTCTTCAATATTATAAGAGGCAGATGTAGAAGAAACAGTAGTGTCTTGAAGTGGCGAGCCCATGTGTATTAGTCAGAAGCCTGAGGTACACTGATGTGACACAAGCATGTAGGATAGGTACCCCCACCACAACACTTCCCCCACCAAGTTTTTATATCGCGCAATAACCACGGAACATGCGTTAGTTATGGTTTAACTCTTACACTGTGAGGTTCGTAGCTCCGTAACTGCAAACTTCAATCATCCTTGCTCAACACTGTGATGTGTACAATTATAACAGTCACTGTGATGTAAACGATTGCATGTATCCATGTGTTGCTTCTTGTGTAGCAACACATGGCTAAGCGTGTTTCAGCCTTGGATATTCTACGACGGAACCGCTCACTGTCTGCTAAAAGCGTAGACATTCTATCTTCATAGTCAGAGGAGTAGAAGGTGGTGGCAAGCGGACTACTGAAGGACACCTTCCTCATATATCTGTAAAAGTGTGACATTTTCAGACTCTCTAGGTAGATTTTCATCCGTCAAGAGCTGGAAGTATAATGATGTAGCGCTAGCATGTATGATAGGCACCTACCCCCACCACAACGTTACCGTGTCCTTCAAAATGTTGTTATTAGCTACGGTTGCTATACCCTTCTAGACCAATCTAGAATCTGTTTGCACCATCTTGTTCGTCTGACAAAGCCGCGTAATTTGAGTACCCATTCGGTACACTTTAAACAATAAATAAAGAAGTTATTTAGGTTTATCCTTCAAAATAGCCGTTTTTTCAATGTTGCTGCTATACCCTTGGTCACATCTAAAATCGGTTTGCACCATCTTGTTCGTCTCGTCAAGCCGCGTAATTTGAGTACCCACATGACATAATTTGGAGTAACTTTGCCCCCCTTTTTTGGTCATGTTCAAGGTTAAGGTCAAGGTCAAGGTCACTTGCATAACCGGTTAGAAAGCGGCTTCACAAAGTAGGATGCACACAAACTCGAGACTAACAAGTCTCCTGCCTTGTTAAAGGCAAAGTCCCTAACTTGAAATGCTTCGGGTGGCCCTGAAAAGGACCGTTTGTGTTGTCTGGAAGAAGTTTGTGGTGGAGGAGTGGAGGAGGAGAAATCCGAGTTCTATTTTAGAAACCAATTAGCAGTTCCCTCTTGTCTGATAAAATAAAAGTCATTGCCACTTGGAACTTGACGTGGTGGTGGTGGAAGCGACCGTGGCAAATGTACTTTCATATACAAGTCTTCGCTGAAGAAAATGTAGATGTCCTCGCTCACCCTTGCCACAAATTTATAATTAATATTGACTTTGAGTTTCCTAAATTGAGTTGTTATGAAGGTCAAGGGCGTGACCAACTCATCTTCCTTCAACACCTTGGACGCCTCCATTACTTCATCGACGGTGGGAGGTTGAGGCTCACTTGAAGACGAAGTCGATGGACGTGGCTGACTTGAATTTGATGGTTGTTTAAAGTACAACGGATGACCTCGCAAATCTTTTTTAAGTCTTGATACTGAAGGACTTGGCTTCTTGAAGCCACTCCTCCTCTTCTCCACTTTCTTCTAGGACTCCTTCAAACGACACAGCTTCTCAGGGGTTACTGGGGACGACAACGTAGAGCGTGGTTCCAGTGCGAGAGGCAAAGCTAGAATGAGGTTGCCGACGGAGTATAGCAGATGACAAATTGAAACCTTGCTCTATCCATATATGGTTAGAAAGCTGGTGACTAGTTGTTGACCTTGTTACGTCATACCGTCATACCCCCTTTTTGGGTCAAGTTAAAGGTCAAGGTCACTGCCCCCCCGACATAAGTCATCACCCAATGGGTGTGGTCACCCCCCCACCACTGACTGCTGCCTTTATAAGCGGGAGCGTCCACGGTCTGTTCGCAGTAGCTTGCCGCCTGTTGATTGGGCATACGTCCCAGCGGGTTGCACTCTGCCGTAGCGTAGGTCTGATAAGTGTTCGTTGGGCCCGGTGCGCAATTAATAGATCATGCGCATTTGCATGTGCATCTTAGTTTGTTAAGCATGGTAGATTGTTTGATTATTGCTTGTAGTTTGCTGCTAGTATATGTAGTTAGTGTTTGTTATTATATTTGGTATTTTATTTACTGATGATATATATGTAGTTGTCTTACACGTCGAAATCCGGTCTTAACTTTTATCAAAGTTATTTAATATAATAAAAACTGGAAGGTTTCTCAAACAAGCCCTTTCCCTTTGGTTCGGCTAAGCAAACCGACCTGTCAAAACGGCCATGCAAACCGGTTGACTCCTATCTTACCTCTCCCGCACGAGAAACTTTTGTAAAATACCTTGGTCAAAACTTTGGTTCTCAGTTGCCTGACGGCCTTTGATTGTATATACGTACCATTGGGTTTCAGGATGCTGTTAGCCATTGTACCACCGACCTTGATCAGCTTTGTAAACTACCTTAGTTAATACAACCTGCAAACCATTTGTAACTTCTTGGGGGGTTAATTAATAAAAGGTTTATAGCCTATAACGTGAGTACTCTTCAAAATTTTCTTCCCTAATACAGAACGGGTAATAGAGCACCCACCGGTCCTGCTCTATTCCCCGTTTTGGCTACATGTTCAGATGACTTTGGGGACTTAGAAAATTCTCGTTTCTTAAAATATTGGAAGATATGTATTAATTTTTCGGGGAGAGATTAATGTTTAGTTATTACAATTATTGTTGTTTAATACAGAGCGGGGAACAGAGTGGTTTGTGGTTAAAGTGAGAATTACTTACTGCTCTGTTCCCCGTTTTTGGCAACTTGTTCAGATGACCTTGGGAATTAGAAAGTTTCTGTTTGGTAAAATATTGTAGATTGAATATTTGCTTGACACTTAAGGCTTTTGTAATAATTTTGTACATTGAATGTTTGCTTAACACTTAACGCTTTTATTTATTAACGTGACCTTGACCTACTTCACGACTTAGAAAATATTTTACATTGCTATAAAAGCTGGAATTATCCCCTCCCCCTCTTCTTTAGTTGTGGACTTAGAGATATGTCATGCGGACAAGGTAAACACAATAATGTTATATTAAAAATAAAAATTGTGTTTTGATGATATGGCAATCACCTTTTAACATGGAAATTTTCCATTTCATCAAAACATTGTACAATGAATTTTGTGTAAAACGGATAACTATGACCCTTGTTTGATCTTAGAGCTATTTTGCGTTCCTTATAAATTAATTAATTTATAGCAAGGTAAATCCTTTGCTATTTTACAAAACATTTTATTTGACCTTGACCCAGTTAACGAACTTGGAATATATCATTGTACACTTTATAGCTTCGGAACAATTTAGTAACAAGCCCCCTATCATTTACCCTTCACCACGGATCGTCGGCTATAAAAGCGGGAGCTGACTGCAGAGGTCTCACAGTCTCAGGCTGACAGCCTCACTAGCTGTTCGCCTTAGCTGTCTGTAATAGCATCTTTAGTAAAGAGGTGGTACCCCTGTACACTAAAAATTCTACCTTAGCATGTTCGTTTGTTATGCATGTTAGTTTGTTTGTTAGATTATAGATTGCATTTTGCTGCTAGAAAATGTAGTTAGTGTTGGTGTTTGTAATTATTTGTGATGTTGGTGTTTGAAGTGTGTATTTACTAATGAAATATGTACTTTTCTTTTACGCTTTAAAACTGAGTAAAATCTTTATTTATTTATATCAAGGGGGTTTTTATCAAAGTAAATTAATATGTTTCTCTCAAATAAACCCTCTCCTAACCCCTTACAAAAAGGTATGGCGCGAAAACCGGTTGACATAACCTATCTTAACCCTCACGCACGAGAAACGTTAGTAAATATTAAGAATGTTAAGTCGGTCTTTGTAAACTGACCTTGGTCAAAACTTTGGTTCGCAGTTGCCTGGCGCCCTTTGATTGTATATACGTACCATTGGGTTTCAGGATGCTGTTAGCCATTGTACTACCGACCTTGGTTGGTCTTTGTAAAATTAACCTTAATTGATCAGTTTGTTTAAATATCTGTATTTTTTTTCTTTTAGGGGAGTGATTTTTCGGGGGATAGGTTAGTGACCCTTTATCAGGTTTATGCCTATAATGGTGACCTTTTAACTAATCCTCTTCCCCTAATATAGAGCGGGGAATAGAGAAGTTTGTGATCCAAGTGATAATAACTTACTGATCTATTCCCCGTTTTGGCAACATGTTTAGATGGCCATGGGGACTTAGAAAATTCTCGTTTGTTACAATATTGTAAGATATGTATTGATTTTTCGGGGAGAGATTAATGTTTACTTATTACACTTATTGTTTTTTAATACAGAGTGGGGAACAGAGTAGTTTGTGGTTCAAGTGAGAATTACTTACTGCTCTGTTCCCCGTTTTGGCAAGTTATTTAGATGACCTTGGGACTTAGAAAATTTCTATTTGGTAAAATATTGGAATATATATTTATTCCTTACAGCAATATCCCTTCCTTAACACTTGTACTCCCACCACTTACATTGGGTATAAAAGAGGTTCCCCATCACTGGTAAAATCATTCTGCTGCTTGTGCTTGCTCTCCTCAGAACCATGGCACATATCAGGAAGCAACCCAGACCGATGAAGTTGAACGTGGCGAAAACACCGCTTCTTTCACCCACTACCTCTTCAACACCAACTTCTACTGTTTCTACTGCACCGTCTCTACCCCAGCAGGCTTCATCTTCGCAGGGTTCTGTATCATCAAGTCTTCCATCCATACTCCACCAAGCATTAATGATGTCTTGCATTCTCAAAGAAAATGTGTCTGATTCGCCACAAGCTTCTCCATCTTCTCCATCAAAACCTTCTCCATCACCAAGGTCAAGGTTTCCATCAAAATCTTCTCCATCTTTTCCAACACTAAGGTCAATATCTTCTTCATCATTAAGCTCGGGATCCTCTTCATTATCATCGAGCTCGGTATCATCTTCCTCATCATCATCGAGTTCGGGATCCTCAAGTTCTTCTCCCGCCAGACCTTCTTCACCTTCTACACCATCTGCAACTGTCCGTCCTTCTTCTCCAACCAGACCTTCTACACCTTCTGCAAGTGTCCTTCCCCGTCCTTCAGTAACCTGCATAAACAACGAATCTCCTTCAGAGAAATTTAAACAATTAAAAGCCTTGAGAAAACAGTCTATACTTCCTGCATCAAAATGCAGCTACATATTAAAAAAGGTACAAGGAAAGGGGAACGTTGTAATAAGTCTTGTGTTTTAAATGAAGAAGTATGCAGATCACATTTAAAACAAAATCACAAGGGTACCGCTTATCTTTCTACACCTCATCCAACAGTGAAACCAACCAAAATTCTAATTAATAAGCTTTGTATAAATAAACGATACTTTTTGTTAAATAAAAGGGCTTTGCAAAGGTGGTGGTTCAATATGAAGGTAAACTGTACTATTTAGAGTTGCCTAGAGCCATGGACCTCCACTTCGAAAAACTTACCAAAAAGGACTATTTAATTCAAAATTATTCATAATTATCCACTGTGTGATAATGATTGTGTGTGTGGAAATGATTCCACTGTGTGGAAAACATTAAAATAAAAAAGACCAAAAAGTTTATTCCAAATTAAAATAAAGTTTTCCAAATTAAAAAATTGTGAACCACCTATTTAAAATCTTTGGCATATGCTGCAAAATGTAAATAGGTTGTCCACACTTTTTTTAAATGCTACAACAACCTTGACCTAGATATTGGAAATAGAAAAATTATTCTAAGTCAAAGATATGATTTAAGAGGAAAGAGGGGAGGGGATTCACAAAAACTGGTTTCCCCTCCCTGTGAAACCAATTCATGTGAGGTGCTGCGGTCCTTTGTTAGAGCCATTCCTAATCAGACATTGTAACAAGCAACACCGTGAGCAGCGCCAACAACAATATGTGGGGAGATGCGGTTTGTGGGGAGGAGTTGGTAGCAACTCTTGACGCTACCGAGGTTGAGCAAACTACATCCCAGCAGACAACAAGCAACACCATTAGCAGTGCCAACAACAATATTTGGGGAGATGCGGTTAGTGAGGAGGAGTTGGTAGCAACTCTTTGGCTACCGAGGTTGAGCAAGGAGCGGTGATGCAAACTACATCCCAGCAGCCTAGGACTTATGAACAGGTCCTGGAGGAATATAAGAACGCGTACGATTATACCTGCAAGAGGCGGTGTGGGCAGCCGCAATGTCTAGAGCAGGAGGATGAGATGGAAGCAGATTGTCGGCTGGTCACCAAACTAGAGGAAGAACTTCGGTGAGCAAAGAAGTCATCTCAATAGTTTTAAGATGAATTTATTGTATATAATTAAATGTATTCGTGATGTCAACAAAAATTTACAACGACCTTGACCTAGATATTGAACTTAGAAATATTATACTAAGTCAAAGATATGATTCAAGAAGAGAGAGTAGGGTTACTCTAATCGTAAGGGTAAATGGTTATTTAAGCGATCGCTTCGGAATAAAGTTATTAGTCAGCTATGGATACTCCAGCAGGCACATCCAACTCAAGACCTCTCAAAACCGTGAGAAGCAATGCGCCATGGCGGAAAATGAGAGCAATATTCAACGACTGTTCTATCCCTGCATCAACTCTAGTAGTTAGCAGAAGGGTAAAAAACGTTGATCAGTTGCTTGCTTTAAGAAGATTACTACTACGGTATCTCGATATAGAGGTTGGTTGTGAATATTACTTGTGGCGACTGACGGGTGAATAGTATAGTAGTGAAGAGGAAGCATTCAAAACAAACTGTAAAATAAAGTTATATAAAATGCTTGGTAATATGGTAAGGTTAATCGATAAGGGATGGATCATCAACATTACATTCCACATTAATCCAAACCTTTCATTAAATAAAAAAAGGAGAACATTAAAATACAGAGTGGGGAATAGATCAGTTTGCGGTCAAAGTGAGAACCACTTACTGCTCTATTCCCCGTTTTGGTATTATGTCTAGGTGAACTTGACCCACTCACGAGACTTAGACAATTTGTGGATAGTATTGATTTGTTAGTTAAAACACTTTTCCCTATCACTTGCACTTGCACCACTTACCTCCACCACCACCGGAATCGGGTATAAAAGGAGGTTTCCCATCAGTGGTAAAATCAGTCTGCTACTTGGAATCATATCGCCCAGAGACAACATTTTCCCTTCTAAGAAGACTATAGTGGAAATGCTTTAAAATATTCCAGTAAATATAAACGAAGATGAAGACGAAGACGATTCAGAGATGGAAGATGAACTATTTAGTGAGCTTGAACTACTGAGTGAGTTTGCCAGCAGTGAACCATATCTTGGAGGGATGGAGCAGTTGACTGACGACGACGACGACAATGATCCAGAATTTCATCATCAGTTGCATTGTTTGGAGGAAATGGACCTTGTTGATAGTGAAACCCCTCCAAGCAGTATTAATATCAATGACGCAGTTCTAAATGCAGTCACAGGGAACTTCAGTGTTTGTTGTCGCTTATTTAGTGATATGAGCTCATCATCATCATCATCATCATCGGATGAATCTGAATAAGTTTTCGTTTTCTTCGAATAGTTCACTTTAAATACAGAGCGGGGAATAGATCAGTTTGTGGTTCAAGTGAGAATCACTTACTGCTCTATTCCCAGTTTTGATAACATCTTGGTATAATCTTAACCCACTTACAATTCTTTTAAAAAGTTGAAGTAACTTATACATTTAATGATGAGGAAACTTCTGGATTTGTCCTGGTTAAATACAGAGCGGGGAATAGATCAGTTTATGGTTTAAATAAAATCATTTACTATTCTATTCCCCGTTTTGGCAATATGTTTAAATGACCTTGATCGACCTTGACCCAATTACAGAATTTCGTAGCCTCCAGCTATAATAGTAAACTTAACTTATACTTACCCCCACCACTTTTGCTAGGGTATAAATCTAGGTGCATTTGCGGTGGGTTTCTTATTACTGCGTTGACCTTTGTGGAGATCACACCTACATTATGTATTGCTGCGATATTTGTAAGACTTCATTTAAGGATGAATTTATTTTAATAAATCATAAAGAAATTAAACATAACACCAATCAGAATGAAGTATATGAAGAAGAATTGAAATAAATAGATCAAATGTTAGCTCAACACCGAGATTTAAGACCAAGTGTTATTCAATATGCACAAACAACACCATCAACATCGAATTCTACCTCTGCTTTATCTAAACTTCACCGTCCTTCAACATCAACAGCTGCATTGACTTCTACGCCTGCTCTGTCTACACTTCACCGTCCTTTAAACAAATTTAAACAATTAAAAGCCTTGAGAAAACAGTCTATACTTCCTGCATCAAAATGCAGCTACATATTAAAAAGGTACAAGGAAAGGGGAACGTTGTAATAAGTCTTGTGTTTTAAATAAAGAAGTATGCAGATCACATTTAAAACAAAATCACAAGGGTACCGCTTATCTTTCTACACCTCATCCAACAGTGAAACCAACCAAAATTCTAATTAATAAGCTTTGTAAAAATAAACGATACTTTTTGTTAAATAAAAGGGCTTTGCAAAGGTGGTGGTTCAATATGAAGGTAAACTGTACTATTTAGAGTTGCCTAGAGCCATGGACCTCCACTTCGAAAAACTTACCAAAAAGGACTATTTAATTCAAAATTATTCATAATTATCCACTGTGTGATAATGATTGTGTGTGTGGAAATGATTCCACTGTGTGGAAAACATTAAAATAAAAAAGACCAAAAAGTTTATTCCAAATTAAAATAAAGTTTTCCAAATTAAAAAATTGTGAACCACCTATTTAAAATCTTTGGCATATGCTGCAAAATGTAAATAGGTTGTCCACACTTTTTTTAAATGCTACAACAACCTTGACCTAGATATTGGAAATAGAAAAAATATTCTAAGTCAAAGATATGATTTAAGAGGAAAGAGGGGAGGGGATTCACAAAAACTGGTTTCCCCTCCCTGTGAAACCAATTCATGTGAGGTGCTGCGGTCCTTTGTTAGAGCCATTCCTAATCAGACATTGTAACAAGCAACACCATGAGCAGCGCCAACAACAATATGTGGGGAGATGCGGTTTGTGAGGAGGAGTTGGTAGCAACTCTTGACGCTACCGAGGTTGAGCAAACTATATCCCAGCAGCCAACAAGCAACACCATAAGCAGTGCCAACAACAATATTTGGGGAGATGCGGTTAGTGAGGAGGAGTTGGTAGCAACTCTTTGGCTACCGAGGTTGAGCAAGGAGCGGTGATGCAAACTACATCCCAGCAGCCTAGGACTTATGAACAAGTCCTGGAGGAATATAAGAACGCGTACGATTATACCTGCAAGAGGCGGTGTGGGCAGCCGCAATGTCTAGAGCAGGAGGATGAGATGGAAGCTGATTGTCGGCTGGTCACCAAACTAGAGGAAGAACTTCGGCGAGCAAAGAAGTCATCTCAATAGTTTTAAGATGAATTTATTGTATATAATTAAATGTATTCGTGATGTCAACAAAAATTTACAACGACCTTGACCTAGATATTGAACTTAGAAATATTATACTAAGTCAAAGATATATTTCAAGAAGAGAGAGTAGGGTTACTCTAATCGTAAGGGTAAATGGTTATTTAAGCGATCGCTTCGGAATAAAGTTATTAGTCAGCTATGGATACTCCAGCAGGCACATCCAACTCAAGACCTCTCAAAACCGTGAGAATCAATGCGCCATGGCGGAAAATGAGAGCAATAATCAACGACTGTTCTATCCCTGCATCAACTCTAGTAGTTAGCAGAAGGGTAAAAAACGTTGATCAGTTGCTTGCTTTAAGAAGATTACTACTACGGTATCTCGATATAGAGGTTGGTTGTGAATATTACTTGTGGCGACTGACGGGTGAATAGTATAGTAGTGAAGAGGAAGCATTCAAAACAAACTGTAAAATAAAGTTATATAAAATGCTTGGTAATATGGTAAGGTTAATCGATAAGGGATGGATCATCAACATTACATTCTACATTAATCCAAACCTTTCATTAAATAAAAAAAGGAGAACATTAAAATACAGAGTGGGGAATAGATCAGTTTGCGGTCAAAGTGAGAACCACTTACTGCTCTATTCCCCGTTTTGGTATTATGTCTAGGTGAACTTGACCCACTCACGAGACTTAGACAATTTGTGGATAGTATTGATTTGTTAGTTAAAACACTTTTCCCTATCACTTGCACTTGCACCACTTACCTCCACCACCACCGGAATCGGGTATAAAAGGAGGTTTCCCATCAGTGGTAAAATCAGTCTGCTACTTGGAATCATATCGCCCAGAGACAACATTTTCCCTTCTAAGAAGACTATAGTGGAAATGCTTTAAAATATTCCAGTAAATATAAACGAAGATGAAGACGAAGACGATTCAGAGATGGAAGATGAACTATTTAGTGAGCTTGAACTACTGAGTGAGTTTGCCAGCAGTGAACCATATCTTGGAGGGATGGAGCAGTTGACTGACGACGACGACGACAATGATCCAGAATTTCATCATCAGTTGCATTGTTTGGAGGAAATGGACCTTGTTGATAGTGAAACCCCTCCAAGCAGTATTAATATCAATGACGCAGTTCTAAATGCAGTCACAGGGAACTTCAGTGTTTGTTGTCGCTTATTTAGTGATATGAGCTCATCATCATCATCATCATCATCGGATGAATCTGAATAAGTTTTCGTTTTCTTCGAATAGTACACTTTAAATACACAGCGGGGAATAGATCAGTTTGTGGTTCAAGTGAGAATCACTTACTGCTCTATTCCCAGTTTTGATAACATCTTGGTATAATCTTAACCCACTTACAATTCTTTTAAAAAGTTGAAGTAACTTATACATTTAATGATGAGGAAACTTCTGGATTTGTCCTGGTTAAATACAGAGCGGGGAATAGATCAGTTTATGGTTTAAATAAAATCATTTACTATTCTATTCCCCGTTTTGGCAATATGTTTAAATGACCTTGATCGACCTTGACCCAATTACAGAATTTCGTAGCCTCCAGCTATAATAGTAAACTTAACTTATACTTACCCCCACCACTTTTGCTAGGGTATAAATCTAGGTGCATTTGCGGTGGGTTTCTTATTACTGCGTTGACCTTTGTGGAGATCACACCTACATTATGTATTGCTGCGATATTTGTAAGACTTCATTTAAGGATGAATTTATTTTAATAAATCATAAAGAAATTAAACATAACACCAATCAGAATGAAGTATATGAAGAAGAATTGAAATAAATAGATCAAATGTTAGCTCAACACCGAGATTTAAGACCAAGTGTTATTCAATATGCACAAACAACACCATCAACATCGAATTCTACCTCTGCTTTATCTAAACTTCACCGTCCTTCAACATCAACAGCTGCATTGACTTCTACGCCTGCTCTGTCTACACTTCACCGTCCTTTAAACAAATTTAAACAATTAAAAGCCTTGAGAAAACAGTCTATACTTCCTGCATCAAAATGCAGCTACATATTAAAAAGGTACAAGGAAAGGGGAACGTTGTAATAAGTCTTGTGTTTTAAATAAAGAAGTATGCAGATCACATTTAAAACAAAATCACAAGGGTACCGCTTATCTTTCTACACCTCATCCAACAGTGAAACCAACCAAAATTCTAATTAATAAGCTTTGTAAAAATAAACGATACTTTTTGTTAAATAAAAGGGCTTTGCAAAGGTGGTGGTTCAATATGAAGGTAAACTGTACTATTTAGAGTTGCCTAGAGCCATGGACCTCCACTTCGAAAAACTTACCAAAAAGGACTATTTAATTCAAAATTATTCATAATTATCCACTGTGTGATAATGATTGTGTGTGTGGAAATGATTCCACTGTGTGGAAAACATTAAAATAAAAAAGACCAAAAAGTTTATTCCAAATTAAAATAAAGTTTTCCAAATTAAAAAATTGTGAACCACCTATTTAAAATCTTTGGCATATGCTGCAAAATGTAAATAGGTTGTCCACACTTTTTTTAAATGCTACAACAACCTTGACCTAGATATTGGAAATAGAAAAAATATTCTAAGTCAAAGATATGATTTAAGAGGAAAGAGGGGAGGGGATTCACAAAAACTGGTTTCCCCTCCCTGTGAAACCAATTCATGTGAGGTGCTGCGGTCCTTTGTTAGAGCCATTCCTAATCAGACATTGTAACAAGCAACACCATGAGCAGCGCCAACAACAATATGTGGGGAGATGCGGTTTGTGAGGAGGAGTTGGTAGCAACTCTTGACGCTACCGAGGTTGAGCAAACTATATCCCAGCAGCCAACAAGCAACACCATAAGCAGTGCCAACAACAATATTTGGGGAGATGCGGTTAGTGAGGAGGAGTTGGTAGCAACTCTTTGGCTACCGAGGTTGAGCAAGGAGCGGTGATGCAAACTACATCCCAGCAGCCTAGGACTTATGAACAAGTCCTGGAGGAATATAAGAACGCGTACGATTATACCTGCAAGAGGCGGTGTGGGCAGCCGCAATGTCTAGAGCAGGAGGATGAGATGGAAGCAGATTGTCGGCTGGTCACCAAACTAGAGGAAGAACTTCGGCGAGCAAAGAAGTCATCTCAATAGTTTTAAGATGAATTTATTGTATATAATTAAATGTATTCGTGATGTCAACAAAAATTTACAACGACCTTGACCTAGATATTGAACTTAGAAATATTATACTAAGTCAAAGATATGATTCAAGAAGAGAGAGTAGGGTTACTCTAATCGTAAGGGTAAATGGTTATTTAAGCGATCGCTTCGGAATAAAGTTATTAGTCAGCTATGGATACTCCAGCAGGCACATCCAACTCAAGACCTCTCAAAACCGTGAGAATCAATGCGCCATGGCGGAAAATGAGAGCAATAATCAACGACTGTTCTATCCCTGCATCAACTCTAGTAGTTAGCAGAAGGGTAAAAAACGTTGATCAGTTGCTTGCTTTAAGAAGATTACTACTACGGTATCTCGATATAGAGGTTGGTTGTGAATATTACTTGTGGCGACTGACGGGTGAATAGTATAGTAGTGAAGAGGAAGCATTCAAAACAAACTGTAAAATAAAGTTATATAAAATGCTTGGTAATATGGTAAGGTTAATCGATAAGGGATGGATCATCAACATTACATTCTACATTAATCCAAACCTTTCATTAAATAAAAAAAGGAGAACATTAAAATACAGAGTGGGGAATAGATCAGTTTGCGGTCAAAGTGAGAACCACTTACTGCTCTATTCCCCGTTTTGGTATTATGTCTAGGTGAACTTGACCCACTCACGAGACTTAGACAATTTGTGGATAGTATTGATTTGTTAGTTAAAACACTTTTCCCTATCACTTGCACTTGCACCACTTACCTCCACCACCACCGGAATCGGGTATAAAAGGAGGTTTCCCATCAGTGGTAAAATCAGTCTGCTACTTGGAATCATATCGCCCAGAGACAACATTTTCCCTTCTAAGAAGACTATAGTGGAAATGCTTTAAAATATTCCAGTAAATATAAACGAAGATGAAGACGAAGACGATTCAGAGATGGAAGATGAACTATTTAGTGAGCTTGAACTACTGAGTGAGTTTGCCAGCAGTGAACCATATCTTGGAGGGATGGAGCAGTTGACTGACGACGACGACGACAATGATCCAGAATTTCATCATCAGTTGCATTGTTTGGAGGAAATGGACCTTGTTGATAGTGAAACCCCTCCAAGCAGTATTAATATCAATGACGCAGTTCTAAATGCAGTCACAGGGAACTTCAGTGTTTGTTGTCGCTTATTTAGTGATATGAGCTCATCATCATCATCATCATCATCGGATGAATCTGAATAAGTTTTCGTTTTCTTCGAATAGTTCACTTTAAATACAGAGCGGGGAATAGATCAGTTTGTGGTTCAAGTGAGAATCACTTACTGCTCTATTCCCAGTTTTGATAACATCTTGGTATAATCTTCACCCACTTACAATTCTTTGAAAAAGTTGAAGTAACTTATACATTTAATGATGAGGAAACTTCTGGATTTGTCCTGGTTAAATACAGAGCGGGAATAGATCAGTTTATGGTTTAAATGAAATCATTTACTATTCTATTCCCCGTTTTGGCAATATGTTTAAATGACCTTGACCGACCTTGACCCAATTACAGAATTTCGTAGCCTCCAGCTACAATAGTAAACTTAACTTATACTTACCCCCACCACTTTTGCTAGGGTATAAATCGAGGTGCATTTGCGGTGGTTTTCTTATTACTGCGTTGACCTTTGTGGAGATCACACCTACATTATGTATTGCTGCGATATTTGTAAGACTTCATTTAAGGATGAATTTATTTTAATAAATCATAAAGAAATTAAACATAACACCAATCAGAATGAAGTATATGAAGAAGAATTGAAATAAATAGATCAAATGTTAGCTCAACACCGAGATTTAAGACCAAGTGTTATTCAATATGCACAACCAACACCATCAACATCGAATTCTACCTCTGCTTTATCTAAACTTCACCGTCCTTCAACATCAACAGCTGCATTGACTTCTACGCCTGCTCTGTCTACACTTCACCGTCCTTTAAACAAATTTAAACAATTAAAAGCCTTGAGAAAACAGTCTATACTTCCTGCATCAAAATGCAGTTACATATTAAAAAAGGTACAAGGAAAGGGGAACGTTGTAATAAGTCTTGTGTTTTAAATGAAGAAGTATGCAGATCACATTTAAAACAAAATCACAAGGGTACCGCTTATCTTTCTACACCTCATCCAACAGTGAAACCAACCAAAATTCTAATTAATAAGCTTTGTATAAATAAACGATACTTTTTGTTAAATAAAAGGGCTTTGCAAAGGTGGTGGTTCAATATGAAGGTAAACTGTACTATTTAGAGTTGCCTAGAGCCATGGACCTCCACTTCGAAAAACTTACCAAAAAGGACTATTTAATTCAAAATTATTCATAATTATCCACTGTGTGATAATGATTGTGTGTGTGGAAATGATTCCACTGTGTGGAAAACATTAAAATAAAAAAGACCAAAAAGTTTATTCCAAATTAAAATAAAGTTTTCCAAATTAAAAAATTGTGAACCACCTATTTAAAATCTTTGGCATATGCTGCAAAATGTAAGTAGGTTGTCCACACTTTTTTTAAATGCTACAACAACCTTGACCTAGATATTGGAAATAGAAAAATTATTCTAAGTCAAAGATATGATTTAAGAGGAAAGAGGGGAGGGGATTCACAAAAACTGGTTTCCCCTCCCTGTGAAACCAATTCATGTGAGGTGCTGCGGTCCTTTGTTAGAGCCATTCCTAATCAGACATTGTAACAAGCAACACCATGAGCAGCGCCAACAACAATATGTGGGGAGATGCGGTTTGTGGGGAGGAGTTGGTAGCAACTCTTGACGCTACCGAGGTTGAGCAAACTACATCCCAGCAGCCAACAAGCAACACCATTAGCAGTGCCAACAACAATTTCTGGGGAGATGCGGTTAGTGAGGAGGAGTTGGTAGCAACTCTTTGGCTACCGAGGTTGAGCAAGGAGCGGTGATGCAAACTACATCCCAGCAGCCTAGGACTTATGAACAAGTCCTGGAGGTATATAAGAACGCGTACGATTATACCTGCAAGAGGCGGTGTGGGCAGCCGCAATGTCTAGAGCAGGAGGATGAGATGGAAGCAGATTGTCGGCTGGTCACCAAACTAGAGGAAGAACTTCGGCGAGCAAAGAAGTCATCTCAATAGTTTTAAGATGAATTTATTGTATATAATTAAATGTATTCGTGATGTCAACAAAAATTTACAACGACCTTGACCTAGATATTGAACTTAGAAATATTATACTAAGTCAAAGATATGATTCAAGAAGAGAGAGTAGGGTTACTCTAATCGTAAGGGTAAATGGTTATTTAAGCGATCGCTTCGGAATAAAGTTATTAGTCAGCTATGGATACTCCAGCAGGCACATCCAACTCAAGACCTCTCAAAACCGTGAGAAGCAATGCGCCATGGCGGAAAATGAGAGCAATAATCAACGACTGTTCTATCCCTGCATCAACTCTAGTAGTTAGCAGAAGGGTAAAAAACGTTGATCAGTTGCTTGCTTTAAGAAGATTACTACTACGGTATCTCGATATAGAGGTTGGTTGTGAATATTACTTGTGGCGACTGACGGGTGAATAGTATAGTAGTGAAGAGGAAGCATTCAAAACAAACTGTAAAATAAAGTTATATAAAATGCTTGGTAATATGGTAAGGTTAATCGATAAGGGATGGATCATCAACATTACATTCTACATTAATCCAAACCTTTCATTAAATAAAAAAAGGAGAACATTAAAATACAGAGTGGGGAATAGATCAGTTTGCGGTCAAAGTGAGAACCACTTACTGCTCTATTCCCCGTTTTGGTATTATGTCTAGGTGAACTTGACCCACTCACGAGACTTAGACAATTTGTGGATAGTATTGATTTGTTAGTTAAAACACTTTTCCCTATCACTTGCACTTGCACCACTTACCTCCACCACCACCGGAATCGGGTATAAAAGGAGGTTTCCCATCAGTGGTAAAATCAGTCTGCTACTTGGAATCATATCGCCCAGAGACAACATTTTCCCTTCTAAGAAGACTATAGTGGAAATGCTTTAAAATATTCCAGTAAATATAAACGAAGATGAAGACGAAGACGATTCAGAGATGGAAGATGAACTATTTAGTGAGCTTGAACTACTGAGTGAGTTTGCCAGCAGTGAACCATATCTTGGAGGGATGGAGCAGTTGACTGACGACGACGACGACAATGATCCAGAATTTCATCATCAGTTGCATTGTTTGGAGGAAATGGACCTTGTTGATAGTGAAACCCCTCCAAGCAGTATTAATATCGATGACGCAGTTCTAAATGCAGTCACAGGGAACTTCAGTGTTTGTTGTCGCTTATTTAGTGATATGAGCTCATCATCATCATCATCATCATCGGATGAATCTGAATAAGTTTTCGTTTTCTTCGAATAGTTCACTTTAAATACAGAGCGGGGAATAGATCAGTTTGTGGTTCAAGTGAGAATCACTTACTGCTCTATTCCCAGTTTTGATAACATCTTGGTATAATCTTAACCCACTTACAATTCTTTGAAAAAGTTGAAGTAACTTATACATTTAATGATGAGGAAACTTCTGGATTTGTCCTGGTTAAATACAGAGCGGGGAATAGATCAGTTTATGGTTTAAATAAAATCATTTACTATTCTATTCCCCGTTTTGGCAATATGTTTAAATGACCTTGACCGACCTTGACCCAATTACAGAATTTCGTAGCCTCCAGCTACAATAGTAAACTTAACTTATACTTACCCCCACCACTTTTGCTAGGGTATAAATCTAGGTGCATTTGCGGTGGTTTTCTTATTACTGCGTTGACCTTTGTGGAGATCACACCTACATTATGTATTGCTGCGATATTTGTAAGACTTCATTTAAGGATGAATTTATTTTAATAAATCATAAAGAAATTAAACATAACACCAATCAGAATGAAGTATATGAAGAAGAATTGAAATAAATAGATCAAATGTTAGCTCAACACCGAGATTTAAGACCAAGTGTTATTCAATATGCACAACCAACACCATCAACATCGAATTCTACCTCTGCTTTATCTAAACTTCACCGTCCTTCAACATCAACAGATGCATTGACTTCTACGCCTGCTCTGTCTACACTTCACCGTCCTTCAACATCAACAGCGTGTAACCATGTAAAATAGATTATAATTTGAAATCACACAAAGCAAAATTATACATTTTCTGTTGTAGTGTAATAATTAAACTTGTCTTTAAAAGGGGAATCTACCTTTTGTTGAGTGGTAGAGCTGCAGCTGGTATGAAATTCAAATAAGCTGTTTGTCATATTCTGGTTACTGGAAAAAGTGGACTGGAAATGAGTGGTTGCTGTAGAAATTGTAAGTCTGATTGAATTGTTAATAATTAATTAATTGAGAATTTAAAGCGAATAAAATGTATTTCTGTATTTTGTTAATTTGATTATTTTGAATTTAAAGATGTAATTTAATTGATTTTGATCTATTTTAACTGTTGTAGGAAAATGTAAAGTTGTAGACAAACCTGTTTCATTTGGTTCAAGTAAAAGCACATTATTACTACAATGTTCTAGGATCTTCTATCCAATGTTTTATGTATTTTTAATTTAATAGAGAATAGTAATTAGTCTTGTTTTTATTGTTTGCAGACAGAAATCAACCACACTTACGATAGTCCAGAAAAACCAGTCAAAACCTGTACAGTAAGACCGAACCATATTATAACTATTGGTGAAGGGTTATATTCAGTATAAAGTATATGACCATGGCTTGTCTGTAATTTTGTTAAATTGTTTTGAAAGTTTTTTATTTTAATACACAGCAAAGTTTAATTTCATGATCTGGCTGTATGATTTTCCTCACTCTACCAGCTATTATTAAAACCCCCTAAATTCAATAATATGATATCCTTTATTGGCATTTGAGGGTACATAAGTGCGCAACTCTGCTAATATATAAAAAAATCTGGTAGAAGGGAAGATTGAAATGTTACCATAAACTGTATAAATTGGCGCAAGTAACTAAGTGCAGTATAGTGTCAAGATGTCAGACTATAATTTAAATTACCTCAAGAAAGATGAACTATTATATGAAATTAGGCTCCGAGGGGAAGAAAGCAATAATAGTGATGTAGATTCATTAAGGAAAAAGTTAAGATCTTCTGTTAATCAGCCTACTGATGTAGCGAATTTGCAAGGGCACTATACCTTATCCACTGAAATAGCTTGTATTAGGGAAAAATGTGAATTAGCTGATTCTCTCATTGAACATTGTAGGGAAAATCCGACTAAGCTGAAAATAGCTAAGCTAAAAGCAAAACTGTCACACTTGCAAAACCGAACTTTATCCTTATTGAAATGAAAATGAGAACAAGAGAAAAGAGATAGCTTGGATAAATTAAACGAGCAAATTAGCGACAGTTTCAAGAAATTCGAGGAATTAAAACATACCTTCAAAGACCAGGAGATGGGGGAATTTGAGGAGCAGTTAAACACTTCTTTAGTCGAGGAGGAGGCGATTCAAGAAAAATTTGAACAGTCAAAGTTAGTAGAGGCCCTGAGTTCTTCAACCCCTCAAAAATCTGTTGAGCGACCTAACCTAACCACAGTTAATGAACCTAAAGTTGTCCCTAGGGATGTTCACCAAGAAAATGTACCCAGTATGAGCGTTAAAAATCTACCTAGGCCCATTCCAGTTGTAAATAGTAGTATTAGTTCAAATGGTATTTTTGCAAAGTTGTCAAACCCTTTAGAAAGTTATTTGCAAAAATTTCCTTTATGCAATGAATTGGAAACTACGCCTTTGTTACAATTTCTCAGGAATTTAGTCACTATTCAAAATGAGACCTCCTTGTCACAGCAAGATTTGTATGAGATATTACCTGTTTATTCTACAGCACCATTAGTGAATAAAATATTAGAGTTTAGGAGGGAGTCGAAACCCATTGATTTACTGCATGCTGACATAATCACAACATTTTTTCCAATCACCTTAAGGGAAAAACTGAGCAGGATTTGATCTTTAGGCCACAAAACACCAAGAACCTTTGTCCATATATGTGCACGAGATAAAAATAAACCATCAGGTGTTAAAGTCAGATTTAACCGAAACTCAACTAGTAAGTTTTATTAAAAACGGGATACATCCAGACATCAGGAATAAAATAACCTTTGAGAAAAATCCTGAAACTTTCTCTGACTTGGATAGGTCATGCATAAATCTAAATAATGTAATGTATAATGATTACCTAAGAAATCAAAGTAATCCAATCACTACCAGGGAAATGCTAGCCCAAGGAAACCCGATAAAGCCTTATCAGCAGCTAGATAAGTCGAGAGGTCAACGACCTCACTATGAGTCGAAAAATCATCCGAGTGAAAGACCAGTGTGTTTTATATGTCAAAGAGTAGGTCACATCGCACGCAATTGTTATAGGCGAGATTCAAAAAACTAAGTAGGCCGGGAACGACGGATAGCCTAAATTTCAGATCTTTCTTTCCTCAAGGCAAAACTCTAATCGGAAATGGTGAACCTGTATATAGCTCTCATAGTTCCAATTTCAAATCAGAACTAAGAAAAATTGTAAAGGATTATAATAAAACGAATTCACCTGCTTTAAGAAAAATAAAAGCTAAAACTGTGACTCATTTACCTTGTATTCCTGTAACTTTGGGAAATGAATTAAGTATAGGTGCATTAATAGACACCGAAGCTAGCCAAAACTTTATCAGCACCGATCTATATAATAAATTATCACAGAGAAGATTAATTATTTCAGAAGATAAATGGCAAGGTAAAATAGTAGCAGCAAATAATTAACCTTTGAATATTTTTACAAAATGTGATGTTAAGATAAAAATAAGCTCATTTACTTGGGGAGAAACATTTTTAGTATTACAGCTAAAATATTTCGACATGATTTTAGGACATCCATTTATGTGCTCTAGGAAGTTTTTCTGTAAAGAAATAAGTTTTTTAGGGCATTTAATTAAAAAGGATTGCATTACTATTGATCTCGAGCGAACAGCATCATTAATGAAATTTCCTGCTCCGAAAACCGCAAGACAAGTCAGACAATTTATTATGCTGAGGTTATAGAGGCTAGCATGCGAGGGTTAAGAACTGTAAGTTTTATTTTTGATTTTATTTAGCTTAGTTTACTAGTCTAATACTTGTACGTGTTTAGCTATGGGTTAGGGGGTGTTTCATACTTCCGGTATTGTTTTCTCTAACTCTAATATTTTTTTCAGTGGCAGAGGCTTGCATCTCCTGTCTGGCGGACGATGCCCAATATCATTAGACGTGACACCTCGGTAAGGACATATCATTACTATGTGATTTTTTGTGTTTGTTAATAATGTAGTAAAAAATTAGTTACAATATACTGTTTGCTTTTCAGATAAGGGACAGATCTCCACAACCACCGCCCGATACCCCAACACCTATCACTACATACGCAGTCCATCTGGCTAATACTGAGGTGATCAATTATTATATAGGTACTTGTTTTTTTCACTTGATTATTTTCAGAATTGTATAATTAATGTTATATTTTCTTTTTCAGATCGTCGGTCGTGATGGTATGACCCAATATTTTATAAACGAGAATGGATACCTGCTCTCTATTCGTGCTGTAAGTATTCGGTGTAAGGGAGGGTATATAGTTTTAAGTCGAGGTATTTCATTCCACTAATTTTATGTTGTTTCCAGGACAACCCAAGAAGAGTAAGATTCCCGCCAGGATACAGACAAGTGACTGAGGCAACATACACTCAACACAGTCTCGAAATATGGGCGTTGATTGACAACACACATGAGACGGGGATGTATTCGTTTAGATAGAGAGCTACCATCGCTGGGGACCACTGGTTACACGATTAATGGTATGTTATGGCGTTAGTGATTTTAATATGTTGTAATATCTCTAGGTAATAATATTTGATACTATTGTTTTTATTTAGAGAGGGGAAGTGAACCTATACATCGTCCTCACTTGACCGAACCCCCTCTACGGGTAACATCAGGTGGACCAATCTCACTTTGTGGAGAGGAAACGAGTGCGAGGACGCTGATTAACCATCTAAACTCTACAGTTAGCATCGTCGTATTGTTTAATGCATTTTTAGTCATAGATTTTGGTAGTGGTGTCAATGGTCTCTGTTTTTCAGGGGTGGAATGTAACCGGTGCAAGGATGGAGGAGGAGGATGTGCGTCGGTGGAACAGGGCTTTGGAATCCAGGCCAAATAGTCCTACACCCTCAAGGATACTCCCCTCCTGGATTACCTCCTGGCATAATGAATCTTCACTGAATAATCTTGTAAGTAATAAAAATAAGGTTTTAATGGTTGATTTATATTAATGTTTGATATAAATTTTAGGTTTTAGAAATAATATAAACATTATTTACAGGGGCAGAACGTAACTGGGATTAGGAAGGTGGAAGAACCTGTCAACAGGTCTCCCAGTACTTCAGTAAGAAGGTCTTCTAAGCACGCACGGCCCGATATCTCAGCACCGGTGATACCGTTTGCTGATCGGGACGTGGTCGGTGGAGGCCAAGAGGAGGACGTATTGACCTTTCCCTCGGGCTCGAGAGCTCTCAGTCTTCCGGTAACTTTTTATTTTGTTATACTGATGTATAATTATATGTTGTATTTTGACTGTGTATAATATGTTTATGTACCTAATAATTGATCTTTTTTTTGCAGCCAATACCAGAGGTCCGCATTGTCGCCTTGGAGGAGAGGATGAACCGGACAAGCACCGGTGCAAGGGAGGTAGCGGGGCCGTCAAGACGGATTGAACCTGTTGTAAGCATCTCTATCGTGGTAGGGGATTTTTATAACTCTTTTATTGTATTTGGTTTATAATGTTTCAGAACCTTCGGTGTGAGAAGAAAATGCCCACGGCCGACCCCCCTGCCAATTGTAGCGTCTGCCGCTTTGAGGAAGGCCTAATTCAGATGAGGAGGCGGATTTTTGTGATGGTAAGGTTACAGACGTTTGAATTAATTCGTTTGTAAAATATAAAATAATTAATTTTACGAATGAATTCTTACCTTATGTGGTTTTCAGGAGCGTGGGACAAACACCACCGAGGATGTCCCTAATATGGTCAACCGGCAGTATTCAGGACAGAGTTGGGAGAGGCGCTGTCCCTGACACGGAACGTTCTGGAGGACAGCGAGGACACCCAAATTCGAGAGGTCACTCCGGCTGTGTGGGAGGAGCTACGCACCACCATGGAGAGGATCCTCTCTTACCATGATCGGCGCATGGACAATCTTATCATCCGTGGTACACCACCACTCACGGAGCGGCTGAGGTATGTTTCCTGCCAGATTTGTCTGGATGCGTTACCTAATGTGGTGCTCCATCCGTGTGGGCATACTCTGTGCCCAGCATGTAGTCGACGGGTCACCTGCTGCCCCTTCTGCCGGAGTGTTTTGAGTGGCCGTACTAGACTGTTTTTTAATCATTAGGGGTGTGTTTTTTTAACATTGTAAATTATTTTGCTAATATAGAATTGTTTCAAAGTGTTGAGTTAATTTTTGCTAAGTTTTGAAATGTTTCAAAGTGTTGGGTTAATTTAATAAATAATTTGTTGCTAATACTTGAATTGTTTTAAAGTATTGAGTGAATTTTATAACGTAAAGTCATGAAGTGTTTCAAGGTATAGAATTGATTTAATAATGTAATACATTATTTTACGAAATCTTAAATTAAATTAAAATTACAACATAATCATAATTATCACACTATAAAACAATTCATTGTTCAACATAATCTCAGAACCACTATATATGGAAGAAAAGAAATTATAAATGGAAAATCCTTTATTTTCATTGGATGAATTTTTAATGAAGAAGAAAAACTAACTAATCATAAGGTTTAATGGTTAATTGTTATTAATGTTTGATATAAATTTTAGGTTTTGGTAATAATATAAACAAACAAACACCACCAGACAAGCCCAACCGAGGCTCCACCAACAACTCCTTGCATCGGTACTTGTCCGGTTCATCCTCTCCTCCAAGGCGGCAATGCGGACCTCTGGTAACCGAGGCTTTATTTCTCTGGTGAAATGTAGGGAATTTAAGCTGTAGTATCTTTAAACCTAAGACATTTTTTAAAGCCTACACAATTTATAATTGTTTTTTGACAAATAAATATTATCATTGTATTTAATACATAATATTTGCTAAGTTTTGAAATGTTTCAAAGTATAAAGTTGTATTAATAAATTAAAGTATGTTTTGAATTGTTTTAAACTATTGAGTTTATTATATTTAATACAGTAAGTTTTCAAATGTTTAAACGTTAGAACATAGCAGTTCAGCCTCTTTTCAGTATTTAATTCTGTGTTAAAGTTACATTTAAAGAAAGAGGTTATTTTAAATTATATAATAAATGTTATTATAAAATGGTTTCTTTTTCCTCACCTGAAACACTATGTGATGTGATGTGGTACGCACGGGTGTCTGCTGCGAACTGAGGCTGTTGCTTGTGATCAACTGTGTGTTGTAATCAGCTACTACCATTTTGAATGACATGAGTCAGAGTTTTGGTCGACCCTGCGCCATAACACCTCATTAAAGGAGGCCACTGGCAGGGGCTCTGTTGCTGTCCCAAATATCTCTGTGATGAGCGCTCATGCGTATCGCCTCGGCCAACCGGGCTCGTGTGCCGGAACCTCTGCTGAGACGGATAATTTCTCCTTCGTTATGATACATCTTTATATATACACTGGTAATACTGTAGGTATTGGGTGACGTAACTACGTTATTATACATCTTTATATATATATATATATATATATATATATGTAAGGGTATAACATTATATGATACTTATTATACATCTTTATATATATATACATTCACGGCAAGTTTTTTTTTTTCTTAAGCTGGTACCACAGGTATGTAGGTCATATTTTTTGTTTTGGGATTTTATTAAGTTGGCAACACGATTCTCCATAAGAAACAATGTTATGACTCATCTCCCACCTAAACTACTACCGTTGACCCGGTTTTTCCATCTCAACTATTAGCTTGCCGATAAACTATCTACTAAGAAGTATGATTAATCTATGGTACTGTGTTTAGCACTTTTAATGTCTAGGTAACCAATTGACGTAGAGCGATGATTAAAATGCCAAATTGTTTGTTTTTTAACCTGAATGTAATGGGGTTATAAAAAATTTGGGTTTAAAAAGAATTATAGTTTTAAAAAATTAAAAAACCCATTTTTGGGGAATTAAACAGCGACAAAACCCCCTTTAAAATAGAGCGAGCTGTTTGGTTCTGGATCTCTTGAAAATAGATCCGAACCAAATCTACACACGTTTTTACCAAATTTTATCAAGATCGGACCATTTTTACGAAAGTGATCGTGCCTACGGACATATATATGTATATATATCTACAGATATATGAATTTGAACGAATGGTGTTTTTGGCATCTGGACGCCTCAAAACGAAAAGTTATCACAGTCCCGGGCCTAGATCTTACCATGCCGACTACGGTAATAGCTTCTTCCCTATAGGGGAAATTCGCTAAAAAACCCAAAAAAGTAAACAAGAAAAGGTAAAATTTAAGCCCGAACCAAATAAAGTAAAATTTTAAGAATTTAACCTCGAAAAGTAAATAACAAAATTGAGAATTGAACACGGGACCATTTGATCGTGAGTCCGTTCCTTATTTTAGCGAATTTCCCCTATAGGAAAGAAGCTATTATTGTGGGTCTCATGGTAAGACTTAAGCCCGGGACCATAATAACTTTTTGTTTTGAGGTCCCCAGATACCAAAAACATAATTCGTTCAAATTTATATGTGTGTGTGTGTGTGTGTGTGTGTGTGTGTGTGTGTGTGTGTGTGTGTGTGTCCGTTAACTCGATAACTTTTGAAACAAATATCCGAATTCCATGAAATTTGGCAACAAACGTGTAAAGCGACATTCATGACTTTAAGTTCTAAAACCAGAAATATCGGACAATTGGGAAGGGATTTATGGGGGTTTACAATTTTCCAAAATTCAGTTTTTTTAATTTTTTACCCTACAATTTTTCAAACTCTCAATTTTGGTTTTGGCCATTTTATAAAGCTTAAAAAAAGGAATATGATATTTTGAATTGTTAAGCTAGGTTAAGTGGTTGCGGATAAAATCCAAAAAACGTTTTCATAAAATCTCCGATGTTAATATTATGGGAAAAAGGTTTTTAGCTTTCCCACAGTTAATTTTACTGTAAACTTCACATTTGCTAATACCAATTGGTTCAGCTCTTCAAAACAATCATTTTGGCGATTAAATTGTGATTCTACGTTCATTCGTTGCAAAGATATTCAAATTGCTAAACACAGTACGTTGTCCAATGTTATCCTTATGGAGAATAATTGAAATTTATATCTCGATTATTTATGAATGTACATTGATGAAACTTGGTATGTGGCTTCAACTAGCACTGGTATATTGATATTTTTACAACAAAATTGTTTTGTGTTGATTGTCCCCATAGCAGCAAACCTGCATACTCAGCCCTAATGTTATTCTTATGGAGTATAAATAAAGTTTTATATCTCCCTCAATTATGGACATAAATTAATAAATCTTAGTATGTAGCTTCATCTGGTTGAGTTATATTGATAATTGCACAAAAACATATTTCTTATTTTTTTGCAGCAAACCTGCGTACTCAGCCCTGATGTTATTCTTATGGAGAATAAATAAATTGCTATGTATCACTTATATAAATGTATTTTATGAAACTTGGTAAATGGCTTTATGTGGTAGTGAAAGACATATACATGCATTGGAAATTCGCTTAGTCTGCAGGTTTGCTGCGAAGGGGGTATTATATCCACTGGTTTAATGTACAATAGCGAGGAATGTGAAATTTACAATTGATCAAGCAGTGAACGCAGTGGATCCTCTAGAGTCTAGACGCTGGTCAACTACGACCGTTCTAAGTACTGCGATAATCGATAGTTAGTTCATAATACGATATCCGATAGTTAATCGAATGATAGTTAAGTTCTCTGCGTGTACCTGTTCCCATAAGACTAATGATAACTTTCAAATTCCGTTTCTCCTCAACGGGTTATCTCCAATATCGTTGATTTATGGTTGATTTTAAAGATCCAAAAAATAGCTAGAGATTTCAGTGAGCGAAATTCCGATATCACAAGTTCACTCATAGTAGGGGGCATTGGTATGCTCAAAACCAGCAAAGGCGCGGGAGGAGGAATGAGGAATCACCCCCCCCCCCGGTGACCTTGACCCCGGTCGTTGACCCCCCCCGTGACGTTATCCCCCCCCCGGGACCTTGACCCCGGTCGTTGACCCCCCCCCCCCGTGACGTCATCCCCCCCGTGACGTCATATCCCCCCGACCTTCCCCATAGCCAAGCTCGGACTCCCCCCGACCTTCCCCATAGCCAAGCTCGGACCCCCCCGTGACGTCATCCCCCCGACCTTCCCCATAGCCAAGCTCGGACTCCCCCCCCGAGGAAAAAACTTTCGAAAATTAATAACTAGCCTATTTACCCACCGATTCCCACGGGACTTTTTCCAGAGTGTAGGCCTATCCTAGAGGAAGCGAATGACGTAAGAACCCCATAGATCCGCCATTAAACAAGGCCGCTATTAATTTTTAAACGCGTTTTCCTTATGGGATCTCAGCTGTTTACCGACCGATTTTGATGAAACTTCACCACATGTCGGGCGACGGCCTAAGTAAACCATCCCTTAAAGAAAATTGAAAATCAACCGTTAAACGGGCCCGCTAACAATTTTTAAACGCGTTTTCCTTATGGGATCTCAGCTGTTTACCGACCGATTTTGATGAAATTTCACCACATGTCAGGCGGCAGCCTAAGTAAACCATCCCTTAAAGAAAATTGAGAATCCACCGTTAAACAGGCCCAATATTAATTTTTAAACGCGTTTTCCTCATGGGATCTTGGCTGTTTTCCAGACCCCTCACGATGGTTCAAAACCAGCAAAGGCGCGGTGAGGATGCGAGGATGCAAGACCCCCCCCCCCGGTGAGCGGCTCCGCGGAGTCACGTGTTGAGGCGCGTGCTAAGGCCTACGTGACCGCCCGGGGCTGTTTACTCATCAGCGGTTCCGGGAACTGTTTACCGCTTACATTCCACTGCGAAGCTCCTCCGGAGGGCGACAGCGGGTGAAAGCGGTATTCGAGTCAGTCTTGACCAGAGCCGCTTCCATAATGGACGCCCTTACTGTGGAAGTCTTTGTCAACGTTCCCAACATCAGCCGGTACCTCCTGCTCGGACCGGAGTACCTTACTCCCACAAGGACTCGGGTCGAGGAGGCGATGAGGAGAGGCGGTCACGTCTTCCTCAGGCCGGGGTGGTGGAGTTCAGCCAGTCCCGTGATGTCCTCTCGTCGTTATGACCCGGGGGACCCGGCGCAGTGGGACGAGGTTCTGCAAGTGCTGCAGTTAACTCTGAACCAAGGTGGTATGGCGGTGTTGGACGTCCAGGAAAACTATAGAAGGCCTGGACAATAACCGATTACCTTTAACCCACTACATGTTTTTTCCGGTAATAAAGACTTCTTTTACCCTTAACCTCATTCCTTAAAAAGAAATAAAAATAAAAAGTTTACTGATAAACTTGAACATGAGGACCCCCCCCCCCCCCGTCAGCGATAGACCACCTCTCACGTTTCTGGAAGCTTCTAGAAGGTTCGCTGAAGCGTGCAACCTGGGTATAAAACCGAGGCAGAGCCGCGCGCGCGACCTCAGTGTTGTTTGAGACGTCACCATGAACGGAAACGGAGTCAGTGCAGCCGAAGTGGACCAAACGATCCGCTCCTTCCTAGAGGAGCTGAACGCAATGAATGATGAGAACGCCAACGCACCGCCAGTACAGCAGGGATGTGCGTCAAAGAAGAAAAAGCTCGATGGGTGGACTGTAAAGAGGAAGGAAGTGCCCATCGATTCCCCGACACTGTGCTGGTCCGCTGGCGGATATCAGTACACTGTGAAGAACCCTACCAACAGCGGTAATGTACTGTTAAAGATGAACGTGTTCAAAGGAGGTCGCCCCACGTTCAGTTGCGGCTTGTACTTGGACGAGGAGCGAAACGATGAAATCTGCATATGTCTAGAGGACCTGCTATCCAGATTGCAAAACCTATGGCTGGCAAATAGCGAGACGGGAGAGTCAAGCTACGACGGGATCACTAGGACCGCTATTCCTCTACCCACCTGGCGAAAGACCGATTGCGTCATCTCAGGGAAAACCAAGAGGAGCGTACACTCCAAGCGCGCTACCCAGTAAACGAGAGAGCGTGGAAACTTCCACTAAGCAGTTGATAACCGAGACGCTTCTAGAACAATCCACTTGTTTACGCAGTAAAGCTTTCCATTACGTCACTCTTCCTGGAATTGAGCGTGGAAACTTCCACTAAGCAGTTGATAACCGAGACGCTTCTAGAACAATCCACTTGTTTACGCAGTAAAGCTTTCCATTACATCAACCTTCCTGGAATTGAGCGTGGAAACATCCACAAAGCAGTTGATAACCAAGACGCTTCTAGAACAATCCACTTGTTTACGCAGTAAAGCTTTCCATTACATCACCCTTCCTGGAATTGAGCGAGTAACTATGTCATCATGTTGTTGATACGCGCGAGTCGGCACGTAGACACCGCCAATAAAAGGCGACTCGGTGGCGAGAGCCGGTCATTCTGCATCCAGCCGCTGTGCCATGCTCAACACGGACCAGAAGATGGACCTCAGGACAGCCCTCAACAGCTGCAAGGCTGCGGGTTACACCCGCATCGTAGACCTACAGGAGAACGTGGTGTATCCCATTCGCTCGTTTGAGCGAGTGGACACACCGTACGGCGAGGCGATGATGGCCACCTTGGAGGGTCTTGTCGGCGATGACCCGATCCGGATTTACATGCACCGGCGGTACCTCACGGTCCTGGACGATAACACCATCACGCAGTATAACGTTGGCGTGAGGCCGAGGATGAGCCTTGTGAAGAGGAGCAGCTCTCCAGGCAGTAAAAGTCCTCTCCTCGAATTTGTATAAATAAATGGTATTCCTTATTCCCTTATTTCCTTCAATATTAAAAAAAATTGAAAAAAAGCGAGAAAAGAATTTAGTTTTAAGAGCCGAGGTGGCGGTGCATGGCAGTCAGTAGACGCCATGGACTTGAGGTGGAAACACCCATTCACCGCCATCGTGGCCGGGCCCTCTGGCAGCGGAGGTCGCACTTCGTGGCTCGCTTCATAGAGCACGCCAACCACATGTGCGATACGCGGTTCGCCCGCATCACTTGGCACTATGGCAGTGGTGGCGGCGGTGGTAAGAGCCGTGCGGACTCTGCCGTGCGCTACGTAGCCGGCCTGCCAGACCTGGACGACTACGACGGTAGCGAGCCCGCCCTGGTCATCGTCGACGACATGATGCGCGAGGCCGGCCCCGGCGTGGCGGACCTGTTCACCAAGGGCTCACACCACCGCAACATGAGCGTGTTCTTCATCACGCAAAACCTGTTTCTCCAGGGCAGGGGCCAGCGCGACATATCGCTGAACGCCCACTACATAGTGTGCTTCAAGAATCCCAGGGACCGCGCTCAGATCAAACACCTGGCCCGTCAAGTATACCCGGAGAACCCCAAATTCGTGGAGGAGGCTTACGCGGACGCCACGCGTGATCCGCACGCCTACCTGCTCATAGACTTGAAACAGTCCACGCCTGAAGAGATGCGCGTACGTTCGGCCATTTTCCCAGACGACCCGGTGAACTACGTGTACCTGCCCAAGAAGAAGTGATAAATAGGCCGAGCGCGCGCCAGCGTCAGTCATCATGTCACACCGCGTGAAGAAGGACGCGGCGCTGCTGAGGGCCCTAATACACGCTACGCCCAAAGAACGCAAGGCCCTGTTAAAAGCGTGCGACAATAGTCGCATCAAGTCATTGTGCGAGTGCGCGTATAACGTGCTACACGGAAACATACCGCTTTCCCCCTGTCTCAAACGCAAATTGAGCAAACACAAACAGGCGCTCAGACGGCTGGTGAAACGCGGCGAGGGTTGGGCCAAGAAGCGACACTACCTCGTCCAACGGGGCGGAGGGATCCTCCTACCTCTGCTGTTGAACGCTGTTCTGCCCGTTCTAGCGCAGAAGCTAATCGGACATGGAGTACGCTAGGAAAATGGTGGTTGTACCGCAGGAGCTCATCGAGAGATTGCGAGAAGGACCGGGACCAGGGCCGGGGCCAAGAGGAGGAGCAGGTAGCGCCAATAAGCCAGCCAGCCTGGACGCTGAGATGCATCGCATATTGAGCGACAAGCGGCTGGACGATACGGAGAAATGGAAACAATATCAGCAGGTGTTACAGCGGTTCCTGCACTTTTCCGCGGCTAAACGTCAACCCATAGGTCTGTCAATCATCGAGGGCGAGGAGAGGGAGGAGGAAGCGGCGGGGGGTCCGAGTCAGATGAAGCGCGAGTCTAGCGCCTCAGCGGAGGAGGACATTGTGGAATCGTTCTCAAAAATCTACAGGTCGGTGGCGCGCAACTTGTTGCGATTCATGACCCGGCAAGGCAGCCCCATCGCCTGGTACGCCAGTGGGGCGGTGTACGTGAACAAGGTGAAGATCCCCGATTCCAATATAGTGGACATCGCGCACAGCATAGTGAGAGCGCGAAGGGCGGACCGATTGCCTACCAGCTGACATCAAGTAATGGTCGCCCTGAAGGACATGAACGTGCACAAAGAATACGTGAGCAATCCCACGGCGTTGCGTTACCTAGGCGTAGGGCTGGACTCGGCATCGAGCCCCTGGGGAGACACGACAGCCTCGTCGACACCCCTCTCACCGAGGTTGACACCGATACTGGACCGCCTGAGACCGCGACCCCCAGCGGCCAGGAGAAGGATAATACCCGAGGAACCCGACCGGGAATCGTCATTGGACAACTGGGAGCCGTTCACACCTATACCCAGCTTAGCCAATTAGGGCAACATTATAATTAATTTAGTAAATATATCACCAACATTTTTACCAAGAGGTATGTAAATGAAATAAGAATGATTGTTAAACTGAACACTTTAATAACTTATTTAAATATTATATACAAATACATTTCTTCGATCACTTGCAATTTTCTTTATAAATAAATATCTTATAACCTTTTTAATTAAAATGAAAATAAGGCAGATCTTACTTTAATTGGAAGTGGCTGTGTCCGATGATAGATATATCCCATAAACCTCGTCTGCAAATAAACAAATGGAACAGACGAATTAATTTACAATATTTAAAAATCAATTAACATTCAAAATTTATTAAAATTTTAATTATTTAAATCATGAGCTTCTGAACAAACAAAACGAAACAGGCTTTGCCTCACATTTGATTTTAAGTTTTACAAGTTATATAAAATAGTTAATGGAAAATATTACTTTACAAAATATACAATAACATCTACATATTTATCTCAACATAATAACAATTCATGACAAATGCATAAAACAATTTAATTATTACAAAACTTACTATATCAACGAGGAGGATTCAACTCTATCGGACAACAGTTTCCAACGAACAGATTTAAACTTTTTAGTAACTTACAAGAAACCTACAGCGTCTGCACAGCCATCTAAATCTCGTCTGCAACTTAACAGGTAAATCTTCTACTAATATATAATAAAAACATTAATTTACATTTTGCATATTTTACAATACATAATAGATCGGGTATAAATATCCCCCTACCGAGAAAATATCAAAATGTAAATGATATCTATTTCTAATACAAATTCTTAATTAAAATAAATCCTCAAATATATCAAGATGCAAATATTTAAACATAAAAAAAATTGTTTGTCTTCTTAATAATTTAACATGCGACAGATGTAAATTTACTTGACAGGTGCTGAACTCTAGCGCTACAATATGCAATTCAACTCAACTAGTTCCATCTGTCACCGCTAGGTAGCATAAGACTTCATATTCGCCGACGTTTGTTTACATTCACAAATCAAATTAATCTTTAAATTTATTTACATACAGTTTAACAGAGATTTTATCATGAAATACAGTATAACAAAAGATTTTGATATAAAATGCAACTAAATTAACTATTTACAATCATTTTGAGCAATATTCATTTATTTCAGTATTTAATATGATTCAAATTGAGGAAACTAACGGTAAATAATTCTCCCAAAATAACTTTCTCTTTTCAATAGATATCCTGTCTGAGGTCAGTTCTCAACTAAACAGAGTCCAAGTGCGTGTGTTTGTCTGTGTGTCGTGTTTCGTGTTAGTTTAAGTGATTGTTTTTCTGTGAAGTGCTGTTTGCGTGTTTTTAGTGTTCCGTGTGTTTTAGTGTAGTGTGATCTTAGTAATGCGTGTGAAAAATGTGTCTCGTGACAACGTGTATCCTTAAAACTACCTAATCTAAAATTCACTCCACTTTCAATTCATTCACATTTATACGCGCCGGCTCATATTTTCACACATACATACAACATTTATTCAACAATTACACTAACTGACGGCGGACAGTGATATTTTGCTTAAGTTATATAAACCTTTAATCATTTGACAATTGATAATAATTTGACCCTTTTACTTTAAATAGTTTTCTCAATATTTCTCACTTATAAATATATTTCTTTAATCTCAAATATTATCTCAAATAAATGTCACTTTGTTTTAATATCCCTTCATTTATATTTACAACAGTTGTAGTTCTTCTCGAAGTCATGGGAAGTTCATAAATGTTTTGAGAACATATTTTACGGCTTAAAATTTCTTCTTTCATTTACGATAGCTTTAAATCCTTAAATATGTAATTTTCGCACATCTTCCAAGTTTTCTACATTTTGCACTAAAACAGTACCTTCACTTATGAAATACAAAATCCTGTAAAAATCCTGCAAATCCTGTTAGGCGGCGATATATCTTTCCCTCCCGGCCTTAGTAGTTTTTTGGCTTTTGAAAACATTGTCGAGCGATATGGCCTGGTCTGTTGCAGTGATAACACATTTTCGCACCTGCAGATGTTAAGTTTGGATTTCTCGGGACGTTTTTGGATTGAGGCCTATAATTTTCTCTGATATTTGAATATGGGGGGCTATGCGAGTTTTGCATTTGAACTTCATTACGGGAATTTTGGTACACATGATTTCTGATAAAATCGTTGTATGATACATTATTTACATTAATGCACAACTGGTCAAGATCAGCAAAAGTTTCTGGGTTTTTCTCGAATACTAACTTATTTCTAATATCAGGGTGTATGCCGTTTTTGATAAATGAAACCGATTGGTTTTCGCTTAAATCAGTTTTCAAGATTTCATGGTTCATTTTCACTTCATTTATATATATAGACAATGGTTCATTGGGCTTTTGTGGTCGAAATATTAAATCTTGCTTTAACTTTTCCCTTAATGTGATTGGAATGAAGGTGCTTAAAATATCAGAATGAAGTAGTTCTATGGATTTTTGGGCGTTTTTATGTTCCAAAATTTTGTTCACCAATGGGGGCGTTGAATATATGGGTAGTATTTCATATAGCTCGTTTTGACTCAAAGTAGTTTCATTTTGAATGTTTAAAATATTTCGCAGAAATTGTAGTAGAGGGCTTGTTTCAAGTCCGCTACACACTGGAAATTTTTGTAAGTATATTTCCATAGGATTTGATAATTTTCCAAAAATACTGTAATTGGAAGGGTTAGTAGTTGTGGCTTGTTGAATGATTTCAGGGGGATGATGAGGCACGTTTTGATTTGGAGCAATGAGTGTTTTGAGTGATGTAGCGGTGGGAACTGCAGTGGTTAGGTTAGGTCGGTGGGCCTCGTGGTGTGGTGTGGATGTAACAGGTGTGGTTGCATCTGATCGATGTTGTTCAATTTTCCCTAACATTTCTTCATCTTCAATGAGTGATGTATTAAGATCTTGCTCAAATTTATCCATTTCCTCAGAACTAATAACACCGGCAATAGTTTTAAAATTTTCTATAGCTAAAGTTAAATCGCTATTTACATCTTCAAGTTTTTGTTTTTGCACAGGGTCAATTTTGCATTTCAATAAATTCGTTACTCTAATTTTTAGATGACTCAATTTGGCTTTAACTTTTGCAATCTTTAGTTTATTTGGGTTTTCACTGCATTGTTCAATCAGAGTAGAAATTAATTCATACTTTTGGCTTACACAATCAATTTCTTCTTGTAATGTATAGTTGTTTGACAAATTATTAACGTCAGGTTTTACATGCAAACAATTTCTTAAAAGTTTTCTCATAGAATCTACATCTTCATTGGTTATTTGTTGTGCCCTTAAAGTAAGTTCATATTTTAATTCTTCTTTGTTTAAATAATTTAAATTGTATTTTGAAGACATTTTACATTTTTACATAACCTCTGGTTTGTTGGTTTAATATTTTAGCAGAGTTGCGCAACTATTGTATACCCAGCTTAGCCAATTAGGGCAACATTATAATTAATTTAGTAAATATATCACCAACATTTTTACCAAGAGGTATGTAAATGAAATAAGAATGATTGTTAAACTGAACACTTTAATTACTTATTTAAATATTATATACAAATACATTTCTTCGATCACTTGCAATTTTCTTTATAAATAAATATCTTATAACCTTTTTAATTAAAATGAAAATAAGGCAGATCTTACTTTAATTGGAAGTGGCTGTGTCCGATGATAGATATATCCCATAAACCTCGTCTGCAAATAAACAAATGGAACAGACGAATTAATTTACAATATTTAAAAATCAATTAACATTCAAAATTTATTAAAATTTTAATTATTTAAATCATGAGCTTCTGAACAAACAAAACGAAACAGGCTTTGCCTCACATTTGATTTTAAGTTTTACAAGTTATATAAAATAGTTAATAGAAAATATTACTTTACAAAATATACAATAACATCTACATATTTATCTCAACATAATAACAATTCATGAAAAATGCATAAAACAATTTAATTATTACAAAACTTACTATATCAACGAGGAGGATTCAACTCTATCGGACAACAGTTTCCAACGAACAGATTTAAACTTTTTAGTAACTTACAAGAAACCTACAGCGTCTGCACAGCCATCTAAATCTCGTCTGCAACTTAACAGGTAAATCTTCTACTAATATATAATAAAAACATTAATTTACATTTTGCATATTTTACAATACATAATAGATCGGGTATACACCGTAATGGAGAAGCTGTACTACGACCCGAGCCAGCCCGGTTCCCTCGGCGGGGTGGCCGCCCTGGCCAGAGCCGTGCGCCTACCGAAACGCAGAGCGGTGGAATGGCTGCGCGCCCAGGACACCTACACGCTGCACAAGCCAGCGCGCAAGCGGGTTCCTCGCAACCGCTACGTCGTGTTCGGGCCCCGGGAGCTGTGGCAGGCGGACCTGAACGACATGCGCGGCCTGAGCCGGTACAACGACGGAGTCAACTATCTGCTGACTGTGATAGACGTATTCAGTAAGCGGCTGTTCGCGGTACCACTGAAGAGGAAAAGCGGGCCTGAGGTGGCTGCTGCGTTCGAGGGAATATTCGCTGAGGCGACTCCTCGCTGCCTACAGACCGACAAGGAGAAGGGCACGTTCGCCAAAGGTTACGAGACCAACTGGAGTAAGGAGCTGTTTGTGGTGGACCACGTATACGGGTCGCATCCTCTGCCATTGTACGTGCTGCGCGACCTGAACGGGACGCCGCTGGAAGGGCGCTTCTACGAGCACGAGATGCAAAAGGTGACGATCGCCCCGGACCGCCTGTACCAAATAGATAAAATACTGGACACCAAAGGGCGAGGCCGCAGTAAGCGCTACTTGGTCAAGTGGGTCGGTTACGGAGAGGACTTCAACTCGTGGGTACCTGCATCTGAAGTGCAACAGCTGCTATGACGACAAAGCGCAGACAGCTGTACCTGACGTTGCCCAGCAACAGCTCAATGGACTATTATCCAAACAACACCGTGGCTAACTACATCACCCATCTACCGTCAGTCGTGCGATTGGGTGGTGATGGTGAATGGGAAGTCGCTTTAGTTGAGGTCCATTACCCATGCTCGTTTGTCACAGTGGGGGAGGACGCTCGCGTATATCTCTACACAAAGGATGACACCGACAAGCCTGAACTGACCGCTGTAAAGGTGGAAGCTGGAAACTATAAAGATATCGATGAACTGGTCAACGCCATCAACGCCATTCCAAAATTGGACTTGTACCAATGCCAGTTTGAGTACGACAAAGAGATTGGGAAGGTGGAATTGATCTCAATAGACCAGACTGTGGTGCAACTGGAATTTAGCCCCACCCTAACGTTACAGTTGGGATACGACGTGCATAATGTGGATTTGATCAAACATAGAAAAGCTATAAGACCACCCAACTTACTAGCCGGGATCCCTTCGCACATGTACGTGTACTGTGACCTGGTGGAGCCCCAGCTAGTAGGTGACACTGTAGCGCCCTTGTTAAAGATTGTGAACATCGACGCAAAAAACTACATCTACGGTGCGAGTACCACCATAAACTTCACCGACCCTCACTACGTGCCGCTGATGAAGAGCTCCTTCGATAGTGTGGAAATCGATTTAAGGGACAGCGTCGGACACCACCTGCCATTCCACTTCGGGACTACGTGCATGAAGCTTCACCTGCGCAGAGAGTAGCAGCAATGAACCCGAACGACCCCTATCTGGCGTACTACCGCCAACAGCAGTCTGGGCACGGAGTGTCCACGGTATTCAGAGGAGCCGCTTTCCAACGCGGCCACGGCATCGGCAGTTTCCTAGGCGGGCTGATGCGTACAGTGGTCCCGTTGATCAGATCCGGCGCATCGGCGCTGGGCAAGGAGGCGCTGAGGTCCGGTGTGGGTTTCTTGGGCGACGTGGCGGCAGGCACAGCCGACCCCCGAGTCGCGGCCAACACCCGGCTCAGACAGTTTACCGGGTCGCTGAAACGCAGGGCTGATGAAAAACTGGATCGCGTGCTGAGCGGTGGTGGCGCCTATAAGAGGAGGCGTGTACAGCAGGTTACTCCTCAGTCTCTAGCGAAACTCCTCGGAGCGAGGAAGAAGAGCGCTGCGCCCAAGAGTAAAAGGAAGCCCGCAAAACGTGTCGCTAAGAAGAGGAGAAGCAAGAAGAGTGAGAGTACCGTGAAGGACATTTTTGGATAATGGCGTTTCTACATCAGAAGTCGTGCGAGTGTGTCAAGACCGAGTTGGACCTGTTATCGCTACCGCCCACGCAGACCAGTATAGAGAGTGGTAAATGGGTGCAGTACAAGCCCATCTCCTCCCTGACAGACGACTCACCCGTTGAGTTCATAGTTCCGGGTCATGGGGACGAGTACACGGATCTGTCACAGACGCTACTGCATGTGAAGGCCACCATTAGAACGGCAAATGGAGGCGCTGTAACGGGTGATCAAGCAATAAAAGAGGTGGGCCCGATTAACAACTGGTTGCACTCGCTGTTCAGTCAAGTGGACCTGTATCTGAACAACAAACTGGTGTCTCCTCAGAACAACACATACGCCTATCGCGCCTACCTGGAGAACCTGTTGTCCTATGGCGGTGATGCCAAGACATCACACCTCACCGCGGAGTTGTTCTACGAGGACTATGCCGGGTACATGGACAATACTGAGGAGGATAATTATACCGGGCTCAAGAAAAGGAGGGAGTTTATCAAGGGAAGCCGGTACGTGGACATGGTCGGACATCTGCACGTCGACCTGTGCAACCAGGAGAAGTTCATGTTAAACGGTGTGGAGATGCGCTTTCGTCTGATCAGGTCAAAGAACTCATTCTCCATCATGTCCAAAACCGTGACAGACTATAAAGTGGACATTGCCGAAGTCAACCTGTTTATGCGCCGCTGTAAGATCAACCTGAGCGTGCTGTTGGCTCACAGCAGGACGCTGGAGTCGGGCACAGCCAAATATCCCATTACGCGCGTGGAAGTGAAATCCTTCACGCTACCTGCCGGTATCAGCAGCAAGACTCTGGACAGTGTGTTTCTGGGTCAACTGCCGAAACGCGTTATAGTTGGCCTGGTCAGCAATCAGGCGTTCAACTGGGACTACAAGAAGAACCCGTTCAACTTCACCCACAGCCACGTAAACTTCTTCGCGCTGTACATAGATGGTGAGCAAGTGTCATGTAAGCCGCTTCAACCGGATTACACGTTCGGTCATGAGTTGTGCGTGCTCGCCTACCACACGCTGTACACTGGCACCGGCATCAATTTCTCAGACTGTGGTAATGAAGTCAGTCGCAACGAATACCCCTACGGATACTGCCTGATGGCGTTTGATCTGACGCCCGATATGGCAGCCTCTCAATCCAGCCACTGGAACCTGGTGCGCAACGGTAACCTGCGCATAGAGATTGGGTTCTCCGAAGCCTTGGCGGAGGCGTTCAACTGCATAGTGTATGCCGAGTTGGACAACGTCGTGGAGGTGGACCGTCATCGCAACGTCACAGTCGACTTTGGCGGGTAAACGAGTTGTCGCGCTCAAGGTCACCGCGCGCGGACCGTTAGGTGATGGCGGCGTGCGCACCCAAGGTTATCCCGCTAGGCGCCTGAGAAGGATCCCCGGACTGAGGAACGTTGCGGTCTACGCCTCTGACCAACTACCGGACGTGCCGGTCAAGCCTCTCACCGCCATCGTGTCCAACACGGTAGCACAAACCGAGGGAGGCGAACACTGGGTGGCGTTTTACTGCTCGGAAGAGGACAGACTCGAGTACCTGGACAGCTACGGAAGGCCGCCATACCAGGCCGACTTTCAAATGTTCCTGAGGCGCAATCCTCATCACCGCCACTACGTCTACAACAGGTATCGGCTCCAGGGCTACGATACTTCTGTTTGCGGCTACTACTGCCTCACTTACCTGTACTGCCGGGCTGTTCTCCGCACGTCACTCAATGACTACGTCCAGCTCTTCGACCCTGCCGCTCCCGCCGCCAACGACGCTCTCGTCCGCAGGCTCTTTCACTCCATATTCGCTTAAAACTAGTTTGTAAGGTTTTTCTTTTTTTTGTAGTATGTGTATGTAACCTTATTACTGTACAATACATGCCTCATAATGATAAAGCTTGTGTTTTCATTTCTCCTTTCTCCTTACTAAATTTAAAAAAATTAGCAAAACTGAGGCAGCGGGGCTGGACCTCAGGTTTATATACCAGCGGCGCGTGTCACTGGCTGAGCCCCCGCCAAGCGGCAGTGAAGGCCGCCAAAGAGGGCGCGCCACGAGACCCCTCGGACATCAGCAAACCGCTGAGTAATTCGAGGGTGACCCCTTGGACGTCAGCAGACCGCTGAGTAATTCCTTCCTGGGCAACTCCTTCAGGGTCGTCCCCGACACGCGCCGCCAACCGCTCCCGGTTGGCGGGGGCTTTTTAAGCTGCACGGCTCGGGCCAAGCGGCCCATAACGCCTTTCCGAGCCTAACGGCTTGTGACTTTTGAGTGAGCAAAGGGAGGAAATAAACAACTCGGGTTCATGCTGTACATAAAGCTATTATATTTTCTTACAAATACTATTTACAATTTTTTCTCTTATAACTAATATATATACAACTAGACGGGGAATTCCTCTTCTTCCTCGTCTTCGTCCTCGGGCTGGCGCTGTCCCTCCTCCTCCTCGCCGTCCACTTCCATCCGCTGCGGATTTTCTCCTCTCCTCCTGGCTGGCGGTAGCGGTGGGACGTCCTTGTGTCCCCACGGCAGAGTGTGGATGCCGTCGGGGAGGACGCACCGCTTGTCGTCGGTCGGGCTGAGGCTCAGCTTGTCCACCTGCACGGTGTACACCCGGTGCAAGTGGGACTGGAACCGGACGTTGGTGGTGTGTTTCTGGACCCCGTCAAACAGGCACTCTCTGTAGTCGTCGGGGGTGAGGACGTTCTTGACAACGCCCTTCGCAACCCCCTTGGCTCGCTTGAGAGCCTTGCTGCCGCCTGTCGCTACGTCCTCGATGTCCATGAAGTACAGCTTGGACCGCAGGCCGAGGTACTCGTATAAGGACAGGCCGTTGCACTCGTCCTTAAACTTTCCGATGACCTTGGCGTTGACGGGGCTGTAGCAGGGGTGAGACCTCGGATAGCCGCTGGTGTCAAAGTCGTCCAGGTGTTCCTTCATCTCGGCATAGACGTCCTGGGACACGATGTCAAAGACGAAGCTGTCCGTGTCCATGTAGTCCACGGTGAGGCGGTCACCGTAGCGCTCCTTCATCTTGCGCAGGAACTCGTACATGAGCCACTTGCTCAGCTCCAGGACTGACATGCCTACGTAGACGGGCTTGTCCAACACGATGTTGACCTTGGACAGATGCACCAGGGCCACGTCCTCCGTGTAGTACGTCCGGTCCAGGAAGTTGGATCTGGCGACGTACTTGGAAAACTTCTCCGGGGTGCACACCAGCTTCACGTTGAGGCGCTTCCGTACATTCTCGATGGTCTTGCCAAAGACCGCGTTGATCATGAGCTTGAAGAAGTCCTGTTCAAACTTCGTTTTGGCCTTCTTCCGCAGCTCCGTGTTCATGAGGATGTACGGTTCCAACCACCGCGACTGGTGAAACGAGATCGCCCGATGCACCGCGACCAGCTCCAATCCGTTTTGCAGCGCCTGCTGCAAGACCCTGTAGTGACAGATGTAGTGCGTCTTGTCGTCCAGGGTCGTCAACAGTTTGGGGAACTTCCCTGTTGGCGGACGCTTCGTCTCGCAGCAGTAGGGAAGGTCCTTGTGCAGGTCGTGTAGGCGCGCGGGGTAGTGGAGGTCCACCTCCAAGATGTAGCCTCGATCGGCCTCCGCGTCCAGCGCCGCTATGTCCAACGCCTGGATTTCCTCACGGCTGAGCCACTGGAAGTCTCCGGTTGGCAGGCACTGGGACATGGCCCAGCCGTACAAGTTGTTGGCGTCCAGGTACAGGAGGAAGCGCGTAGGCCCGTCCGGGCGGTAGTCCGGGCACCTGTCGTGGTTGGCCTTGGCGTAGCGGGTGATGGCCTGTGAGATCCCTCCCCGGATCCCTTGCTCCACGAACAGGTACATGTCGAAGTCCTGCAGCGTGTCCAGCTCCACGTCGCAGGTCTTGAGCATCACGTCCCATGCGTAGGACGGCAGAGTGTAGTAGTGGGCGGGGTCCAGCCCGTACTCTGCCAGCGAGGTGTCGCGGAACTGCTCAAAGACATCGGTGAGCAGGGCGATGTCGCACCGCAGGTACTTGTCCGCGTAGTCCTTGAGGTGCCGACACTCGAAGGCTCGCCACACGTTGAGGGCGTGCTCGTACTCCTCGTCCTTGATGTCCTCCAGGGTCATGGAGTTCCTGAACGCCTCCTTGGGCGGCAGCTCCCTGGTCCTGTACAGCGTGTCGTAGGACGTCACGAAGTCGTAGGGGAACACGCCCTTCCTACGCACCAGGTCGAACAGCCGGTCGTCGGGGAAGCGCTTCCTCGTCTCACGCATCCTGTCCGTGGGAAGTCCCGCAGCCAGGTTGGCCAGGCTCATGGACAAGAACCTGTACGTGTCGAGGAACCGCACCGCGAAACTGCTCTGTCGTTGGTTGTCCCCGAGCTGACCAAAGTGAAACCACTTGGTGAAGGCGATGTAGCGCTCTTCGGTGTGCGCCAGCACGTCCACATCACCGGGATCGATGGCCAGCTCCCGCACTACGAAGTGAGCGTCGTAGTTGGACAGGTTGTGGAAGTAGCAGTTGATGTGTCGCTGCTCCCGGTACCTGAGGTTGCACGAGCGGTGGGCGGCTCCTCGGAACTCGTAGGGCGGGGCGTGGTTGTGGTCCCGCACCTTGACGTCCTGGTCCGTGAACTCCTTCCCGCAGAGGTAGCAGTGAGTCGCCACCAGGTACTCGTCCATCTCCTGCCGGGTCAGAGAAGGGTGCAGAGCTCTCGTGCTGAACAGGAAGTAGACGCGGGGCTCAAACTCCTCCAGGCCGAGCGAGTCCACGATCTGGTAGGCGAAGGCGTACGGGACGTGCAGTTGCAGGGGCCTCGTAACGGGCGGCGCTTCCGCAGGGTCGGCGGCGACGGGCTGCAGAGCACACTCAAAGTCCGCGTAAACGCAAAAGCGCTCGCGCCGAGTGTACTCGGGGTGGGCGAAGCGGATCCGCTGCTTCTGGGACATGTCCAAGCGGAGGGGGGCCTTGGCGGTGCAGTATCGCATGTGCTCCTCCAGACGCTCGGCACCGGACTGTTGCAGCTTGTTGGGCCGGTTGTCAAAGTAAGCGAAGCATCGCTTACACACGTGGATAGTGCCGCAGTGGGACGTCAGCTGGGGTCGCACCAGCCTGCTGACGTTCGTGATGTAGGCGTAGTGACTGTCTCCGCCGGTATTCACGTACAGCAGGTCCCGGTGATCCTCCAACTCCCGCTTGCATATCTTCAGCGGGAACACGCGGTCCTGGAACTTTGGCGATCCGTCGGGGCGTCTCCCCACCATGGCGCGCTCGATCCCGTACACGTTGACGCTGATGGGGTTCCTCCTCTCGAAGACCTTGATGTCCTTCACGGCCACGGGGAAGCGTAGGCCGACCCAGTCGTAGCGTGCCATGACGTCCGGTGTGTACGATGCGGGCCTCTCCGGGTGTTGTGCGACGAACTTGGCCAGGACAGCGTACGCGAAGCACATGTCATCAACGTTTTGCACGTTGATGACGGCGCGCGTCTCGCAGATGGTCCTGGGAAGCTGGACGAACCGAGCTCCGCGATCACCCAACGGGGTGTAGAGGTTGACGCGGATCTCCAGGTCGCGTATCCGGAGATAGCTCCATCCGCTGCCCACTAGCAGACACTGCTCCTTCTCTTCCTCCAGCTTGTGGAAGGACGCCGACAGGAAGTCCTCCAAGTTGGACGCGGCGGTGAGAGGCACGTTCTTCGTCTTGAAGGCCCGCAGACAGGTGGCCCCGTGGACGTTGGCGAATTCGCATTCCAGGAACATGTTGACCTTGATGTTCGGGTGTCGGGTCCTGACGTCGGCCAGCAGTTCCAGGACGCTGTCGAACAGCAGCACCAGCGCGTCCTCCACGGCCAAGAAGTCCTCCATGGGCCGGGACAGGCCGAAGGTCAAGAGCCGTCCGCGGAACGCCCGTTGGACGGTGCGGAACGCGGGCAATCCGTCGCCGCCACCGCCCACCATCCCGTTGGGTGCCGTGCTGGGTCCTGGCTGGGGCTCGTGGCTGGGTCCGGGCTGGGGCTCGCGGCTGGGTCGGGGCTCGGGTGACAGGACGGGCAGGCGCGGCATCTCGGCCACAACGAGGTTCCTCACGACGGGGCAGTTATGAGCCTCGTGCCGGTCCCGGTTGTAGCGCCGGGTGAAGCCTCGGTCGCAGTAGGCGCACGCGAACCTCATGCCGCGATGAGCGCTCTCCATGTGCCGCTGGAGATAAGCGGCCCTGTGGAAAAGGGCGCCGCACTCGGAGCAACGGGCCTCGTTGACGTGCACCAGCTGCACGTGACGCCGGAGCAGGTCCTTGCGGGAGAATCGCCGCCCGCACGCGTCGTACTCGGGCCGTGGGTCTCTGGCAGGTGGCGTTGCGGCGAAGGAGGAGGAAGAGGAGGAGGTCAAAGCTGACGGGCTCGCACCGTGGACCGCTTCCATGTGGTGGCGAAGATCCTCGGGACCCGCCAGGGCGACGGAGCACAACGGGCACGGACGGCCTGCGAACAGGAAAACAAGTCCTATTAGTGACCCCGATAAACACGAGGGTGAGGAACTGGCGACCTCTTCCTCATCTCGATCGCCAGTTTGAGCTCAGTAAGTACAAGAGTGAGGAATTGCACATAAGACTGGCAACCTCTTCCTCATCTCGATCGCCAGTTTAACCGGGCCCGGTAAGTACAAGAGTGAGGAATTGCACAGAGGGATGGCGACCTCTTCCTCATCTCTATCGCCCGTTTGAGCCCGGTAAATACAAGGGTGAGGAATTGTACAGAGGCCTGGCGACCTCTTCCTCATCTTGAGCGTCAGTTTACTCAGGCCCAGTAATACAAGAGTGAGGAATTGCGCAGAGGCTGGCAGCCCCTTGTTTACTACTTGAATCTGTTTACTCGACTAAAGCCATTTACTCTCTCGAAAACAGGTCATTAGTACTGGCGGTTTCTTGTTTAACATAAAAACCATGCCTGGCGCTTGATCGTTAGAATGGGAGAGGAACTGTATAGAGGACTAGCGACCTCTTCCTCATCTCAATTGCCAGTTTACCTGGATCCAGTAAATACAAGGGTGAGGAATTACACAGAGGCTAGCAGCCCACCCTTTCTTGTTTAACATAAAAACCGTACCTGGCGCTTGGTCGTGAGGAGTGGGAAGATGAACCGTGGCGAGGTGGCGTCGCAGGTTATCGTTTCGTCCGAAGCGTCTGCCGCAGACGTTGCAGTTGAAATGGCGGTCGCTGTGAGCGGCTGTTGTGTGGCGAGTCAGGTTTCCGGCGTTTTGCGAACACGCGGCCGCAGACCACACACATGCAGGGACCAGCCATCTACAAAAACATCGGGTATCTGTATTCACCGTCCGCTACAAAGGCACAGTTGTCGCAGCAGAAACACTTTGGTAGCGATGCCCCTGGGAACGAGGCGAGTCTAACCCTTTTAATAATGTTGGATAGAAATAGATGGCATGAATCGCTCCTATGACATTCCCAACACTGGTACACGTCTTTGTCTTTGTTACGCTCACACATAGCGATTTCGCCCTCGTCTGTAATTCCGCTAGGCACTTGAAAGTTCGATTTAAAAGCGAAACCAAATTTTATTTCACTCAAAACGTTTTTAAAAAGGAGTGGAAGCGAGTCTATTTTACTTTTTAAATTTGGTTCATTAACTTTAATCGTTAGAAAACACAACTGTTCCAAGGTCATTACGGTTTCACTCATCTCCATCTGAAAAGAGACAAGACTCAGTGTACTGAGATATGCAAAAATATTAAATATTAATTTTAGCTAATAAGATTTTAGAGCATTGGTAAACTTGCTGATGAAAAAGTAAATTACATGTTACTTACATTTTAATATATCCAAAGAGAAAGTCGCAACAGTCGCACAAGTAATCACCGCGATAGTAACGAAAATTAAAAAAATAACGAATAATTGAAATAGAAACGCTAATTGATAAATATGTTGTTACTTACGTTAACCTTTACGGGAATCCAAAGGCAATGAACAGCAAGTTGTGTAGATGTATCGCAGAGGCAGCACTACTTCGTCCGCACAGTAAGAGCTCCAAAGACAAACTGGCGAAACCTCTGAAGACGCGCTCATAAATAGCACTCCGGTCGGGAGGATAAATCGGTCGTGGAACTTTCCACTGGAACCGCTAATGGGTAAACAGGCTGGGACAGTCACGTAGGCCCTAGCACGCGCCTCGACACGTGACTCCGCGGAGCCGCTTATGGGGGGGGGACGGGACTTGCATCCTCGCATCCTCACCGCGCCTTTGCTAGTTTTGAACCATCGTGAGGGGTCTGGAAAACAGCCAAGATCCCATGAGGAAAACGCGTTTAAAAATTAATAGTGGGCCTGTTTAACGGTGGATTCTCAATTTTCTTTAAGGGATGGTTTACTTAGGCTGCCGCCTGACATGTGGTGAAATTTCATCAAAATCGGTCGGTAAACAGCTGAGATCCCATAAGGAAAACGCGTTTAAAAATTAATAGCGGCCTTGTTTAATGGCGGATCTATGGGGTTCTTATGTCATTCGCTTCCTCTAGGATAGGCCTACACTCTGGAAAAAGTCCCGTGGGAATCGGTGGGTAAATAGGCTAGTTATTAATTTTCGAAAGTTTTTCCTCGGGGGGGTCCGAGCTTGGCTATGGGGAAGGTCGGGGGGGGTGACGTCACCGGGGGGGGATGACGTCACGGGGGGGATGACGTCACGGGGGGGGGGTCAACGACCGGGGTCAAGGTCACCGGGGGGGGGGGGGTGATTCCTCATTCCTCCTCCCGCGCCTTTGCTGGTTTTGAACATACCAATGCCCCCTACTACTCATAGTAAAATCGTAAATATTGAATATTTAGGAATTTTTGATCTATTATTATTTGAGATATCGAAATTTTGCTCGCTGAATCGCTAGCCATATTTTATATCTTTAAAATGAACCATTAATCAACGATATCGGGTAATCCGTTGAGTAGAAACGGGCTTTGAAAGTTAACATTGGTCTTACGGGGGAAGCAGATAGAAACGCGACAAGTTTCGTGACTGATGTCCCTCTTAACTTTCGTGAACTGAATGCTAATGCTATCCCGTTGATTCAGATCATGATTTCCATGGAGCTGCAAAGGTAGCAGCACCATCGCATCAACAACACTCAACCCAGCAAGTTCTACCCCTGTCGGATGTTTTTAAAACTGCGAGGAACAGGGGTCTGAACTGAAGACGAATCCGGCTGGATTGGTGGCTTGGAGCGTGCGGGATGTCGCTGGAACCGGACGCGAAGCAGTGAACTTGTAAATTTACTGTAGATGTAACCCAATCCCTTCACGGTGGGAAATTGTGATCAACTTCAAGCAGTGTTGAAGATGTATTCTATTGACTTTATATAGATGTATCCGCATTTTAATACACGCTATTACATATTCTAACTAACGTTTTATTGAACATATAGTGGGTTAGATTGTCAGACCAATCGTGCTATTTGTGGCGAGTTTAAAATTTGTTTTTGGTGGTCAATTCACCCAGAAATAATGTTATAATAGGCACCTCTTTCTGACCACCCTGAATTAATTGGTTGCAATTATACTGGAGTCTCAAAATAATTTATCAGGTGATAGAGTAAGGGGCCATACACATATTACGTAATGCATTTTTCGTCATTTTAAACCCCCTCCCTCCCGCATATAAGACACCGTAACATTAACTTGCCTCCACCATCACACCCTCCCCCCATATGTTACCTAAAATAACTAAAGCGTGTCAAATCGTCATTTTGCAAAGATTTAAATTATATGTTGTATTTTATTTGTAAAAAATGTGTTATACCATTCATGGATGTTTTCATTGAACGTACATGTGTATATGATGGTTTGCAAATTTCCTTTGTAACCACAAAATTAATAATGATGCTGCCAACCAATAATAATACTGCAAGATTGAGTATTCATTTACACTGATTTTTGTATGACAATTAATTATAGCAACAACCTCATACAATTGTCCTAGCCTATTGGAACTGAATGTTTAAATTTTGATGGTTATTCAACATACAAACAAAATTATATATTTTAGAATCAGTTAGTATAGTTTATCATACTATCATATTAAACAAATTTATTGTGAATCATATATTTAGAACAAAAGTTACCTGTGACCCAAAAACCCTGAACTTTTGCCTACTATACATTTTTAAACACTCCACAATTTGTTTGTAAGCATATATGATTGTTATATTTACAATAATATCTGAAAATATTGATGTGGTGTTTTCTATATCTAGAATAAGTCAATAAGATACATTTTAAAGCATTCGCACACCTACTTAACTTTACATGATTTAATTTTAATAATTAAATTGCCTTTTCCGGCAAATGAAAAATAGAAAAATTTAAAGTAAGGGAACTTTATTAATAAAAGAAAATGGTAAAATAAACATAATTTGATATTTTGAAAACTATTATTTATTTAAAATATGTTATAGGTAACTAAAGGAAAGCTATACAACATATTATTTCCTACTGAAGTCCGCACCATTCGACTTCTTTTTCCTTACACCTTGTTCACTGAAACAAATAAAAAAAAACTTATTCAAACAAATTTACATTCTGTTAAAAAAATCTTGAGAGGGGGCTCCAGTCCTCTGGTTCTACCTGCTTATTCTCTCATTAGACCGATGTTAACTTTCAAAGCCCATCCCTTCTAATCCGATCATCCTAAATCAATGATGTATTGTTCATTTAAACAGCAGCAAAATTACATATAGGCCTAGTTCATCCATAAAACCTCGTAAATATTTAACATTTTAGAATTTTGTTGAATGATTATTTGTGATATAGAAATTTTGCTCACTGAAATTACTAGGAATTTTTTGCTCTTCAAAATGAGCCTTAAATAAACGATATCGGATTATCCATTTTAAAAATGACGAGTTTTTAAAGTTAGTAATATTTGCCTTATGGGGGAAGCAGGTAGAAACGTAAAAGGTTTTGTGACTGGAGCTTAAACATTAAAAGTAAGTCAGTTAACATACTCTGAACAGTGACGAAACCAGGATTTTTGTTTACTGATGGGAGGTGGGGTCTAGCCCTTGAGGAAGTTTTGGGTTACATGAAATATACCCCAGTAAAGTGGGGGGAGGAGAATACCTCCATAAAAAAGTATACTACTGGAAAACAGATTTTATGCTATTCTAGCGCTTAAACAGAAGGAAGACATTAAATCATTTGCATAGACCACTAAGTAGAGACAAAGTTTATCTGTTTTCCATCGTAATCATACATCAATGAGAGGGTTTGGGTGCATACAAATTATCTCCAGCGCTTTAAGTTTTTAGGCCAGTGAACTGTTGCCTGCTCAGTGGAAGGAAACCGCAAAAAAATCACAAAATCGGTGTTCACTGTCATACTTTCCTACCTCAATCCTCGTAGGAAAATTATAAGTGTAACAAAGGCAGAATAATGGTAACACAACAAAACCAGCCCTTAATTATGAACATTAAATTTAAGTACAAACATTTATATAGACTTACTTTTGTACAATTCTCGTTTTGGCCTGATTGAGGAATCCCATCACGTGTTGTTTGGTAGCCTCCTCAGTTGTCGTTGGGAACACCTCATCACTGGATCTAGAAACACAAATGCCTGTTTTAAATGTCTGGAAAGTGACTATTTTGAAAACAATATAGGCTAAGTTAAAAAGGTGTTTTTTTACAAAGTTTCATTCCAACTTTTTTTCTGATAGTACACCATTGGTACTTTATTTTACAGACTTAAAAGAAATCAAATTCCGAACTTCATATTATCAATGAGTTAATTGCATTTAATTTATTGCTAATGATTTCGTTATAATTGTTTGGTAAAAATTTAACTATTATCAAGATTTTAACATTTATTGTATTGTGAGATAGTACATAATGAACTACCGTACAGTGTATTACAAAGAACTGGTGCTATGAACCATTTTGATTACTATTACCTACATAGGTATTTAAAGAAATTCCTTTTTTTTGTTCACCCACTTCCTAAAGTTAATACTTAAGGGATTTTGATGATTCTTTTTTTATTTAAAAGATAATTTCCAGTTTTAAGTTATTGTCGGGCCAGAATTTCGATTCAGGCCCCAGGGCCCTGCCCCAAGGGACTTCCAAGTTCCCATGTTAATCATATGGAGGAGAGTTTTATTTTGTTTATGTCACATGTGTTTTTCGTGATTCAATAAACAGCTGTTACAAGGAATATATCAGAAAAATATTGCGGGGGAGCAGCTCGTATTTTTATAAATAATAATTACTGGTAACACTAATTATTTCTCTTGAAACATCTTTTCATGCATGTCATTGTCATTGATTTTATTTTATAGTTATCCATATTTTTTTATTTTATAAATATAATCATTTGTGTCCAAATTTACTCATATGACTATCAATTAGGTAGCCTATTTATTTCTCATTCTTTTTATAGGGTCCTGTCGACTTCCGTAATGCTCCTTTTCCCTATCTTAATTTTCACGCGGCGTCGCAGATTTTTCTGTAGGGTACACCGGAGCCTTAATTCCACCATCAGTTGTACAGTTGCATGACCAACAGGTCCCTGATGTTGCGTTGAAAAAGTTAATTATAATTCTGTAGGCCCTACACGTTATTGAAGATAAGAGATAAGATTATAAATACTTTATAAACAATTGTAAAACATGTTAAGTTATTACAGGGGTGCTACCATTTGACCGTAAAGACACTTGCCCAAATGGCAATTTGATCGAATTTTCAAATATTAATAATTATTAATAAATAGGTGGCTGAAACCAACTTATCAACATAAAACTTCTCCGTATTACCATATAATCAACATTAAAAAATTGTTATTAATATAAAGAGGGTTGAAACCAAAATTATTATTTATTTAAAATATGCTATAACATTTTATTTCCTACTGAAGTTATCGACATGACACTTGCCCAGAAGACCATATTATCGACAATTGGATGAGCTCACGTAGTGAGTGAAATAGTGAGTCTCAACTACAACTAATTACATTTTACCGTAAAAATACTGAAATGATTACATTCAACTCTAAGTACCTACAACCTACTATAAGCGGTTATAAGTACGGTACCTACGTTTGCTTAAAAAACACGTTATTTTGTACAGCATGAAGAAAAAATAAAAGAAAAAAGAGAGATATAAGTTAAGGCTTACGCTATCACGCAAAAATAAAACAGCTAAATCATGCTGATTTAATTTTATTGTTAATAGACCAAATATAATAAACTTGTAACAGGAGTTTAAACTCTGAAACATTTATTTTAAAGGGTACAGTACGATAAGCGTCCAAAACAATCGAATATAAAATATTCGCATACCATATATTATTACATGATATACCATATGAACGATACACCGATAACTATATTCCCATTCGATTGTTGTTATAATTTGTAATACTCTATAACGAAGTGTTTTACTTTACAATAAGTTAACTTAATCTAGGCCAATAGTGATAAGTTAGGTTAGCTTAAATTAGCATAAACTAACCTAACCTAACCGCACAGAGCACTGTTTTTGTCATGGTTCGGATTTTTCACTTTGTTTATGACCAACTCTTACCCACGGGCTTCGCCCTGCAAATGCTTTATGAAACATTTATTTGAGAATTGTGTGTGTTGCATTCTCTGGTTATTCCATGGAACTAGTACGAAACAAGCTGTTTGTATTTTGTATTTTTGTATCAGCTCAAACAAAAATGAATGCATACGGAATACCTACATGGGAACTTTGCCGGGGTCTCTGGCGGAGTAAGTACTAAGGTCAGATTAGGATGAAAAACATTTAGTTTTCTGCTTAAAGAATCAGTGTACAAAATTTAAACTCCCTCTAGGTAAATGGAAAGTAGGAGAATTTGTGATGAGTGAGTGAGTACGTTAAGTGAGTCAGTCAGTGAGTGAGGGCTATGCCTTTTATAATTTAGGTATTGGTATTCTCATCTGTAATATCAATGTATCATATAGTGGTTGGTTGATATTTTTATAGGCTATGTTATTCGATATTTTTGGTGGACGCTTATCGTACTGCACCCACACTACATACGTTGGTAACATAATGCACCATAAATGGCGAATTCTTATATTTAACCAACAACCACTGTATTATTAAAGCGGTTAACTTATCAATTCCACCCAAATAAAAAGGTAGAAACGTAAATAATAAAGCGAAAAAACCTTGCAAGTTTGCGAGTTGCTATATAAGTTAAGGAAAGATTATACCGTAGAAATATTAAGGTCTAATCAAAAACAATATCGTAAATGTTGTTGAATGAGTTAGACCTAGTTAATCGTACTCTCCCAGCCGGAATGTTTTAAGGCTCAACACTATTTATCGACTTGAGTATATCTATTCCAACCCATGTATTAAGTAACTTAGGTAGTTTTAACTTTCACACTTTAATACACGTTGCTAGACTACCTATATATAGGCTACCTAATCGTTCGTCTTTGAACAATAATGAAGCAATATTTTCGTCTTTGAAAAGTGATCGTTACATCATTCTAGTGAAGCAATATTCGTATGATCTTTGAGAAGTATGCAAACATAGATGATAAAAAACTTACCAATCAAGACACATTTCAGAATTTTGGGCAATATTTTTCTAGCCTTAAGGTACTAAAAACAAATTATAATTCCTCGCCTTAAAAAAAACTAAATTAGGCCTATAGGCCTAACTTTTGAGACTATAAGTTAATCTTAATACACTCTAACTAATGATTAAAATCATTAGGTATTTATTCAATAAATATGGGTTTTCAAATAGTTTAAAAACAAATCAAGCCTGACAAAGTTTGCAAATATCTGACTTATTTTCGGCATCCCGTGTCCTCTGATTTACTCTAAATAAGCTATAACATATATTCAGTAAACAAATGTTTAATTCTTTAATTCATCCTTTGTTAATTAACTGCTATGGCCATAACATAATCTCCAATTTATTCATTACTTAGCAATACAGTATAGGTACTAACATTTTTTTTAATAAAAATATTTCATTTGCAAACACATACGGTGAAAAAAATATGTTTTGACATTACAGTCCGTTAGTTGGACCGGCTTAGTTTCCCAGATGTTAGTTGAAAACCAAATTTGAGTATACCAAAAAGCGTTAATAAAATAACATAGCTGGGACTTCCACTTACCTTGAAACAAGATGGAAGTTACTAAAGAAGCCACTATAAAAAAAACACAACAACGATACTCAACTAAACTTTAATTTCAAAACTTCACCCATTGAAACAGTGGTTTTGTAGTTGTAGAATATCCAGGAAAAATAAGATGGTGACGACGACGACGACGCACGTCAGTTGGCGCTAGCGAAGTGGCGGATTCGGAGCACGCTCGGGCAACAACGCGGTGCCTTTGGTAACAACGACAAAGTTCCTCGGTAGCAAATGTGTGTCAAACGGGTTGCAAATAATACTGGAATACAAGAGCGAACGAAAAATGAACCAAACACATATTTGCAACACACTGTCTTGCTATCTGGATAACAAATTAACTAAATAATAAAAAAACTTACAAACAGGTTCTTTCAATTAACAACAAACTTATACCATGAAAAACCCTTAAAGAACAAAGCTCAACACAGTAAAGCGATGATGATAGATAAGGTTTGAGGTAAACCACAAAATATACGTAACATTTACACTACCTTTTTTTATGTACATTTTTTGACTCAGAAAGAAAATAAACTATCCCAGCTAAAGCATAAATGAAAGAAATAACTGTCATAAGTTCAAAACAAAGTAGTTATGAATACAAATTTAACAAAATAACACATAAACATGTAAAATACGTAATAAATGGTCAACAAATACTAAATCAGATAAAAAAAACTGCAGTTTATTTTAAACTCCTAACATTAAATTTTATATGTGTGAGTTACGTAACATTGAGCCAGACCCCTACCCAGTCCCAAATATCGTATAGTAACGCTTGCCGTAACCATTCTCCTCTTTTAAGTACGTTACGTAATATGTGTATAGCTCCCTATGGGAGTTGTTGGATTTGTCATAAAACAATTTCAGTGATTTATCAAAGTTATTTTACTTATACATATATTATATTAAACTAGTAAATAAAATAACATTGTGTTTCAGGCTACGACATAATAAGATATTATGTTTTTACAGATATACAAAACCATAAATTTTGAACAATTATACCCAAGAAACGATGTAAGCTGTGCAAGTTTAATTAAAATTATGATAATATGGGGTAATATGTGTTTTCCCACTAATTCCAGTGAACTATGAGGAACAATTCTTCTATTTACAGCTCAGCAAAGGCTAATTCATTTTTTATCTAGAAGTTTTCAACCAACCAAAATTCCCAAGCCGCCCCCTCCCCCGGGTGTCAGCATTCCCTTTAAACTCAATTACCAACTTCCGGAAACTTCCCCTCTCTCTAATGAGGCACCGCAAACTGGTGATATTAAAAATTCCAAACTGAAATGGATTAAAAATGAAGTAAATAACTTAGTAAATTTTAATCATTATTGCACTTCCAAAACCTCTCCTAAGCTGTTTTTCACATAATAACCCAAAGTAATTTTCATTTCAAACCTTTTTATAGATCCCACTTTTCGCTGATCGATTTTCTTATTTTGAAAATGCTATATCACGATTACCTACTGATTACAAAGTAACATTACAACAACAGACGCTCAAAGCGAGCATTTTAGTTCACTGTTTAGTAAGATATTTTATTGAGGTGCACTTCTTTGTTGCGGTCAAGCTATTTCATATTCTTCACATGATAAAAATAACTACATATAACAAAATTATTATGAAAATAACAGTGTCGAAAAACTGATACATTGACACAGGGGCGGTAACAGCTGTGGCGTAACTGCCGGGCCCGCAGAGCCCGCAGTGCAGGGGGCCCACGGGCCTAAGGGGCCCGCAAACCGAAGCGGCGGGCCCCGCGGGCCAAGGTAAAAGCTATGGTGGGCCCGTAACATTGGGTGAAATTATTATATTTAATTTTCAAAATAGCATTAATTGTATTCAAACTTTAAGAATTTATTTATTTTTAGCCTAGTAGTTCTTTCATTCGTTTTGATTAGCGTTTAATAAATGACACACTTTAAAAATTCTATAAGGTTTATTGTTTTATTTTTCCTCAATTCTAATTACTTTAAAAGTAAAATTTAAAGGGAGCTGTTTTAACAAATATTTCATAATTTTGCACAGCAATTTTGAAACGGTTGTTAGTAGTGTCAGTAAAGTTTTTGAACTGTGTTTTTTAAAGTGAATCAGCATTAGGATAGTGATAAATGATAAATCGGGGGTTCATGATAAGATCCTTTTAAACCTGTCAAGGTACAACCGTAAACGCTATAGCGGTCATTTCACGCCAAACTGAATATAAATCCACTCCAAATACCTTTTCAAAATTTGGACAGGAACAGAACGAATTGCTGAACTTGGATCTGGACGTCTGGCTTCACGTTTTGACTCGACGTTAGTCGGTTTAATTTAAAGGTATTCTATGCTACATTGACGTGATGAAACTATTAAAAACTTTATAGCTAGACTAAGTGAGAACCTTTTGGGCGTTATTAAATCACTAAAACTATACAATGCTGCAGGCTGGAACTGACTGAAGTTGTGTATTTGGAGGTTAGGAAACGTCTCGGTCACACAACCATATCCCAGAATCTAGAATAATGGATAGGGATAGAGTGAAACTGTACGAATATGATAAATGGGGGGGAGCCTGAAACTAATTTTTCAGAACAATAATCTTGGGCCTATAGCTTACATTTCATGTTTGAAAAGATGCTGTAGCATATATTGATCTAAAAAAATCTTAATGGACTTTTAAGGGCTTTGGTGTTCAAGTTTAAGAGGTTAATGAGGGGTGGGATGGAGGTAAAATCAAGACTAGCATTAAAAAATACACACGAGTCACTGGAAGTGGAGACATTTCCTACGTGAGCGCTGCCAAGTGTAAAACTTTGAAATCACACCGAGCGCTACCTTTAGCAAATTTTAAAATTACAGCGCCGTCTACTGCTAGATGAATTGTAACTTTGATTTAGTTCGATACGCTATGATAGTCTAATGGATCTAGCACTGGATTCACGATCATGCGGTCCCAGGTTCAATTCTACCTTTTCGTGTTTACTTTTTGAGGTACCAATTTTTGTTATATTTTACACAAACCCATTTTTGCAATATGTTACAAAAAGCCGCCATACAGCGCTCTGCGGAGTTACTTTAGGTTATTTTACTATAATTTGTTCGTAAATGTAGCGTATTTTTTTAGAATATAAGTAGGTTTCTTCTGTTTACATTTTAAACTACTACATTTCACTGTTTTCTCATAATAAAGCATCTGTTCAGTGGCGGATCCAGCCAGGGGGCGCGGGGGGCGCGCGCCCCCCCCTTGGACTCAGAAAATGTTTAATTAATGGGTAATAGTGTGACGCTGTCTGTCACTGTACTCTTTTTTCAATATTTGCAAAAACATTATTTGCACCAACACGTCTTACCTACTGGGCGATGCTCTACAACATGGAGCCTCCCCTATAACGGGTCACTACGATTAGTTTTAACAGTAAAATCATCATGGAATGTGTAGGCCAAGATAGTGAGCCCCGGTAGTAGGACGGTAAGGAAGCAAGTCACCATATAATGATACGTCCTTTTTGTGTGTCAAGTAACTTACTGCATCCAAAATGTTATAAGATAAACAATTGCCGATTGATACATAAAATTAGAGAGTCACTGAGCTCCTAAAATCTGACAAACACAACTTATCTGTAAGGTAAAGGCACCGGCCAGGGCTGAGCATCCCCTAGGGTAAAACACCACTGGACAGGCATATTGTCTTAGTCCGCCATAGAGAATACAGCGCAGCACCACCCTAGGGACTTGGGCCGACCATCCCTAAGTTAACGCACCACATCACCGGCCTATTGCCTTTGGCTGCCCGAGGGGAACACACCGCAAGACCGGCCTAGGGGCTTGGGCCGAGCATACCTAAGGTAACGCACCACAGCACCGACCTATTGCCCTTGGCTGCCCTAAGAGCTCACACCGCAGCACCGGCCTAGGGCCGAGCATCCCTTAGGTAACGCACCACAGCACCGGCCTATTGCCTTAGGCTGCCCTAGTGGCACACACCGCAGCACCGGCCCTGCAGTCTTTATCAATATTCTTCTTTTCTGAAACCTTTGCATCTACCTTAGCCATTTTGTGCGCATCGGTTTAGCCTTGAGTAGTGCGTGTAAGTAAATCATTTGGTATAAAATGTTTGTTTTTCAAGGTAGTAGTTGTATAAAATGTGTATATTTATGTACCTACTGTTTATTGTATAATGGAATTAGTAAATATTACACATTTCATTATGAAATAAGTGTTACAATGAGATGTTTTCTTTGTTAGCATTATGAGTGAATTGAATTTAGCGAGTAATAACATAGACTAACTACAGTACTATAGTTAGTCTATGGTAATTACAACTGCCTCCGGTTCAGTGTTGCCACCAGGTAGATGAAATTTTACCCTAAACGTGTGATGAAATTACCCTATTTTTTTGTAAATTACCCTAAGAGTTGATTATCTTCTTGAAAAGCTCAAAATACACTCGAGATTGGTTTTAAAACATGATTAAGGCAAAAAAGTAAGGTAACATGGCATTTCATACTCGTCTTTGGCCCTATATCAGTATATCACACATAAAACGAAATATGTATTAATAAATTCAAATAAATATTCTTTTGTAACATTTTTATTCAGCGCTATACTTAATGTGGCGGTATAGCTGATAATAGAAACTTGCTGATACATGTTATTAACAGTTGTTGGGAGTACTTTATTGTTTTATAAACTTATTTAAGCTGTACAAATTTGTTAAGGTTTTTTTCTTAATAATAATGCCGAGAGAATATGTTTGTCATCTTATTACAATTTGATTAGATCAATATTTTTCATTGCAATACGGCACATCACATAAATTTACACATGTTGTGCCTTGTGTTTTTATGTGCGCTCACCTGGCTCACCGTGGGGATATCACAGGCATAAAATACAATTTAGTTCCTTCATACAAATTATATGTCAAAATAGAGACAACCTTCAGTAAACATATTTTCTACAACAGCGCTGTAAATCTAACAACCTATATTTAACCAAATGTACCAGATATATTTTTACTGTTTAGTATATTATTATGTTGTGGCCTATTTTGGACACATAACATAATGTGCCTCAATTTTATCTGTTCGAAAATTAAACTTTGTGATTACATGCTTCTTTATGCTGTTTAAGAGATTATTGCGGACATTTTCCATCACTGATTCAGTGAATCCAATAACCAATAATGAATTTTAAACAAAGAATGCATCTTTAGTTGAATAGTGAATAGGATGGAGGATGTACATGCTATAGTTATATCTCTTTTATAATACTTTTAATTTACCCAGCACTTCATGTAAATGTTTGAATTCCTGGAAAACCCATTTTACATTGCCAAAACATACAAATTTAAATTATAAAGGGGCTCTAGATTTTACCCTAAAATTATCCTAAAAAATTCATTACCCTAAAACCAGTAAAATTACCCTAAAAAAGGGTAATTCCCCTAAAAGTGGCAACACTGATCCAGTTGCTGCAGGACGTTATCGTTTAGTGAGGAAAACAAAAATCTCAAGTGCGCCCCCCCTCAACAAATTCCTAGATCCGCCCCTGCATTCGTTTCGGATAGTTCGTTCGTCATCGGACAATTTCGGCTTCCTTCGGGTGGCAAAGACTCCGCTTCCAGTGGCTCGTGTGGTTTTTTAGCTGCTAGTAAAACTAAGGGGGCCCCATGGGCTCGTCAGTTCTGGGCCCCATCATTTCTGTTACCGTCCCTGCATCGACAATTAGTTACAAGTGAACAATTATTCGATAACTGTTTAAACTTTAAACCAATAACAATAATAAAAATAACATATAACACGATCAAAGTCATATTGACTAAAACATGCATTGAACACTTTGCTTATAAAATTATAAAACTTCTCAGATCCTCCCTTTGCGTTTTGCGAGGACTGGCCGCGCTACCATTGTGAGCGGCAGAGCGTTGAACTAGCTGTTCTCGGTAGAACGGCCCCTGCTCGTCCTCAGACTAGTGATTGCATACTATCGATTGTTGGCCTATCGATATTTTTTTAAACCATCGATGATATCAATAGTACTATCGATAGTTTTTACTTTCTCCTCCTATACATAGTATATGGAGAAAGTATTGTTTTCGTCAAAATTTTCGAATTTGAGTTGTTAGTGGAAATATTCGTTTTGGTGCTCCCTGAACCCAAAAAAGTGGTTTTTACATTATGTCTGTGTGTGTGTGTGTGTGTGTGTGTGTGTGTGTGTGTGTGTGTGTGTGTGTGTGTGTGTGTGTGTGTGTGTGTGTGTGTGTGTGTGTGTGTGTGTGTGTGTGTGTGTGTGTGTGTGTGTGTGTGTGTGTGTGTGTGTGTGTGTGTGTGTGTGTGTGTTCAAGTTCAAGTTCAAGCAATTTTATTCATGAAAAATTATTGTTTATTACAAAATCCCATGTGTCACATAGGACACGCGCGGGATAGAAAAATATACATTTTCTTTAATACATTAATTTTTTACTGACAGCTGTACAGTTCTTTTACACTTCTGTCACATTCTCAGGAACAGTTCATGCATGATGATGACAAATTTCAGAATTTTTAGAATCACAGACAACAGACACCATTTTTATTAATCATGCTCTGGTAACAAAATTCACCAGTATAAATATGTTACGTATATTCAATAATTTTAAAATAATTACTAAACTCTAAATTCATAACAAGAAATATACTATATTAGATACAATAATTATCAGGCTTCCATAACAATTCATGCAAACTTATAATGCTAGCAAGTGAAAGATGATATGACTAGATTCATTAATCAAATATTCAGGCAGAAAACTAAATTAACAACAACAAAAAAACAAAAAAATTAAAAAATATTGAACAACTTCACTCAACATGATATTGCATTGAATATTGCAAGGCTTTAGATTTAACTACATACAGAGTTTTATACTGAATTTCATTTCCAAAATATTTTACAAAATCATTAAAACATTTAGGGCCAAGACAGAAAAATTGGTGTTTACTCATTTCTTTCCTAAAAAAGCCTTCTTCAATCAATGTGTATTGGGCAGATCGTGTCATTCTGGTTACAGGTTTTATTATAAACAAACTCTTGTATTTATAAATAAACATTATCATAAAATAAACATGCAACTGATCAAACGTAAGAATTTTATTCTCTGCAAAAAGGTAAGAAACTCTATAATTTCTTTTTAAATTAAATATTGTACGGAGGGCATTTCTTTGACACACAACTACCGGTTTTAGAACAGTGGAATATGTTCCTCCATAATGTACGATTCCATATCTCAAAACACTCTCAAGCCAAGAAATGTACACTTTTTTTAAATACTCACTCTTATCATTATCTCTCATATGATAGAGTGCATAATTTATTGTTCTTAGCTTACTCGATAAGTGATTGACTTGCTGCTCACATTTCAAGAATTGATCCACACACAATTCAAGATACTTTACACTTTCTACTACATCTATGTAACTACATGAGCACTTATACAGACAACAATGTTTATGACACAATAACATGAACTCATTCTTCAATTCCTCTTTTTGTTTGCTGCAGTCAAAAAACATCAAACATTAATTTGGACTTTGAACAATTGATTAATAATTTATTAATGATCAGCCAATTTGATATTTTATCTAAATCTCTACTTATTTTTAATTTTAATGATTCTCTATTATAAGCTGAGAAGACTAGAGCGGTGTCATTGGCATAGGCAAATATATCAGAATTCAATCTAAGTTCAAGTAAATCATTAATATAAATCAAAAATACGATAGGGCCTAACACCCCTCCTTGTGGTGTGCCATAGTGCAATTCCAGAACCTCACTCAAAACATTATTAACTTTGACTGCTTGCTTTCTTTCTTTACAAAAAGATTGCAACCACTCCAATGCCTTACCACCAATACCATATTTTCTAAATTTTGAAAAAAGGACATCGTGATCCAATGTGTGTATGTGTGTGTGTGTGTGTGTGTGTGTGTGTTCAAGTTCAAGTTCAAGTTCAAGTTCAAGCAATTTTATTCATGAAAAATTATTGTTTATTACAAAATCCCATGTGTCACATAGGACACGCGCGGGACAGAAAAATATACATTTTCTTTAATACATTATTTCTTTACTGACAGCTGTACAGTTCTTTTACACTTCCGTCAAATTCTCAGGAACAGTTCATACATGATGATGACAAATTTCAGAATTTTTTTAAATCACAGACAACGGCCACCACTTTCATTAATCATGCTCCGGTAACAAAATTCACCAGTATAAATATGTTACGTATATTCAATAATTTAAAACAAAAATACTAAACTCTAAAACAAATTCATAACAAGAAATAGACTATATTAGATACAACATTATCAGGCTTCCATAACAATTCATGCAAACTTATAATGCTAGCAAGTGAAAGATGAAATGACTAGATTCATTAAGTAATCAAATATTCAGGCAGAAAACTAAATTAACAACAACAAAATAAACAAAAATATTTTTTAAAAATATTGACAACTTCACTCAATATGATACTGCATTGAATATTGCATGGCTTTAGATTTAACTACAGACAGAGTTTTATACTGAATTTCATTTCCAAAATATTTTACAAAATCATTAAAACATTTAGGGCCAAGACAGCAAAATTGGTGTTTACTCATTTCTTTCCTAAAAAAGCCTTCTTCAATCAATGTATATTGGGCAGATCGTGTCATTCTGTTTACAGGTTTTATTCTAAACAAACTCTTGTATTTATAAATAAACATTATCATACAATAAACATGCAACTGATCAAACGTAAGAATTTTATTCTCTGCAAAAAGGTAAGAAACTCTATCATTTCTTTTTAAATTAAATATTGTACGGAGGGCATTTCTTTGACACACAACTACCGGTTTTAGAACAGTGGAATATGTTCCTCCATAATGTACGATTCCATATCTCAAAACACTCTCAAACCAAGAAATGTACACTTTTTGTAAATACTGACTCTTAACATTATCTCTCAAATGATACAGTGCATAATTTATTGTTCTTAGCTTACTCGATAAGTGATTGACTTGCTGCTCCCATTTCAAGAATTGATCCACATACAATCCAAGATACTTTACACTTTCTACTACATCTATGTAACTACATGAGCACTTATACAGACAACAATGTTTATGACACAATAACTTGAACTCATTCTTTAATTCCTCTTTCTGTTTGCTGCAATCGAAAAACATCAAACATTTGGACTTTGAACAATTGATTAATAATTTATTAATGATCAGCCAATTTGATATTTTATCTAAATCTCTACTTATTTTTAATTGTAATGATTCTCTATTATAAGCTGAGCAGACTAGAGCAGTGTCATCGGCATAGGCAAATATATCAGAATTCAATCTAAGTTCAAGTAAATCATTAATATAAATCAAAAATACGATAGGGCCCAACACCCCTCCTTGTGGTGTGCCATAGTGCACTTCCAGAACCTCACTCAAAACATTATTAACTTTGACTGCTTGCTTTCTTTCTTTACAAAAAGATTGCAACCACTCCAATGCCTTACCACCAATACCGTAATTTCTAAACTTCGAAAAAAGGACATCGTGATCCAACACATCAAAGGCTTTTTGGAAATCTAAGTATAAAGACAAAGTATATTTACGTTTATCAACAGCATTAGTAATTGTAGTGACGTGTCTTTCTAGAGCCAAATCTGTACCTTTGCCTGGTAAAAAACCATATTGATTCCTTGAAAACAATGACCTTCCATCAAAATACTCCAGCAATTTTTTTTTAACTAAAGACTTAAATATTTAGGCTACTGTATTAATAACTGAGATGGGTCGATATGATGATATTTCTGACACACTACCTGACTTATAAATTGGCACTACTGAGGCTATCTTAAAAACATCTGGATAAACACCTTGATCTAGAGAAATTTTAAATATTTTACATAGTAAGGGAACAAAAACTTCTAAATTTTCCTTAAAAACAAAAATACTAAAACCATCTACTCCAGCACTACGTTTATTTTTCATTGCCTTAATAATATCTGCTACTTCTGAGTTGTGTGTGTGTGTGTGTGTGTGTGTGTGTGTGTGTGTGTGTGTGTGTGTGTGTGTGTGTGTGTGTGTGTGTGTGTGTGTGTGTGTGTGTGTGTGTGTGTGTGTGTGTGTGTGTGTGTGTGTATGTGTACAGAGCTAGAGCCCCTACAAATGGTCCGATTTTTATGAAATTTGGTATGTAGGTAATAATCCACGATATCTCCAGGTGTTTTTTTAATTTGTTGGAATTTTTGATTTTTAAGGGTAACTATCCCCCAAAAAACCGCCAAAATACATGAAAAATCGAAAATTTCTTTAAAACGGCTCTAACGATTTTGATTAAACTTTATTCGATTGTAGAACTTTAGTTTTCGATCAAAACAACACCACCCGCATTTATGTAAACATTTGGGTTCAGGAATTACAGGACTTAAAACATCAAAAATATTACTATTCACCATTAAAAAGAGCTCAGAAACCTAAATAATTGAGTATTTCCAATTACTATTCTACGATTGCTGATTGCGGAGAAAATTTATATTTTCATTTTGCGGTAAACGCAGTACGTTGCCCAATGTTATTCTTATGGGGAATACTAAATTATTATTTCTCTCTTATTTACTGAGCAATATCGTTCAAACTTGATATGCTTGTCAAGTTAGCATTGACCAACAGAGGAAATTCGAAATATGTTGCCCCTTAATAACCCTGAGGGGGGAATAGGGCGCATTTTCCCCCCTTAAAACCACGTGTGTAGCAATGGATTCTGTAGCGCCTCCAAAACAGGGATTTGGGTGGATGTTTTTGAAAACAACTAGTTTACAAGATTTTCTGTACATTCCACCGTGCTTTGTATTCTATATTTAGTAGTAAATAAAAATTAATTTATTCATTAAAGTTGGGCCAAAGGGAGAAAGTATGTGTCAGTTTCCTGATACCGTTTATTAGCGAATTTCCCCTATAGGGAAGAAGCTATTACCGTAGGTGGCATGGTAAGACTGAAGCCCGAGACCATGTTAACTTTTTGTTTTGAGGTTCCCAGATGCCAAAAACACTATTCGTTTAAATTTATATATATGCATGGATATATATATATATATATATATATATATATGTGTGTGTGTGTGTGTGTGTGTGTGTGTGTGTGTGTGTGTGTGTGTGTGTGTGTGTGTCCGTTATTGCGATAACTTTTGAAAGAATTGCCCGATTTTAATGAAATTTAACACAAATGTGGAGAGTAACATTTACGACATTAAGTTCGAAAACCAGATCGATCGGTCTATGGGAAGGGGGTTTTATGGGGGCTTAAACTTTTCCAAATATCAGTTTTTTGAGCTTTTTATCCTAACATTTTAAAAACACTAGATTTTGGTTATAGCCATTTTATAGAGTTAAAAAATGTTGTATTTTGAATCATTAGGCTATATTAAGTGGTTGTGGGGAAGTCAAAAAACGCGTTCATAAAATTTCCCATGTTAATCTTATGGGAATACGGTTTTTAGATTTTCCTCAGATAATTTGACTAAAAACTCCTCATTTCTTTCTACCAATAAGTTTAGCTCTACAAAACATTCATTTTGGAGTTTTAATTATTGTTTTACGTCCAACCGTTGCAGTGATATTCAAAGTGCTAAACACAGTTCGTTGTCCAATGTTATCCTTATAGAGAATAAATAAAATGTTATATCTCGATTATTTATGTATGTATATTGATGAAACTTGGCATGTGGCTTCATGTGGATGATACTGCTACTTTTTACTCTGGTAAATCTGAACACGTGTTGTATAACAATATTATGTTAGATATTTCTTCATTGAGGAAATGGTGCAGTGCAAACAAAATGCAGATCAATATTTAAAAAACTAAATATATTAATTTAAACTTTAAAAACGTTCAGTATATTTCTCCTGTTATACATCGTAACACCGATTGTAGTAATCTTGATTGTAACTGTCAGCAAATTAAAGTTCATAATTGTAAATACTTAGGGTTAATTTTAGATGCAAAATTGTCCTGGGAAAATCATATTAGGTTGTTACATACCAAACTTAAATATTCAGTTAGAAAGTTTTAATTCTTAAACAAATTTTGTGATATCAATTTTTTACGATCCTTATACTTTGCTTTGGTGCAAAATCAAGGTTGGAGTACGGTTTTGCTTGTTGGGCAGGGACTATCAAAATATTTTTGGAAAAATTAAGAGTAACGCAAAACCATATTTTGAGAAGAATTTAAAACGAAAATTGAGAGATAAATTGTTCTGTGAACTAAAAATTGAACCTATACAGCATCTCTTTGTTTTTAAAGTATTACGTTTATTTTATGTACGAAGTGGGAATAGTGGGACAGAAAATCTTTAATACCTACTCTACGAGACGTACGGACGCAAAGTTAATAAAAACTCCTAATGTTAATGAGATATTTTTCAAAAATTCCTTCTCGTAGCTAGGTCCAAAGTTTTATAATTCACTACCTTTTGAAATTGAATCTTGCTGTGGTCTAAGTAAATTTTGCATTAAAGTAAAAAATGGTTGTGTGAAAAAACTGACACAGAGTTTTTAAGGATTAGCTTGGTATAAATGATTGACTAGATACTGACTATATATTAAGTTGGTGAAATGTATGTCCAAATTAGTTATACCTGATAAGTTTGTTTTTGTTGATAAGTGTTACAGAGGGGCGGTCTGTTTGTGAAAAGAAGTGACTGGACTCATATTATTATTAGCGAATTTCCCCTATAGGGAAGAAGCTATTACCGTAGGTCTCATGGTAAGACTTAAGTCCGAGACCATGATAACTTTTTGTTTTGAGGTCCCCAGATGCCAAAAACACAATTCGTTCAAATTTATATATATATATGTGTGTGTGTGTGTGTGTGTGTGTGTGTGTGTGTGTGTGTGTGTGTCCGTTAACACGATAACTTGAGTAAAAACGTCCGATTTTGATGGAATTTGGCTCAAATGTGTAAAATTATATTCATGACTTTAAGTTCGAAAACCAGAAAAATCGGACAATAGGAAGGGGGGTTTATGGGGGTTTTAAATTTTCCAAAAATCAGTTTTTTGCACTTTTACACTAAAATTTTAAAAAAAGTTAATTTTGGTACCATGTTATAGAGCTTAAATACCCCCGTTGCAGCAAACCTGCATACTCAGCGAATTTCCAATGAATATATAACATAACACATTAAAACACTTAACAGGATTCATAAGAAATGTATTCACAAACAAGTGATATTTCAAATTTTAATTATTCTCCATAAGAATAACATTGGGGATGAGTATGCAGGTTTGCTGCAACAAGGCATACAAAATAATGGGTTTTTATGCAAATATCAATAGAACTCATCTTAGTGAAGTCACATACCAAGTTTCATCCATATACATTCATAAATAAGCGATATATAACATTTTAAGTATTTTCCATAAGAATAACATGGGGACCAAGTACCTAGGTTTGCTGCTACAGGAACCATAGGCAAAAAATTGTTTTTTTTGCAAACAACAATAAACCACAACCAGATCAAGCCATATGCCAAATTTCGCCAGTTTATGTTCATAAATAAGCGAGATATACATTTTTTCTTTTTTCCATAAGAATAACATTAGACAACGTACTGTGTTTAGCACTTTCAATATCTCGGTAACCAATTGACGTAGAGCAATGATCAAAATACCAAATTGTTTGTTTTTTAAGCTTAATTCAATGGTATAAATTAAAATTTGATTTAAATTAAAATTACATGTGAAACCCCCAAAAAACACATTTTTGGGGTACAAAACCCCCCAAAAACCCCCCTTCGGATGGTGCGATTCATCTGGTTTTCGAACTCGTTCAAATAAATGGTACTTTACACATTTGTACCAAATTTCATTAAGATCGGACCTTTTTTACGAGAGTTATCGTGCTTACGGACACATATATATATATATATATATATATATACATATATAAAAATTTGAACGAATGGTGTTTTTGGCATCTGGGGACCTCAAAATGAAAAGTTATCATGGTCTCGGGCTTAAGTCTTACCATGAGACCTACGGTAATAGCTTCTTCCCTATAGGGGAAATTCGCTAAAAACAAATAACATAGTATTTTGAATAATTAACCTAGGTTAAGTGGTTGCGGAGAAAATCCAAAAAAACTACTCATAAAATCTCCCATGTTAATTTATGGGAAAAAGGTTGTTGGCTTTTCCTCTGTTTATTTTAATGTAAACTTCACATTTGCTTTTACCAATCTGTTCAGTTCCACAAAACAATCATTTTGGTTTTTAAATTGTGATTCTACGCCCATACGTTGCAGAGATATTCAAAGTGCTAAACACAGTACGTTGTCCAATGTTATCCTCATGGAGAATAAATAAAATTTGATATCTCGATTATTTATAAATGTATGATGATGAAACTTGGTATGTGGCTTCACGTAGTACTGGTAGTACTGGTAAATTGAACAAAAAAGTTATTTTAGCGAATTTCCCCTATAGGGAAGAAGCTATTACCGTAGTCGGCATGGTAAGACCTAGGCCCGGGACCATGATAACTTTTCGTTTTGAGGTCCCCAGACCCCAAAAACACCATTCGTTCGAAACTGTATATATATATATATATATATATATATATATATACACGGCTATGCCCGGAGAGCCAGTCACTGAAATTATACTCGGGGAATGCAGTCAGTAACACCCCCACATATACTTGGAAAATATGCGATATATATATTTTAGTATTTGCTCAAATATTGTCGTTGGCCATTTCCGATTATATATATGTCGTATATATCACAAAAATAAAAACTTTATATACGTAAAACTTCCTATGCTAAGCCAGTCACCGGCGTTTTTGCCGGGAAGGCCAGTCACGTAAAGTTTGTACTGCTAAGCCAGTCACTATATATTGAACGTAAGTGCCCGGGATGGCAGTCACTGAAAATCTGCACTGGGAAGCCAGTCAGTTACACCCTCAAATATATCTTTGCTTATCTGTTGTTTAGTTAAAGCGATGAAGCATATTTCACTGATAATATGTGTGGCATTATATCAAGCGAGTCTTTGAAGCTCCCACGTGTTCCATCAAATTTATTTATAAGTTATAAGTCTTATAAATCCTTAAAGCCCACTTTGTAATTTTACAGAACTCCAAAATGTAATTTTATTCATACAAAAATAATAACAGAAATACTAATAATTAATAATGGCTGAGCAATATATGTTTTTTGAAATAGGTCATTCAAAGAGAACTTATAATAAAACAATTAACATTTTATATTCTACTAGCTGCTATCGTACCCGGTTTCACCCAGGAATACAACAGTTGTGTGTGCTGCATTCTGTGGTTAACCCGTGGAACTACTAAGAAACATGATCAGCTGTTTTAATTCTCAAGAGATCAAACTAAAGTGGATGTCTATAAGAATAACACAGGATTGGAACTTTGACTCCCCGTGGGGTGGAGCCCTTTGGGGATTTCTTAAAATCCTTTCTTAGTGGCTACCTATGGGATGTAAAGAGTACACTGCCAAATTTCGTGGTAGTATTTGTAGAACTTTGGCCTGCAGGATGATCGGTTTTTCGAATTTATAGATATAGATTTTTACATTCGTATTCATAGCTATTCATATCAAGTCAGGTACCTTACAGATTAGTTTACGATTATCTTATTACGTAAAGGTGTTTGCCTTTTTATGGTATTTTAATTGCGAAAAATTGATTAAATAATTAGTGTTTTAACTAAATTCATTTGTGGAGATTCCCCTAGGGTATTTAAAAGGTTTATTATGTTTGTTTTTTTGCCTGAAAAGGTTACAAGGCGATCGTCTTTTTGCAACAGGCACTGATAGTAATGGAAAGTACAGGTTAGCTTGTAACGCTAATCATATGGATGTTAGCATATGATATATCTAATTTGAACGTTATCATTAAAGCACACAACTGTCCCCCTTTTTTCTCACATCGTAGGAGAAATTCAAGCATACCGTCATTAGAAAGGTATTGTTGTATAGATGTGCAGAAACACATTATAACTTACACCAGCCCTCAGGGCTACGCCCCACAGGCTTTCATAGTTTCAATGATAATCTTATGGAAGAACAGTAATTAATTGAATTGTATATTTGAAAGTTGATATAATAACAAAATGCTAGCACAACAGGAAAAATATATGTTTCAGGACTAATGTAAATAAAAAATGTCACTGGTTACTGGAATAGTGACACCATTCTCTTATCCGTTTAACACCACATACAAAAATAAACCTGGATGTGAGGGGGAGTGGCGGATGAAGGGAAGAGGGAGAGTGAGGAGAGAAATATAGGTTATTCGAGAAGTTCAGCGTAAGGGCAATGGTTAAAATGCATTTGTAATTAGCTGCTCACGCAGGATGGAACAAAAATTCACGCAAACAGCCATTATTCGAGTGCACCACTTTAGGTTTACGTAGAATTATTTTTGGTCTAATTTTAACCTCTTGGTGATCGCTAGTATTTTTGTTGTGGTTTACATGTACTTTTCCAATATAAGAATTATAATAGATAAATGTTGGCCATATTTTCGTAAGATAGATTATTTTATGAACATTTAAGCAGATGCAAACCCAGCAAACAGCCCAATAGGACCGTTTCTGAATTATTATTGCACAGTGCAAAGACACATAAATAAATGCAATTATATCTGATGTATTCATTTTAACTATGCAAGTACACATTTAAGTAGATATTTAGGTTGTAGTTTACGTTTAAATGCAATATTTGTCGTAAATAACGCACTGATTTATTTCATCCATTTTACGCTAGTCACCGTAATTTAGGTTTGTAATACTTACCGGATCTGTTCCGATTATTAAGCTCATAGACTCAGTATTTTGTGGAAATGTGCATAATTTATTGTCTTCGCCAAATTGAATGTTTTAAACAGAGAACGTTGCTTTGTATGACAGGAAGAATTAAATTTTCTTTACTTATAGTGCTTAACCATTTAAGTTGCAAGCGTATAAGGGTCGTAATTTACATTATAATGTCCTTTGTCTTATTGCTAATTAATAAAAAAACACACATATTATCTTTTTTATTTTCATATTTTTATTTCTTAATCTGTTTCTTTGAAACAAATTACCTTAAAGTAACATCATACACACCTTAAAGTAATAGAGTATTATATAATGTAGCAGCTTGGAGACACGATGTGTATAATTTGTCATAATAAGGTATTACTACCGCTACACAATACTTATCGTCAACATGGATTCACTTAAGGATAATCCAAATTTTATCACCAAATATGCCAAAAAAACCTGATATAAATACATTATTAAATATATGATATTTGTCAAAGTATTTGTAACTATCACAAAACCATAAAAATTATCACTATTTATGAAAGTTGGTTATGATATACGTTTCCCCAGAGAATGTGTGATGTTTTTGTAACTTTATATAACAATAGGATACGGTGTAGTGAACGAAATATGCATGTAAATGATCTGTTCAATGGATATGCAAAAAATAAGCAAGTAGATAAGTCTTTTCTGTTTTAAAAGATAACTTTACAAGTTAACAGGAAAATTTATTACTATGAAAAAACAGGCATTTTATATCAATTATTGTAATACAAAAAAATCACTAATGTTCAAATATATTATATAAATATGTTAGTAGGAATTTAAATTGCAATTAAAGTATTTAAAACTAAAGAAATATTTATATTTGTTAGTAAAAATAAAGTTTTAACTTAATGTACAAAACATGGGAAAACTATTTTTTTTTTCTAGGAAAAGCAGCGAATTTTGCTGAAGTTACCGGTACAAGAAAAACTAAACTATTATGCAATAGTTATATGAAACAAATAAGTATTGTTTCTTATTTACTCTTTTTTTCTTCTTTTTGATATGTCCGCTTTATATTCAATCTTTATTTTTATTAGTTATAGTTACACATAACCTAATCCATGTACATATTTAAGCCCTGTACATTGATTCTAATCACTAATCTCACAAAAAATCTAACAATTATACTTTACCAAGTGAGTGTTACCTTAGGAAATGGTTGTTTTTGAACAGCTGTAGTTTAGTTGTTTCGTAAGCTCGTGATGAGAGATGAACATTTCCAAAAATATCGGGAAATGCCCTGCAAAAAATAATTCCGTTTTTCGGGCGGGATTTATTTGACCTCGAGATTATTTCGGGGCGGGATTATGTAATCAAATTGGTAATCTGTGGTGCGATCGTCTTTTACGAACATGATTACCCGGTACGATCGTCATTTACGGCCGTGATTATGGTCGCCATTTATGGCCAATATTACGTGGTCCAATCGTCTGTTTCGGCGAATAGCGGTGCGATCGCCATTATTTTTTTATAAAGTGCGGTGCGATCGTCATTTATGACCGATTGCACCTGTTGCGATCATAAATTACGGCAACTTTAACGCGGTTCGGTCATCTATTACTTTAAGCGTAATTTCTGTATTTGTATTGGAGGGCAAACATGGTCGTGATTATGATTATTGGGACTTTTCATATATTACAAGAATATTTTCGCCAAATTATTGGGGGTCAACCACCCCCTTGCCACCCCCGAACTACGCTGATATCTATTACGTTGATGGTGCATGGTCCTCTTTTACTGCCTATATTATGTTTTTCGATCGTCAATTATGGCCGATGTTATACGGTGCATTCGTCATTCACGGCCGATGTTACACGATGCGGCCGTTATTTAACCGAGAGATAAGTCAACCTAGGGCCCTTTAGATCAGACAATTTGCTTTAAGGGGATTCCAGAGGTGTCCCTGAGTTTAGGTAACCACTCATTGGTTAGAAAGAGATGGAACTCTACATTGATAAGAGACAAAGCTACCTGACGCTGGTATGCACTTAACCCTTAACGCATCCACAAAATGAAGCTACCTTGGGCCGCGTTCAGGGTTCAGACATTCGTTCATGGAGTCATTTCGACAACCCCCCTCCCCACCCCGAAGAGTTGAGGGGGCTGCCAAGTCAACTCAAGCCTATGTTGCCACATATCTTAATCAGGCCCTGACCGTGTTTAATTGTATTCAGTTTCATAATAAGATTAAAGTAATTCCAAAGTTAGTGACAGCTATTCAATCCTCTTTCGTATACCATTTTGTATGGTACTTTAATTTATTAATTAAGTTTTGCTTACCATAGTTAAAACAATAGTTGTACAATTTTATGAATGTGATTGAAAAACCTATTGTTTACGACACTGAGTAATATTTGGACCAAAACTCACAATTTGGTATCTAATTTTCTGAAATCTTCTAGGAGGGCCCTCGGACCAAATTTTGTTTGTGTAGGTCCCATCCACGGCACTGTTTATCCGGTATTAAAATTGATACCCCAATTTAGGCTTCAACAGATCTTGTCACCTTAATCCATGTTGCATCTTCTATGGGCTATGTGTTCCGTACCGTCATATATGTTATTGCGTGCCGTTATATGGTTTAGTATACCGTTGTAGAATAGTGAAGCAAACATGTTTCCTCCGTTCTGTGGTAAAATATAATTAGCTCTATAGAACAAATTTGTGCATTCTATAATGAAAGGTTAAGTAACCTGTACCCATAAGATCTAGTTTTGAGCACTGACGGACCAAGGGGCGGCGGCATAACCCTAATGACGTACGATGATTTAAACAGCCTAAACGTGTCATGCTCCAAACGACGATAGGTAAAATGTTTTATTTAATTCAGTACAGTAATTTTTGTGAAATTCAGTTAAAAATGGCTGTTAACAAGACAGAAAGATAAACAAATATCAAAAAGAAATTAAATTTAAATATCTCCACTGCATACAACATTTCACTGCTCAAAGCGATGTAGAAATAAAACTTATATGACTTCTACCGATAAATTCCTTACTTCTAACATCTGGTATTACTAATAATCTGTCCATAACGTATTAACGAATGCAATTCAAATACATTATTCCTTATTTTTATCTTAAGGGCGAAAAACGAACTTTGAAACCGGCCCGTGCCCTTCAGATTGAAAATATCGAAAAATAAAAACCTTTTTGCACAACTAGTTATCAGGTCAAATAGGCTATGTTGAAACCTCAATCGTCAAAATAGGCTCAGAAATAACGGAGGAGTACTCTTAACAAGAATCGGCTCAGCTTAATAGTATATAAGATATAGAATGATAGTAGGCCTAGTTTAATAACAATTTCTTTCCTATTACTGAAATGTCATCAATACTAAAATTGTTAGATTTTCCTCACATAGTTCCTAAATTGAAGCAGCACTAGATTGCCCGAAGATGTCACTGTGTTGATGGAACGCATTCAGTTTAGGAACTGTCGTAAAGTAAATCTTAAATTTATAACATAGTTTGATATTTGTCAGTACTATAAATTGAACGGAACTGGTTTTATAAAAAAAGAAGGGTATACTAACCACTATGGCCCAGTCACCTAGATTGACTAACAATAATTTTAAATATGTGACGAACTTTCAACTACAGAGTTCTGTTAGGCCTGCCATCCGTGGTATACTTTCCTCATATGTTTTATAGTATCGAAGAGTTTATTATCATTGAATTATATGTCATTAACAATTTCAGCGGTCTTATAGAGTGTGTTTTATGTTTGATTGCGCAAAGGTTGTCTACAGAAAGGGAAGTCCCAACATACCTACACTTCTGTCCCTTAAATTAAACTTAAATTGGAAAATGTGTAATAAAAATGATGGCGATTTTAAGAACAAATGGAGGGGAAAATAAATACGCAAAGTGAAATCTGCACTCTTCATTTGTGTCGGTTTTGAGGTTTTCTGTCCTTTTGTGAGGAAGAATAAATATAAATAATACAAAAATGCAAAATACTTTTTAATAGATATAAAGAGTAAAAACTTAAACTTAATATAAGTGCCCAATTTGTACTGACCTCTTTTCGTAGTTCATTATTAGGTAATTTTAGTTAAAGAGTACAGTAAAATTATAAAACCTTTTATTATAAGGATAAGCAAATTCACACATTTGTATCTTGCTTCGTACAAAAATTATAAAAAAAAAACGGCGGAGATAACTTGCTTTTAGATATAAGTAAGTTACAATTATAAAGCTATACTACAAAACCACTCCTAGCTAATTAAAGTTATGATTTTAGTATTTTATAGTTTTTGTAAAATTATTAACAAAATAATTGAATGCGTGTTCGACGGGATTAAAATCCAAGTACTGTATTTTGTATTTGACAGTCATACGTCAGTTAAAACTAGTTTCCACTACTCGACTGGGCGCGAATGTGATAAGTAGTTCCACATACCGGCACACTATAGCAGCACCAGTAAGCCGTCTCGGTATGTAAAGGATGCACGGCAAGCCGTACCTGACTGCCTTTCGGGAGGGCTGACTGGCTTTCGGGCAGATGACTGCCACACCGTGTAAAATACCAGCGCGGTGACTGACTTACCGGGCGCAGATGAATGTATATATATATGTGTGTCCGTGGGTGCGATAACTCTCGTAAAAATAATCCGATTTTGACGAAATTTGGTATAAGCGTGTAAAGCAGCATTTATGACTTTAAGTTCGAAAACCAGACAGATCGGACTATCCGAAGGGGTATTTTGGGGGGGTTTTGTACCCCAAAAATGGCTTTTTTGAGTTTTCGGCATATAATTTTTGAAAAAGTCAACTTTTAGTTTCCTCCATTGGAATCAGCTTAATTAAAAAGATGCACAATTTGGTGTTTTGACCATTGCTCTACGTCAAATGGTTACAGAGATATTGGAAGTGCTAAACACAGTACGTTGTCCAATGCTATTCTTATGGAGAATAAGAAAAAAATTATAGCTCGCTTATTTATGAACGTATTCTAACAAAACTTGGTATATGGTTTCATCTGGTTGTGGTCTATTGTTATTTTCACAAAAAACCCGATTTTTACCAATAATTCCCGTAGCAGCAAACCTGCGTCCTCAGCCCCCATGTTATTCTTATGGAGAATAAGTAAAATGTAATGTATCCCTTAATTATGAACATAAATTAATAAAACTTGGAATGTTGGTTCACTTAGTTGAGTTCTATTGATATTTGCATAAAAACCCATTTTTTGTGTTCCTTATTGCAGCAAACCTGCGTACTCATCTCCCATGTTATTCTTATGGAGAATAATCAAAATGGCATATATCGCTTATTTATGAACTTATATTGATGAAACTTAGTATGTGGCTTCACCTAGTTGAGTAATATTGATATTTACAAGAAACCCTATATTTGTTTTTTTTGGTAGCAGCAAACCTGCGTACTCATCCTCAATGTTATTGGTATAGAGAATAATTCAAATTTGATATATCGCTTATTTTTGAATATATTTTTATGGAACTTGGTATGCGGCTTTATGTGGTATTAAGACTTATATTTTGCATTGGAAATTCGCTGAGTACGCAGGTTTGCTGCGACGGGGGTATTTTGTTGATTATTCCAGTAGCAGCAAAGCTGCGTACTCAGCCCCCATGTTATTCTTATGGAGTATAAGTAAAATGTAATGACTCCCATAATTATGAACATAAATTAATAAAACTTGGTATGTAGCTTCACTTGGTTGAGTTATATTGATAATTATATAAAAACACGTTTTTTTGTTCCTTGTTGCAGCAAACCTGCTTTCTCAGCCCCCATGTTATTCTTATGGAGAATAACTAGAATGTTATATAGCGCTTATTTATGATTGAATATTGATGAAACTTGGTATGTGGCTTCGCCTAGTTAAATTCTAATTATATTTGCATAAAAACCAATTGTTTGTGTTCCTTGTTTCAGCAAACCTACGTACTCATTACCAATGTTATTCTTATGGAGAATAATTAAAATCGCTTATATATGAATATATTTTTATGAAACTTGGTATGCGGCTTTATGTGGTATTAAGACATATATTATGCATTGGAAACTCGCTGAGTTCTCAGGTTTGCTGCGACGGGGGTATTTTGTCTATTTTCGTGTTAATGATTAACCACTTGTCACACATAGGGGACTGGTAACGTTGAACAGTTTTTTCCTAAGTTTTTTCTTTTGATAGCAAATTGTATCATTTATTAATTTATAAAGTGCGATGTTTTCAATTGAACCAAGCCATTGGATGAAGTGAATGACAGACGAATGTACAACACCATTGTAACAAAAGGGCCAATGCAATCGAACCATTTGGATAATATTTTCTGTTAACAAAGTGTCGTTTTTATAGTTTTTATGGACATTATGTGTACTGGATTGATATGACTTTTTTGGGAAAGGGTATTAAGGCTTTTTAGGTTACTTTACATAGATTAATTTGGTTTTTTGCCTTCAGTATGCAAACAAATTAAATCTACTGACTTAAATTGAATTTGATGACTACTTGAACTTAAGTTAAAGTGACATTCTATTGCAGCATATTCAAAGTCATAGTTTTATTCCACTCATTAAATTTCAGGAAAGTTGCTTAAGAATAATTATAAAATAATGTTACATAAAAATTACAAATTCGGTTTGTTAATACTGTATTACAATTATATGGTCTATTGTTATATAAAATGGCTGTCAGGTAATTAGAACCTTCCTCGTTGTGTCTGCAACTTTGGTGGCTTTGTTATGCTAATGTATTCAACATGAGTGGTTTCCCTGCTGCAAGGTCCAGTGAAATGTATAATTACATGTATACGTTAATGCGATCTTTGTTAAGAGAACTACTTATTTATTTCTGAACCGCTTGCAACAATTGATGTATCAAAAGGCTTGCCCTGTTTCGTATAGTTTTACATGAAGGATATACATTTTGGGTAGGCAATAACTATTGTAAAGGGCTCGATTCATTGTCAAAGTTAACGTTTTGTCCATAAGATTAACAAGAGGAATAACTTTAGTGGAATTTCAGGTAATAAAGTGTCAGTTTATTAACAAAACAGATATTATACCCAAGTAATCTATCTATAGCCAAAATTGTATTTTTGTCTGTATATCACTTATATAGAGTCTTGTAGTGTTTTTTTTTAATTCAAGAAATGTAAATCCTTGGTTTTAAACGGTTGGTGCCTGTTACGCTCACGGGCCAGATTTGTCCGAGTTTCACCAAAAAGACTGTACTGAATTTTATAGCTCCCACTGTCCCATTGTTTTATGGATCTGCCTTATGAGAAACATTTAGCTAACTTTATATCACCCATGTCTGGGATGTTCTGTCCAATAGGTCTTATTCCATTGCCAGAACACTTTGGGGCTCTGCCCTTATAAATATATTACTATTTACTGCTCTCTAAAAGTAAAAGAATGAATATTCATTCTTTTAGACTGATATTTTTACTCTTTGGGGGTAAGAAAATTGAGCCACTCTTTTAGAGTGGATTTTCACTGTTTAGAAAAGTGAACTGGAGTCATCCTTTGAAAGAGTGGAAGATTCCAACTCATTCAAAGAGTGGAACCCGTTTATTTAAGAGTGAAATGCACTCCTTGAAAGAGTGTAACTCACTCCCCAGATAGCACAAAAACGTTATTTTCACGTGAAAATCACGTTTCATATTTTATTTTTCATGTTATTATAACGTGAAAAAAAGGAGAAAATCACGAAATTATCACGTGAATATAACGTAAAAGTTTCACTAGGTTTCACGTAAAAATAACGAGAAAAAAATACGTGAAATTCACGTTTTTAGATCGCAATATTTTCACATTTTAAACATTTTTCATGTGAAATTCACGTTTTTATATCACATTATTTTTACATCTTTACCATTTTTTCGCGTGACATTCACGTTTGTATGTCACAACATTTGCACATTTTTCAAATGAAATTTACGTTATTGATATTGTCATAATTTTGCCTTTTAAACTGTTTTAATTTCAATCACTAAATTTCACATTAAAAAATTAAAATCAAGTTTGTTCCATGTTCATAAATCATAAAAAATGTCACCACTTTCCACGTTAAAATACAGAGAAATATGCAAAAAGATGTATGCCTCTCTAAAATTATTACCCTATTTTACCCCTATTATAATTACTCACATGACTAATAAAGTAAAAAAAATGTTAAATTTATGAAAATATGGGGAATTATGAAAATGCAGTATTAATAATTTAATTTTATATTTTAAATACAACTTTGATTTCACTGTAATATTTTAAAACAGTTAAATCACAGCTTCTACTCAAATTGGTGCATAGGATGATTAATACTAGCTGCTGTGTTGGACTGCAATGAAATTAAAATTATTACTATTACAACCACACTGTAATAACTATGATACACGGCCTTCATCATGGCCTTTGGGCCTTCTTTACTGTTACTTTTGAGAAAACAGTTTAATGGCGCCAAATATAATTTAGAATGTAGAAATAACTTAAATCTGCAAAAGGAAGAAATGTTTGGACTTCTCGATCATTGTAAAATCTGTTCTGAAGTGATAGAAGAATGCTTTAAAAAATAACAGATACTTATAAATAAAAAAGTTAAATTACTCGACAATTTAGGTTACTTTAAATAATACAACAATGAATTAAAAGAATGACAATTTATTTTTAAAAAAACCAATTGCTGATGGTTTTACACTGCTCCATCTTCATCTCCACCTGCATCTCCTCCTTCAAGTCCCCTTTTTCTGAAAATACAAAAATCGATAAATTAATAAAATTTATATGTACTAGTGGCTTGAAGGGGCCATAGCCCCTATCTAACCTTGATACATACTCTGCCTTACTCTTAGGCTGAGGGGAAAAAACCGGATCAGCAGCTTTGTCAGTTTGTAAAAAAGTAGACACTTAATCACATGTTTTAATGTAATCAAAGCAGACGTTTTTAAATCCCCATGTTTTTGTTATGGGGGATGTTTTACGTTATTTCTTGTTTGCTAGTAACTTTTAAGAAATACAGCCATTTTTTGAGTCCCTGGGACCAATACCTTTAATTTTAGCTGTCTCCCATCATCCTGTGATTGGCTAAACTCCCAAAAGTTTGACTTAAAATTTACAATAACAGAATTATATAAATATGTTTATAATATACACACAAAAATAATGTTATGAAACTTAGACACATATATGGACACATAACAAAACCAGTGGTTGGGAAGGGGGGGAGGCATTATTCCTTTTTGGAGTACTGTGTGATTCACATTATTAAAACCCCAAAGTATCGAGATTTTAATGATCGACTTTTAATGAGGATCCCAAATGTCCTCTTGCGATAGTCATTATGTCCTTTGCATAATACAGTAGACCATCTCTTAACCAACCCTCACGGGACCGGGCCTAGGTCGAAGAACCCAAAAGGTCGGTTAAAACGGGCAACTACGTAAACATGTAAAATACTGTAGAAATAAATGTATTATTGATATTATATGAATAACAAACTCAACTACATCAATTAAACCTTACTTTAGTATTTCTTTCTTATAAATAAATTGAAAAAAATACTGTCATCACACGGCACAGTATACAGTACAATACTGTACTGTGATCCGGTAGACTGTACACACATGCGCGATGCACAAGTGAAAAAGCTCTGTACTGTGCTCGACGCAGAGTAGCGATAAACTGACGTTCCACACTAGCTATTGTGAGTTTCCCATGTGATTCATAACTAAACTTGACCTGGAGGGGTATGTTTCTATTTTAATAAAGACGATAAGGATGGGATGTCTTTCGATTCCTAGAAAAGGTCGGTTAAACCGACCAGTTTTGAAATTCAGGGCGGATAAACCGACCGCTATTTTTGCCGGGGCAGAGGAGTTTAATCCGGGGTCGTTTAAAAGTGGGTCTACTATAACTTTCCTTCTTAACCCTTTCAGTGCTATGGCCCGATATATCGTCTTTTGAATCTGTTATCAATAAACACTGTTACTCCTTCATAAGCGATTGTACCGTTAGGCGCTCAGTCTGCAGTCTGAATCTGACATGTAGTGAAACCTGGTAGACACAAACTGAACTACCTCGTCCAGCGCCTAGTCTCTATAATACCAACTGATCCACTGCAGCTGCTAGCCTGACCAGTGGCTGTGCGGTCTAAGGCGTTACCTTCCCGGCCGGGGGTAACACTTGGATCGAGGGTTCGAATCCCGTCACAGTCGGTGGTTTTATGTGCAACTCATGGAGAGTTCACCTGTCTGTGGCAGAGTTGAAGGGGAGGGCGGACTTTAAGCAAACAGTGGACGGCTCGGGTCCAAGCTGACGGGATGGGTGGATTCTTTGTGAGTTGCACATCTGATCAGGTGTTTTGCTACTTTTTACCTATCCTTTACTGTGTGTCCAGCGGAAGCACGTTTTTATTAATTTTAACTGTTCAGGCGTTCAATATATTAAAAAAATCAACAAAACATCACGGATTCAACTACTCCTTTCAGAAGCTTAGCACTCAAAGGGTTAAGCTAATGAAAATTAAAAAATATTTAGGCCTACCTTGATTTTTCCTTACTCAGGAGTCGATTTTTTGATGGCCTCAGCCAATCTTTTATAACTCCCTCGATTTCCTTTTCCTTGGCATCCGGAAATTGTTTCAGGACAGCTCCTAATCAGAAATAAACATTAATATTTATTAAAAAATAAACATTTCCTTAAAGCAAATTAAAAACATTCATTATTTTCAATTTGTTTATAACCAGAAACCATTGCCATTTCAATGTATGATTGGTCAAAAAAGTTGTAACATAAACTTGGGTATATTTCCCTCAAATTATAAATATGTTTATTCTTCATAATTAGGCCTTATACTGGATAATTTTGAAATTTATTGGATAATGCAATGGATGAAGCTTAGCCTATGAGTTAAGCCATCCACATTATCATATTTAATAGCCTGATTTTTTGTACCTTTTTAGCGAATTTCCCCTATAGGGAAGAAGCTATTACTGTAGCCCCTACCCTATAAAAAGCGTAGCTCCTAGGTGTTGGTGGTGGTTTGTTTCTTATCTTAGAAAGATCTAAGCCAGAGACCATGATAACTTTTTGTTTTGAGGTCCCCACAGATGCCAAAAACACTATTCGTTCAAATTTATATATATATGTGTGTCCGTTACCTCGATAACTTTTGAAAGAAACGCCCAATTTTGATGAAATTTGGCACACTTGTGGAGAATAACATTTATGACTTAAATTCAAAAACCAGATCAATTGGACTATGGGAAGAGGGTTATATAGGGGTTTAAAATGTTCCCAAGTTTTTTTGTATTTTTTACTTTAAAAACGCTCAATTTTGCTTGTAGCCATTTTATTGAGCTTAAAAAACAAATAATTTAGCATTCTGAATCATTAACCTCTAGGTTAAGTGGTTGTGGAGAAAAGTCAAAAAACACGTCCATAAAATTTGCCATGTTAATCTTATGGGAACAAAGTTTTTGGATTTTCCTCAGATAATTTTTCTAAAAATTTCACATTTCTTTTTTACCAATAAGGATGGATGGATAGATTAAACGAGGAGTCCAATTATCCAAGGTCGGATTAGCGGAGTTCAACAGTTACATTGTTGGCATTATTACTCTACTTCCGAGCCTTTTCCAGAACAGCTCACCCTAGAGCGCTACCACAGTGGATTATAAGACCCTTAAGGCAATTTAAAAGGGGAGGAAAATATAAAAAAACTCTAAAATACTTACTAAAAATTGCAGTCTTTAATCCGAGTATCCTAAACATTCTTTTGCCTTTTTGGCCGGCCCAGCTGAATTGACAGGCCACTTCATCGAGCAAAGAAGAACGCAGAGCCCTCCTGCAGGCATCAGCCATATTCGAGCCACCAAGGCGTGCAAGGAAGTTGGCCTGAAATAAAAATTATAGGATGAGTATAACGTCACTGCTCTAGGAGTTAAATAGTTGTTGGGTGGTTGGGGGAAATAAATGGGGAGGAGGGGTCAAAATCTATCCATATTTACACAAATATTGAGTTTTGTCTCTTAAAGCAAATTAAGTTTTGCCTCTTAAGAGAATAAATAGGATTAAGTAGTTTTTTATGGTGTTTATAAAGAAGACATTTGTGATAGCGGCGGAAGTTAAATTGAATTACAAAATGTGCACCCTGAAATTACTATCAAAATTATATCAAATGTAATACCCCCTATCCCAACTTGTTATGCTGACTATACCTCTTCCTAACCTTATAATGTACAACATTGTCATCGTAATAGTGAATCTAAATATAACCAGGAGCATCAGAACAGCCAAAAAATAGCATTATTCAATGTAATAAAATGTCACCAGAGTTTGTTTAAACACATCATTTGATTTTTTAAAGGATTTCAATTAAGATATTCAATTCCCTTACGTCAGCATGCTGCGTGCAAACTCGTTTTCAAAGTAGGCTACATTAATTGGCCAAGTATTTACCAATTTATGTAAGCTGTAAATGCAACATTTTAAGAAAATACAGTTTTATTTCAGATTAAATTAGAGATTATAACAGAAGAACAGAGAGTTAATGGTGCTTACCCCTCTAGCTATCAAAAGTTCTTGGGATTTCTAAACAGTACTAGTAGTAACTGATTAAATATATTTAATGTTATAATAAAATAATTTCTGTAACCTAATAATATAAATGTTTGTTTCTTACCACTTCGGTCTCCTTTGTTTTGTCCAGAAGATCCTCTTCAAGGGCAAGAAGGTCTCCCAAAGTTTTTAAAGGGAAATTATTAATTAATTCAGATTCCTCCTCAACTCTTCTAGCCATCACTCGTGGTTGCTGCAACTCTTCCAATTTTTCATTAATTGAAGATAACTCTAGGAGGGTTTGTCTCAGGAAGTTTTTGATCATATTTTGGTTCCTAATACAAACTTCTTCAAAATCTGGAAAATAAAGAGAGAATTATTAAAAATACGGACAAAAGAATACTGAAAAATTAATATTACAAGTTGGAACAAAATATATATATACATCTTTAGTCACTTTAAGATTGACTTTGGTGACACCTGTTGGGACTAGAGCAAATTCAAAAGCAATAGCGTCTTGCCCAGCCAATAGCGGGACAGTTGACCGAACATAACCGTAGCAACCAAACACGTGTCCTGCAGTGTCAGATTACTTTTTGTTTACTAGTCATCATTAGAAATGCTTGAGGTGAAATGTTTATTTGTATTCATCATGGGAATTAAAGTGAATGCACAAATTAATGCCAGTTAAATTATAAACGTTTGTTTTTATTTTGATTCTTTCATTATTTTATTAAAATATGTGAGGTATTTAATGTGCATTTTCAATTGTTTACTGAGGAAAGTGATTTCATGGGATTTTTCAATGTATGAAGTTTCGTCTCTCCTATTGCAGGTAGATTTGGCAATATTGCACCACAAAAGCTTTATGATAACTGTCCTTTGGGCATTACAGTCAATTCTAAGGCTACTTTAAAATCCTATAACGATAAAAGCCCTCGTGGGAGCAACCAAGCTTACTCAGCAAATTTCCAGCATATAAATATAAGTATCACAATTAGATGCGGCAAAATGAAGTTCTATCTAAATATATTCATAAATAAAAATCACAACCAGACTTAGTCACAAGCCAATTTTTTTTATCAACATATGTTAATAATAAGCACTGTATAATTGCATTATTACATCCATAAGAATAACATGGAAACCAAGTACAGTAAAAATTTGTTGCTGCCGTAACAGAGCAAGTACATTTGCAAGTAATAACATCTGTCTTAACCTCCATAAGAATTACATAAAGAATATACCGTGTTTAGCATTTCGAATATCTAGAATGCCCAATTGGCAGATTTATTGAGGAAAATATTTTGTATGAAATTATCACAAGCAATAAAACTTACTACATGTCTTTAATTTTCTTATCTTCCCTGTTTCTATTGGATTTTATTGTATTTTTATTTACGATTTACTTTCCTGACTATATTATGTAAGTTAGTATGAGTTTATTTCACAGCAATTAAATTTCAGTTAACAAAGAATATGAATGCAAATGAATATGACTACCTATTCATTTAAAAGCCCAAATTTTAAGATAAATTGTTGATACATGATTTACTTACTGCCAGACTTGGAGCCAGTTGATTGGGTCGCCCAAGAGGTTGATGGTGGCGGTGTAGAACTCCTAGGTCTTGATGGTGGAGGTGTAGAACTCCTAGGTCTTGATGGACCGCTTTCTGGCTTCCTCAACGTTTGTATTTTAGCCAATTTTCTCGGTGAACGGCGAGGTAGGCCTAAATCTGGAAAATCACCAGGCACTCTAAGAGGTGATTCCACCACTTTTGTTTCTTTCTTCTTTAATGGCCACAACGATTTGCTAATTTTGCTAATTTTTTTGGAGTTTCCTGCTTCTTTTCCAAACTGTGTCCGTCTTCTTCTGATGTGTTTGATGAATAATCATCACTGTCTTCGTCATCCATGTACCTTCTGTTTTTTATTATTTTCCTCTTTTTTTCATCTGCATCAGTTTCTATATCTGACCGGATAAGGGCTATGTTGGATTTCTGTCTTGCTTTCTGCAGATCATCTATAAAAAAATACAATATTAACTATTTTTATTATAATAACTATTTTTGCTATTGCCCATTTCATTTTGTAATAAAAGAAAAATTTTAGCAGTAACAGCGAAAAGCAAGACTCACACTAACAAGGCTAAATTGTCTGTTATGGAAAACGGTTAGATTAAGCAATTAAGTAAAATATATTTAAAATAAATTAAATTGATTGTATTTTTAATCATTATCCAATGACAATTGGTTACTGAGGTATTGAAAGTGATAAATACAGCGTTGCCCCATGTTAATCTTATAGAGACTAAGTCAAATGTTATAACTCAATTATTTATGATGAATCCATGAAACTTATTATAGCCTATAGCTTCATTTATAATTCACTAATAATATAATGTTTCCTATTTGAATCTGTGTATATTTTACCGTCTTGTATGTAAGTACAGTATAATAGTAGGCCTAAATATACTTTAGTGTTGTAAGACGTAGTTTATTTATCCTGTTTAGTTGTAACGACACGTATCATGTTACTAAAGAAATGACTTAATCTGTTATTTCTTATTTAAACATGTAAACCAATTAATTCAGTTTTTATGTAATAAAACAAAATGCAAGATTTTAAATTTTTTAAACATTATACACAATTTAGTAGTCATTAATGTCATTGCGTAGCTACTAATACTTGCTCTGAAAATTCAATTGCTGTGATTCTTGTGGCAGAAACCTGCCATATTTTGTTTCTGTCAATGTACATAAGATATATGATAATTCTAAAAATCCAGTGATAAAGAAATAAGATATAGGCCTAGGTCTAGACGATTACCAGTAGTTAAAAATAAATAATTATTACCGTAGATTTTGTTGCCTATGATTCTGGCTTTATATTTTTTCCATATATCACTTCCATCTGGTTCCATTTCTCTTTCAATATATCTCTTCAATTTGTCCCTTGGAAGGGTTGGCCAAAAGCACTCATTATCTTTTACCCAACATTGGGGAACCACTTCCACATTATTTTCGTTAACAAAATTTGCTATAACCCACATTTCCTGAAACAGCAAAAAATACTTATTACACAAACAAATTATCCACAAAGTTACACAACTATTAATGCTTAAGAATTGAACAGACTTGTGAGCTGGGATGTTGATTATGAATATATCAGAACAAAACACTGATATTAAAATTAAGTAGGCTCCCTACTAATGGCTGAAACAACCTCAACAAAAACACAAGGTTCTAAAAAATTGTAAAAACCAAGTAAAAACTAAGTAATTTGAAATTTGTTAAAATACTATGCCTGAAGTGTCAATATATATATATACTATACTATATAGTCAATAGACTATACCTATATAGTCAATGGTTTAACTAATGACATTATTTTATAACCTATTGTGATCCATAAAAGGTCATGCTAAAAAACAAATATAGGCTATAAGTTTCCATTTGAACACAACAAATGTAGGCTAAATAAAGGCCGCCCGCACACAACACAAAAACAAAACACATTACACAAATCATTCATAAAACATGTACATAAAAAACAGAAAATTAAAAAGAATTAAATCATGCAACACAACTTTATACATAAAAAAACCTCACTTAAAAAACTCCCCAATATTGTTCAATTTTCGTGCCACAAAAATGCTCCCAGTTCAACGATCACAGCACAGATAAGCCAACACCACATTCCTTAAGATAGGGAATTTACTCACATCTTATTTTATTGTAATGGGCTACTAAAACCAACTTCACTTATGCCTATAGTTTCTATTTCATGTGAATCAGTGGCATGGCGGCCCAAAGATTTCTTCTGAATGGAAGAACCATCACTTTTTTTTCTATGTCCTCAACTGACCATACTTTGAGTTCTTCATTTCTCTTTCTTATTAAAGAAATACTCAACTTTGACGATTTAACAGGTTTCTGAAATAGGTCTCGTACACTTTCATATTCTTCTCCAATTAAAACCACCGATTCCCTTTCAGGACTAAAGGCGAAGTTTTTTGCTTTCACGACGACTTTATTTGAAAGCATGCAGAAACTATCTTTTTGATTGGTTGATATTTTAAATGCAGAGGTATCTAGCACCTTGAACTGAGGATTTCTACATAGGCCTGTTAATGGTCCCGATTCATGAGGATGCTTGAAAGCATGTTGAGCAGGGATGTTTTTGTTTCCAAAACTGCAGAGAGATCGTTCTTTTATGCGTTTGTAGATTTGTTGTAAAGGTAGGTGGTGTTTCCTCATGAGTGTCTTTAGGGTCTGTAAAAAATTTTCGAAGTGAAAAGCACTACAATTGTCCAAAGCTCCAAATGTTGCAACATCATCGGGTAAATGTAGCAAGCCATGGACATTGTGTGAAATCAGATGCTCTCCATACAACTTCTTAAAATTACAAACAAAACATTCCAATAAAGATTTTGTGTAGTCCTGATAAACACTGCATGTACTTGGATTCAGTAGTAAAATCATGGCAATACTCAAACAAATAAAATGTTCTACAATTTCTGGTCTAAAATCTTTTAGTTTTGACAGCAATACTGGCCCAGAATACAACAAGAAAAACCTCAATTCAGTTGCCTTCCATCTACAAAGTTCGTCTAGACCACGAGGTTTCCTGGCAAAGTCTGAAGGTACATAGGGTCTAAAACTCTTGATGATCCGATTGATTTTGCTCACTTGGATTCCTGAGAGTCTATAATTCAGCTTTCCTTTCAGCCACAAATTCAATAATTTCTTAACTACGCCCAAACAAACCAAGTGCATGTAGTCTAGTGGCAAATCACGAACTACATCAAATCCAGGGATATCAATTAAAATACTCTCTCCTATGTGGTATTGTTCTTGAGTTTGGTTGATAAAATCAGCCTGGGTACGCTTTGGTGCAGATACAGTTGAAAAACAAACCCTTTGGTTGCAATATTTCCCTTCATCCTGACACCTTGTGCACGAGAAATAGCCAGAGTGCCCCTTTGTTTGTAGGATAAATGACTTAGCCGGAGCATCACACACAAATGCAACGTGAGATATATGGATTATTTTGTCACAGATTTTAATTCCATCCTCAATACAAGTTTTTAGGTCTAGTACCAAATTTGCAAGAAAGTCATTGACATTACTTGGCTTCTCAGATCCGTGAAAAAGACCGATGACAAACACAGGTGCGTGCGGCAAAGATCTAATTTTTCCTAATTGTGGCCATAGCTGACTTTGTGAACTTTTTGCTATTGGCAACCCATCTATACCAATCAATAAATCAATATTTTCTGGCAATGTGGTTTCATTTTGTAATATTCGTTCTATACCTTCAGATAATCCAAAATAAACAAAACTACCACCACTAAGTTCTATAATATGAGTTTCTCTAGGGGTCTTTAGAAGAGACCGAGCATCCAAAGGTAACTCCTTGAAATCCTCGTGTTTTTTAAGGATTTTCAAGAGTGAAGACAGTTTGGAATGTGCAATATTTTCCCTTACTGCCCAATCGGCTAGTTCACTTTTAAACGAGTTAAGGGACCATGAAGGTTTGCCATCACCCAAGTTAGTTCCTGATGGAATAGTGCCTATGGACCTGCTGATATCATCTATTACTTCTTCACTCTTTGAGGACTCGTTAAAAGAATCTAGATTAACTGGTTGGCTGGAATCTAGCTGAAATGCTCTAGAATGAGTGGCTGGAAATTGTTCATGACTGGAGTGAGGAATGGGCTCTGTTACTCTTTCACCAGATGGTATAACAACCTCATCAGGTTCCACATCATCCAAATTCAACTCAAATAGTTCTCGCTCAGCATCTTTTTGAGCCCTCTGATAAACGCGGCGATAAGGATATTTTGGTGTCTTTTTGGAACTCATAGTTCTGGCATATCAAACTACTTAAGTTATTACCAAAGACCAAAATAGCCTGAAATAATAAAAAAGTATGTCACATTCTACAACAGGTGTATTTAAAGTACTCAGTCACAAATTATGAAAATTAACTAAGTTTTTTAAATTGTAAACTTTAGTGTCTTTCAAACTTAAACTGAATAAAATAATAATGAACAACAGAACTTAATTTAAAATTAATATTTCACAAAATGTAATAGGTCCTAAATCAAGTTGTTACCTACTTGCAAAGTCCTTTATAACAAAAAAAAGTGAATACTCAGGCCAAATAACGCATAGGCTACCAAAATTTAAAAAAATCATATACTAGCCGAAACCTATTTACCGGAAGTAGGTAGCCTATCAGGTTTGATTGAATTAAAAAATAAATTAAATTATTCGATGCAGTACCGTATATTGAGATTATTTAGGTTATTCATTTATGGTTTTGGTTATGTTCGGTCTCAAAGAGGTGGAAGATATCGTCTTGAAATTGTCCAGATAACAAATGTTCCACTAACTTAATACTTAATAATTGTATTGCCAGGAACAACATTATAATGCTATTCCATTGTCATGTTTGTTAATTTCATTTTTTTAAGATTACCGGCACCTAATTGAAAAACAAACTAAATCAGACCCATAACCGAATAACTGAAGTACCTATATAAGATATACCATATCGAATAATTAACTTACTTTGGGTGTTATAAATCTTTCCACTTGTGAAATTGTACCGTACCGAACGTTTTAATTGCAAGCACTAAGTTACAAACGTCATTAGGTCTATTAACTATTTAAAGCAGTTTAAAAAAAGATGCCACCCTCATAGAACAGGGGGCTTAAAAGTAAAAAGTAGGTAGGGGCCTAGGCAACTTTAGTATGAGGTCAGCAACTTACCAGTATTGGAATTAACAGATTAAGTTAATACAGCAATAAAGAATGTCTGTTTAGGTGTAACCTCTTTGAAAAACTTGGATACTTTGTAAACCTGAAGTTGATTTAATGGTTGAAGCTAGTATTAGGTTAGGCCAACTAGTCAAAATGTATTAGGTGCACTAAATGCTTCCGACTTTACGAAGTTAGCCTAGCATAACTTTGTTGAAAACCTACCTAAAATATTTACTAAGAGCTAAAAATCAGTTTTAATTTCTTACCTTTGGTAGGCCTAATAGATGATTCCTTGACGTCTTGAAACTTGGATAAATCTGTAGCACTATTCTAAACACTTACTATAATAATTAACTTATAAAACTCAACTATAGTAAATAACTTATGAAACTCAATTATAATAATTAACTTATAAAACTCAACTATAATAAAAAATTAAAATATAATGAAAAACTTAACAGAGCTTTACCACAAACACTAACCAAAATTTAATAACATAAATTCGACTGATACAAAAATGGCGACTGACTGTGGCGCGGGAGACGCTGACGCTAGTTTGTTTTTGTTGTGACCTGTGATGCGGCTCGCGGGTTCTTTGCTGTTTTGCGCATGCGTCAAACTTTCCCTTGGGTCTGCTTTTCTTATTGGCCGCGCTCTCTATGCCGCGCTGATGTGAAGCGGGAAATTAATTTGATTTGAATTTGATTAATTTAACTAGATTTTGCCCGTCGCGTCATCGCCCGCAAACAAAATGTGAACTGATAGAATCCCGCAGCTATATAATGGTAATGATGAATTCTATAACATGAAATAATTGATTAAAAAGTAATCAACAATAAATAATGTTTACATAAATTTGAAAAACAAATAATTCCTGTCAATCCCTTTTAATAGTGGTAATTTTAAATGAAAACTTGATATATTATTCCATATAAATATAACAAAAAATATGTTATCTTACTTACAATGGTTAGAATAAGTAATACCAATTTAATAGTAAACCATAATATTGCACATATTTAATAAATAAAAACTATATAGATGTTGACATATTTTTAAAATTATACCTTCCAACTCTTACAATTAATTGATGTGTTGTTGCTATGGCAATAAATTAACACATAAGAACGTAATAATATCTTGCTTGTTTGAACATTATTTCTAAATTTCTTGTTAAGACACATCAAATAAGAATGTCGAAAAAACCTGATATAAATATGTCATAATCACATTTTAAATTTTACAACTTTTTCACCTTTACATTTTGTACGTTATTTTCACGTGAAAAAAATATATTATTTTTCACTTTTACATTTTTCCCTTTTTTTAACGTGAAAATAACGTTATTTTCACATTGCGTGCTTACTGGGTCGTTAAAAGAGTGAAATTCACTCGATGAAAGAGTGGAACTTGTTACAAGTTCAAACTCAAACTTGCCGCCATATCAGAAACATCTACAAGACACTACCGCGTACAGGAGTAACTGACAACAATGCAGTCACGTGACCCGCCTCGCTCATAAAACTGGACGACTGCGGCTTCTCGCTCTCTTAGCTCGGAACAATTCGGTGTAACATCATCTAAAACCTTTTTCTAAATTCAATACCGCGTTTATTTGCCAATTCCAAAAGTTCGTCGATTTGTTAACGGGGTGCATCCCATACGTTTTCTATTTCGCGAATTGTTTTAAAGAAAAGGCCGAAATTCGCGGTACAATCACGCATTCGTATTAATTAATTAATTAAAACTTTTCAAAATTACACGTGCTAAGAGCAGGTTTTAACACTGCCATTCTTGTCGTTTTACTGGGAATAAATTAAACAACTGGTATTATTAGTATTAAGTGCATTAGTAGTGTTACAGTGTATTTATATTGTGAGCGTTTTGTGTATGTAATTTTCTACAATGTTCATGTAAGTAATATTTATTAGTTTTACATAGTTGGTCATATTTCATAAAGCACATGTCATAACTGGTACTGATCAAAGTTTAATAATTGTTAAGTTTAAATTCATTTATCTTTGTTAATTATTTGATGTAATTTCATATTCACAAATCATTTAAAGTAACTCTCTATTTGTTATAATTTAACTTAAAGACATATTTGCTGTACAAGAATTAATTTATATTAAGCAAGAATACTTTTGACAAATATTTAAATTCAATTACATTGTCTCAAATTTAAAATAATTGTAAGAGCTGGAAATTAAGTAGAATCCAAAATTCTAGGAAATTTAGTACTTATATAAAAGAGTGTTACTGTTTGGTTGATTTCAAAAAAAAAGGAGTAAAATTAATTAATCTGCAGTTCAGAGCTCAGATCAGGATCCACAACAGATTTTAAATAAGTTAATCATGGATCATATGAATGTGTAATTTAATTTGGTGGTAAAAAGATATAGGAGGATAGAGTGTGTCGGAGGTCAGGAGGCTTAGTTAGGAGGACTAATATATTGTTATTTATTCCCGACCACTCGTTTGTTTTAATAAACCGCCATTTGATTAACTAGGAATTCCTGATTACCACATTATGATACTTTAACTTGAGAACTGATTTTGATTATTTTAAACACTAAATACAAAAAAAATATTAAAACTAAAAAGGCCAGAAATCGACCAAAGCCATAACCTCTAAGGTGATCCATTTTACATTAATTTAAAATACTCTTTTCCGGCTCTAATTTGAATATGTATACGTTGTAATGTCTTTGCTCAGATTTAAATAAAATAGTTTCTTGCAATCAGATTTTTCTTTCAAGCAACCCACAACTAAATCAGAGATCCACGAGTGTTTTTGGGCCCAGCAACACTCGCTCTGCATTTCTGTAATTGACAAATTAAATGTGAAATGAATATAATATAGAGTTCATTCAAGCAATATGTAACAAGAGTAAAGTGTGTTGTTGCTTGGATTAAAATTAAAATAGTAAGTATGTAACAAGTGGTAGCAGGCAGACACTGATTTGTGGGTTGCAATTGTGGCGAAATATGACCAATTAATTATTATTGATATTTTTGTTATATTACTGTGCAAATTATTCATATTTTGTTAGATTTATATATTGATTAAAAAAATGTTTTATGGACGTCAATATGTCACAACAGCAAGAGATAGGGCGGCAAGGGTTCAATCACGTTATCTAGGAGTTCAAGGTTCGGATAGATCCGCTCCAGTTGTGATACAGGTGGAGCAGGCCCCTCAGGCGAACAATAATTTAGATTTACCGCATTCCCATTCAGGTGCGCATGTCAGCTTGGAAAATAGGTTACGTGATGCAAAATCATTGCCCGAGAATTTTGAACCAAGGGTAGACTCCACACATGTTCGATGCACGCCAAGACAGGATTGCGCAACCGACACTTTTTGCACGCGTGACCAAACAGGTCAGAATTTTAGCACGCTCTCAACGAATGATCGCACCGTTGTAATCGAATTAGTTAGGAAACTACAACCTTGTTCAGGGGAGAATGAGTCACATCTTATTCAGTTTTTGAAACAAGTAAACACGATTTTTCAGATTGTTCGGGTTGGTCACAATGAAGTAATTAAATTAATTTTGCCTCAGACGCAAGCACATCTTTTTGAAATTTGGTCACATGGTTTGGAATTGAATCTTACATGGGATAATTTACACTTTTCAATCTTGACAGCCTTTTTTCCAGGATTACAGTTAGAGCGAGTAGTAAACAAGTTTGTTAAAAGATTACAATGGCCCCAAGAAACCTTTGTAGCATTTATTAATGATGTCACTTCCTCAGCCGTAGCACTCCAGTGCAATTTTCTAGACGAATATTTAATTGATGTAATTCTCTCGAATATTAATCCACGCATGCGCACTAGTTTTTCATTTTGTGAGAAACCCAAGACAATTTGGGAATTAAAACATTTAGCAAATGCAGTAAATGCGTCAGTCAAGGCAGACAATCATTATTTCAGTACCTTTCCCCTACTTCAACAAGTAACTGTACCTTACCCCAACACTCACCAAGGTTTTGAACAAAAATCACAAGTTAAATGTTTTACATGTGGGAAGCAGGGGCACATCGCACGATTTTGTAGGCAGGGAAATGCACGAGGCAATTTAATGAGGAGGTAATTAAATTGTCACAAACGAACACCTCCATTTCTGTAGTTCCATTAGATTTTTCCTTGAGATTACCGACAGTAAAGTTTTTTATTCCATACAATACATCACAGAAAGCACTTATAGATACTGGTTGAACAAGTTGTTTAATAGATAATAAATTTTTTCAAAGCATTAAATCATCACCGAGCGTTAAGGAAGTTATTAAAACTAAGATGTTGATTAAATCTATTAATCAGCAAAGCACCATGGTTAGGAAATTAGTTAAGCTTCATTTCAAAATAGGCAATTTTTCATGGACATTTGATTTTTTTATAGTTAATTCACTTCCGTTTCCCATCATTTTAGGTGTAAATTTTATGCAGAAATCCCAAATGAATTTAGACTTTTCTAGTAACACTATTAACTTTAAATTCAATAATGACAGTAAGATTCAAATGAGTGACATTTTTGTGAAGCAACAGCAGCCTGGTAGTAATTTTTTATTAGAACTTTCCGACGCAAATAAAATTCATTCACAGGAAACAGAGGAATTTTTACAGAGAATATTGCAAGAATACCCCTCGGTCATAACAAAGAGGATAGGGCAGGCCCGCGTCTCTCCTTATCACATCAGCTGTTTGGTAGATAAGCCTATATGCTCCCCACACTACCCCGTCCCTCCAGATAAGATGAATGCTATGAGAAATATTACTGATGAGTTGCTCAAAAATAATGTAATTAGGAAGTCAACTAGTATGCACTGTGCTCCAGCCTTTTTAGTCGCAAAAGCGGACAAAAATAAATTCAGATTAGTTTGCAATTACAGGAAAATAAATGAATATATTTCATATGACGCTCACCCCCTACCTACTTTAAATTCAGCCTTTGAGTTTTTGAGTAAAGCCAAGTATTTCACATCATTAGATATGAATAATGCCTTCTTTCAAATCCCATTAGATTCACAATCAAGACAGTATACAGCATTTTGCACTCCGTATGGTTTATTCGAATTTAACACAGTACCACAGGGTCTGAAAATCGGATCCCAAGTACTTACTAGAGTTATGGATGAAATTTTGGGCGATTTTAAATTTAAGTTTGTCTTCAATTTTTTGGATGATTGTTTAATTTATAGCGAGAATTGGGAAGATCACAAGCAACACATTTTACAAGTTTTAGATAAGTTTAAGGAATACAATGTCACAATAAATCCGGAAAAAATTAGGATAGGCCATACCTCCATAAAATATTTAGGGCACATCATTTCGAACAGAACCCTTTCACTGGACCCCGATAGAATTGAACCAATTTTGAAATATCCCAGACCCCGTAACTTAAAACAACTTCAGCGATTTTTAGGATGTGTAAACTTTTATTCACGCTTTATTAAGGATTTTTCCAAAATAGCCTTGCCACTAAATAACTTAAGGAAGAAAAACGTTAAATTTCAGTGGACAGCCACACACCAGAAAGCTTTTGATGAATTAAAAAATTCCCTTGTTTCGTCAACTCAACTAACATTACCAGATTTTAATGGAGATTTTGTTGTCACCTGTGACGCATGTGACAATGCAATTTCAGCAGTTCTACAAATAAAAGAGGGAGATAATCTTTTACCGGTTCATTTTGCATCCAGAACATTAAGTGAAACAGAACGTAAATACCCCATGCATAAGAAGGAATTTTTAGCATGTTTATATGGAGTTGAGAAATTTAGGCCATATTTAAACAAGAAGTTTACACTACAAACCGATAATTCTGCCGTGATGTACATCTTGAAAAATAAGGGTAAACATACAGCTCAATTTGATAGGTGGGTGTTACGTCTTTCAGAGTTTGATTTTGAAATAGAAAATATTAGGGGTAAATTAAATGTAGTGGCAGATGCCTTATGTAGAGTCTTCAAGGATGATACGGATAATACCGTTAAAATCATCGAGGATTCTACATGTTGCACTCTGCAATGTTTTCCAGAACTATTTACTTCAATTAGGGAAAAACAGGCACAAGACCCGAGTTTAAGTTTAATTATTTCAGATTTGAGAAATAAAATTCCAGTCAAGAACCACTCATTGCGCAATAATATTTTGTATTTTGGTAAACAGGGCAGAAAAAGCAAAATAGTAGTTCCAGAGTCCATGCACACTTTTATTGTTAAATATTTTCATGAGAATCCTATGTTTGCACATGCGGGCATAGCCAAAACTATGAATCACATTCAGAAGCAATTTATTTGGAAAGGCATGACACCATTTATTAGGAATTTTGTTAGGTCATGTGAACAATGTCAACTCTCAAAACCGGCGCAAAACCAAAAAATTGGTCAATTAAGTTCTCATATACCGACGAATTGTAACGAGCAATGGTTTTGTGATTTTTTTGGTCCGCTACAACGAACACAACGAGGAAACGAATCAATCTTTGTTTTGGTGGACAATTTTTCGAAATTCTGCTTTTTATACCCAGTTAGAAAACAGACATCAGATTCCGCAATAAATATTTTACGAAACAACATTTTTGCACAGCTTGGTATTCCACAGCACCTAATTACAGATAATGCCTCCGTCTTCACATCGCAAAAATTTTTTTCATTTCTTTTTGGTTTAGGAATTAAGCATGTAACAACTTCACCATATAGACCTCAATCAAATGTTGCTGAGCGAGTTAATAGAAACCTAGTTACTGCATTGAGAATTTTTCATAATCAGAATCATAAGTCATGGGACATTTATTTACCATATTTAATGCTTGCTTTCAATTCCGCAACACATGAAGCAACAAAGTTCACCCCCGCAAGCGTTTTCTTAGGTAGAGAACTTACACACCCATTGCAATTTCTTTGGAATTTAGAGACAGGACATAATAACAAACCGAGTTTAGACAATGTTTTTCAGAATCTCACAAAGGCGCACAATAGAACGAAGTTACGGTATGACAGGAATCGAACTCCATCTAATTTTGTTGTTGGTGATAAGGTTGTTTTGTATAGGCATTCCCTCAGTAATAAAGATAAGAAAATAACAGCAAAACTTTGTCACAAATGGAGGGGACCTTATACTGTAACTAAACTCACTTCACCGGTTAATGTTGAAATAACTTTGGACAATGATCAGACACAAAAGCAAATAGTTAATGTTGATCAAATAAAGAAATTTTTTCCTCCAGTCTGAAATATATATATATATATATATATACTTTTTTTCTCTCTTTACTTCAGAATAAATTGTTGTGACTTATTGATTTAATTTTTTTTAAGATCCATTTCCTTTTTGTAAATCCATATGACAGATTTTCTTGTGTGGGAGACTCCCATCTGCACAGAGCGGTGAAACAGTGGAAACTAGCCACCACCAAACACATCACCATACCAGGGGCGACTACGAGACACATCGTCACCGAGATGCGAAAACACGCTGCCGAACTACAACCAACCTGTGTTCTGCTTATTGGCACCAACGATGTCAGGAGTCACACCTTTCTCTCTGTCTCCAAACGAGACACAATATCTCACATTTTTATTTTGGATTTAGATACAATTTTCACTGGTCACAACATGAACTCTTTAATTGAACATTTCTATTATAATGGTAGGACAGATGGAATTCACTTAAACAGAAAGGCCTTCATCACAATCATGGACAGTATTCAGGATAAAATTACATGTGTAGTGCAGTGCAACAAACTGGAACCTTGTGTAGCTCTGAACAGTTTAGTTTCACCAAGTGTTAGGGATGAGTCTATGACCGAAGTGGAACTTACAGGGAATGTAGCCGTAAGAGTCCACCATCTCTCTCACTAATGATACTATATTGTTATGTTTATCTTTATAAGTATTGTTACTGTTAACTTTAGTAATTTTTAATTTTTGTGTAAAATTGTTTTTCTCTCTCTTTGTCCCGAGTTAGGTTAGACAAAAATTAAAAATTCTTTTGGAGGGGGGGAAAATTGTTACAAGTTCAAACTCAAACTTGCCGCCATATCAGAAACATCTACAAGACACTACCGCGTACAGGAGTAACTGACAACAATGCAGTCACGTGACCCGCCTCGCTCATAAAACTGGACGACTGCGGCTTCTCGCTCTCTTAGCTCGGAACAATTCGGTGTAACATCATCTAAAACCTTTTTCTAAATTCAATACCGCATTTATTTGCCAATTCCAAAAGTTTGTCGATTTGTTAACGGGGTGCATCCCATACGTTTTCTATTTCGCGAATTGTTTTAAAGAAAAGGCCGAAATTCGCGGTACAATCACGCATTCGTATTAATTAATTAATTAAAACTTTTCAAAATTACACGTGCTAAGAGCAGGTTTTAACACTGCCATTCTTGTCGTTTTACTGGGAATAAATTAAACAACTGGTATTATTAGTATTAAGTGCATTAGTAGTGTTACAGTGTATTTATATTGTGAGCGTTTTGTGTATGTAATTTTCTACAATGTTCATGTAAGTAATATTTATTAGTTTTACATACTTGGTCATATTTCATAAAGCACATGTCATAACTGGTACTGATCAAAGTTTAATAATTGTTAAGTTTAAATTCATTTATCTTTGTTAATTATTTGATGTAATTTCATATTCACAAATCATTTAAAGTAACTCTCTATTTGTTATAATTTAACTTAAAGACATATTTGCTGTACAAGAATTAATTTATATTAAGCAAGAATACTTTTGACAAATATTTAAATTCAATTACATTGTCTCAAATTTAAAATAATTGTAAGAGCTGGAAATTAAGTAGAATCCAAAATTCTAGGAAATTTAGTACTTATATAAAAGAGTGTTACTGTTTGGTTGATTTAAAAAAAAGGAGTAAAATTAATTAATCTGCAGTTCAGAGCTCAGATCAGGATCCACAACAGATTTTAAATAAGTTAATCATGGATCATATGAATGTGTAATTTAATTTGGTGGTAAAAATATATAGGAGGATAGAGTGTGTCGGAGGTCAGGAGGCTTAGTTAGGAGGACTAATATATTGTTATTTATTCCCGACCACTCGTTTGTTTTAATAAACCGCCATTTGATTAACTAGGAATTCCTGATTACCACATTATGATACTTTAACTTGAGAACTGCTTTTGATTATTTTAAACACAAAATACAAAAAAAAATATTAAAACTAAAAAGGCCAGAAATCGACCAAAGCCATAACCTCTAAGGTGATCCATTTTACATTAATTTAAAATACTCTTTTCCGGCTCTAATTTGAATATGTATACGTTGTAATGTCTTTGCTCAGATTTAAATAAAATAGTTTCTTGCAATCAGATTTTTCTTTCAAGCAACCCACAACTAAATCAGAGATCCACGAGTGTTTTTGGGCCCAGCAACACTCGCTCTGCATTTCTGTAATTGACAAATTAAATGTGAAATGAATATAATATAGAGTTCATTCAAGCAATATGTAACAAGAGTAAAGTGTGTTTTGCTCAGATTAAAATAAAATAGTAAGTATGTAACAAACTGTGATCTTTTCATCTTATAAAAGAGTGGAATAACCATTTATTAAAAGACTGAAAATCAACTATCTTGGAGTGAAATTGTTTCTTGTAATCTTATAAAAAAAATCACCGTATATTAAAAGAATAAAAACCAAATATCTTGGAGTGCTCTAGTAGCACAGATGTATATTAATAAAATATTAAATATATATCAATACATATTAGGTATATTGCTGCATTTAATATGTTTAAAATATATATTTAATACCTTTTTTATATATATTGAAATATATGGGTTAAACATATATTAAAGTTATAAAAATATGTAATATTTATTATATCTAAAATATATTTTAAATTTGTTTAAATCATAAACATAATTACATGATTTTGATGTATAAAATATATTTTAAATATAAATTATATACATGTTTATAAATATGGGGTTAATGCTTCTAAAATATTAATGTAATATATGTTTAACGTGTATAAAATATTTTTTTTTAATGAATTATGAAAATAATACCTGCAAATTTAAAAATAAAAATAAAATATAAATTATGTACATATATTACGAAAAAATACGTAAGAAATATCTACCTATTGTAAATTACTTTTAATATACATAGATTTATAATAAATGATAAACTTTTTAACAATAAAATTAATTTGTATATAAGTGATTTATATTTGTTTATATAGTTGTATATATTTGGGAAACCAATTTTCATAAAAATTTGATAGTGCTTTTCAACTCCTATATTTGTTGTATATATGTTACATAAGGGTCAATATGTTTCATTTCAAAAATGTTTACATTATGTAAGTTTGTTACATGTGGTGAACAATACACTGCATATAGTAATAGTTACTCTGCACATTAATATACCAGCTTTATGCATGGCAAAGCCCAGGAACCATTGGTCATTGGCACCACTGACTGGTGGTAGATCCAACTCCTGACGAGGTCCATAGCTGCCTTGCAGCTATGCAGCTCCTGACTTCATTTAATCGAAGTTAATCTTTAATCGCCATTTGTATTACTCTGAGCAAGTGCAAGTGTTAAACCATTATGACATCATTAAGTATCTTCAAAATGTTTAGTTTTCATAGTCGCCTTGTATTAACGATTTTAAAGTTACCTAGTTTTATCATAGTAGCCTATATTTGATTTGCAGGCCTTATAGTATGATATTATTTACATGCTATCTAAGGATCTACATACTATCTCATCTTACATTCTTAGTCCTAGGAACATGTGTTATAGTTAGGCAGTTATGGTAGAGTTTAAAAAGTTTGTAATGTAGCCTCACAGATCAATGTACAAGTTTAGCCTCTTTTAGGTACTGGGTCCATTTAAGCCTCTTCGGTTTTCTTATAGGAGTAGGCCAAGGCCCTACTTTTTGTTGTAGCCTATTCTCATTAGCTCCTTGCTACTAGTTACATGCTTGCTTGTTGCTCGTAGTTTCCTTCCATGGGCTCGTGATAGCTGGATAAAGTAAGGTCAATGTTCCGATACTAGGTTAGCCACAGATTCAAGCTAGTTTCCGATATAGTTATTAAGTTATTAGGGAGTTACCAATATGCATTATTTATGGAATTAACTTCGTAGGGGGTGAAAGGTTTCCCGAAAGGAAACTTAGCCTATGTTTTGCGTGATAGTGTACCCAGGTTTTCTTATTGCTTGTCGCGTAAGATATTATGAGCCTAGGCCTAAGTAAGTTACTCATTAATTGAGGCCCCTTTTTTACATTGTGAGGATTACACCACTTAGGACTACCTACTTCAGTTAGGGCCTAGGCCTAGTTATCGCAGATCTATCAGAGATGTCCCTTTGGGGCTACAGCTCCATATGCGTTTTACCAAACTAGCCTCTCAGTTTAAAATATTGAACCTAATGATTAATGATAACTTATGAGTTATATCAATATGATTTAACCCACTATTGTTTTGCTATTTCAATCTTATTTATTGGGTTGCAGATTTTTTGTTGTTCAAAATGTGTATGGTAAGTTCTATAGTAACATCATTAAAGTGTTTTTGTTACTGGTAATATAATACACTAGACTCTCAGAAATCCGGATCACACTTATCCGGACTCACGGTTAAGTTATCTGGACCGATGATCTTAATTTTTTGTTGCAAATAAAAATATAAAAAACGAAACTTCACAGTTTAGCGCCTTTATTTTTCAATTGATTACCCCCCATTACACAAATGTCATGTAGGGCACCATCAGGCGCTCTAACCCGACCTCAGAGGGTTTTAGTCCTTGCTTGTGTTTGTTATTGATTACGTTTCCGGTACGCTACTCCATTCAGCTCATCACTTTCTACTGGAAGCTGACTCTTGCATTAGCACATAAACATAAACGCATATTATATCATAATTGTTCACTAAAAAGGCGGAATTGGTGATTCATGCTTACCGGCTCTCCCCACATTAATCCGGATTTCTGAGAGTCTACTGTAGTTTCATTATTTTACATTGTTTTATTTAAAGGTTGTTCTTTATTAAGCCTTATGTTAGGATACAGGTTGTAGGTATAGAGCCTAGAACCTATAGAGCCTAGTTTGATTAAAATATATAAATGCCGCACCAATTTACCACAATATTAGTTAAGTTTAATCACACTTTATCAACTTTAAAAACCGATTTCAGAACGGCACTAATATAGGCTACTTAAAGGATATTATTTTTCATTCTTAAAAAAGGGGTAGCCTGTAATACAAGTACAGTATCTAAAGTTTGCGGTACAAGTATTTAAGTTGGTTCTAAATTTAAGTTGGTAACTTAGACTGTTAAAGATAAACGATGTCTGTAAGTTTTGTGTTTCAATTTGAGCAATAAAGAGTCCCATACATCTAATGAATAATTTTAATGAATAGTTATAGGTATGTGGCTTCACCTAGTTGAGTTATATTCATATTTGCATAAAAACCATTTTATTGTGTCCCTTGTTGTGGAAAACCTACGTTATTCCCATGTTAGCTCCCATGTTATTCTTATGGGGAATAATTAAAATGTTATGTTTCGCTTATTTGTGAATGCACATTAAACAAACTTGGTAAGCGGCTTTATGTACTGGTGAGACATATATGCATTGGAAATTCGCTGAGTATGCAGGTTTACTGCGACTAGTTTTTTTAGATTATTTTATAATTTTATGGTTTTGGATATAACTTCTTTTAATTATGTTGTTTTAGAAAAAAATGTTGGTGACAAATTTTGAGACCACTATTATCTCAAAAAGTGCTAGAAGCATGTTAAAGTGTATAATATCAGACAAAATATGTAACAAATTTAGCCTTAAGGGCCAGTGACGAAAGGATCAAAATGATAAAAAAACTATCGTTCTTAAGTACTAACACGTCTACTCTACTGAGAAGTAAGTATGACAAATGTTGTTCGTAAGTAAAAGTCTTTTAAAAAATAAACTGATTAAAGTTTACGATTATTTTGAATAAATAAAGGGTAGCCACATGTTAGGCCATTTTAAAATAGGAACACTTTTTTGGGGGGGAGGGTTACTTTAAAATCAAGTTGTATATATATTGATTTTAACCCTAAAAGTCACTAAGCGTTTTGGCGCTAGGCCTTCACCATACGTACTAGATTATTCATGAGATCTGCGTTGCGTAGGTTCTCTATCTTTGTAATCAAACACTTTTCCAAGATTTTTAGCCCATCCTAGTGAAGAGGTAGGAATGTATTCCCTGTCTGAGCCGTAAGTCTTAATTATGTTATCTTTAGATTTATTTGTTCCTCCTGTCAAAAATGGTTCGTCTGCACTGGTTTCCACCAGATTAAAAGATCGCGTTCCGCATTTGAAATTGCCAACTGACTTGTTGTATTGACAAATCTAGGAAAGTACACTCGCATCATTCGACGATTAACCAGCACCCACATTGGACAGTTGTAATGTTTTAGCATCTCATAACTGGTTTTTGGCATCTAGTTTTAGGCAAGCACTGTTTAACTGAGTCAACTGCGAGTCCAAAAGCTTTAGGCACTCGTTTAAATCATGAAAAGACTTAGTTGACACAAAATTAGTTTCTAAATAACCTTTGTTTACACAATCATGTGACTCTTCAGGTTCAGCAACATACCTGAGTCTTTTGTAACGCACGTCAAAGATAACTCAAAGTAGAGTAAGGGGGCAACTTGCTTGATACTGTACTTATATCCAACTGTTGTAACGTGATGGGAATCCCAACTACTTAACATATAATTTATTTCCTTTCCGATTTAGAATTTTCTCTACAAGATAAGTGTCGGGGTGGTTGGTCCGTTGTAGTTCAGGTCCGTAGAAAACACCTTTAACAGTATTCCCTTCTTCGTCTTGTGGGTAGTAAACTTGAGGTGCCGTTTTACGTACACGGTCAATTTTAATGAACTCGGTAGTCCACGATGGAATGTATCCTTTAGCGAATAATGTTTTATACTTGGATACTCTCACTTTATCATTAACTTTAAACTTAGGTTTTCGCTCTGCCGCAGTTTTAGTTAACTTTCTGGCTAAAGCATACTCATGCTGTTTTTTCACCTCTTTTGACCTCATTCCTATAGATCTATGGACTCTTGAATTGTATCTATCCATTAATTTCGGCAATAAATCGATCCATTTATAATTGGACACTAAACTTTTTGTAAAACCAATTTTTAATAGTTCTATTCAGACGTTCTACTACGGATGCTTTTAAACGAACAGTATTGGTTTATGTTGTATTGGTCCATTAACGCTTTAAATTCCTTGTTGTAAAAGTCAGTACCTAGATCACTCTAAATATTTCTTGGTATAAGTTTGCTTTTTTAAAAAAACTCCACGCATCGCCAACGCTACGGTCTTGCCTTTTTTGTCCGGCAGAGGTACAGCCCACGCGTACTTTGATAACTCGTCGATTATCATGAGAATGTACTTTTACCTCTGTTGATTTTAGCAAAAGGTTTCATTTCGAATAAATCCTTCTGATGAAGGTCGTCAACAGCACGAACGAAAGCTCGATGTCTAGCGAAGTTCTTTCTGGCAGGTCTATGAAGCTCGTTCACGATCCCTCTCTTGAAATCGTCGACAGGTCTGCTCGCTTTCTTCCTCATCTTCAAGCCGATACTGATTTACTTTTAATCTATTGTTTTGTTATATCGAAGAAGTTGTATTATTTAATCTATTTCTTTGTTGTGAGCTGTGTGCCCGGCCTCTTTTGATAGATTAAGAGTTTTTAACCGTTTTACAGGCAAATTGGCATTAGATTCGTAATACTTGGAATTTCCAACATACATTCCACTCCCTGTGCTTGCGTGTTCTACACTCTCAGTGGAAGAGCCAGGATTTGGTCGAAAAACACGGATATAACATACTTTTTACCCCTATTGCTGTTTTTGGTTTTTCAGCTGAATACGTATGACAATAGGCGTTTGTCTCCTCTAGGATATCTTTGTATGCATTAAAATCTGTTTTTGTGATAAGGATCCTTTCTGGAACTTGCATGAATAGTAGCTCTAAAATTCTGGGTGTAGCATTAACCTTTCGCTTATTCAAAATCACTTTATTCCAACTGAACGTTATTTTCGAATCACCAATTGTCGTGTTCCCTCTGCCATCAGGCTTGACTCCGTAGGTAAAATCCAACGGTGTAATGTGCTAAATGTGTAGAGGGGTAAAGCTTAGCACATTGTGAGGCCTACCCGCAGCGTCGTTTGACCGCATCTCAATAACCTCAGCCTAGGCCTACCTTAGCCTAGATTTGGTAAACAAAATTTCAACTGTGAGTAGCCTAGGGACCCTCTAAGGTGACGGAATTACATGTTAAGCATGTAACCAGGGATAAATAAACGACAACACTTTTATTGCGATTCACCACTTCGATGAAAATAAACGATTATTTACTCGTTGACCGAACCACAACAATCCGACATAACCTCGCCCCTCATCGACCGTGATTTAGTTTGACAGTTGACAGATGACGAGGTGGGTTATTTTTCTCTCTCGGAATTACTTTTGGCTGGTGAAGAAGAAGGTTGCCGGATATGCCCTTGATTTTTGGAGTTTAACTGGCCCTTGGCTGATCAGCTGTTGTGATTCATCGAGGTGGAAGGATTGCTCCTCGTGGAGAAATAGCGTCACTCTCGAAGAGACCGTCATAGTGATAGCATATGCGTTCTGACTACGATTTTTCTCAGCGAAGTTTTGTAAAGTGCGTGACAGTGCGTTCGTTCTAACGACTGCTTTTTGGTATAAAGGTACGTCTACGATTCTTACGATTAGTATATTTAGGCTCGATTATTAACTTTTGCCAGTAAAGTGGTAATTTAACATAAGATAGCCTAAATAGTCCTAGCGTCCCGACACGTTAATATGGTAACTGGGTAATAAAGATTATTATCCCGGTGTCAACTTTCATCCATTAACTTCATTTTAGTAGCAAACAAATTAAAATCAGCCTGTGAGGCAGTTTTATAACTTTTTTTCTTTCTTGAGAGTAACCTCGTTTTCCTGCAGTTAGACAGGTGACCACCGGTTGTAACCTGCGAGTCTAATCGAAGTGTAGACAGGTGAACACTGGTTGTAACATGCAAGTCTAACCGGAGCGTAGGTTAACCCTGCTCCTGTGAGAAGTTTTTCTGGTACTGAGGGTTTCCTTGGAATTCTCTGCTAGGCCCGTACTAAGCCCTAGTAGAGCGCCCAGTCCAGTGATAGCGGCAGCAACGAGTTGATCCCGAGAGGTTACTGTCTAAACTTAAATTAATTTTTATTGATTGCTTGTAAATTTCCTTTTTTTCCAAATTCTAAATTCTTTCCATTTTTTTTTTTTAATTAAATTACCTAATCTCATCTTGAGGAGTTTGAATTTTAAGTAAACCCCCGGGGAGGTTGATTCAAAATTCTAGGCCCCAACCAATTTTTCTGTGGGCAAGGATGAGGCAACTCTGAGATGACCGGCAACCGAGTTGACATAACTGAGCTCTCTGATTTTATAAATCGTATAACCACTGTTACATTCGAACTTCGCCCCCTGGAAATATCCCAGCAGCCGAGCTGAGCGCTTCCTGGGACTTCGACAGACCATGACGAATTTCCTGGGATTTCGGATTCGCCTGACGGTCCGAAACATTTTCGACCCCCCAGAAAGTTCATCACAAAATGGCGCCCGTACAGATGGACTAGTGAATGTGTAACAGTGGTGCGTAACTTGTCAGAGAGAGCTCAGTGAGGAGTATCATAACTAATTTTGATATTGGTGAAGTTGTATACTTGTATTTTCAGCGATATTTGTAACTGGTTTAGTACTGGTGAGCCGATAAGACGCTTTTATCAGGGTAAATTGAGGTTTTTAGCACTGATTGCTATTAGATAATTTATCTTGATTTTGTTTTGGGTCATTGGTTTTATTTTCAGTGCGAGTTTGTTTTAGGATTTTCTCGTCGTTGTTTTTGTCTTGCGTTCCCCTCTGATTGAACGTGCAAGTAAGAGCGGCAATGACCAAGAACCCCCCTGTAACGGTGGCGGTTACGCAACACGTGTTGACGACGACGTCACCAGGAGCAGCCAATACGGCTCCCTCGCCTAGTGTGACATGCTCGAGCACGTCCACAACCACGACGACGACCGTGGTGTACACAACTGCTATGACTTCGTCAGCGGTGACCACTCCTAGGTCCCCAGTGGAAGATCCTCGAGTCGGTTGGATCCATGAGCTTCAAAAGCACCAGCTGATGGCGGAGATGGCACACCATGGCCTACCGACCGAAGGAAACGTAGCGGACTTGCGCAAACGATTTTGCGATTTCTGGAAAACCGTGCCTGTGCCTGTTACGGGGGAGATGTTTAGCGGCCCACCAGTTGTAACCTCTCAAAGTGAGGTGGCGTCTCGAGCTCAACCCCTCGCTTTTCTGGATACGAGCCATACCACCTCCTCTGCAGGCCAATTATTGGGCGCTGTGACTTCTGGCGGATATTCTCATCGTCCGCTCTCTTCCTGGGCTATAGGCCAACCACAATATCAACCGATGACCTCATTGGGTTTTGGTGACATGCATCAGCGCACGACTACTTCGCAACCACCCAGGATTGTGATCAACCGGCCAACATCCGGTGCCTGGCCGCACTCTATCTCGGCCTACCCACCGGATTCCGCTTGCAAATCCGTCGGCGCGACGTACCACGTGCCGGACGGCTCTCGCAGACCGACTGATGGAAATTATTTCCGGCCAACGACCATCGGAGTGCCCTTGACTGCGGGTTTCGACTTGTCCCAGTACACCACTCAAGGGACATTTGCGGCCCAACCAGCACCACGGCCGACTGATTTCCTGGCAGTTAACCCTTATGCGGGTGAGTCAGACAGGATCCGGGGTATATTGGGCATATCTCCGAATGCGGATTCAGAGTATGTACAACGGACTCTGGCTTCGCTGGTGCAGACCTTGGTGAGGTTGGACGATAACCAGCGCCGCCCTCAACCTGAGCCTGTCTACAAGCCTAGCTCGTACGAAGGCGATGGGCGAGCAACCGACCGGCGTGCCCCGGAGGTAACCCCCCACCATGGGTCCTGGCCCCAGGTGCCTGGCACGTATGGAGGTGTCAACTCCTCGGACCTGTCTCAGCGTGCAGAACAAGAGGAGGATCGGAGTAGGACCGTTGTTAAAACGTCCTCCACTCTTTCAGACTTAGTCCGGAAGTGGAATCTACGGTTTGATGGCCGACGCGACGCCGTCTCCTTCCTCGAGCGATTTGAGGAACTTCTCGAAGCATATTCGTTGTGGCCTGAAGAAGTTCTCAAGGCTATGCCGGAGCTCCTTCATGGCCAGGCCCTACTCTGGTACCGCAATAACAGAGACATATGGACCAATTTTTCGGAGTTTCGTCGGATGTTCGAGTCTCAGTTCTTCCCGCCAGGCTATCGTCGCAACCTAGACGAAGAAATCCGTAAGCGAACTCAGGGTGACACAGAGTCGTTCCGCGACTTTGTCATTGCGCTGACAACCCTGATCCGGAGAAGTGCCGAATATAGTAACCAGCAGAAACTTAATCTGGTGTATGCCAACATGAGACCGGAGTACAAATTCATGATCCGGAGACAGGACATCTTTTCGCTGGCTGAACTCATCGGGCAAGCCGAGGAGTTCGAAGAGTTGGTGCGTGAACGGAAAACTTTTCGCCCTCCCCCCCTGCATCTCAAGCGGTAGTGCCTGAGACAGCGTATGTCGCCAGGAGGCGCAACGACCGCTCAATGGACATTGCAGTGCTGGACAGTTTGTTGCCGGAGACTGTGCAGCCGCAACCAAGGCCGGTCCCTCAACCGACCCAAACCAACCACTCTAGGCCGAAACTGAACGAGCGAGGCCATGACAAACGAGTCACTTTTGATCGTTGGGCCAATCAACCGCAGAGGCAGGACCGATCTCGCAGTCCTCGCAATCCGGCACGGCGCTCTGCTTCACCTGAAGCCCGGTCTTCTCGGGCCAAGCCGATGATATGCTGGAACTGCAATGCGGAGGGACACCTTTATCGCCATTGCCGGCGCCCGAAGGTGATGAGGTGTTTCAATTGCAAACGGGAAGGTGTAGCAGCCACTCGTTGCGACTGCCGTTCGGGAAACGCCAACCGGACTCAGGTGTCCGGAGGTCACCTGAGCCCCCAGCGTCCCAGTACCGCACAACCTCCAAAGAGTAGTCGGAGTGGCTCCGACGCGTGAGCACCTTCGTCAGTGGAGCTAGCGAGGAGTCTGACCTGCTCGACATTCGACCCTTCATCGACGTCAGACTACTCGACAGAAATTTCAGAGCCTTGTTGGACACGGGGGCCGCAGTAAACCTCATTGGGGACGAGGTGGCGCGATACCTAGTAGAGTGTGGTGTTAAATCCGAGGAGTCGAACGCGGAACTTAGGAAGGTCGATGGCACTCGCTGCCGAATTCAAGGGAAGTACCACCTGCCCGCTTCAATCCTGGGTGAACCCCTTATTCTGGGAGTTTACTTTGTTCCCGGACTTACGACGGACGTTGTTTTAGGTATGAAGTGTGTTTACGACTTGAACCTCATACAATTAAACGTCGCTGACGCGGCAGAGACCGAGATGTCGGGACCTTTCTCGTGTGCTTCTGGCACTCTGAATCCCCTGACCGACGAGGAGGATCGCCATCTTCAAGCTTTTCTTGATGAGGAGCTTCCCCTGTTCAATTCTGTGGTCGGGCAAACTACGTTGGTTAAGCACGTGATACGTCTCAAGGAAAACGTAGCCCCAATAAAGCAGCGACACTACCCACGTAACCCTGCCATGCAAACGATCATCAACGAAGAGGTGGCTGCCATGCTGCGGGATGGTGTGATCGAACCATCAGGCAGCCCATGGAGCTCGCCGATCGTGCTGATAAAGAAATCCACCGGGAAGTATCGTTTTTGTATTGACATGCGCAGGGTGAATGACTCGTCGATCAAGGATGCGTATCCCTTGCCAGAATAAACGCCATCCTCGAAAAACTCAGGCAAGCCAAGTACATCAGTACCTTGGACCTCAAACAAGGTTACTGGCAAGTGCCACTGGCCGCAGACAGCCGCCCCATCACGGCTTTCACAGTCCCCGGGCTTGGACTCTTTCAGTTCAAGGTCATGCCATTTGGCCTGCATTCTGCTGGAGCCACCTTTCAGTGACTGCTAGACCGAGTCATTGGGCCTGAGTTGGAACCGAAAGCGTTCGCTTACCTTGACGATTTGGTGATTATATCCTCTGCTTTTGAGGAGCACCTTGAACTTCTCGGCGTTGTTTTCCGGCGCCTCCGAGATGCCGGTCTCCGCTTAAACCCCGAGAAGTGTCACTTCGCCCGGAGAGAACTCAAGTATCTGGGCCATGTAGTCAGTAGCGAGGGAATCTCGACGGACCCGGAGAAGGTACGAGCGATCCAGGAATTTCCTGCTCCTACGAACGTCAAGGCGCTTCGCAGCTTTCTCGGCCTTGCCTCCTGGTATCGTCGATTCGTGGAGAAGTTCGCCTCCGTCTCGGCCCCACTACGTGGGCTGCTCAAGAAAAACGCCAAATGGATCTGGGGTGACGAGCAGACCCAGGCGTTTGACGAACTAAAGCGTACCTTGAGTACTGCCCCGATCCTTGCTTGCCCAGATTTTGCCGAGACATTCGTTCTCCAAGTCGACGTATCAAACGCTGGCCTGGGAGCGGCCCTCACCCAGCGACAAAACGACAGAGAGGTAGTCGTTGCGTATGCCAGTCGGTTACTTTCTGATGCCGAGCAGAACTACACGACAACCGAGAAGGAGTGTCTCGCTCTCGTGTGGGCGATTCGTAAGTTCAAGGCCTACCTCGAGGGGTATCATTTCGTTGCAATAACCGACCACGTCGCCCTGAAGTGGCTCCTTAAACTCAACGAGCCCAGCGGACGTTTGGCACGGTGGGTCATGGAACTACAGCAATTTGACTTCGAGATTAGGTATCGGAAGGGAACCTTGAACCGAGTGGCCGATGCCCTCTCTCGACAACCTGTTCCAGACATGCACGACCCGCCTGAGACTCCTGTAAACCTTAACACTTTTGAGGTTGGAGTACTAACGAGATAAGGTGCAAAGGAACAGCGACGACCTCAAAGTGACACCGTTGCCGAAGGGACGACCCCTGAGACTCGTAACGGTGAGCACGGTCAAGCGGTTGACGAGAACGAAGAAGGCAAACAGCTTGAGGCCCACGATCCTTGGTACGCTCGACTTCGGGAGTTGGTCGGTAAACACCCCGGGAGGTACCCACGGTACCGGGTACGGGGCGAGACCCTACACCATGCGTTCTCAAGGAAGAACGAACCGACTACGTGGAGAGTGTGTGTTCCGAGAGTAAACATCTCTAAGGTGTTGAACGAGAACCACGACGTAGCAACAGCCGGTCACCTTGGGGTGAAAAAGACTCTTGCTCGAGTTGGCGCAGATTACTTTTGGCCAAATTGTCGGAGCGATGTGAAGGCCTACGTGCGGTCCTGCGCTCAGTGCCAGGCCTACAAATTTCCTCAAGCCAAACCTGCGGGGATTATGTATTTCCGGCAACCCCAAGGCCCATGGTACGTGGTGTCAGCTGACCTTGTTGGTCCGTTGCCCCGATCTCAGCGCGGTCAACGTTTTCTGCTAGTCGTGCAGGATACGTTCAGTAAATGGACTGAGCTGGCACCCCTCCCCTCTGCAACCGCGAATAACGTGGTGTTGAGGCTGAAGTCGCTCCTTCTATGGCATGGAGCCCCCAACGTTCTGATCACCGACAACGGTACTCAGTTCGTATCGAACATAGTTCGTAATCTAGCTGCTGAATGGGGAGTCAATCTTCAGACGACCGCTCCCTACAGCCCGCAATCGAACCCTGTCGAGAGGCAAAACCGGGTGGTGAAGACGATGATCGCCCAGTTTGTGAAAAACAATCACAAAACGTGGGACAACCACCTGTGTGAGTTTCAGTACGCCCTTAACTCGGCAGTACATGACTCCACCGGATTTACCCCTGCGAGGCTATGTTTTGGTCGGGAACTGAAACCACCTTGCGCCCTCCGCGGTCCAACCGTTGAGGTTTCGGACACCCCCGATGACCTCCCGTTGGTTGAGATCAAGCAAAAACGAGAGGCAGAGTTCAAACGGTTGATTGAGGCCACACGCGAGAACCTGAAGGCGGCCTACCAGAGGCAGGCGAAATATTATAACTTCCGACGACGGGAGGTGGCCGATCGACCGGGGGATCAGGTCATGAGAAGGCTCCACACCTTGTCCTCTGCGGCCGATGCCATCGTAGGCAAACTCGCGCCGAAATATCACGGACCCTGCGCAGTGATGGGTCGAAAGGGCGGTAACCTTTACGAGGTGAAAGATGCGAATTCTATCCAAACCCACGTGGTCCACGTCAAGGACTTAAAACCATTTTGTCCGGGTTGTAAAGCCTTTGCAGCCGTTAAGATTAGCAATCGTATAGTTCTGGGACACTTGGTGGTGGATTGTATGGTTTGGTGGCGGGGTGCAGTGCGAAGAACGAAAGTTTGATGCTTTTGTTTTGTCGCTTTCAGGTTAGCTGATTGCTGTCCGTAGCTGTTTGCGGCCCGTGGCTGTTCCTTGCACGTAGCTGCTTCCTGCCTGCTCCTGCTTGTTACTAGTTCCCGCACGCCAGTATCCATCGCTTCTAACCTTTACTAACCGCTTGACTTAGTGCATACCCTGGTAGAGTAGTTTCTTCCTTCGGTAGTCTTAGGTGAGTGTAGCGATGGCCTATCTAAGACCTTTGGTTGGTGTGTCCACTCTGGACTTTAACCAACTTGATGCTGGAGAGATAAACGGAACGGTGGTGAAGGCCTTCTTCCGTTTGGTTGACAGGCGCAGTGTTTTTTTCCGTCGCTGCTGAAGACCTGGTCGATGGACCCTCGTTTCCAAGTCCGTTGGGACCGAGAACCGGCTAACGTCCCGCACCAGTATGCGAGGGGGCACGGACTCCTCGAGAGGGACCTGGTCCTCTTCCCAGCTGCTCTGCCGAGCTGGACGCTCATCGCGGCGAGACCTCGATGGCGAGAGATCGTCACCTTCGACCCCCTCGCCCGGCACCGTTCCGTTGAGATGGGGAAAATCCGGGATTTCTTCGAGGTGGTGGCCGTGATGGAAGGCAAGCCTTTTGCCCCAGACGCCTGGACAACTGCGGAGACCCCCGAAGGATGTCCTCGAGCTCCAGACGAGTCGGCGACTGCGATGTTTGTCTGTGTCTTTGGAGACAAGCTGCCCCGAGACGCCGGCCTAACCGGTTTCGACATCGGGCCCAGGGAGGCACGCACAACCATCCACCGCGTGCTACTGAGTGGTAGGTTTGAGCGAGAAGATTTCTCGCAGCTCAACGTCGCCAATGGGACCCCTGCCTACTCCGGTGCAGGTTCCCTGATGCAACCGTCCATCGAAGACGTCACCCTTTCGGACATGGAGTTGGACGACGAGATAAACTCCAGGATGGCAACGGTGAACATCGCCGGCCCTACTCCATCTAGCTCCAGCCGACGAGACTCCGACACCAGCTTCGTCCCGAAGATTGCTGGTGCCACGGAGAACGACCCTCTCGGTTTGAGTGTCCACACCGCAGATTCGCCCTGCCTGGCATTGAGTTGCTCGGACGACGAGGACGTTCGGATGACCCCTCCGCAGGTGGCGCCGGTCCCCGTTGCGCAACCTCAACCTCACCAGGCCAGAGCAGTGGACACACAACCGCCAAGAAGGGTGGTGAATGCTCAACCACCTAACAGGGTGGTGCTCGTCCGAAACCCTCCTAGGGCTGTGGATGCACAATTGCCGGCTAGGAGTCGGGATGTTTCCGCTGCGGCGAGGGCTGTGGACCGTCAACCGCTGCCTAGGGCGGTGAGGCAGCAACAGCCACAACGACCTGCAGATCGACCCGACGGAGTTGTTGACCACCGACGTCGACGGGACTACGATGAGCGGGGCCGCTACCAGCGCCCTGGACAGCCGGAACCGCGGTGAGACGTTCAACCGGATCGCCGACGAGGCCGTCAGCCTGTGCGAGACGAGAGGCGACGGGACCAGCAACCGGTGCGCGAGGACCGGCGACGAGACTGGCGACCGGCATCGGAGGACCGACACCGAGATTGACGGCCGGCATTTGAGGGCCAACGGCGAGACCAGCGTCCAGCGCAGGGAGACCAACGACCGGCACGGGAGGAGTGATCACGAGGCCCGCGGCCGAGACGGGACAAGCGACAGCCGAACGACCGCGCCAACCGTCGTAGATCTCCCGACCACCGACGACTCCCCGAGGGCTACGTGCCAGTGCGCGTCGTCCGTCAGGAGGTGGTGCGACCGGCAGCCGAGCCACGGGAGGAGGCTCTTCCGGTAGAAGTGGCTCAACCCGTTGCCGAGAGACGAGTGGAGGTGAATGAGGGACCTGTCCGCCAACCTCTCGAAGACCTCGTCCACGTCCGGGTGGAAGTGCCTAACCAACCGGATCCAGATAGGCGGCTTCAAGACGAACCGGATCGGAACGTTACGGCCTACATCCCTGGTGAGCTGCTTGCCATCCCAGACAGCATGGTGTGGAGGATTGCGGCCACCTACGACCGGATGACGACGGAGCAGCGGAAGAACAAACGGTGGCGGATCTTCGTTGGTGGCAACGATTTCATCAGAGTGCGGCCCAATCAGATATTGCGACTCCTTGAACTCCGCCGCCAGCAGTGGCAGCGCCACCAGCGGCAGCGCCACCAGCAGTCACAACGCAACCGTCCGCACCACCAACAGCGATAAACTGTCAAGCAGTTGATCCCGAGTTAGACCGCTTTCAGTAAACTGCCCCGTCTGCTATTGAAGCGACGACAGTTTTGCTTTCAGCACTATTTTTTGTAAACTGCCTGGTTGCAGTTGAAGCGACAACCGATTTTTCTTTGATAACGCATTTTGCAAACTGCCTTTCTGCAGTTGAGGCGGTCGACAGATGTTTTTATTTTTGTTTTTCCCCGAGGAAGAGATTCTTTTTATTTTTTTCTTCTTCGCTCCGAAGTGCGAAAGGGGTGTAATGTGCTAAATGTGTAGAGGGGTAAAGTTGAGCACATTGTGATGCCTACCGGCAGCGTCGTTTGACCACATCCCAATAACCTTAGCCTAGGCCTACCTTAGTCTAGATTTGGTAAACAAACTTTCAACTGTGAGTAGACTAGGGACCCTCTAAGGTGACGGAATTACATGTTAAGCATGTAACCAGGGATAAATAAACGACAACACTTTTAATGCGATTCACCACTTCGATGAAAATAAACGATTATTTACTCGTTGACCGAACCACAAGAATCCGACATAACCTCGCCCCTCATCGACCGTGATTTAGTTTGACAGTTGACAGATGACGAGGTGGGTTCTTCTTTCTCTCTCGGAATTACTTTTGGCTGGTGAAGAAGAAGGTTGCCGGATATGCCCTTGATTTTTGGAGTTTAACTGGCCCTTGGCCGATCAGCTGTTGTGATTCATCGAGGCGGAAGGATTGCTCCTCGTGGAGAAATAGCGTCACTCTCGAAGAGATCGTTATAGTGATAGCATATGCGTTCTGACTACGATTTTTCTCAGCGAAGTTTTGTAAAGTGCGTGACAGTGCGTTCGTTCTAACGACTGCTTTTTGGTATAAAGGTACGTCTACGATTCTTACGACTAATATATTTAGGCTCGATTATTAACTTTTGCCAGTAAAGTGGTAATTTAACATAAGGTAGCCTAAATAGGCCTAGCGTCCCAACACGTTAATATAGTAACTGGGTAATAAAGATTATTATCCCGGTGTCAACTTTTATCCATTAACTTCATTTTAGTAGCAACCAAATTAAAATCAGCCTGTGAGGTAGTTTTATAACTTTTTTTCTTTCTTGAGAGTAACCTCGTTTTCCTGCAGTTAGACAGGTGACCACCGGTTGTAACCTGCAAGTCTAATCGAAGTATAGACAGGTGAACACTGGTTGTAACCTGCAAGTCTAACCGGAGCGTAGGTTAACCCTGCTCCTGTGAGAAGTTTTTCTGGTACTGAGGGTTTCCTTGGAATTCTCTGCTAGGCCCGTACTAAGCCCTAGTAGAGCGCCCAGTCCAGTGATAGCGGCAGCAACGAGTCGATCCCGAGAGGTTACTGTCTAAACTTAAATTAATTTTTATTGATTGCTTGTAAATTTCCTTTTTTTCGAAATTCTAAATTCTTTCCATTTTTTTAAATTAAATTACCTTATCTCATCTTGAGGAATTTGAATTTTAAGTAAACCCCCGGGGAGGTTGATTCAAAATTCTAGGCCCCAACCAATTTTTCTGTGGGCAAGGATGAGGCAACTCTGAGTTGACCGGCAACCGAGTTGACATAACTGAGCTCTCTGATTTTATAAATCGTATAACCACTGTTACATTCGAACTTCGCCCCCTGGAAATATCCCAGCAGCCGAGCTGAGCGCTTCCTGGGACTTCCGACAGACCGTGACGAATTTCCTGGGATTTCGGATTCGCCTGACGGTCCGAAACATTTTCGACCCCCCAGAAAGTTCATCACAACTTGTCTTTTTCCATGGGATTGGAGAGTTTTTTCAAATACTTTTCCACCAAGCTGGTTTCCGTAGTTTGCGTTGATAAGTCCACTGACTTGTTCAGTCCAACGTCCTCTTCAAATTTGCTGCTGCTATCTGTCAAGGAACTCTTTTCCTCTTTTTTAACGTCCTTTTTTATAGATTCGTTAGCCGCAGAGTCCTTTAAACTTTTCTCCACTGTATACTGTAACGGCTTTACAATTGGTTTTGCCTGTGCTTCCAAAAGTCATACTACAATATCTGCATTGTGCTTCAGGTCTTGGTATTTCTCACGCACTGCATTAGTTAGCCTGATTAGTTCATGCTTTACGGAATATTCTTGTTTTAGGCTATTGTCACGTTTTGGTTCTGATTTAGTTCTTTTTACAATTTTCTTACTTGTATTTCTCTTTGCTTTTCTTCATTTCTTGGATTTAGCTTCACCAGGGACGTCCATCGTAAGAGTGAGTCTACTATAAGAATAACATTCGTTGCACAATCCGCTGTATTTATATATCACTGATAAAAGTGTCTAGACCGAACCGATAACATCCCTTGCTTATCTCCGAATCCTTGTTTACTGTTACAAAGCCGTATTTATGTTTGTTCCAACATGATTGACATAACGTTTTGAACTTTTCAAATGTCATATCTGTGTTTACGTGATCACTGTATACATTTTTGAGGTTCTGTTCGTCTTGCTTGAATAGTATTATAAGATTCACGTTGTTTCTCGGAAGATGTTTCGGAAGACGTGTGTACGTTTGAACTACATAGAAACTATCCACACCTTTATGTCGTCCCATGCTGAAATATGCTCGCATGTGGCCCTGTTTATCACAAGCCACATCGTCAAATATCATTATTGAATTCTTTTTCGCGTTTTCGGGATGTGGTACGTCTTCGCTATTGGAGTAAGTAAAATAACCCATGTCAGGAAGACTTTTCATTATTTGCTCCAGAATTTTGTATTTCGGTTGTAGGAGCGATCTGCTAAATAAATAAATATTAGCGTATTTTAAACCTTTGGGATCTGTCAAAAGGCTGAACATTAGATTTGTTTTACCGCAGTTGGACGGACCATAGATACTACAACGGACAGTTTCAGGCAAAAGAGGACCGTGTTTATTTACCACTTTACTCTTTTCGCCGTCTGTCAAAGGTTTGATTATGTTCTCCAATGAGTCATCGACGGCAAAGGTCTCTCGTTGCTTTTCGTATTTCATCCTTACACTGTGAGCGTCACGAGTGAACTAGTCGAGTCCTATATAAACGGTGCAAGACATATTGTGAATTAAGTATGAGACAGTTCTCCAAAGGATGCGGTCTTCTTAATCGTGCTATAGACTCTTTACCATTTGAACTTCATTTACCGGGCTATCAGTTTTGCGGCCCAGGTTCGCGTTTAAAAGAACGATTGGCGAGGAAGGAACAAGGTATTAACTTGCTGGATCAAGCATGTAGACAACACGACATCGAATATAATCAACAAAAGGACTTGACTTCGCGTCACACTGCAGACAGAGTTCTAGCTGACAAAGCTTGGGCCAGATACAAGTCAAAAGGAGTTCCCCTTGGTGAGAAACTTGCCTCTTAGTTTGTCACGAGTGCAATGAACGCTAAAACAAAATTGGGGCCCGGTTCGTTGAACAAGACTTCGGTTAAAAGAAGAGGGAGAAGAAGGAGATGTAGAAAAAACATTTTAAAGAAACTTGGATGAGGCTCTAAGACCAGAAAAGTACATAAGAAGAAGATAAAACAATACGTTGGTCGTCGGCACAAGCAGTTTGCTTTTTCTGATATTATGAAGCAGGCACGGACGGCCGTACGTGGATCTGGTGTGAAATTTGTTGGTGGTGGTGGAAGTAGTAAGCTTAAAAAGCTGCATCTTCTGCATTGAAAGCTATCCGGATGATGAGAAAGGGAAAGAAGGGAGCTTTCAGTTATATTAGAAGAAAATAACGTATTCTCTCTTTGCCAAAGTCCGGTGGTGTTCTTCCCTTACTGCCGATTTTTGCTGGATTGAGTGCTTTAAGAGGTTTGGCAGGTGGAGCGTCAGGAGACGCCAAAGCTATAACGGAAGCAAAGGATAATAGAAAGCGTTTAGGCGAAATGCAAGATCACAACGAAACTATGGAAGCCATAGCATTACGCCAGGGGAAAAAATTATTCTTTAGACCGTACAAAAAGGGACTGGGAATCTACATGGCCCCTTATCAAAAGCCTGTAAAACACTTATAAACCTCTTCCCCAATAGAGCGTTATACGATGTAGACTTCAGCCTATGGGCAAGAAAGCTTAAAATTACATATTTTAGGGGTGTGTTTATGCGGGGTACTCTTCCAAAGAAGCCTTGAAAGAACGATATTACAATTATGAACCTGGACCGAAACAGCGGTGATGGCACTCATTGGGTTTGTTTTAAAAGACTGGAGAACTTGTTAGATATTTCGATAGGTGTGGAGACCTCGTACCACCGTTGGAAGTTCAAAACTACTTAAAGAATAACTATATTTCTTATAATAGGACTGCTTATCAAGATGTAAACTTGTATTCTGAAATATGTGGTAATTTATGTTTATATTTCTTGTCAAGTACTTAAACCACAATATATATTATTGCTTTAAATATACGTGTTTTATTACCCTCTTGTTCAGTCATGTCTCTGACATTCATACTTACAAGTAAGAGCTCCATCCTCTCGGTGGATTATTTTCCACCAATCGATCTTGATGCAGGTGGGGAGTATGAAATTGGACATCTTAGTTTTCAGATGTACAACTCTATACCTAACGTTGATGAGACTAACAACAAGTTCCATTATGGCGATGAAGAAGTATTGCTTATTCCGACAAGTACATACGAGGTGCAGAATATTCGAGACTTCATTCGAGAGAAGTTTCAAAAGATCTCAAAGAAGGATAGAGTGTACTTTCTCCAACTTGACACCAACAATAATACTCTACATACAAAGTTAAAGAGTACCGTAAAAGTAGATTTCTCTAAACTAAAGTCTATCAGCAAAATTTTGGGTTTTGGAGATGTCGTTATTCAACCTGGAACCACTTATCACTCGCAACATGTGGTAGATATTTTTTTAAATAAATACGATTAAGATTGAGTGCAATATTGCGTCTGGGTCGTATGTCAACGGTAAACAAGCTCATACGATCCATCAGTTTCCCCGCTGTACCGCCTGGATATAAACTAGTAGAAATACCAAACCCTGTAATTTACCTACCAATTACCACATGGGTCGTACGTTAAAAATCGTAGATCAAGACGACAATTTGGTCAATTTCAGAGGTTAACGAATTACAGTGTGATTACATTTGAGGAAGGCACACTAACAAGATGGGATACATGTACTTTTTACCTAAGGGGAGAACAGGTAAGTGAGGGCTGAGCAAAACCAGTGCCGGCATGCCCACATGTGGGCATTTATTGAGTGGGCATTGGAAAAAGGCAATCAGTGTTCATCCATCTCCCGTACGGTTAACACAGGCTAACTAGACGTTTTTACGCTCTCTAGGACTTCGTGTACTTCAATAGTGGACAATGGATATTTTGGATATTTTAAGTAACGTTCCGTTTGATGACGCAATGTCACACATGGAATTTCACACACATTTTCCTTATGCCTCTAATATACTTTATAATAACGAGGAACTAAGAATACCTATCCAACAACAGGACTTGTGTGTAGCGACTTCGATGAGCTACTTGTACGTTGAAGGGAGGCTTTTGAATACAGACGATAGCGTCGCTACAAAGACAAAACTAACTACAAATGCTTTCGCATATCTCTTTGACGAGGTGAGATATTAAATAAATGGTGTTGAAATTGATCGTGTCAGAAACCCGGCGGTTACGACTACGCTCAAAGTATACGCATCTTTCAGTGAGACTAAACTGAAGGGGGAGGGAAATTCCGGCTGGCCATCAACTGTTGATAAACTCTTGTCATCATTAGAGGACCATGTGGTGGACGGTAAGGGAAATTTCAGTTTTTGCGTACCTCTAAATAAGCTCTTTGGGTTCGCTGAAGATTATAGGAAAGTGCTTGTTAACTCGCACCATGAATTGGTTCTCCTTCGATCTGTCAGTGACAAAAATGCTGTTTTGTGGACATCATCTGGCGCTGTTGACACTACTCCAGAGGATATAAAAATTAAAATTGGAAAATTGTGCTGGAGAGGACCTTATGTTACTCTGGGTGATAAACTAAGGGTCGCACTGCTAAAGCATTTGGAACGTGGCACGAGCATTCCAGTTGAGTACAGAAGCTGGGAACTTTATGAATACCCTTCTTTACTATCTACAGATAAACAGTCGTGGTCAGTGAAAACATCTTCACAACTGGAAAATCTAGACATATAATTGTTGATTTCAAAGAGAACAGGAAGATTAATGCTAAAAGGTCGGCAGCAATATTTGGTCAATGTAAAATTTCTAACTTGAAGCTCCATCTCAACTCTGCAAACTATTCGTATGACGATTTGAAACTGGATATCGACAATAACCATTTTGCGATGTTTTATGATATGTACACGCGCTTCTAGGAATATTACTACAACGTTCTATTTCAACCGCTTTCAGACATAGAACGTTTTAAAAACATTTCTCCCTGATTGTGATCGACTGTTTGAAACAGAATGAGCCCTTAGGTCAGCACCGGTTAATATTCGTTTGGAATTGAAGCCAAGGTAGCGTTTCCCGCTAATACCACAGCGTACTGCCTAATCGTTCGAGCCAAATCTTTTACCTGCGACCCGTTGACTAACCTGGTACAGAAAATCATGTAACAGTTTGTTTATAGTGGGGGTGTGTGGTGGGGGGCTAAAGGTATATATACAGGGTGCTGTTGGAGTAATATCTCAGTCCTGGTGTTTGGTTTTAGTGTGAGTCATGATTGGGTAAGCGGTGGTCGACTTTAGCACCTTCGTTGGTGAGAACAAGAAAATTATTATCAAAGAACTTTCTGTTATTGATTTGGATTCGAAATGCATACAACACTGGATATTCAAACCACCGAAGGAAACAGGCAGCGAGAGTGCAACAGGGATTTAACACGATTGCGGAGGATGGCATGGTGGGGAGTTTGCTGGACATAACAGGTGGTTAAGAAAACACTATCATGGAATTCGATTCGGTGCCGGAAGTACAGACTACGCTTCCCTTACCTCCGCGCTAGGTGATATTTGTTGTAACGTGCAGCTTCTCTACGCTGCGTCAAGCGAAAAAGCTAAGGTACTGGAGAAGTTACTTGACAATCGGCGTGTTGTGTTCGGTCTAGAATCACTTGGATGCCCTGCTCTTTCTTGGATATCTTGATTCTTCCACCTGTTGATGACCTGAACCAGACAAAAATCAATGTTTGTTCTATCATTTGTACGCTTCTGGATTTTATTGTACACAAACCAATGTTCACAAACTGGCAGAGTGGTGTGTCAACAAAATGGCAAAAATAGATATGAATGATCCGGTAGTTAGGGAAAAGACTTTTGTTGACTGTAAATTGAAGTCTCCCTCGGCTCGTCAAGTTACTGAAGAAGGCTTCATTAGAATGATTAGCATGAAGAACACTAAGAAATGCGTTTATTGTGGAGTAAATTCTGTTTAAGTGGAAAATAGGTGATGATCCGTTGGAAGACCACAGCTACAACTCGCCGTTTTGCTCTCTCGTCCACTACAAACTACAACAGAAAAACAAGTGCAACCCTGAAGAGAAAAGTAAACATCGTGGAGATATTTCTGCAGGAGAGGATCTCACTGGCCGATACGTCTTGTCCTTAGACATTACTCAAGAAGAGCTCTCTAACATGTGCAAGGCATAATGTTCACGAACGATTCCTCATATACACTGTTTTTACATAACTCACGTCAGACGATTGTCCATCGTCATAGCGCTTCAACCATGTCTCAATTTTACAGAAATATGAAAAAACTTACCTTCGCTAACCCTGTTGCCACCACCTTCTACTTTCATGACGACGACGATAGAAGATCAACGTATGTCAGTGACAGAGAACATTTCAAACTCAGGATTCAGAAAGAAGAACTACTTTTGTCTTCTTCTCTTCTTGCAAAGAAACATCACGTATCCATTTGTACTATTTAAGATCATGCTATGTGTTACTTAAAGTATGAGAAAATAAATAAATAATTTATTAACTAATCTTTCTTTGTTATTATTGTCACTTCCCACGGCGCTTGGCCGGGTTCGCGCAGTCGCGCGGCTGGCGTCTCGCCAGGGTTCGCGCATTCGCGCAGCTGGCGTCTCACCAGGTCTCCCGCGCAGTTACATAAGACTGCTCCCCTGCATCTCGCGTCTAGACTCAGTTCTGCTAAAATGCACTTTCTGCTTCTGGCATTATGCTAATTAGGTCACGTGATAACTAAAGGTCGTTCTATCTATAAACAGTCAAGTTATTAAGAATTATCATAGTCTATTAGCTGTTGTACCCGTTCTTCGCACGGATTTAGATAAATAACCGGGAAAATGACAATGGTTCCTATGGAAACCAAATAAAAATCACCAAAACACAATAAATTAGTATAAGAGATGAAAGATGCTCACAGGACGTAGCCCAAAAAGAACGGAAAAGTGCGCAAACCTTCCCAGGCATATATAGAACCATTTCTCAAAGTTTCACGGTGGCGGCGATTGGATGAACGGTTTAGTAATGCATAGAGGACGAACAGACAGACGGTCAAGAATTCGTTTAAAAATGGAAATAGATTTTTGACCAATTACTATGCTTGACGATGGTATTATGTTTCTATGGAACGAAAAATGATACTAAAAATAAGGAAAACTAAATAAAATATAAATACGCACAGGCCGAGATGCTAAACTAAGCAAGATAGAGGAACTTTGGTTATTTTTACCTAAAAAACTAAATTATTAAGTTTGGTACCGGACTTTACAGACGAGACGTCCTCCCTGTACATTAGAATGGAAACCCCCAATGGAGCTCCCAATCGAAAGGGAAGATCAAAACTACTTTTGTTTTGTTGATAAAATAAAAATACTGTTCTTTTTCCGAATAGTTATGAAAGCCTACTCTACACTATAACTCCTTTTTTATCATTCTGTTTAATTGTATGTTTTATTTGGACTGTTGTCTGATTTTTAACTTTTCGCAACATTTATATTTGTTATCAATTTTGATTTTATTAACCCCGATGAAAGCAACAAATATAACTTTAAAATAAAGTTTTACTCGATCATACCTTAAACCCTTGATTGCCCATGAAATTATTGGATGTCATTCCTGCTGTCGACAAAGGCGCTCTTATCTCCAGGAGAGGTTCAAGGATAGATATTGATAGTGATAATGAGCGTTCCTAGCTCTACCTACCTTCTACCTCTCACTCCACCACGTGACTCGTGCCTTCTCCACTATCACCGTTTGCTCAGACCCTCACCTCTCCCCGTCCACTAGTCTAATTACGCGCCCTTCCACTAACAACTCTCAGTCTGTACAGCAACCCGCCTATACATCACACACTTCTTTTAATAAATTGTTATGAAGCCGATTATTTTCTATTTCCGGTATTCTGGTATAAAAATTTAATTGATCAGAACCCGTCTAGCTCGTACAAAGGCGTTGGGCGAGCAACCGACCGGCGTGCCCCGGAGGTAACCCCCCACCTTGTGTCCTGGCCCAAGGTGCCTGGCACGTATGGAGGTGTCAACTCCTCGGACCTGTCTCAGCGTGCAGAACAAGAGGAGGATCGGAATAGGACCGTTGTTAAAACGTCCTCCACTCTTTGTGACTTAGTCCGGAAGTGGAATCTACGGTTTGATGGCCGACGCGACGCCGTCTCCTTCCTCGAGCGATTGGAGGAACTTCTCGAAGCATATTCGTTGTCGCCTGAAGAAGTTCTCAAGGCTATGCCGGAACTCCTTCAAGGCCAGGCCCTACTCTGGTACCGCAATAACAGAGACATATGGACCAATTTTTCGGAGTTTCGTCGGATGTTCGAGTCTCAGTTCTTCCCGCCAAGCTATCGTCGCAACCTAGACGAAGAAATCCGTAAGCGAACTCAGGGTGACACAGAGTCGTTCCGCGACTTTGTCATTGCGCTGACAACCCTGATCCAGAGAAGTGGTGAATATAGTAACCAGCAGAAACTTAATCTGGTGTACGCCAACATGAGACCGGAGTACAAATCCATGATCCGGAGACAGGACTTCTTTTCGCTGGCTGAACTCATCGGGCGAGCCAAGGAGTTCGAAGAGTTGGTGCGTGAACGGAAAAATTTTCGCCCTCCCCCCCTGCATCTCAAGTGGTAGTGCCTGAGACAGTGTATGTCGCCAGGAGGCGCAACGACCGCTCAATGGACATTGCAGTGCTGGACAGTTTGTTGCCGGAGACTGTGCAGCCGCAACCAAGGCCGGTCCCTCAACCGACCCAAACCAACCACTCTAGGCCGAAACTGAACGAGCGAGGACATGACAAACGAGTCACTTTTGATCGTTGGGCCAATCAACCGCAGAGACAGGACCGATCTCCCAGTCCTCGCAATCCGGCACGGCGCTCTGCTTCACCTGAAGCCCGGTCTTCTCGGGCCAAGCCGATGATATGCTGGAACTGCAATGCGGAGGGACACCTTTATCGCCATTGCCGGCGCCCGAAGGTGATGAGGTGTTTCAATTGCAAACGGGAAGGTATAGCAACCACTCGTTGTGACTGCCGTTCGGGAAACGCCAACCGGACTCAGGTGTCCGGAGGTCACCTGAGCCCCCAGCGTCCCAGTACCGCACAACCTCCAAAGAGTGGTCGGAGTGGCTCCGACGCGTGAGCACCTTCGTCAGTGGAGCTAGCGAGGAGTCTGACCTGCTCGACATTCGACCCTTCATCGACGTCAGACTACTCGACAGAAATTTCAGAGCCTTGTTGGACACGGGGGCCGTAGTAAACCTCATTGGGGACGAGGTGGCGCGATACTTAGTAGAGTGTGGTGTTAAATCCGAGGAGTCGAACGCGGAACTTAGGATGGTCGATGGCACTCGCTGCCGAATTCAAGGAAAGTGCCACCTGCCCGCTTCAATCCTGGGTGAACCCCTTATTCTGGGAGTTTACTTTGTTCCCGGACTTACGACGGACGTTGTTTTAGGTATGAAGTGTGTTTACGACTTGAACCTCATACAATTAAACGTCGCTGACGCGGCAGAGACCGAGATGTCGGGACCTTTCTCGTGTGCTTCTGGCACTCTGAATCCCCTGACCGACGAGGAGGATCGCCATCTTCAAGCTTTTTTGATGAGGAGCTTCCCCTGTTCAATCCTGTGGTCGGGCGAAATACGTTGGTTGAGCACGTGATACGTCTCAAGGAAAACGTAGCCCCAAAAAAGCAGCGACACTACCCACGTAACCCTGCCATGCAAACGATCATCAACGAAGAGGTGGCTGCCGTGCTGCGGGATGGTGTGATCGAACCATCAGGCAGCCCATGGAGCTCGCCGATCGTGCTGATAAAGAAATCGACTGGGAAGTATCGTTTTTGTATTGACATGCGCAGGGTGAATGGCTCGTCGATCAAGGATGCGTATCCCTTGCCAAGGATAAGCACCATCCTCGAAAAACTCAGGTAAGCCAAGTACATCAGTACCTTGGACCTCAAACAAGGTTACTGGCAAGTGCCACTGGCCCAAGACAGCCGCCCCATCACGGCTTTCACAGTCCCCGGGCTTGGACTCTTTCAGTTCAAGGTCATGCCGTTTGGCCTGCATTCTGCTGGAGCCACCTTTCAGTGACTGCTAGACCGAGTCATTGGGCCTGAGTTGGAACCGAAAGCGTTCGCTTACCTTGACGATTTGGTGATTGTATCCTCTGCTTTTGAGGAGCACCTTGAACTTCTCGGCGTTGTTTTCCGGCGCCTCCGAGATGCCGGTCTCCGCTTAAACCCCGAGAAGTGTCACTTCGCCCGGAGAGAACTCAAGTATCTGGGCCATGTAGTCAGTAGCGAGGGAATCTCGACGGACCCGGAGAAGGTACGAGCGATCCAGAAATTTCCTGCTCCTACGAACGTCAAGGCGCTTCGCAGCTTTCTCGGCCTAGCCTCCTGGTATCGTCGATTCGTGGAGAAGTTCGCCTCCGTCTCGGCCCCACTACGTGGGCTGCTCAAGAAAAACGCCAAATGGATCTGGGGTGACGAGCAGACCCAGGCATTTGACGAACTAAAGCGTACCTTGAGTACTGCCCCGATCCTTGCTTGCCCAGATTTTGCCGAGATATTCGTTCTCCAAGTCGACAAATCGAACGCTGGCCTGGGAGCGGCCCTCACCCAGTGACAAAACGACAGAGAGGTAGTCGTTGCGTATGCCAGTCGGTTACTTTCTGATGCCGAGCAGAACTACACGACAACCGAGAAGGAGTGTCTCGCTCTCGTGTGGGCGATTCGTAAGTTCAAGGCCTACCTCGAGGGGTATCATTTCGTTGCAATAACCGACCACGTCGCCCTGAAGTGGCTCCTTAAACTCAACGAGCCCAGCGGACGTTTGGCATGGTGGGTCATGGAACTACAGCAATTTGACTTCGAGATTAGGTATCGGAAGGGAACCTTGAACCGAGTGGCCGATGCCCTCTCTCGACAACCTGTTCCAGACATGCACGACCCGCCTGAGACTCCTGTAAACCTTAACACTTTTGAGGTTGGAGTACTAACGAGACAAGGTGCAAGGGAACAGCGACGACCTCAAAGTGACACCGTTGCCGAAGGGACGACCCCTGAAACTCGTAACGGTGAGCACGGTCAAGCGGTTGACGAGAACGAAGAAGGCAAACAGCTTGAGGCCCACGATCCTTGGTACGCTCGACTTCGGGAGTTGGTCGGTAAACACCCCGGGAGGTACCCACGGTACCGGGTATGGGGCGAGACCCTACACCGTGCGTTCTCAAGGAAGAACGAACCGACTACGTGGAGAGTGTGTGTTCCGAGAGTAAACATCTCTAAGGTGTTGAACGAGAACCACGACGTAGCAACAGCCGGTCACCTTGGGGTGAAAAAGACTCTTGCTCGAGTTGGCGCAGATTACTTTTGGCCAAATTGTCGGAGCGATGTGAAGGCCTACGTGCGGTCCTGCGCTCAGTGCCAGGCCTACAAATTTCCTCAAGCCAAACCTGCGGGGATTATGTATTTCCGGCAACCCCAAGGCCCATGGTACGTGGTGTCAGCTGACCTTGTTGGTCCGTTGCCCCTATCTCAGCGCGGTCAACGTTTTCTGCTAGTCGTGCAGGATACGTTCAGTAAATGGACTGAGCTGGCACCCCTCCCCTCTGCAACCGCGAATAACGTGGTGTTGAGGCTGAAGTCGCTCCTTCTACGGCATGGAGCCCCCAACGTGCTGATCACCGACAACGGTACTCTGTTCGTATCGAACATAGTTCGTAATCTAGCTGCTGAATGGGGAGTCAATCTTCAGACGACCGCTCCCTACAGCCCGCAATCGAACCCTGTCGAGAGGCAAAACCGGGTGGTAAAGACGATGATCGCCCAGTTTGTGAAAAACAATCACAAAACGTGGGACAACCACCTGTGTGAGTTTCAGTACGCCCTCAACTCGGCAGTACATGACTCCACCGGATTTACCCCTGCGAGGCTATGTTTTGGTCACGAACTGAAACCACCTTGCGCCCTCCGCGGTCCAACCGTTGAGGTTTCGGACACCCCTGATGACCTCCCGTTGGTTGAGATCAAGCAAAAACGAGAGGCAGAGTTCAAACGGTTGATTGAGGCCACACGCGAGAACCTGAAGGCGGCCTACCAGAGGCAGGCGAAATATTATAACTTCCGACGACGGGAGGTGGCCTATCGACCGGGGGATCAGGTCATGAGAAGGCTCCACACCTTGTCCTCTGCGGCCGATGCCATCGTAGGCAAACTCGTGCCGAAATATCACGGACCCTGCGCAGTGATGGGTCGAAAGGACGGTAACCTTTATGAGGTGAAAGATGCGAATTCTAACCAAACCCACGTGGTCCACGTCAAGGACTTAAAACCATTTTGTTCGGGTTGTAAAGCCTTTGCAGCCGTTAAGATTAGCAATCGTATAGTTCTGGGACACTTGGTGGTGGATTGTATGGTTTGGTGGCGGGGTGCAGTGCGAAGACCGAAAGTTTGATGCTTTTGTTTTGTCGCTTTCAGGTTACCTGATTGCTGTCCGTAGCTGTTTGCGGCCCGTGGCTGTTCCTTGCACGTAGCTGCTTCCTGCTTGCTCCTGCTTGTTACTAGTTCCCGCACGCCAGTATCTATCGCTTCTAACCTTTACTAACCACTTGACTTAGAGCATACCCTGGTAGAGTAGTTTCTTCCTTCGGTAGTATTAGGTGAGTGTAGCGATGGCCTATCTAAGACCTTTGGTTGGTGTGTCCACTCTGGACTTTAACCAACTTGATGCTGGATAGATAAACGGAACGGTGGTGAAGGCCTTCTTCCGTTTGGTTGACAGGCGCAGTGTTTTTTTCCGTCGCTGCTGAAGACCTGGTCGATGGACCCTCGTTTCCTAGTCCGTTGGGACCGAGAACCGGCTAACGTCCCGCACCAGTATGCGAGGGGGCACGGACTCCTCGAGAGGGACCTGGTCCTCTTCCCAGCTGCTCTGCCGAGCTGGACGCTCATCGCGGCGAGACCTCGACGGCGAGAGATCGTCGCCTTCGACCCCCTCGCCCGGCCCCGTTCCGTTGAGATGGGGAAAATCCGGGATTTCTTCGAGGTGGTGGCCGTGATGGAAGGCAAGCCTTTTGCCCCCGACGCCTGGACAACCGCCGAGACCCCCGAAGGATGTCCTCGAGCTCCAGACGAGTCGGCGACTGCGATGTTTGTCTGTGTCTTTGGAGACAAGCTGTCCCGAGACGCCGGCCTAACCGGTTTCGACATCGGGCCCAGGGAGGCACGCACAACCATCCACCGCGTGCTACTGAGCGGTAGGTTTGAGCGAGAAGATTTCTCGCAGCTCAACGTCGCCAGTGGGACCCCTGCCTACTCCGGTGCAGGTTCCCTGATGCAACCGTCCATCGAAGACGTCACCCTATCGGACATGGAGTTGGACGACGAGATAAACTCCAGGATGGCAACGGTGAACATCGCCGGCCCTACTCCATCTAGCTCCAGCCGACGAGACTCCGACACCAGCTTCGTCCCGAAGATTGCTGGTGCCACGGAGAACGACCCTCTCGGTTTGAGTGTCCACACCGCAGATTCGCCCTGCCTGGCATTGAGTTGCTCGGACGACGAGGACGTTCGGATGACCCCTCCACAGGTGGCGCCGGTCCCCGTTGCGCAACCTCAACCTCACCAGGCCAGAGCAGTGGACACACAACCGCCAAGAAGGGTGGTGAATGCTCAACCACCGAACAGGGTGGTGCTCGTCCGAAACCCTCCTAGGGCTGTGGATGCACAATTGCCGGCTAGGAGTCGGGATGTTTCCGCTGCGGCGAGGGCTGTGGACCGTCAACCGCTGCCTAGGGCGGTGAGGCAGCAACAGCCAGAACGACCTGCAGATCGACCCGACGGAGTTGTTGACCACCGACGTCGACGGGACTACGATGGGTGGGGCCGCTACCAGCGCCCTGGACAGCCGGAACCGCGGCGAGACGTTCAACCGGATCGCCGACGAGGCCGTCAGCCTGTGCGAGACGAGAGGCGACGGGACCAGGAACCGGTGCACGAGGACCGGTTACGAGACTGGCGACCGGCACCGGAGGACCGACACCGAGATCGACGGCCGGCATTTGAGGGCCAACGGCGAGACCAGCGTCCAGCGCAGGGAGACCGATGACGGGACCAACGACCGGCATGGGAGGAGCGATCACGAGGCCCGCGGCCGAGTCGGGACGAGCGACAGCCGAACGACCGCGCCAACCGTCGTAGATCTCCCGACCACCGACGACTCCCCGAGGGCTACGTGCCAGTGCGCATCGTCCGTCAGGAGGTGGTGTGACCGGCAGCCGAGCCACGGGAGGAGGCTCTTCCGGTAGAAGTGGCTCAACCCGTTGCCGAGAGACGAGTGGAGGTGAATGAGGGAGCTGCCCACCAACCTCTCGAAGTCCTCGTCCACGTCCGGGTGGAAGTGCCTAACCAACCGGGGCCAGATAGGCGGCTTCAAGACGAACCGGATCGGAACGTTACGGCCTACATCCCTGGTGAGCTGCTCGCCATCCCAGACAGCATGGTGTGGAGGATTGCGGCCACCTACGACCGGATGACGACGGAGCTGCGGAAGAACAAACGGTGGCGGATCTTCGTTGGTGGCAACGATTTCATCAGAGTGCGGCCCAATCAGATATTGCGACTCCTTGAACTCCGCCGCCAACAGTGGCAGCGCCACCAGCAGTCACAACAGAACCGTCCGCGCCACCAACAGCGATAAACTGCCAAGCAGTTGATCCCGAGTCAGACCGCTTTCAGTAAACTGCCCCGTCTGCAGTTGAAGCGACGACAGTTTTGCTTTCAGCACTATTTTTTGTAAACTGCCTGGTTGCAGTTGAAGCGGCCATCGTTTTTCAGCAACAATTTTTGTAAACTGCCTGTTTGCAGTTGAAGCGACAACCGATTTTTCTTTGATACCGCATTTTCCAAACTGCCTTTCTGCAGTTGAGGCGGTCGACAGATGTTTTTATTTTTGTTTTTCCCCGAGGAAGAGATTCTTTTTTATTTTTTTTTCTTCGCTCCGAAGTGCGAAAGGGGTGTAATGTGCTAAATGTGTAGAGGGATAAAGTTTAGCACATTGTGATGCCTACCGGCAGCGTCGTTTGACCACATCCCAATAACCTTAGCCTAGATTTGGTAAACAAACTTTCAACTGTGAGTAGCCTAGGGACCCTCTAAGGTGACGGAATTACATGTTAAGCATGTAACCAGGGATAAATAAACGACAACACTTTTAATGCGATTCACCACTTCGATGAAAATAAACGATTATTTACTTGTTGACCGAACCACAACAATCCGACATAACCTCGCCCCTCATTGACCGTGATTTAGTTTGACAGTTGACAGATGACGAGGTGGGTTCTTCTTTCTCTCTCGGAATTACTTTTGGCTGGTGAAGAAGAAGGTTGCCGGATATGCCCTTGATTTTTGGAGTTTAACTGACCCTTGGCCGATCAGCTGTTGTGATTCATCGAGGCGGAAGGATTGCTCCTCGTGGAGAAATAGCGTCACTCTCGAAGAGACCGTCATAGTGATAGCATATGCGTTCTGACTACGATTTTTCTCAGCGAAGTTTTGTAAAGTGCGTGACAGTGCGTTCGTTCTAACGACTGCTTTTTGGTATAAAGGTACGTCTACGATTCTTACGATTAGTATATTTAGGCTCGATTATTAACTTTTGCCAGTAAAGTGGTAATTTAACATAAGATAGCCTAAATAGGCCTAGCGTCCCAACACGTTAATATAGTAACTGGGTAATAAAGATTATTATCCCGGTGTCAACTTTTATCCATTAACTTCATTTTAGTAGCAACCAAATTAAAATCAGCCTGTGAGGTAGTTTTATAACTTTTTTTCTTTCTTGAGAGTAACCTCGTTTTCCTGCAGTTAGACAGGTGACCACCGGTTGTAACCTGCAAGTCTAATCGAAGTATAGACAGGTGAACACTGGTTGTAACCTGCAAGTCTAACCGGAGCGTAGGTTAACCCTGCTCCTGTGAGAAGTTTTTCTGGTACTGAGGGTTTCCTTGGAATTCTCTGCTAGGCCCGTACTAAGCCCTAGTAGAGCGCCCAGTCCAGTGATAGCGGCAGCAACGAGTCGATCCCGAGAGGTTACTGTCTAAACTTAAATTAATTTTTATTGATTGCTTGTAAATTTCCTTTTTTTCGAAATTCTAAATTCTTTCCATTTTTTTAAATTAAATTACCTTATCTCATCTTGAGGAATTTGAATTTTAAGTAAACCCCCGGGGAGGTTGATTCAAAATTCTAGGCCCCAACCAATTTTTCTGTGGGCAAGGATGAGGCAACTCTGAGTTGACCGGCAACCGAGTTGACATAACTGAGCTCTCTGATTTTATAAATCGTATAACCACTGTTACATTCGAACTTCGCCCCCTGGAAATATCCCAGCAGCCGAGCTGAGCGCTTCCTGGGACTTCCGACAGACCGTGACGAATTTCCTGGGATTTCGGATTCGCCTGACGGTCCGAAACATTTTCGACCCCCCAGAAAGTTCATCACAACTTGTCTTTTTCCATGGGATTGGAGAGTTTTTTCAAATACTTTTCCACCAAGCTGGTTTCCGTAGTTTGCGTTGATAAGTCCACTGACTTGTTCAGTCCAACGTCCTCTTCAAATTTGCTGCTGCTATCTGTCAAGGAACTCTTTTCCTCTTTTTTAACCTCCTTTTTTTATAGATTCGTTAGCCGCAGAGTCCTTTAAACTTTTCTCCACTGTATACTGTAACGGCTTTACAATTGGTTTTGCCTGTGCTTCCAAAAGTCATACTACAATATCTGCATTGTGCTTCAGGTCTTGGTATTTCTCGCGCACTGCATTAGTTAGCCTGATTAGTTCATGCTTTACGGAATATTCTTGTTTTAGGCTATTGTCACGTTTTGGTTCTGATTTAGTTCTTTTTACAATTTTCTTACTTGTATTTCTCTTTGCTTTTCTTCATTTCTTGGATTTAGCTTCACCAGGGACGTCCATCGTAAGAGTGAGTCTACTATAAGAATAACATTCGTTGCACAATCCGCTGTATTTATATATCACTGATAAAAGTGTCTAGACCGAACCGATAACATCCCTTGCTTATCTCCGAATCCTTGTTTACTGTTACAAAGCCGTATTTATGTTTGTTCCAACATGATTGACATAACGTTTTGAACTTTTCAAATGTCATATCTGTGTTTACGTGATCACTGTATACATTTTTGAGGTTCTGTTCGTCTTGCTTGAATAGTGTTATAAGATTCACGTTGTTTCTCGGAAGATGTTTCGGAAGACGTGTGTACGTTTGAACTACATAGAAACTATCCACACCTTTATGTCGTCCCATGCTGAAATATGCTCGCATGTGGCCCTGTTTATCACAAGCCACATCGTCAAATATCATTATTGAATTCTTTTTCGCGTTTTCGGGATGTGGTACGTCTTCGCTATTGGAGTAAGTAAAATAACCCATGTCAGGAAGACTTTTCATTATTTGCTCCAGAATTTTGTATTTCGGTTGTAGGAGCGATCTGCTAAATAAATAAATATTAGCGTATTTTAAACCTTTGGGATCTGTCAAAAGGCTGAACATTAGATTTGTTTTACCGCAGTTGGACGGACCATAGATAATACAACGGACAGTTTCAGGCAAAAGAGGACCGTGTTTATTTACCACTTTACTCTTTTCGCCGTCTGTCAAAGGTTTGATTATTTTCTCCAATGAGTCATCGACGGCAAAGGTCTCTCGTTGCTTTTCGTATTTCATCCTTACACTGTGAGCGTCACGAGTGAACTAGTCGAGTCCTATATAAACGGTGCAAGACATATTGTGAATGAAGTATGAGACAGTTCTCCAAAGGATGCGGTCTTCTTAATCGTGCTATAGACTCTTTACCATTTGAACTTCATTTACCGGGCTATCAGTTTTGCGGCCCAGGTTCGCGTTTAAAAGAACGATTGGCGAGGAAGGAACAAGGTATTAACTTGCTGGATCAAGCGTGTAGACAACACGACATCGAATATAATCAACAAAAGGACTTGACTTCGCGTCACACTGCAGTCAGAGTTCTAGCTGACAAAGCTTGGGCCAGATACAAGTCAAAAGGAGTTCCCCTTGGTGAGAAAGTTGCCTCTTAGTTTGTCGCGAGTGCAATGAACGCTAAAACAAAATTGGGGCCCGGTTCGTTGAACAAGACTTCGGTTAAAAGAAGAGGGAGAAGAAGGAGATGTAGAAAAAAATTTTAAAGAAAGGATGAGGCTCTAAGACCAGAAAAGTACATAAGAAGAAGATAAAACAATACGTTGGTCGTCGGCACAAGCAGTTTGCTTTTTCTGATATTATGAAGCAGGCACGGACGGCCGTACGTGGATCTGGTGTGAAATTTGTTGGTGGTGGTGGAAGTAGTAAGCTTAAAAAGCTGCATCTTCTGCATTGAAAGCTATCCGGATGATGAGAAAGGGAAATAAGGGAGCTTTCAGTTATATTAGAAGAAAATAACGTATTCTCTCTTTGCCAAAGTCCGGTGGTGTTCTTCCCTTACTGCCGATTTTTGCTGGATTGAGTGCTTTAAGAGGTTTGGCAGGTGGAGCGTCAGGAGACGCCAAAGCTATAACGGAAGCAAAGGATAATAGAAAGCGTTTAGGCGAAATGCAAGATCACAACGAAACTATATATATTATTGCTTTAAATATACGTGTTTTATTACCCTCTTGTTCAGTCATGTCTCTGACATTCATACTTACAAGTAAGAGCTCCATTCTCTCGGTGGATTATTTTCCACCAATCGATCTTGATGCAGGTGAGGAGTATGAAATTGGACATCTTAGTTTTCAGATGTACAACTCTATACCTAACGTTGATGAGACTAACAACAAGTTCCATTATGGCGATGAAGAAGTATTGCTTATTCCGACAAGTACATACGAGGTGCAGAATATTTGAGACTTCATTCGAGAGAAGTTTCAAAAGATCTCAAAGAAGGATAGAGTGTACTATCTTCAACTTGACACCAACAATAATACTCTACATACAAAGTTAAAGAGTACCGTAAAAGTAGATTTCTCTAAACTAAAGTCTATCAGCAAAATTTTGGGTTTTGGAGATGTCGTTATTCAACCTGGAACCACTTATCACTCGCAACATGTGGTAGATATTTTTTTAAATAAATACGATTAAGATTGAGTGCAATATTGCGTCTGGGTCGTATGCCAACGGTAAACAAGCTCATACGATCCATCAGTTTCCCCGCTGTACCGCCTGGATATAAACTAGTAGAAATACCAAACCCTGTAATTTACCTACCAATTACCACATGGGTCGTACGTTAAAAATCGTAGATCAAGACGACAATTTGGTCAATTTCAGAGGTTAACGAATTACAGTGTGATTACATTTGAGGAAGGCACACTAACAAGATGGGATACATGTACTTTTTACCTAAGGGGAGAACAGGTAAGTGAGGGCTGAGCAAAACCAGTGCGGGCATGCCCACATGTGGGCATTTATTGAGTGGGCATTGGAAAAAGGCAATCAGTGTTCATCCATCTCCCGTACGGTTAACACAGGCTAAAAAGACGTTTTTACACTCTCTAGGACTTCGTGTACTTCAATAGTGGACAATGGATATTTTGGATATTTTAAGTAACGTTCCGTTTGACGACGCAATGTCACACATGGAATTTCACACACATTTTCCTTATGCCTCTAATATACTTTATAATAACGAGGAACTAAGAATACCTATCCAACAACAGGACCTGTGTGTAGCGACTTCGATGAGCTACTTGTACGTTGAAGGGAGGCTTTTGAAGACAGACGATAGCGTCGCTACAAAGACAAAACTAACTACAAATGCTTTCGCATATCTCTTTGACGAGGTGAGATATGAAATAAATGGTGTTGAAATTGATCGTGTCAGAAACCCGGCGGTTACGACTACGCTCAAAGTATACGCATCTTTCAGTGAGACTAACCTGAAGGGGGAGGGAAATTCCGGCTGGCCATCAACTGTTGATAAACTCTTGTCATCAATAGAGGACCATGTGGTGGACGGTAAGGGAAATTTCAGTTTTTGCGTACCTCTAAATAAGCTCTTTGGGTTCGCTGAAGATTATAGGAAAGTGCTTGTTAACTCGCACCATGAATTGGTTCTCCTTCGATCTGTCAGTGACAAAAATGCTGTTTTGTGGACATCATCTGGCGCTGTTGACACTACTCCAGAGGATATAAAAATTAAAATTGGAAAATTGTGTTGGAGAGTACCTTATGTTACTCTGGGTGATAAACTAAGGGTCACACTGCTAAAGCATTTGGAACGTGGCACGAGCATTCCAGTTGAGTACAGAAGCTGGGAACTTTATGAATACCCTTCTTTACTATCTACAGATAAACAGTCGTGGTCAGTGAAAACATCTTCACAACTGGAAAATCTAGACATATAATTGTTGATTTCAAAGAGAACAGGAAGATTAATGCTAAAAGGTCGGCAGCAATATTTGGTCAATGTAAAATTTCTAACTTGAAGCTCCATCTCAACTCTGCAAACTATTCGTATGACGATTTGAAACTGGATATCGAGAATAACCATTTTGCGATGTTTTATGATATGTACACGCGCTTCTAGGAATATTACTACAACGTTCTATTTCAACCGCTTTTAGACATAGAACGTTTTAAAAACATTTCTCCCTGATTGTGATCGACTGTTTGAAACAGAATGAGTCCCTTAGGTCAGCACCGGTTGATATTCGTTTGGAATTGAAGCCAAGGTAGCGTTTCCCGCTAATACCACAGCGTACTGCATAATCGTTCGAGCCAAATCTTTTACCTGCGACCCGTTGACTAACCTGGTACAGAAAATCATGTAACAGTCTGTTTGTAGTGGGGGTGTGTGGTGGGAGGCTAAAGGTATATATACAGGGTGCTGTTGGAGTAATATCTCAGTCCTGGTGTTTAGTGTTTAGTGTGAGTCATGATTGGGTAAGCGGTGGTCGACTTTAGTGCCTTCGTTGGTGAGAACAAGAAAATTATTATCAAATAACTTTCTGTTATTGATTTGGATTCGAAATGCATACAACACTGGATATTCAAACCACCGAAGGAAACAGGCAGCGAGAGTGCAACAGGGATTTAACACGATTGCGGAGGATGGCATGGTGGGGAGTTTGCTGGACATAACAGGTGGTTAAGAAAACACTATCATGGAATTCGATTCGGTGCCGGAAGTACAGACTACGCTTCCCTTACCTCCGCGCTAGGTGATATTTGTTGTAACGTGCAGCTTCTCTACGCTGCGTCAAGCGAAAAAGCTAAGGTACTGGAGAAGTTACTTGACAATCGGCGTGTTGTGTTCGGTCTAGAATCACTTGGATGCCCTGCTCTTTCTTGGATATCTTGATTCTTCCACCTGTTGATGACCTGAACCAGACAAAAATCAATGTTTGTTCTATCATTTGTACGCTTCTGGATTTTATTGTACACAAACCAATGTTCACAAACTGGCAGAGTGGTGTGTCAACAATACGGCAAAAATAGATATGAATGATCCGGTAGTTAGGGAAAAGACTTTTGTTGACTGTAAATTGAAGTCTCCCTCGGCTCGTCAAGTTACTGAAGAAGGCTTCATTAGAATGATTAGCATGAAGAACACTAAGAAATGCGTTTATTGTGGAGTTAATTCTGTTTAAGTGGAAAATAGGTGATGATCCGTTGGAAGACCACAGCTACAACTCGCCGTTTTGCTCTCTCGTCCACTACAAACTACAACAGAAAAACAAGTGCAACCCTGAAGAGAAAAGTAAAGATCGTGGAGATATTTCTGCAGGAGAGGATGTCACTGGCCGATACGTCTTGTCTTTAGACATTACTCAAGAAGAGCTCTCTAACATGTGCAAGGCATAATGTTCACGAACGATTCCTCATTTACACTGTTTTTACATAACTCACGTCAGACGATTGTCCATCGTCATAGTGCTTCAACCATGTCTCAATTTTACAGAAATATGAAAAAAACTTACCTTCGCTAACCCTGTTGCCACCACCTTCTACTTTCATGACGACGACGATAGAAGATCAACGTACGTCAGTGACAGAGAACATTTCAAACTCAGGATTCAGAAAGAAGAACTACTTTTGTCTTCTTCTCTTCTTGCAAAGAAACATCACGTATCCATTTGTACTATTTAAGATCATGCTATGTGTTACTTAAAGTATGAGAAAATAAATAAATAATTTATTAACTAATCTTTCTTTGTTATTATTGTCACTTCCCACGGCGCTTGGCCGGGTTCGCGCAGTCGCGCGGCTGGCGTCTCGCCAGGGTTCGCGCATTCGCGCGGCTGGCGTCTCGCCAGGTCTCCCGCGCAGTTACATAAGACGGCCCCCCTGCATCTCGCGTCTAGACTCAGTTCTGCTAAAATGCACTTTCTGCTTCTGGCATTATGCTAATTAGGTCACGTGATAACTAAAGGTCGTTCTATCTATAAACAGTCAAGTTATTAAGAATTATCATAGTCTATTAGCTGTTGTACCCGTTCTTCGCACGGATTTAGATAAATAACTGGGAAAATGACAATGGTTCCTATGGAAACCAAATAAAAATCACCAAAACACAATAAATTAGTATAAGAGATGAAAGATGCTCACAGGACGTAGCCCAAAAAGAACGGAAAAAGTGCGCAAACCTTCCCAGGCATATATAGAACCATTTCTCAAAGTTTCACGGCGGCGGCGATTGGATGAACGGTTTAGTAATGCATAGAGGACGAACAGACAGACGGTCAAGAATTCGTTTAAAAATGGAAATAGATTTTTGACCAATTACTATGCTTGACGATGGTATTATGTTTCTATGGAACGAAAAATGATACTAAAAATAAGGAAAACTAAATAAAATATAAATACGCACAAGCCGAGATGCTAAACTAAGCAAGATAGAGGAACTTTGGTTATTTTTACCTAAAAAATTAAATTATTAAGTTTGGTACCGGACTTTACAGACGAGACGTCCTCCCTGTACATTAGAATGGAAACCCCCAATGGAGCTCCCAATCGAAAGGGAAGATCAAAAACTACTTTTGTTTTGTTGATAAAATAAAAATACTGTTCTTTTTCCGAATAGTTATGAAAGCCTACTCTACACTATAACTCCTTTTTTATCATTCTGTTTAATTGTATGTTTTATTTGGACTGTTGTCTGATTTTTAACTTTTCGCAACATTTGTATTTTTTATCAATTTTGATTTTATTAACCCCGATGAAAGCAACAAATATAACTTTAAAATAAAGTTTTACTCGATCATACCTTAAACCCTTAATTGCCCATGAAATTATTGGATGTCATTCCTGCTGTCGATAAAGGCGCTCTTATCTCCAGGAGAGGTTCAAGGATAGATATTGATAGTGATAATGAGCGTTCCTAGCTCTACCTACCTTCTACCTCTCACTCCACCACGTGACTCGTGCCTTCTCCACTATCACCGTTTGCTCAGACTCTCACCTCTCCCCGTCCACTAGTCTAATTACGCGCCCTTCCACTAACAACTCTCAGTCTGTACAGCAACCCGCCTATACATCACACACTTCTTTTAATAAATTGTTATGAAGCCGATTATTTTCTATTTCCGGTATTCTGGTATAAAAATTTAATTGATCAAAACCCGTTTCTAAATAAAGTTCATAATCCGACGTATTTGACGGCTATATGAAAAAAACATTTCAGGGAAATTTTCTGAACCGACTCCACATTTTTACTTCCTTTATAAAAAAAAGAAACTGCGCCCCATATCTTACAACAGCTCGAACAAAACTAATGTATACTTAGCACTTAACGAGATTTTTTTAAGCCGGCTATTGTTGCTGCCTCGGCGGCTCGTCCCTCATTATTGCCACTTGGCCGAAAACAACGAATAGAGTAGTATCGAACCCAATAACATAAAGTAATTTTCTAAAAAGTTAAGAATCATTGAAATTCATTGATACATTTAGATTCACCTTGAAATTTGATGTAAAATCCTATACTCTTATACAAGCAATATGCTTGCACAATTATCTCAAAAAACGGCTTCGAGGATTTCCTTCAAATGCTGGAAATAACTCGTTTCTAGTTTAAAAACTTGTTATATACCGTCACATTGCCAGAAAAATCTAATTGCTTAGATAAATCAATTTGAAAGTTTATAAATTGTAACATTGGGTCTTATGGTTGCTATCTTGGAAACGAAATGACAACAAAAAACGTAAACATAAACAAATATATTGTTGAAGCTTGTTGGAACTGCCCGGTCATATGTTTTAGCGAAGTGTTGACTGTTGAGTAAAGATAGAGATCAGCTGGTAACAATAATACACCGAGTAACCCTCGGTCCACCAGGTACTTCGACGTAAATTGGCCAATTTTTAGATATTATTTCTTCTAAATGTACTTCACGTAAATATAAGATTAAGACTCTAATTCTTTAACTTCGTAAGGCAAATCCGTTGCTTCAAGATTTCAAGTGCTGCACTTTACCAACAGCCTTCGGAAAAGGCTCATTTTAAAGCTCTGATATTGTAAATGGCGGAAAAAATAAAAGTATTTCCAAAAAGTTACCAGAAAACAAGAAATAATGAAAAATATGTAACATTTAAAAAGCAATGGGACCTTGAAACGTCTGATTTGTTTACAATAAAAGATGTGGTACTGATGCTTGATTAAAGACACGTACTATACTTGATTCAAATCAAATAGGTGGTCGAGAAAGGGGTTTGTTTACTATCATCCCCTTTACTACTACTCAAAGCTTATCACCTGATTTATTCGTAATCTGCAAAAGATGTAATTTTCTTGTTTACATTTAGCTTTGTTTCCTTTAATATTATCATTGCGGTTATCCTTTTTTGGCTTAATTCGTTTGCGTTGTTGTTGTTGTTGTTGTTGTTGTTGTTGTTGTTTCAATACTAACAGTAAGCGGTCTCACACTTTTATTTTGTAATTCTTTATTGATGGTCACAGATATACCATGACAAACCATAAAACTTACAAGGTTAATGAATCACACAAATGAAATATACCAAGACCTCACACTAAAACTGTCAACAAGCTAAAAGACTGATGACGGCTACTGACGTCTACACTGACGAAAGGTAAGGAAAGGAAATTAAAAGAAAGTAGAAAAGTAGTTGTGGTGAGGGCTGGTGGTGGGGGTAACATGTTTTAATATTCGACTGCCTCGTTTTATTGAACAAAGAATGCTAAGTTTGTAGGATGTATATACAATAGTAAATAATGATTTTTTACTTTCAACTTTTTCAATTCTCCCAAGGTTAATTCGGGTCAATCGGATATTATAACACGTAGTGCTGTTGCAGATTAAAAACCGTGATATGTAATATTACCTTATTATAATCTACAAGGAGAGACTAAAGATTCAGAAAAAGACCCCTAAATTTTAAGGCCCGGCACTCCTAGTCCTTTTGTGGAGTAAATTTTGATGTGGCCATCATAGGCACCTCTTAACTGGATTTTATGGGGGGGGGGCTAAAAACATTGCAAGCTGAAGTAATAGACTTGTTGGTCGTGATATGACCGAGATTGGGGGCCGCAATATGACCGAAACAAACCCTTTAGAGGCTTAGTCACCCGCGTAAAGAAGTGAAAACCTTTACAGAGGTAACAAGTTTCCATCTACTCGCACGGTATCCCAGCGTTGTCCGAGCGTAAAAGTTGGTTTTCACGGACACTTCCGGGCTGGCAAGACACCGGTGTCCGAGACGCCGCACCTTGAGACGATTGGGGAAAAGTGAATACTTTAAAATGATTAAATAATAGTTTTGAATATTGAATTCTCAGGATAACGATTAAATGTTAAATGAAAATAAAAAACCTCAATATGAACATATGACCTGTTCAATTTTCTATAGCTGAAGTTATAAATTGGCTTGTTGTTTTCTGACACATAAATTATTTTATTTATTTTTATTGCATGGTCTTGTGTAAAGGAGGACTAATGAAATACGACTAGGTTAAACTAGTCTAGTAGAAACGCAATTGTCAAAAGTATGGACTAAAATTATTAACGAGCAATTTTGGATTATGGATAAATTAAAATTATTTATAATATGGCTCAAGTTAGTAAAAGTGAACTGCCTGTCTGAGTTTAAGTCTCAGAATACTATATAATACTAAATAATACTATATTTTTTAGCGCAGATAATACTGGGTAAGCCATGGGAACATCCAAACTCAAGTTTTCTCATACCCAAACCCCACCCTTGGTCACCAATTCCGAGATTTATTATACAATAACAATAAACTTTATTTAAATTTTTGGTGTATTGATATACATTTTTTTACACTGTCTTATTATTTTGTCCGGTCTGAGGAGGAGTACCAAAATTACGTTCATGAAACCCAGGGCCGTTTTGAGGACCCTCGAGGCCCCGGACGAACTTCTTAACGGCCCCCCCAGGGCTTAGTTTCTAAACTAAAAAGTACCAGAGCAGTGGCTCACCGGGGGGCCTGGGGAGTATGCGATCTTCTAGAGGAGCGGGGAGTCAGGGAATGTTTTCTAAATTTCACTACGTAAAATCGGTGCGTTTTTAGCGTACCTGAGCAAGCCTTTTGCAACATTATTTACTGTGTCACTCTAAAATACAAAATAACAGGTTGAATAAATCAGTAAAGGTTTATTGGATGTATCTATTGTCTACTGACACGTTTCAACAACGGTAACTTACATATAAAATTTAAATAGGCCTTCATTTCGGGTATCTTTTAAAACTTCCAGGTATAGAACGTCCAGGTCAAAATTTAATGTTAAGGAATACAGAACGTTAAAACATGCAGAATAGATTTAACATTTTCGTTTCTAAACCACATGTTAAAAATGCCTATAAGCGTAAACTCATCTGCCAAAATAAGTGGCGACCTTCAATACTTAAGAGCGGGCCTCTTTACACTTAAGAAATTTCACCCGGAGGCTGGTTTTGGCCGGCGCCCTTTTATGCTTAAGGCAAGACAGGAGTGTTTGCCTAAAGACCCTATTCACCCAGTACCTCTTTTCACATGGGGGCCCCTTTTCGCCCGGGGTTTTTGTTCATCTGGGGGTGCCTTTTTGTCCGGGGCCATTTTTGCCTGGGGTTTCGATTTGCCCGGGAGCCCACTTACGCCCGGGGATTTCCATCTTCTCGGATGGCCCTGTTATCCCGGGAAGCGTTTTTGCTTGAGGATTTCGATTCGCCCGGGTACACCTTATTTTCTGAGGCCCCTTTGTGTGTGTGTGTGTGTGTGTGTGTGTGTGTGTGTGTGTGTGTGTGTGTGTGTGTGTGTGTGTGTGTGTGTGTGTGTGTGTGTGTGTGTGTGTGTGTGTGTGTGTGTGTGTGTGTGTGTGTGTGTGTGTGTGTGTGTGTGTGTGTGTGTGTGTGTGTGTGTGTGTGTGTGTGTGTGTGTGTGTGTGTGTGTGTGTGTGTGTGTGTGTGTGTGTGTGTGTGTGTGTGTGTGTGTGTGTGTGTGTGTGTGGATGTATACAGAGCTAGAGCCCTAACCAATGGACCGATTTTTATGAAATTTGGTATGTAGGTACTAATCCACGATATCTCCAGGTGTTTTTAATTTTTTATTTTTAAGGGTAATTATCTCCCAAAAATCGCCAAAAAACATGAAAGGTCCAAATTTCTCAAAAATGGCTCAAACGATTTTCATTAAACTTTAGTGGTTTGTAGAGCTTTTGGTTTCCAAAAAAAACAACACCACCCGCATTTCTGTGAAAATTCGGGTTCATAAATTGCAAAACTTAAAACATGAAAAATTCAGTTTTTTGGATTTTTCATAAAAAAACATAAATGTTAAAAAAGATTACTATTCACTATTAAATATACCTCAAAAAAATAAATAAATATGTATTTTAAATTACTATTCTACGATTGCTAGTTGCGGAGAAAATAGAAATTTTCATTTAGCGGTAAACGCAGTACGTTGTCCAATGTTATTCTTATGGAGAATACAACAATTGCTATTTCTCTGTTATTTACTGATCAATTTCATTAAAAATTGATATGCAGGTCGTTAGCATTGACCAACAGAGGAAGTTCGAAATATGTTGCCATTTAACCCTGGGCGGGGACAAGGGGGCATTTCCCCTCTCAAAACCATTGTGTGTTGAAATGGATTCTATAGTGCCTCCCAAAAAGGGATTTGGGTGTATATTTATGAAAACAACTATTTTAGACAATTTTCAGTACATTTATCTGTACTTCATATTCTATATATTTAGTAAATAAGGAAAAGAAAATAATTAAAGTTTGGCTAAAAGGGAGAAAGTATGTATCAGTTTCCTGATACCGTTTATTGCTAGGGATTTTCTGTTCATCCGGGAGGCCATTTTCACCCGGGCCCCTTTTTACTGGGGGTCCATTATATGGGAAACCGTTTTGATTCGCCCGGCAACCCCTTTCGTCCGGGGATTTCCATCTTCCCATGGTGCGCTTTCATCCCGGCCCGTTTTACCTGGGACGCCTTATTTCCTGAGGACTCCAGTACACTTGAGAGTTTCTGTTCGCCCCGAGGAGCCTTTTTTCTGGAGGCCCCTTACTTCCTGAGAACCCCTTATGTCTTGGGGGTCCCTTATTTCTTGGTGGCCTATTATTTCCTGGGGGCCTATTGTTTACTGGGGGCTCCGTTTCGCTTGGGGGTTTCTATTCACCCGGGGGCCCCTTTTCGCTCGGGGCCCCGGGCCGAGAAGAGCGCCGAAGAGGCCTCCTCGGGCTCAAAGCTTCTCCCCGTGCGCCCCTAGGTAAAAATGGCCCTGAACCCCCATGTAATGTTTTAAAATACATTTGTGTAAGTCCCCTAGATTAGGTTTGAGGAACACGTGTGATAAGCCCCCCAATCTTCTCTGATGCACAGTGTGTATAGCCCCAAAATTTGGGATAATGCAGAGATGTGTTTGGCCCCGACATTTGGTTTCAAGCAAGATTGTGTTATTAAAATGGTGTGTATAGAGAAACAAATCACGTACTAAAAGTTTTGTCCATCTATACGTTAAAATAAACCGTATATTCTTAGGACCCCACAACTGAGTTTAAGGACAGGACCCCATAGCAAGTTAGGGACATGTATGGGTGTGTGTGTGTGTGTGTGTGTGTGTGTGTGTGTGTGTGTGTGTGTGTGTGTGTGTGTGTTTGTGTGTGTCCGTAGGCACGATAGCTTTCGTAAAAATGGTCTTATCTTGATGAAATTTGGTTTAAACTTGTAAAGCAGCATCTATTTTAATAAGTTCAAAAACCAGACAAATCGCACCATTATAAGAGGGGTTTTGGGGGGGTTTATATCAAAAAAATTGAGTTTTTGACCTTTTTACTTATAATTATTGTTAAAGCCGAACTTGAGTTTACACTATTGGATTCAGATTAAAAAACAGACAATTTGGTATTTTGATCATCGCTCTACGTGAATTGGTTACTGAGATATTGAAAGTGCTAAACACAGTACGTTGTCCAATGTTATTCTTATGGAGAATAAGTAACTTTTTATATCTCGCTTATTAATGAACACATATTAATGAAACTTGGTATGTGGCTTCATATGGTTGGGATTTAATGATATTTGCATACAAAACCCATTTTTTGTGGTCCCCATGGCAGCAAACCTGTGTACTGAGCAGCTATAATGTTATTCTTATCGAGAATAAGAACCATGTGATATCTTGCTTGTTTATGAACGTAAATTGGTAATACTTCGTATGTTGCTTTATCTAGTGCTGATTGGTATTTGCATAAAAATATTTTGTGGTTCCTGATGTAGCAAACCTGCATCCTCAGTCCTAATGTTTTTCTTATGGAGAATAAATAAAATGTCATATCTCGCTTATTTATGAATATGCTTGATGAAAGTTGGTAAGTGGCTTCATGACTTAGTGAAGTACCATTTGAAATTCGCTGAGTATGCAGGTTCGCTTCAACGTGGGTATTTTAAAGTGGAAATTTCTCACAGAAATACATGGGACATCGTATACAATTACTTGTTCTTCATGACATATACGAGTATTAATTGCAATACAAGAAACAATTTCAGGTATTACCGATTTTTATTAGTTGAAGTTGTTTATTTTTTATTTTTTATATGTTATATAAGTCCTAACTCGAAAAATGTATAGAAAAAGCGGTCAGAGCGTCAGTTCTATGTATCCGTTACTTGCAAGTTTCATAGCTTTCCATTCAAATTTTCATTTATCTTCTTTAATATTCGACCTGTTGCGATTGTTTGTCAACTAAAAGTGGGTATTAGCATTGACTATAAATATAAGGTATTTAAAGTCTTACATTTATATTCAATGGCATCAGTTAATTCAGGTCGTAGAAGATATAACTTTTCTTTAATTGTTAGTACAAGTGTATAACACTGACAGATAATTAAATAATTAGTTCAATTTCCTCCAGTTTAGAATTTCGAAAATGTGTAATTCAACCCGTCGAAAAGCATTGAAAATACGCAGCTTAACTTGTCTTGAACATAATTTATGCTAATTAATACTAAATTACATGTTGGTTCATTCTTAAGTGCAGCCTCGTTATTATAAACTTCATAAATGTTCCCCCACTTTGGGTGGGGGAGGGGTACTTTAAAATCATTTGCTATACGCAGTGCTTTAGAAATGTCCCTCCTCCCCCAAGGATTAGGTGGCATCATATTCCGCTATTGCTCAATGCTACCTTGACCTACATTTGAAGTTTTTCATGAATTGATTAGTAAATAAGAGAAATGGTGATTCTTTTATTTCCTATTATAATAACGTTGGACAACGTAATGCGTTTGGCACTATATTAAAATTTCAGTTTCCCCGCAACTATTAGTCAAAGAATAGTTCAAAATACTAATTTATTTAGTTTTTTAGCTTATTTTAATGGGTATAAGTAAATTGTATTTTAAGTTTGTGATTTTATGAAAAATCGAACACTGTATTTTTAAACCTTTTAAGCTCTACCATATAACTTCTGAACTCGATTGTTTCCATAATGAGGGTGGTGACATTCTATGTTTTAATTCTTTTATTGGGCTTTTGAGGATGATCACTAAACTTATAAATAATTATAACTTATCTGGGGTTTTAATGGCAAGTACTAATCATTCACACATACCCCTCACTCTTACATTCCCCATCAACTCTTCATCACATATAATCAATCGCTTAAACAATAAAATTAACAATAATAATTAACAATTAACAATTAATAAATAACAATAACATTAAAAAATAATATATAAAATCGGTTAAACAACAAAAAAGCATTTAGCTAGACTATCACATAAAGTTTGAGACATTCGACTCACGTAGCCTTGTAAAGTTGTGGCATCTTGCACGTGATTGGTTAACACAGCAGCTACTTTGGCCCCCGAGCCAATCAGAAACTGGGATGGAACTCGATATGCGAGTTGTTTTCCTTGTTTGTACCTCGGTGTTGTGGAACACAAGTTGATGCCAGTTCCCCACCCTTCTACTTAGTTTTATCCGGCATACTGCTAACATGTTGTTATTGAATTGTTTTAACACGATAAAAGTCCCCTATCTGGAATACTAATTTCAGAAAGGAAGTCGGAGGGAGAACATTTCCAAGTTTGCAACTATTTCTACGTTGCTTTTAGTTACCATTCGAGACTAATATAATTATAAAAGAGCTGTTTTTCTCAACAAACTTGAGGAGTGATTGATTTGTATTTAATGTTTTATTATTTTATTAATTGGACATTGACTCTTGTTAAAATTAAGAATTAACTTCAAGATCAACTTTGTTCATACCTAAAAAAATGTTTCAGGTAGCAAGACGCCTGACAATACATTAATTGTTTACATGTACATTAATTTTGATGTTAACAATTTAAAAATATAGAACAAAAATATAACTTTGAAATCGAGTTTTTGTTACAACATTTTTAGTAATGAGGCATTGGTAATTGTATCTCTCCTGTATAAAATCACATAATGGAATTCTAAGAGACGAGAAAATTCATTGTTGGTGGCTGGCCTAGAAAATATTTTGAGAGACTAATTTCAGAATTGGTATGCAAATTATCCTCGTGATAAGTTTTTCAGATTTTTTCATTGCATACATGTTCTGTTGTTATATCTACATATAACAAGTATTACAACAATTTGTTACAAATAAACGCCTTATAGTTAATATTGTAAAAAAATTGTGGAACGTGAACCAATTGAAATCCAAATTGTTAAATAAACTACTATAATCTCGACTTTTAATGCTTGGACATACTCATAACAAAAGTGCTTATATTACATAATAACATAAACTAAAACAATAAAATTTACCATATATCATAAACCACTCCCAAAAAACAAACAAATATTACTTTTGCAAATGCTGTCAACAACCGCTAAAAAGGAGAAAGCAAATCAAACTGTCCTGGTTGCCTCAAAATATTGTCAAACAAATCTGTCTACTATAGAAAATAGGGTTTCCAAGATATAAAACGCCCTCATAGATAGGTCGCTGGGGGGCTGCGGCATTTTACGTATATCTCTCATGTCGTGAGTTTGTCGCGAGTCTACCCAACGAAACGTGAATTTATTCAGGTTGGAAGGTACAAAAGTTGTTTTAAAATTTAGAGTCTTAATTTAAATCATTGCTCCATTTCTCATTTTGTTGTTTTTCAAAAAGGGGAACAGTCTGTAAAACAATTTTCTTTTTCAGGGTTCAAAGCGTTTTTTTATACTTGGGTTGAAGATAAACTAAAAACCAGACTGTTAAAGTACAGAAAGAATAATTATAATTAAAGTTCAGTAATATCAATAATCGAACAGTTAACTTTTATTTTTAAATATTGAAGTGATGAGCAAAACCAAGTTTAATTTTATTTTGAATTTTGAATTATTTTGTTTGAGAAGAAAGACTTTTAATTTGTTTGTTTAAATAAATACAAAAAGATTTTATTTAGTTCATTTTTATTTAAAAAGACCACTTCTTAACCTCAAGAAATATTATAGCCTGCTAGTCAGCGCTATAGATCTGCGCCACTCTGCTTTTAAAAAGAAGTTGGTTATTAATAAACGGTATCAGGAAACTGACACATACTTTCTCCCTTTTAGCCCAACTTTAATGAATAAATTACTTTTTATTTACTAAATATAGAATACAAAGCACGGTCGAATGTACAGAAAATCTTGTAAACAAGTTGTTTAAAAAACATCCACCCAAATCCCTGCTTTGGAGGCACTACAGAATCCATTGCTGCACTCGTGGTTTTAAGAGGGGAAATGCCCCCTATTCCCCCCCCAGGGTTATTAAGGGCAACATATTTCGAATTTCCTCTGTTGGTCAATGCTAACTCGACAAGCATATCAAGTTTGAATGAAATTGACCAGTAAATAAGAGAGAAATAGTATTTTTTTGATTGCCCATAAGAATAACATTGGACAACGTACTGCGTTTACCGCAAAATGAAAATTTCAATTTTCTCCGAAACCAGCTATCGTAGAATAGTAATTCAAAATACTAAATTATTTAGTTTTTTGAGCTCTTTTTAATGGTGAATAGTAATATTTGTTTACATTTATGTCTTTTTGTGAAAAATCCAAAAAACTGAATTTTGGGTGTTTTAAGTCCTGTAATTTCTGAACCCAAATTTTTACAGGAATGCGGGTGGTGCCATTTTGTTGGAAAACTAAAGTTCTACAAATGACTAAAGTTTAATGAAAATCGTTAGAGCCGTTTATGAGAAATTTGGATTTTTCATGTTTTTTGGCGGTTTTGGGGGGATAATTACCCTTTAAAATCAAAAATTCAAAAAAATGAAAAAAAACGCCTGGAGATATCGTGGATTAGTACCTACATGCCAAATTACATAAAAATCGGCCCATTGGTTAAGGCTGTAGCTCTGTACACATCCACACAGACACACAGACACACACACACACACACACACACACACACACACACACACACACACACACACACACACAGACACACACACACACACACACACACACACACAGACAGACAGACATCACGTAAAAACCACTTTTTTGGGTTCAGGGAGCACCAAAACGAATATTTCCACTAACAACTCAAATTCGAAAGTTTTTACGAAAACAATACTTTCTCCATATACTATGTATAAGGGGAGAAAGTAAAAAACAGTCAAAATGGGAGTTTTAAAAGTGGAAGCAAGAATCAATGTATGAGTTGAAAGTTTAAGGATGTCCCAAGGACGATGTTGTGCAACAGTTAAGAAAGGATTTGCGAGAAATTTTAAAATTGGGAGTTAAGGAGAATGTGAGCAATTTGGAGCCTTTGAATGTAAAGGAGGAAATAGAGGAAATTTAAATCCGTTTGAATGAAATTGGTGAACTTATAAATGAGGTGGAGGGAGCCAAAAATGTAAATAAGTTAGTGTGCCTAGAATCCAAACTAGAACATTATGCCCGCAGATTGAACTACGCTAAGGTCTTGGATGTAAGAAAAATGTCTGTAGGGAAAATTAGTGAATTGTTTAAGGTGCTAGATGAAATGCAAGTTAAATTAACGGAGGTAGGTTGTACAGACGAGGAAAAAACTAAAGTATTGAAAGTAATCGAGGATAGTTTTCAAGATGAAATTGAGTTTGAAACACAGTTAAACCTAAGCAGTTCTAGCCATAAAGATAAGGAAATTGCTGGAGATAAGACTGAGGTAGATAATGCTAGCTCTAGTGTCAGTAACATGTACATGAAATTAAGCAACCCCATTGAATAATATTTAAGTATGTTTAAGCCTACAAATGCCTAAAACGTATTCAGAACTCGACCAGTTAGCTGTACACCGTGCAAACGTTGCCTATGCGAGTTTTTGCAGGCGCAAAGAAAATCCCACTAGCGGTCAACAGCAATCGAGACCCCACACGGCAAATCGGTTCGAACGAATCGCAATAAAATGTTTTAACTGTGGCAAACTAAGGCACGTTGCGAGAAATTGTTTTCGGCAAAATGCCAACAAAGAATTTTCAAAGTCTGCGAGTAGGAGAGTTTAGCCGATTCTGACGGTGGCGGGTGTGGCGGGTGAAATTAGCATAAAATTTGCATAATTTATTCCCCCCCAATTCTTTGTTTTGTTTTAATCACCCTAATTAATATGCAAATTTTTTAATTGTCCTAATTAATATGCAAATTTTTTAATTGCCCTAATTAATATGCAATTTTTTACTCTATTACAATAATTAATATGCGAAAAAAATTAATTACCATAATTAATATGCACATTTTTTTACTCTAATTAATATTTATATGTTTAACTACCATGAGTAACTAGAATAATTGTGCATCAACGTAACTAGAATATTTGTGCATAATTAAATGTAATAAAAAATAAATAAATAAATAGAAATCCCCCCCGGCCATCATGACAATGATTGATGATAATGACTTTGTGACAAAGGACCCCCCAGACAGAAGGTCAATATTACCATATAGCGCCGGCCATCATGACAGTGATCGGTGATATTTTATTTGGGACCCCCCGGACAGAGGGTCAAATTTATTGACGGATAGCAATCACCATTAGACCCTTCTCCGAATTCTATTATACTGGGTAAGTTATTACCCAGCAGGTGGCCTTTAACGATGGATCCTTCTCCGACATTGATTTATGATAATGTTCTACACACAAAGGCAACATTCCCAGACGTGGGGTTGTTTTTACAACCATGTCATTTCGTTAACAAAACACCCTTGTCAGAAAGCTATTATAGTAGGCTTGATTTACGACACACCTGCGTTGCAGATTCATCCCAACATTCCCAGACGTGGGGGTTGTTACTATCCTTCTCCGAATTAATTATACAAGGGTGTTTATCAGCAACTGCGCTGCAGCTGCGTTAACCCATGGAAAACATCCCGCAGATAGCTTCTCAGACTGAGGGTTATTTTCTTGTCATAACACAGCTGCATCGACCATTGGGAACCCACAAAACCGATCAACGCCGACTCCCAGCTCATTCTTAGTCTGAACACCATAGTGTACAGTTGTGCTACAGCTTTGCTCCGGTTCTACAGTTGTGTTCCGGTTCTGTGTTTGCGTGTGTGTGTGTGTGTGTGTGTGTGTGTGCTATACTCCTTGGATTATTAAACTAAGTAACATTCATTCTTATTATTATTAGTTGTAAAGCACAAGAGTATTAAATTTTATGAATAACTTTTATAAGAAAATTATCATATGATTCATGATGTAATATTTTATAATGCCAAACATCATCTCAATAAGCGATAATGATTATATTGTAAAATATCATTAAAAAAGATGAGCATGAATATTAAATTTTATAAATCATTTTTATAAGAATGTTATTATATTATTAATTATGTAATATTATTTATTTACTGTTTTTATAATGTCAGAGATGATTTCAATAAGCAATAATGTATATTATCTAGAAGAATGCACAAGATTATTAAATTTTATAAATAAGTTTTATAAGAAAGTTATCTTATGACTCATGATGTAATATTCTTAACATATTTTTTATATCAATGGTATAGATCATCTCAATAAGCATTTATTAGTATTATATAACGATAATGTTGAAAATATATAGATGAGGATCATTTAATGAATATCATTATATTAATCCAAGTAATTTCTATTACCAAAAAAGGAATAGTGCCTTATCATTAAATACATAGGATGTTAATTAGGATATACTAAAACCAAACAATACCATATTTTAATTATCCTATTTATTATGAAAATTTGTAATTATTCTAATTTAATTTGTACATTTCTAATTACTATAATTAATAGGCAAATTTTTTAATTACCATAATTAATATACAAATTTTTAATTACTATAATTAATATGTAATTTTGTAATTACCATAATTAATATGCAAATTTGTTAATTACCATGATTAATATGCAAAATGTTCTCATTACCATAATTAACATGCAACATTTTTAATTACCATAATTAATATGCAAAATTTGTTAATTAACATAATTAATATGCACATTTTTTAAATTAATATTCATGTGTTTAACTACCATAAGTAACTAGAGTAATTGATCGTAATTCAATTTAATTAAAAAAAAATAAATTAAAATATTTAAATTTATACAAATCTCCATAATTCGGTATGCTCTTTTTCAGATCATGAAAGTCTAGCACCATTTTTCATGCTCCATATGCGGTATGGCATATCGGTTGAAGCAACACCTTGTACGCCACGCGCGTACGGTACATGCTGGCGACCAAGTCATCTGTCCTGACTGCAGATCACGATTTGCCAGGGCCGAAGATCTTCGTCGCCACATCATGACGGTCCACCACCCCATACCTTCCCAGCCTCAGAATCCACCTTTCCGCCCCGGTTAGTATTATCATTAATCATTTTCGAAGATTAGAACTTTGAAGGGAGAGTGTAAATACGCTTTATGATTCAATTCAACACACATTGAAAGGTTTGTATAATAGTTGTACTATCCATGTTGGCGATTTAGATGTTGATGCAGTGCTGAGAGTTGACACCGATTATAAATGTTCAAATAATACGATTGTTCAAATAAATATATGTATTGAAAGAAATTATATTATTCGTAGTAAATTCACATTGGGTTTTCAGACCCACCACCGCATCCCCGAGGGGCGACCCCACCAACAATCCTGACCAGACTCCCGCCCGGACACCAGACGAAGCCCCGAGAGGTAAGAATCCTTTAATGGTAGTATTTGTAAAAACTTGATTTATAACATGTCTCACGTCAAAGCAAATTATTGTGAAGTACTACAAGTACGTGTTAAATCTTTTAATTACTAAAAAACTTTGCATCACAATACATTTTCACGTTTAAATCTAGTTTAATATCACTTTAATATGAAATAACCAAATTTAATTTAATATTTCAGATTATCATTGATAACTAATAGGATAAATGTATGACATAAAACATCATGGATCACAATAATATTTAACTTTTATTTTTAAAACGTAATTAATTAAAATTATCAAATTTAATCATTCAACAATAGAATTGCGTTTTAAATCTTTCAAAGATGAAATAAATTTTAATTTCAATTACATTTTGATTATTTTATATCAAACTAAATCTCATGAATGTAAATAATCTTTCAGTTTATTACACAACATAGCTCATAAAGGTTTTGTCTCTTTCCAGGGTTCCAATGCGTCCGATGCTGCAAACCCTTTTCGAGGAAGGACGCATTGACTCGTCACATGTGGTACGCTTGTCGAGGGCAGCAGGAGCGAGCTGCCCCAGTGGATCTTGCGGTTGCGGGACCGAGCGGAGCGCAACCTCATTCACCAGCACCATCATCATCGTCGTCTAAAGGCAACGGCAGCAGCAGTGAAGATGACGATTCGACGGTGCTACTGGAAGGTTTGACTCCCGATGGTTTCGAGGAATTCCAAACATCGTTTCTTGGTAGATTAAAATCATACCACTTACTAGAACCCGCAGATCACCACATAACGTTGTTGGAATTCCTCGGAACCATTCGGGAGCGTGTGGTAACTCTCATGCGTCGCGTACTCGAACAAGTCAAAGCCGTCAAGATGAACATTTGGGTCAATTGTGAGTTCGCGAATGTGCATGATGATACTTGTGAACGAAACTTCAAAACTGAGAATGCCCCCATTTTCCGTTCGTATGATCTGGATGAAATATGCTCAGATTTCTTTCAGAGCATACTTGCGGAAAAGGAGGCGTGCCGGATGAAGGGTTCTGGGTGGAGATTCGTGAGGGTGCTAGATATACAGCTAAGAGTCAATGTATACCGCCCTCTTGGAGGAAGTTCATACATTTCATTACCACAAGATATCATCATGAAAAAAGCTGTGGTTAATGTGCTCAACGATCAGGACGAACGTTGCTTCGAGTACTCTATCCTAACGAAGTACATCATTGGTCTGGGCGATGATCGACAAAAACCGATTCACTACACAGCAGAGCTTAGAGCCAGAGCCAATTTAAACTTTGACGGCATTCGCTTCCCCGTTAGGATAGAGCAGATTCGCACGTTTGAGCGCAACAATCCCGGCGTAAGCATAAACGTGTACGGTTTGAACAAACAGAAAAATAAGAGGGATGGGCAGTTCCACAACATTGTATATCCACTTCGTGTGTCAAATGGGAACTGCCCAAACATTTTGTTCTAATGTTCCTGACAAACCAAGACACGACCCTTTATGCGTATGTAAAAAATTTTGAGAGGTTGGTTGGATGTCAAATGACTCAACGTAGCCACAGACTATTCATCTGCAAGAGATGTTTCGCCAAGTTTGACAATCAACTGACAAAATTAGGTCTGCGCGGGGAGGAACGACATGAAGAACATAAGCGTTATTGTTATGATCATGCTCCTCTGCGTACAGATGTATCAGAAGACGCGGACATTAGATTCCGCAGACCGGAGCGATTGCAACGTAGTCTATTCACCATCTACACTGACTTTGAAAGCGCTCTGGTACCAGTCAACCAAGAAGAACCTCTCGACCCTCCTCCAAATATTCCACCACCAGCATGGGATCCTGCGAACAATAGAAGAGTAGGAGGAGGAGGGGGCCAACTCGATGGGATTGGGTCGAAGAATGTCAGAACATTAAATGTCCATACGCTGTACAGTTTCGCTTTCTACATTCGCGAGGACAACCGAAGCGCAGAAGAGGGAGACAACGACGACAACGAAGATCCAGTGACGCGTGACACATTTTCTAAACTGCGCTCTTACAGGGGTGAGGACGCTGCCAAGAATGTTATCAATATGTTGCAGGACAATATCAAGAAGATTGGTGACAGATTATATGGCAAACGTCAACCAGGAAACCGCCCGCAGCTTACAGATCAAGAGGAGGCAGCGTTCCAACAGGAGACCTCTTGTCACATCTGTAGACAAAAGTTTATCCGGGGTGATGTGGCAGATTTGAAGGTGAGAGACCATCAACTCTCTCCCCCGTACAAGTTCAGAGGAGTGGTGCACAGTTCCTGCAACCCGCGCTTCAAGGAGCAGGACACTGTCAACGTGTACCTCCACAATCTGTCAAACTAAAATGCACACTTCATCATCAGGGAGCTCGCAATTGATAGAGGAGACTTTGACGTGCTAGCAAACACCGAGGAGAAATACATTACATTCTCCAAACGTTTTGAATATCCCGGAGCGGGCCGGCGCAACTCCATCAAACTCCAATTTGTCGACTCGTACAGATTCCTGCCAATGTCACTAGCGAAATTGGCATCAATCTTACCAGTCGACAAGAAGACAATATGCCGAGCCCGATTCACAGACCCGGAAGAGTTTGAGTTGCTACAGCGTAAGGGAGTGGTTCCTTACGAGCACATAACGTCGCAGGAGGTACTGAATGAAAAGTGTTACCGCAAATTGGAATCTTCGGAGATGACGTCAAAGAAGAAGACTATAAAAAAGCCCAACGCGTTTGGACCAAGTTCGGCTGTCAACCCCTCGGGGATTATTTAGACATATATCTCCTAACAGACGTCCTGCTGTTGTCTGATGTTTTCGAGGGTTTTAGAGACATGTGCATGACACACTACAACTTGGATCTTGCACATTATCATACGCTTGGGACGTGATGCTGTTCAAGACCGGTGTGGTCCTCGATACCCTACAGGACGTAGACAAATATATGTTTTTTGAGAAGGGTATTCGAGGCGGACTAGTCCAATGTGTAACCCGACACGTCGCTGCCAATAACAAATACAAATTTTAAAAATTTAAAAATTTTTGAAGATTTTATAAAAAAAACTCGTGCTGAAAGATTTTCTTTGGTTTAATGCATTTGCTTGACTGGCTGGATAATTGAGGTTTTCCTTTATAAATTTTGTTATCCTACAGATTTTGGGTTTTTACATAAATAATCATGGTCGAATTCATACATAAATTGTTATTATTTTGTTCTCTATTAAATTCTACAACTTTTTATAAAGTTGTAGCCCAAATACTTTAACGGTTATGATATTATTAGCCAGTCGAAAACAAAAAATATTTTTGAGGCCTTTAACTTTTTGGAAGAATTTAATTTTTCAGCTATTTTTTCTCAGCGTTACTCAACTTTACAGTATAAAACATCAATAATATCTCTTTGGAATTTCATAATCTATCTAACTGTGGAATTTTAATCAAATTATCTTTAGAATCTTTCAATCTAGAGGCCAAAAGGTGCAATAACTACACTTGAAATTGAAAAAATCTATTTTTGGCTGTAACTCAACAACGACTGGTTTACGGACCCATTATCATATAAGATTTTTTTCTTGTTTTGATGTAAGGAATCTCTTGGTAAAGTTGTTTACACTTTTCCCAAAACACCCTGTATACAAGAGGATCATGTGGCAATCGAAACGGTCAGGTTGCAACTACAAGTAGAGCTGGCGTCGAGAATGATGACGATACATATTTAATGTATTACGACGCCAATAATTTGTACGGTTGGGCAATGTCCGAGCCGCACCCATCTGGAGGATGTGAGGGGTTATCACAGGCGGGATGTGACGACATGAACGTAGAGAGTCTGCCTGTGGACGGTGAGTACGGATATGTTTTAGAGGTGGATCTCGAATATCCCAGAGATCCAACGTTCCATGATAAACACCGTGACTTGCCTTTTTGTCCCGAGGTTAGAAGAGCGCCGGCAGACCGACACGCATACACACCAGAAGAACTTCTAACGAGCGGCGCGGGAAATTCAACCAAATTAATGGCCACCCTGATGGACAAGGAAGGATACGTAATCCACTACCACTATCTACAACAAGCGTTGGCCAATGGATTGCGTATTCAACGAGTCCACCGTTTAATGCGATTCAAACAATCAACATGGTTGAAGCCATACGTGACGATGAATACCGAACTGAGACAGCAGGCTAGATTTAAATTTGATGTGCAGCTGTTCAAGCTAATGGTCAACGCTGTCTACGGTATGAGTCTCCAAAATGTTGGAAAACATGTTAATGCTTAACTGGCGACCACCCGCAAAATCTACACAAAGTACGTGGCTAAGGCGAATTTCAGTGATCGAATATGGTACAGTGAGAACTTAGCCCTACTTCAGAAGGAGAACGTGCGGGTGGTCTTGAGCAAGCCAGTTTATGTAGGCATGAGCATTTTTGACCACAGCAAACGGTGGATGTATGGCTTCCACTATGACATGGTAGAACGATACGGATTAGATAGCATTTTAATGGCCTACATGGACACCGATGGGATCATCTACGATATCCGTACCAGAGACGCCTACCATGACATGTTGCAGAACCTGGACGAATTTGACACCAGCAACTATCCCCAGAATCACATCTGCTACAGAGGTCAGAATGACAGAGTTCTGGGGAAGTTCAAGGACAAAGCCGGTAGGGTGGTCATTAGGACATTCATAGGGCTGATGGCGAAACTCTACTGCGTATTGTATGGCAGAATGATGTGCAGTATTGATAATGGGGATGGTAGTGAAATTGATGGACCGGCGCCCACGAAGAAGGCGAAGGGTGTTTATCGTGCCGTAGTGGAAAAAAGTTGACTGTAGCTGACTATGAACAGTGTTTGTATAAGCACACAGTCAAAAGCACTAAAAACAAACGCTTTCAGAGCCGTCACCACATTATTTATACCGTTGTGGTGACAAAGCGTTCGTTGGAACCATTCGACGACAAGCGTTATGTCGTCCCGGAGGATGGTTTCAACACTCTTCCGTGGGGACATTATCTAATACCCCCAGCGACACCACCATTACAACCTGTACCTTTCCTTCCACCACCAACACTACCGTCTTCACCAAATCCAACAACATCGTCACCGCCAGCAGTGTTGATGGAGGTTGAAGACGACGGTGATTAACTGTGTAGTAGTGAGTGCGCGCGCGACGCATGAGAGTAAAGACGAAATGGCGGGAAGACACTTGTAAGCAGTGCGGTTTTTAGTTTCAAATGTGTTTTATTCTAGTCACTTTTTCGAATTGCTTGTATATATTTTATCATAATCTAGTCATTTTGTAAAGTTTTGTAACTATCCCATGTAACATGTAAAAATTTCACGAGTCATTATTAATAGCTTTTTCTTCGAATATTTTATCTATTATAGTCATTATTTTGTAAAGGGTAATAATTTCATGTAATATGTGTTGAAAAAAATCACGAGTCATTAATCTCATATATTAATAAATCTAGTCACTTGTATTGTTGATAAAATTTTTCCCCAAATTAGTCTTAAGTTAGACATAATGGTAAAGAAACAGACTCTAATAAAAATCAATAATATTCTCTAATATTTTTTTACATCGAATATCAGTCTAAACACTAAAGTAAAGGAGGAGGAAAATAACAAGATTATTTTTCTCAGTACATAGTTTATTGAACATTTTTCAAAATTCAATTGGTATACATTTTTGCAAAGAGTTTTCTGATCAGTGCATCATTGTGAGCAGTAAAATGGTCATCAAAGAACTGAACAAAGTCCATCATCTTCATGCCGTATTGGGTGGATATAAGGCAATATTGGCCACAGACCAGAGTGTTGTTACTTTGAAGGCGACGCTCGTTGTACAGGTAGCGACAAGCGTTGCATGTCAGGAATCCTTGGTAATATTGTAGATGCGGAGGTTGGCCGTAGCTGTCAAAGAATTCGATTCCTCCTCCCTTGTTCAGGTAGAAAGCCAACCAATGAGTGCCATCCATCTTCATAGTGTGGATCAGTATTCACAATCATCGCAGTAGATGGTGAGATATGAGGTAAATGATCCGCAGCGTATACACCAACATTCTGTAAAGACAGTTTGGACAGATATTTTTGGATCTCTATGGTATTCATTCTACTGTATCGATACCGTCAGTAGCGGAAGTAGTAGCTGAACAGAAGCAGGAACTGGTATAATCGATATTTGTACTTAGATATAACCAACCGCGTAATGTGATACAATTGGTCAGGGCACATCGTGTGTGAGCTGTCTTGTGATGGTGACAACGCACCGAGCTTGTTGACAGTTAATTGTTTATTGACGATGGTGACCGACATCCAATATCGTTGGTATCAATAACATTAGTAGCACAGTGATATGTGATAAAATTGCAGCGTACATATTATTTGTTCTCAACACCTTTTACATAGACTATCGAGCGTTTTGCGATACATACTCGTAATTTTTCCTCCAGTACACGATACCAGATATCACCTTGATCCCATTCCAAACCGTGACAGTGTTTAGTGAGCCAATAACTTTCACGTAGTTTCTCTTGTGTGAGGAAATCTCGGTTCAATATTGATTTGACGATATGATGCATTAACATAGTACCGCTGTCCAATTCCAAGACACACACTTCCTTCAGAATGTAGTCGTTATTGTTGTCCTTGAAACATTGAAAATCCAAAATGATTGGAGATGCTAAATTTTTACGCGGTACTCTGCGTAAACGATCCATCATGTATGAGTGACACTGACTGATCATATGTGAGTGTATCACTGACTGATCTCTAACCACCAAAGTCCACATTTACATTGCGATGACGATCAATTTCAATAACGTTGTCAAACTCTGCGTATACCAAGCAGTTGACTGTCTCTGTGAGCGCAGCGTCGAAACCCATCTCCATACGTACACTGCCGTTACGAACGAAGTTCCAATGAGTTGTGTCACTTGCTGACATATCCAGCGTTCGATTGAACGCCATCAGACAATATCCATCGTCGTAATCATCTCTATTTATGAGATTACCAGCATCGCTAAAGTGTATGCCGGAGCCTGAAAACAGACTGTGATACGCCATCACATATTTTCCCTTGTCAGTTTCATAGTGTGATTGTAGCAGTTTGGACGGCACTTGTTCACCATCCACGTACAGCGAGAAGTAGTCGGTTTTGAAATTTTTGAAATTAATGGGATTCTTTTTTAAATCGCCATTATTAGCGACGTGGGTGACTAAACCAACAATAATTCGTTTCGGCACTTGACCTAGAAACACATTGTCCAAAGTTTTGCTCCTTACGCAAAACGGTAGTGTGAATGATTTCAATTTCACTCTGGTGATTGGGTATTTAGTTGTGCCGGTCTGAAGCGTCTTGCTGTGCGCCAACAGTACCGTGGGGCTAACTTGACACCTTCGTATCCAGAGATTCGCATCAACAATGTGCAGCTTGTAGTCACCCTCATCCGCCATAATAAAGAAAGAATCTTTTGATCGAATTAATTTAAAACGCAGTTCCACTCCGTTCAACAGGAACTTGTTCTGATTATACATGTCCACATGCAGAAGACCGAGCATATCGATTTCACGACTTTTAATTGTCATTTTCCGTCTCGCCTTTAGTCCGTCATTATCGTCCAGAGTATTGTCCATATAGCCGGCGTCGTCCGATTGCCACATACCACATGTTAAATGTGATTTCCTAGCATCAAAGCCATAATTCATCAATATTTTAATATACAATCGATATGCATAAGTGTTGTTTTGTGGTGTAACCAGTTTCTGATTCATACACACATCGACTTGGCTGAATAACGTGTGCAGCCAATTGTTGACTGGGCCAATTTTATCCGATTCATCGTCATCTGTGACTGCCACTCCTGTCGATTTGACAGAAGACGCGGTAAATTCCAACATTGTTTGGGAAAGATCGGTGTATTCTTCACCGTTGCCCGGTAAAACAAACTCGATAGGCGAATCATCAGTCAGTGTGGAGATTGGTTTGTAATGAACCCATTTACCACTCTCGATACTGGTCTGCGTAGGCGGTAGAAAGAATAAATCCAATTCCGTCTTGACACATTCGCAAGACTTTTAATGTAGAAACGACATTGTGTTAATTGAATATATCGCGTACAGACGTTCTCTTCACTTTCCTATTCTTCTTCTTTTTCTTCAGCTTTCTAACTCTCCTCCTCCCACTACTCTTCTAGGATGACGTCCTTCCTCTAAGGAGTTTCGCCAAAGACTGCGGTGTGACACGCATGCTGCTGCGCATTGCGCGTTTCGCGGTACTCTTACGCGAAGTTCTCGCATTGTACTTTCGCGCGGGAGTAACGCATCGAAGTTTCGCGTTATTCTTTCGCGTTGCGCATCGGCGTTTCGCGCTAGCGCTGCCGCCGCCCCTTAGCACACGTTGAAGTTCTCCGTCCGCCTTGCGTTTCAGCGAGTCTGTGAATTGGCCGAAACGATCTTTAGCCGCATCCTTAGGATCTCGCGTGGCTATGTCACCAAAGAATCCGACACCTGATTTCAACGCCTCTTTGGCCACGGTCGCGGCTCCCGACTTGAGTAGCGGTGTGATGTTGCGGAACATACCACCTAGGAAACTGCCAATTCCATGGCCGCGCTGGTAGGGCGCACCGCGAAATACTCTATCGATACCACCGCCAGTCTGCAATTGTTGGCGACGGAAGTACACCATGTATGGATCGTTTGTATTCATTGCTGCGCTCTTTTGAAATGAAGCTTCACGTACGTCGTCCCAAAGAGGGATGACGCTTTTCTACCAGTGTGTTCCCTTAGGTCAATATCGATCTTTCAAATTTCCCTTTCATAACCGGCACATAATGAAGACTGGTGAAATGCACTGTCTTATGCGCACCGTGTGTAAAATACTTCTCCAATTTGACAACAATGAAATTACTCGCTTAGCTTAGTGAGACAGTACCCAGGATATCAATTGAACTAACACCAGAGTTGTAATGACGTATAGCCCTTTAATACACATATGTGATATTTCACTTCAATAATAATCTATATCTAACAACAAGTTCTGACCTTTTACATTCAAATCAGAGGCCTCTGTGCTCTAACCATTATTTTCAAGACACGAATGACATTATCTGAACACAGAAACAATTTATCAACCCTCTTAACCTAATTAAATATTGAACAGTCACATAATTTCGGCATCAGCCAAAGTCCATCAATACAACCTTTAAATTACGTAAGGCACAACTACTAAGTAAAATACACACTTTAAATTCAGATAAATGAAATACTGGGCGGTAGCCGCTAGTCCAATTTAAAGGTCCCTTCACTCAAATCAATTCTTGTATGAAATAAATATATTATATTATTATCTTCCAGCTATTAAAAAAATTTAATAATAAACATATACACATATAGAGCAAAGTCAAAAAATATCACGCCTAAACTCCTTTTAGCCGTGTGGCCAATTCTAGTCCCATAAATATTCTCACATATAAAGCTCAAATATTTAAGCTCAAGTTACCTATTCTAATTATATATTTTTCTCCATGTCGGATAAAGCACGTCAATAATCAATGATATCAAAAACTACGAAATTTATATACAAATATTTTACAGATTTTATTACAGCCTGCGGGCCATTTTTATATAACACAACTTGTGTTTATCACTTCCTCAACCACTCATTTCATTACCTAATTTCTGACAGATCTTAACATCTTACCATATCTCTCCTTTTCGTCTCTATTTATGGGTGCTTAATTTTTGTAACCTTTCTCTTTAAATTTTAATCTTTATTAAATCATGTATATTTATTAAGTGAATCCTTCCTCTCAATTTTTAGAGCGCTTTCCTATATAATTTATTTTTAAATAAGAGCAGCAAGGTTAGCAGAAGATAAAAACTTCACATACCCCGAAGTGAGAACTTGGTGACCCAGTGCGATGAATGTCCCAGTGAGATGTCGGTCCTCGAGCCCCCGTGGTCTCGTGTGGTGCTCGAGGTCCCTCGTGTGGTCCTTTGTCGGTGACTCTCCTGAAGATCACCTGGACTCTCCTCCGGTCGCAGTCTCTGGCCGTTCGGACACCCTCTCCCTTCTCGGTTTTGAAGCTCCTGGACTCCTCTCGTGGATGCTGGCTAGTGGCTGGCAGTCTTCTCTCCACTCTTCTGCTCGGCTGTACCCCAGTGATATTGGGCGATGTAGACGATGAGGACTTGGACTCTACGCAGGTGGCAATCTCACCTATCCTGATGTAACCCCGGGCCTACTCGATCCAGCCCTTCTGTCCGCTTCCTCTCTCCTTTGCCGAATCCTCCCCGTACCTTCTGCTCTCTCCTTCCAAGTTTTTCCCACCAGTTAGATGTTTCCCCCAATTTTGATGTACCACGCCCACTACTAAGTTCCATATAAAGTTTAGGGAAGATGACACAGTTGCAGATTTAAGACCTATTGTAGCCGACTTAAAAGCTTATCTTAAAAATAATTGGACAGAGGAAAAGAAAGTTTTATTAAGACAATTATTAGGCAAGAGATTTTTAACTGAGACAGAACGCGAAAAATACCCGTCATTACGGCGGATTGAACAGTTTATTAGTGAAAGGGGTAATTTATATGACACTCCGGCGATTGATTACGAGCTATTAGGGGAGGAATACGAGGAAATAGAATTTAATGTAGGAAGTTCAAGCGACACACTGTCACAAGATTCACAAGAAGAAACGGGTGATAGGGACAATTTAAGAGGTTCGACCAGTAACCCAGTAAATCAAAATTTTCCGGCACACCTTACACTTCAGCCTAGAGGAGATACAACAATGTCTAAGGAGAAATTACCTTTAATATCGGCAGGGACGTACCATGGTCTACAATCTGAGAATCCAAATGATTGTATTGATAAATATGAAATAGCTGCCATGCCAAATCATTGGCAGGATAATTCAAAGTTAAATTTGTTTCCGGCACATTTGACAGGTACAGCACTAGTGTGGTACCAACACTACTCGAAAGGGAAAGATATAGATAGTTGGGACGACCTTAAGAAAGCGTTCATAGCAGCTTTCAGTCAAATTGGGCAAGTACAAACGTTGCAAAATATTTTGGAAAACAAAGTGCAGGGTAAGGACCAACCAGTCTTAGCATATTACCTAGAAGTTTTGACACTGTGCAGGCGTTATGATCCTGAAACCACGGACAAAAAATAAGTCAATATATTATCCAAGGTCTAAGGCCTGAATTTTGTGAGAGAATTGTGGGGGAAAATTGTGAAACGTTAGAACAGTTAGAGGAAAGCTTAAGAAAAATTGAATTACAGTTAGAGATAAGGGCAGCAAACAGGGAAAAGTATATGAGGGCAGAAAGTACGGGTAACCGCCAAGATCACTTAAACCAGGGGAGCCAGGAACTACATAATTTGCAAGCGGAAATAAAATCTTTAACACAAATTGTACAAAACCTTAGTGTACAGAAAACAGCACCCAGGAACGAGCATCAGTATAGACAAGGGGCACCTAGAGCACCGTACACAAACATGGATAGAGGTCATTATGGTGGTCAAAATAACTACAGGCAACATTTTAATCAGCACCAGAGTCAACCAAGATGGAACCTTAGACCTATGGCACTGAGGGGAAGCTACCAAGCAACATACAGAGCGCCATGGAACCCTAATATACGGGCACAGAATTTCAGGCCACAGATGCAAGCATTTGGGAGTAGGAACGACAGGATATATTGTGAAATATGCAGGAGGAATAATCATAGGACACAAGAGTGCAGATTTAGGAGAACACAGGAAGTAGAAATGAGACAGGTGAGAGCTAGATTTTGTGACTACTGTCAGATGAGTAATCACAACAAGGAGGATTGTTACAGATTACAGAGAGCCAAGACAAATACAAAAAACGTTTAGGTGGGAGACCTTCCTATACTAACAAGAATAGGAGGCCTCCACAGCGACAAACAGAACTGATACCACAGGAAATAAAGCCAAGACAATTTAAAATATCAGACTACAATAAGGAATTTCCAAGTCTACAGGAAGCTAGAGACAGGAGAAACAGCAAGAGGTTTATGTATGAGGAACGCAATCTCAAAACAGAGGCAGGAGAAAAAAATACCACATGGGAAGATAAGGCTAACACATATAGTGTTCCGAATTATGTGAAGAAACATAATCAGAAATTTTTCCCGGAAGTGAAAGAAAAAGTTAATGCAAGGAAGCAAAGGCATTTAGAAGACTGGAGGAAGGGTGAAGAAGGGCATGAGCAGCAGGAGGTAGTAAAAGAGTGCAACAAGAAAGAGGAGCAGGAGCTGGATGAAGAAATGAAAACTAGGATATGTAGGGCATTAGAAGAGCAGGACTCGAAACATGAGATACACAGTTGCGATATCACAGCAATGGCAGATGGAAGAATACATAGGCCAAGGAAGAAGAATAAATTTGGAAGTAAAGAGTTAAATGACACTTTATTTAAAGTAAATGAAGCGGAAAGCGGGAAAATACCAGTATTAACTCTTAAGACAAAATTAGTCAATAAACCTGATACAGTAATACACTCTATTGTTGATACGGGTTCTAATATAAATTTAATAAACTCAGAATTGATACAGAAAACACAAATTGAAAGAGGACGTTCACCGAGGGTTGTTTCGGCTAATAATACCCCGATTAGAATTTTAGGAACAATACAAGTTATGCTGGAGGTGGACAATATTATTTTGAGAGACAAATTTTATGTGACTCCAGATATCACTGGAGAAATTATTTTGGGAAACCGTTTCTTAACAAGGAACAGAGTCGAGCTAAATTTCAATACTAAAGAAATAATCATAAATCTGGGAAGTTATAAACATAAAATTAAAATGGGAAAGAAATGGTTACTACAACTTGAGACTATTAATAGAAATAATTTGGTCACAACGCATAACATAACTGATATCAGAGCTAAAGAGGATATAATAATAGCGCCACATCAGCACAGGAGAATACAGTTGGATTACAAGACTACGGCCAACATAAATTTTGAAGTGGAAAAATCTCTACAAGAAAAAAAAATGTTATGCGTATTTAATTCAGGATGAAGAGAATGGAGTCAGTTATATCAATATATACAATGCGTCACACTCGCCTAAACACATTAATGCGAACACGATTTTAGGATATCTCACGGAGGATGTAAACATAAACATCAGTCGAGATAAGGAGGAACCTCGGATAAAGACGAACGATCCGCGTAAGCAAACTCTGACGGACAAAAATGGCATACCACTAAATATCTCGGACCATTTAACCGTGGAACAACATAACAAAGTAGTTCGGATGTTAGCAAAATATACAACTATGTTTACTACCAAGGTCAAGGACCTGACACCAGCAAATCTCCCGCCTGTGAAACTCGAGGTGGTAGATAACCCACAATCTATTAATACTCCACCATATAAAATAGGACAGAAAGAAAGGGAAGAATTACATGAACTATTAGATCAGTTACAAGAGGCAGACATACTGGAGCAATGTGACGGCTACGGTCAGTTCTCGAGCCCAGTGTTTATCACACGAAATCGCGATCGGACTCCAAGGTTGGTATGTGATCTTAGAAAAATCAATAATATTTTAAAACCATGTGTGTACCCTACGCCATCGGTAAATTTAGTTTTAAACTGCCTAAATAAAGCGCACACGTTTTCGAAACTATACCTTAAAGGAGCGTTCCACCAACTGATGGTGAGAGAAGAGGATAGAGATTTACTAGTGATTAAAACGCAAGATAAACTGTTAAGATACAAAAGACTCCCGATGGGACTCAAGGTGTCTACAAGTTTGTTCAGTAAAGCATTATTGGCGTTGCTAAATAAGCATCTGTATAATAAGGTAATATGCTACATTGACGACGTAATTGTTTATGGATCTTCATTTGAACAGGATCTAGAAAATTTAGAAACAATTTTAGAAATATTGTTCAACGCAAATTTGAAATTAAATACAAAGAAATGCAAGTTTTTCTTTGAAAATGTGGATATATTGGGTTACAATGTATCAAAACAAGGAATTTTACCACAGGAATCGACTGTTCAGGCAATTCAAGAATTTAAGAGACCAGATTGTATAAGACGTGTAAGACAATTTTTAGGTGCATCCTCATTTTTCAGGAAACACATTAAAGCGTATGCTAGGATAACACTACCCCTAACAAATCTGATAAAAGAATCAAACAATAATATGCAATTTAAATGGACTGAGGAATGCGAAAAAGCTTTTATTAAGATAAAACAAATATTAACTAATCCGCCATTATTAGCACACTGGAATGATGATTGGGAAGCTGTTATATTTGTGGATAGTTCTTTATATGCATTGGGGGCTTGTATTTTACAAATTAATCCGGATAACAACAATTTACATCCCATAAGTTACTTGTCAAAGAAATACACAGCTACTGAAACACGATATGCTAATGCTGAACGTGAAATGCTTGCATTAGTATATGCGGTAAATTACTGGAGGGAATTCACGTTAGGTCGAAAATTCACTGTTTACACAGATTGCCAATCACTGATACACTACAAGAATTTCAAAAACACATCATCAAGACTGAATCGATTAGCGCTTGCATTAGTAGATTTCGATATTCAGATAAAATACCGAAAAGGTACAAATAATTTACTTGCAGACTCGCTCTCCAGGAATCCAATCGAGCAGATGTTGGATCAGGATGTGATTGAACATGCGTTAAATATACAGCAAATAGAGACAGAAGATTTTGAAGCACTACAAGAAAAGGATCCATACTTAAGAGAAATTAAACTAGCAAAAATTTCACCAGATACAGTACAGAAAAAAATAAGAAATCAGGCTAGAAAGTATGAAGACAAGGATGGAATTTTATACTATAAGCATTTTGATGGTAGAGAAAATAATTATTTACTTGCAGTTCCCAGAAATAAAGTACCGGAAATTTTACAAGCATTCCATGACAACATTTATGGTGGTGGACATTTCTCAAGTTTTAAAACTTTAAAAAAATCAAGCAACGATATTATTGGCCTCAGATGGCAGAGGACATTGAAAAATACCCGGCGCCTCCACCATGTAAAATACTTCTCCAATTTGACACCAATGAAATTACTCGCTTAGCTTAGTGAGACAGTACCCAGGATATCAATTGAACTAACACCAGAGTTGTAATGACGTATAGCCCATTAATACACATATTTGATATTTCACTTCAATAATAATCTATATCTAACAACAAGTTCTGACCTTTTACATTCAAATCAGAGGCCTCTGTGCTCTAACCATTATTTTCAAGACACGAATGACATTATCTGAACACAGAAACAATTTATCAACCCTCTTAACCTAATTAAATATTGAACAGTCACATAATTTCGGCATCAGCCAAAGTCCATCAATACAACCTTTAAATTACGTAAGGCACAACTACTAAGTAAAATACACACTTTAAATTCAGATAAATGAAATACTGGGCGGTAGCCACTAGTCCAATTTAAAGGTCCCTTCACTCAAATCAATTCTTGTATGAAATAAATATATTATATTATTATCTTCCAGCTATTAAAAAAATTTAATAATAAACATATACACATATAGAGCAAAGTCAAAAAATATCACGCCTAAACTCCTTTTAGCCGTGTGGCCAATTCTAGTCCCATAAATATTCTCACATATAAAGCTCAAATATTTAAGCTCAAGTTACCTATTCTAATTATATATTTTTCTCCATGTCGGATAAAGCACGTCAATAATCAATGATATCAAAAACTACGAAATTTATATACAAATATTTTACAGATTTTATTACAGCCTGCAGGCCATTTTTATATAACACAACTTGTGTTTATCACTTCCTCAACCACTCATTTCATTACCTAATTTCTGACAGATCTTAACATCTTACAATATCTCTCCTTTTCGTCTCTATTTATGGGTGCTTAATTTTTGTAACCTTTCTCTTTAAATTTTAATCTTTATTAAATCATGTATATTTATTAAGTGAATCCTTCCTCTCAATTTTTAGAGAGCTTTCCTATACAATTTATTTTTAAATAAGAGCAGCAAGGTTAGCAGAAGATAAAAACTTCACATACCCCGAAGTGAGAACTTGGTGACCCAGTGCGATGAATGTCCCAGTGCGATGTCGGTCCTCGAGCCCCCGTGGTCTCGTGTGGTGCTCGTGGTCCCTCGTGTGGTCCTTTGTCGGTGACTCTCCTGAAGATCGCCTGGACTCTCCTCCGGTCGCAGTCTCTGGCCGTTCGGACACCTTCTCCCTTCTCGGTTTTGAAGCTCCTGGACTCCTCTCGTGGATGCTGGCTGGTGGCTGGCAGTCTTCTCTCCACTCTTCTGCTCGTCTGTACCCCAGTGATATCGGGCGATGTAGACGATGAGGACTTGGACTCTACGCAGGTGGCAATCTCACCTATCCTGACGTAACCCCGGGCCTACTCGATCCAGCCCTTCTGTCCGCTTCCTCTCTCCTTTGCCGAATCCTCCCCGTACCTTCTGCTCTCCCCTTCCAAGTTTTTCCCACCAGTTAGATGTTTCCCCCAATTTTGATGTACCACGCCCACTACAACCAATCGTGTTATTAGTGAACTTTCGCCCCCGCTATTATTGGCCGCATTCCCGGTCAGCAGAAAGACGCCATGTTGGAATATTTGGTGAGTTTCAGCTGATTATTTTGCATGAACTTTGTATCGTAATATGACTCTTCATTTCCTGTTATTTTAGTTGTTTTGTCTACGCACAATGACCTTTTGAATTGTTGAACTTCTAGTGAATTTCCAATTTTTAATTAAGTTTGTTTGAATTTAAGTAAACTCTTTACACGTGTACGTAGTTATCTCTGTCAATATTGATGATCTTCAAAATTGGCACTGTAGTATGGCAAATTATCTGTGGTCAATTAGATTACAATACACGTACATGTGTGTCGTCAGTCCCATAGTCAAATTAGGCGCAAATAATGCGGTTAGCTTATTTGCCAATACATTGTCGTGCGGATCGAAGCCCAACTGCAGTGGCAGCACGTCACTGAAATTTAAATCTGATATACCATCCACCATTTCCGTTATCTTGACTCTGTCCAGCTTTTTATCATATTCAAAGTATAAATACTGAGTCACGTCCTTTGTAGTATTGATCATTTTCAATAAATCAGTTATGTTCTTGTAATATCCGGGTTTAATATTTAACATAATTTGTTCAGTACGAACTGGAATAGGAATACCCGGTAGACTTAGCTTTTATTCGAGCCAACTAAAAGCTTCATCACTCATAATCATAAGCGAACACGGATAATGCGCTTCGACCAACGCCATCTCCCACCCGCCTTCTAATCGCATTTGTCTCGGCAGATGTGTAGTATAATTAGAGACTGTGTTTTTTGGAAAATAATCCTTTGAGCTGTTGCCAGGCAATGTTAAATAAAATTGGCTACTAGGCATTTTGCAAAACTTGCGCTAGTACCGAAGAATTTAAATCGTCTCCGTAACCTTCCCACCTGACGAAATAGCGCTTACTGCGGCCTCGCCCCTTGGTGTCTATTATTTTATCAATATTGAACAGATGGTCGCTGTATATTGTCACTTTTTGTAATTCGTATTCGTAAAACTGTCCAACCACCGGTTCACCTTTGATATCTGCCAACGTGTACATTGGCAGTGGCATCAATGTGTTTTTACGTCACACCAAAAAAACTTCTTTACTCCAATTAATTTCGTAACCTTTTGCGAATGTACCTTTCTCCTTAGATATGCCCACTGTTGTGCCAACTTTCAGTTTTGGCTTAACACGACGCGGTACCTTACGATACATGTTCCGCCATACCTGATACAATATCCGCTTATTTGTAGCAGTCACATCAACTGGGCGTATTCTGTTGCCTAGACTCCTGTGCGCGCTGTTATTGTAATTATAAACCAATTTGTCCAGCACATCTACATAACGATATGTATTTTTGTAAGTCAAATATCGCCACATGCGTGTTTTCAAAGTGCGATTCACACTTTCACTACAGCCTCTTTAACTCCTGGATTTGGTGTAGTGATATAAATGATTCCGTATTGTTTGAATAATTTTTTGTCTTGGCACCAATGAATTCAGTCCCTTTGTCAATTTGTAAACAGCGTGGTGTTTTGGTCGCTTCCGCAAATATCTCCACGAAAGCGTTGGCCACTTCAGCTCCTTTTTCCTCTTCAATGCTCTCACATACATCCGTTTGCTAAACGCATCTATTACAGTCAATAATTAATTCACACCATCGTTGTGTTTACTAAGACCGCGCATATCATTCAAATCAGCTTGCCACAGTTCAAATGGGCCATACACTACGTAAGGATTGCGCGGGAAACGTTTACGTGCCGGTTTGTGCAACGAGTAAGTGTCCTGTCATTCAATCACTTTGCGTTTTGAAACTGGTTTTACAGCTCGCACTAAAGGAGCTACACCGCCATACGACGCTGATTCGCTCGGATTTGGAATATAAGCGTTTCGTTATGAAAACCTATCCTGTGTACGGTTCCCACTTGTCTAAATTTGACGGTGGTTTGTTTCTATTTAAAAAATCAAACTCCTCCGCCACTGGTGTAGATGTTACGCGATTTCCTCTTGCCGATCGTAGTCGTTTTATAATTGGCGTCCGCAATATTGATTCAGTTGAACTGTTGGGCAGTTTGGCTTCGATCCGTACGACAATGTATTAGCAAATAAGCTAACTGCATTATGGGTGCCTAATTTGACTATGGGACTGACGACACACATGTACGCGTATTGCGATCTGATTGAACCGTAGATGATTGGTGACACTACAGCGCCATTTTTGAAGATTATCAATATCGAAAGAGATAACTACGTACACGGCACGCATAAGACAGTGCATTTCACCAGTCCTCATTATGTGCCGGTTATGAAAGGGACATTTGAAACGATCGATATAGACCTAAGGGAACACACTGGTGGAAAAGCGTCATTCCTCTTTGGGACGACATACGTGAAGCTTCATTTCAAAAGAGCACAGCAATGAATACAAACGATCCATACTTGGCGTACTACCGTCGCCAACAATTGCAGACTGGCGGTAGTATCGATAGAGTATTTCGCGGTGCGCCCTACCAGCGCGGCCATGGAATTGGCAGTTTCCTAGGCGGTATTGTCCGCAACATCACACCGCTACTCAAGTCGGAAGCCACGACCGTGGCCAAAGAGGCGTTGAAATCAGGTGTTGGATTCTTAGGTGACATAGCCACGCGAGATCCTAAGGATGCGGCTAAAGATCGTTTCGGCCACTTCACTGACTCGCTGAAACGCAAGGCGGATGGCAAACTTCAACGTGTGCTAAGGGGTGGCGGCAGTGCTAAAGACCAAGAGGAGTTGTCATGCCAACAAGCTACAGCATGTCACATTTGCAAAATGGACTTCATCCCAAATGCTAGTGACAATGATATCAAGGTGAGGGATCACCAACACTCACCTCCATACAAGTACAGAGGAGCTGCACATCGATCCTGCAATCTCCGGTTCAAGGAACAAGAAACCATCAACATGTGCCTCCACAATTTGTCAAACTACGATGCTCACTTCATCGTGAGAGAGCTCGCAGTTGACAAAGCAGACATTGATGTGCTCGCTAATACTGAGGAGAAGTATATCACCTTCTCCTAACGCTTTTACTATCCCGGTGCAGGCCGGCGGAATAGTATTAAATTACAGTTTTTTGACTCATATAGGCTAATAGGAAAGTCATTAGCATCATTATCTTCGATTCTGCCGGCCGATAAAATGACCATCACACGGGCTCAATACGCTGATCAAAAAGAGTTTGATCTGTTGCGCCGGAAAAGAATATTTCCTTACGAGCAGATCACATCGATGGAGGAACTAACGAAGATTCCCTACCCAAAAGGCAGTTTTCGGAGATGCTGTCAAAGATGAGGATTACACTCACACCCATAGTGGCTGGACCAAGTTCGGTTGTACAATACCGACATACCGACAATATGCCGACATATACCTTCAGACAGATTCCCTACTTTTGGCAGATTTGTTCGAGGTTTTTAGGGAAATGTGTCTGACACATTACAACTTGGATCCAGCACATTACCTTACGCTACCATCATACGCTTGGGACGTGATGCTGTTCAAGACCGGCGTGGTCCTCGGTACCCTACAGGACGTTGACCAGTATTCGTTTTTCGAGAAGGGTATTCAAGGCGGACTGACCCATGCGTTACTCGACACGTCGTCACCAATAATAAATTTACAAGAGAAGATGGCGGTGATCGAGACGGGCCGAGCGCATCAACGAGTAGCTTCGATAATAACGAAGGTACGTACTTAATGTACTACGACGCTAATAACCTGCACGGTTTGGAAATGTCCGAGCCACTCCCATATGCTAACTGTCAGTGGTTATCACTTTCGGAATGCGATGACTTGGACATCGTAAACCTTCCGACAGACGGTGAGTATGTTACGTTTTGGAGGTGGACCTGGAATATCCCAAAGATCAGGCCCTCCATGACAAACATCGCGACTTACCGTTTTGTCCGGAAGTGCGGAGAGCACCGGCATAGCAACTGCTGAACTCATCAAAGGACATCATCGACAGTGGAGCAGGAAGATCAAATAAACTAATGGCCACCCTAATGAATAAAGAGGGATATGAAATCCACTACCACTATCTTCAACAAGCGATGGAGAATGGATTACGTGTTCAACGCATCCACCGGGTACTACGTTTTAAACAGTCGCCATGGTTAAAACAATACGTGACTTTGAATACCGAACTTAGACAGCAGGCAAACAACAACTTCGAACTGAATGGTCAATGCTGTCAATTAATTAATGCTGTCAATGGTGAATTAATGGTTAATGCTGTCTGTGGTATAAGTCTCCAGAATGTCAGAAAACATCAAAATCTGAAACACGCCGCCTCCCGAAAAATATATACAAAGTACGTGTCCAAGGCGAATTCCAATAGCCGCGTTTGGTATAGCGAGATCCTGGCCCTACTGAATATGGCAAAGGTGTGAGTGGTCCTGAACAAACCATAGTATGCTGAAATAACCATTCTGGGCCGTAGTAAACGACGGATGTACGGTTTACACTGTGATATGGTAGAACGATACGGATTAGATAGGATCAGAATGGCTTACATGGATACAGACGTTATCATCTACGCAATCCGTAACAGATACGTCTACCACGAACTGATACAGAACCTGGACGATTTTGACACTAGCAACTATCCCCAGAACCATATCTGCTATGACGGCCGCAACGCCAGAGTTTTGGGGAAGTTTAAGGACGAAGCCTGTGGGGTGGCCATTAAGATGTTCGTGGCTTGTTGGCTAAACTATACTGCGTCGTATTCGGAGGTAGAACATGTGCTATAATAGGTAACGGAGATGACGATGATTGGAATGTACCTCCGCCTGTAAAAAAGGCGAAAGGTATCAATCACGCCGTAGTTCAGAATGATCTGTCTGTTCAAGATTATGTTGATAGTCTGTTTAGACATACTATCAAATCAACCAACAATATGCGTTTCCAAAGTCGTTACAACGTAATGTACACCGTTGTGGTAAGGAAATTCTCCCTGGTACCGTTTGATGACAAACGATACGTGTTGCCATAAGATGGAATCAACACACTTCCATGGGGACATTATGGGATACCCCCAAGGGCGCCACCGTTACCAATAACACCACCTTTCCTTCCACCACCGATGGACGTAGATTAAGACGTAGATTAGTGAAACTTTTCGTGACGTCGTATGAGTGTGAGGTGAGGGTTCGGAACATTAGACTCAGTGTGTGTGTTTATAGTTTATTTTTGTTATATAATTTACATATTTAATTAGATTTCGTTTTGTTACATATTTGATTCAAATTTTAATAGATGAATTAAATTCATATTTATTAATTCAATTCATATCAGGATGTCTATCAATAGACCTCCTCTATTTTTTAAATGAATTCTGGAAAAAACAGACTCTAATAAAAATCAATAATATTCAAATTAGCCTTGTTTTTTTCTCATTGGATCTGAGTCTATAAACTAAAGTAAATACTAAAGGAGGACGAGGATAAAAAATATGAATATATATTTTTTTATTATGAGTACACTAATAGTTTATTGAGAAAAAACAATTCTTAAAAATTCAATTTTATACATTTTTACAAAGAGACCTTCTGATCAGTTCATCATTGTGAGCAAGAGGAGTCGTTAAAGAGCTGAACAAAGTCGTAGTGGGCGCGGCAGTGCGATGGTCGTTCTACAGGTAGTGGCGAGCGTTGCGTCTCAGGAATCTTCGGTAGAATTTTAGATGTGGAGGTTGACCGTAACTGTCAAAGATTTCAATTATTCCTACTTATTTGCTCAGGTAAAAGCCACCCAGTGAGTGCCATCCTCATTGTGTGGATCAGTATTCACAATCATAGCAGTAGATGGTGAGATATAATGTGGTAAATGATCCGCAGCATAGACTCCAATATTCTGCACTGTCAGTTTGGACGGATACTTTTGTATCTCTATGGAATTCATTCTACTGTATCGATACCATCAGTAGCAGAATTAGTACTAGTAGTAATACAAAAGCAGAAAATGGTATCATTCACATCAACATCATCGATGTTTCCATTTAGATGTAACCAACCATATAATGTGACACAATTGGTTAGGGCACATCGTGTGTGAGCTGTCTTGTGATGGCAACATTACACTGCGTTTATTGATAGTAGATTATAGATTGATAATAGTGACCCACAACCAATATCGTTGATATCAATAAAATTAGTAGTACAGTGATCCGTTTTTAAAATTGCAGCGTACATATTCTTTATTTCTCAGCACGTTTGACATAGACAATCGGTCGTTTGGCAATACATGCGCGCAAATTTTCCTCTAGTTAGTGATACCAGATATCACTGAATGGTGGTTTGGCGATATGAATCATTAGGAGTGTCCCACTATCCAATTCCAAGACACACACTTCCTTCAGCAGATAGTCATTATTGTTGTCCTTGAAACATTGAAAATCCAAAATAATGGGAGATGCTAAAATTTACGCAGTACTCTGCGTAAACGATCCATCTTGTATGAGTGTTGGTTGCCGACTGCTGGTCCAACCGCCAATGTCCACATTCGCATCGTGATGACGATCAATTTCGATGACGTTGTCAAACTCTGCATATACTAGACAGTTGACAGTCTCTGTGAGCGCCGCGTCGAAACCCATCTCCATACGTACACTACCGTTACACACTAGGTTCCAATGAATAGTGTCACTTTCTGACAGATCCTGTGTTAGATCGAATGCCATCAGACAATATCCATCATCGTAATCATCTCTATTTATCAGATTAACAGCATCGCTAAAGTGTATACCAGAGCCTGAAAATAGACTGTGATACGCCATTACGTATTTGGCCTTTCCATCTTCATTGTGTGGCGATAGTGGTTTGGACGGCACTTGTTCACCATTCACATAGAGCGAGAAGTAGTTGGCTTTGAAATTTTGGAAATTATATGGATTCTTTTAAAATAACCATTAGACGATGTGTTAGTGACCAAACCAACAATAATTCGTTTCGGAACTTGACCTAGAAACACGTTGTCCAAAGTCTTGTTCCTATTTGCGACGCAAGTGTGAATGTTTTCAATTCCACTCTGGTGATTGGGTATTTAGCCGTGCCGGTCTGAAGCGTCTTGCTGTGCGCCAACAACACAGTTGGGCTAATCTTACATCTTCGTATCCAGAGATTCGCATCAAGCATATGTACTTTGTATTCAAGATTATGCGACATAATGGAGAAAGTATCTTTTGATCGAATTAATTTCAATCGCAGTTCAACACTATTCAACAGTAACTTGTTCTGATTACACATGTTAACATGTATATGACCAAAAATATCGATTTCGTTACTTTTATTTGTCATTTGCTCATCTCGCCTTTCGTCCGTCATTATCGTCCTTAGTTTTGTCCATATGGCCAGCATCGTCTGATTGCCATAGAGCACATGTCAAATGCGATTACCTAGCATCAAAGCCATAATTCTTCAATGTTTCAAAATACGCTCGATATGCATAAGTGTTGTTTTGCGGTGTAATTAGTTTCTGATTCATACACGTATCCACTTGACTGAATAACGAATGCATCCAATTGTTAATGTGTCCAACTAATTTCGCTCCTTTGGCACCAGTGATTGGCAATCCTGTTGGTTTTACTATAGACGCTGTTATTTCCAAGATTGTCTGTGAACGATCAGTGTATTCTTCACCATTGCCGGGCACTACAAACTCAATGGGCGAATCATCAGTAAAAGTGAAGATTGATTTGTACTGAACCTATTTACCCCTCTCGATACTGGTCTGTGTAGGTGGTAGGGAGAATAAGTACGATTCCGTCTTGGTACATTCACAAGACTTTTGATGTAGAAACGACTTTGCGTGTGTTAATTGAATATATGAGTAGTATAGAAAGGAGAGTTGACGGACAATGAGAGGTACGACAGGTACGAATTTCGAGGATTAAATTTGCTGGATTAAATTCTCATGACGTCATCGGGATTCCCCAGAGCGCCCACGACAGCTGTAAATTCGACATTTGAGAGGTCAAAGTCCAATTTCGAGCGAAAAATCAAGCGTTTTTCTAGAAACCAGGGAACAAATTAAAGTCTTAAATCTGTGTTAATTGATAAATCCCTACACGTGCGTCGATAGCGTTTAGTTCCCTTAATATACATACCAAATTTCATACAAATCCGCCGATAAATAACCAAACGCGAGGTCACTTTGTAAAGTCTGGATCAACGCATGTAGCGCGCAGGTTTATCCACTAATCCGGGATTTTCTCATATTAACGTGTACTAGATGTCACTGCGAACCCGCATACCAAATCTCAAATCGATATCTTCAAAAATAACGGAGATATTAAGCATCGAACAAAGGTCAATAGCTAAGTCCGGCTCAAAACGCATCACATAGGAATGAAAGTTACGTCATCATATAGACCATATATGTAAACAGTTCTCTTTCATTTTCTCTTAACAGTTTTGTTATTTTTGCGATATCTCTTACCGTTTCCGAGATATAAGTGACTAAAGCTTTTTATTTTGAAAATCTAAATTAAATTTTTGAGAGTTCCAGAAAGTGAACCGTTCCGTCAACGGTCAGCGTCACAGCTATCCACCTCAGCGGCCCGGATTCGAGCCCCGGTTCCGACGTTCACATTTTTATTTCAAAATCTCCATCATTTATTGTTCCATACCTTATAAATGTACAAGTCCGACTTTATTTATTCTTAAAAAAATAAATATTCAAAATACAATTCTTCATTTATTTATTTATTTTCACCAAACAGCCTCCAAACGACTTTAATACACACTTACACACAATACACTTTATACATTGTAATAAACATTTGAGAGATTTTGCTATCAAAGAGTAAAATATTATGTGAAATGTATGATATTTTCTACTTTTCTCAGGTGGTTTAGGCATTTTATTTAAAGCATCGTGGTTTTAAGAACTTGACAACAAATGCATAGTTTCATCTTACATTTTAGAGGTTTTAGTGTTAAAATTCAATACATATTTGCTTAATCGGGGTATTAGCCATTAATACTTGTGAGATTTCTACTTACCAGTTAGTATTTGAGTATTTATACACCACATATTCATATTTTTCTATACTTTTAACCTAAACATGTATAGTTTTAAAGGGTATTTTTAAAATTAACAGATACAAGAACTAATTGCTTGTAAATACTTAGTTCCGACAAACATTTTGCATAATCAATGGTAAAGTATAACCAAAGTCGTTGATTTAGGGCTTTATCGATAAATATTGTGCGAAGTTATAAAATATTGTATGTTTTTTACACTTTAATTTTACATAGTTATAAGGATTATTTAGCTAATTATGATGCATTTTAACAAACATTTGAGAGATTTTGCTGTTGAGGAGTCCAATATTATGTGAAATGTGTGATATTTTCAACTTTTGTCAGGTAGCTTGGGCATTTTATTTCATATTGGTACGAAACCCACCCCACTATGCTTCAACTACCCAGTTTCAACTACCCCGTTTAAAATAATTTTTACTAAACAATGTATGTTATTTTGATTTTCTTATGGGATATTACATGGATTAGATAAAAGGGCTGTTATACAATATTAGGAGTAGTGTAATAATAATTACTATGTTATCACATATTAGGTGTCTTATAATACAAATGTTATACACTACACAAGAATGTCGTCCAGACGATCATTACTGACGTGCTTTGTGACGTGCGTCTGGACGAAATTCTAACTAATCACGTCTAAACGATTAATACTAACGTGCGTAAAATTTGTCGTCAACGTGCGTCTGATGATGGTAACGTGCGTCGTCGATGGTTGGTATTCCGTGACGCTTGGTCGCACGCAATATTGCAAATATCCTAACACATATTTGGATTACACTTCAAAAAATAAAGTTAAATAATGAGTTTGTTAAAATATTACACTAAACGCAACACTTGTTATCCGCCGAGGTTATCAGTTCAACTGTCTCCACCTTCGATGGGAGCCATTACATAGTCATGAGAATTTGACTCATATAAATAGGAAAAAAAACTTTTATTCTGTAAATTCCAAGTCAAACCTCTTAATTAGTCAAGATAATGTGATTTCCCATGTAAAAATCAAATTATATATTGTAAAATCCAAGTTAAACCTTATAATCTGTGGCCTACAACGATCGCGGTTACCGAGCGTCTGATGATGGTGACGTGTGTCGTCGATGGTCAGTATTCCGTGACGCTCACGGAATACTGACCATCGATAACGCACGTCACCATCATCAGACGCACGTTGACGACACATTTTACGCACGTTAGTATTAATCGTTTAGACGTGATTAGTTAGAATTTCGTCCAGACGCACGTCACAAAGCACGTCAGTAATGATCGTCTGGACCACATTCTTGTGTAGTGTATAACATTTGTATTATAAGACACCTAATATGTGATAACATAGTAATTATTATTACACTACTCCTAATATTGTATAACAGCCCTTTTATCTAATCCATGTAATATCCCATAAGAAAATCAAAATAACATACATTGTTTAGTAAAAATTATTTTAAACGGGGTAGTTGAAACTGGGTAGTTGAAGCATAGTGGGGTGGGTTTCGTACCAATATGAAATAAAATGCCCAAGCTACCTGACAAAAGTTGAAAATATCACACATTTCACATAATATTGGACTCCTCGACAGCAAAATCTCTCAAATTTTTGTTAAAATGCATCATAATTAGCTAAATAATCCTTATAACTATGTAAAATTAAAGTGTAAAAAACATACAATATTTTATAACTTCGCACAATATTTATCGAGAAAGCCCTAAATCAACGACTTTGGTTATATCTTTACCATTGATTATGCAAAATGTTTGTCGGAACTAAGTATTTACAAGCAATTAGTTCTTGTATCTGTTAATTTTAAAAATACCCTTTAAAACTATACATGTTTAGGTTAAAAGTATAGAAAAATATGAATATGTGGTGTATAAATACTCAAATACTAACTGGTAAGTAGAAATCTCACAAGTATTAATGGCTAATACCCCGATTCAGCAAATTTGTATTGAATTTTAACACTAAAACCTCTAAAATGTAAGATGAAACTATGCATTTGTTGTCAAGTTCTTAAAACCACGATGCTTTAAATAAAATGCCTAAACCACCTGAGAAAAGTAGAAAATGTCGTACATTTCACATAATATTTTACTCTTTGATAGCAAAATCTCTCAAATGTTTATTAAAATGTATCATACTTAACTAAATAACCTTTTTAACTTTGTAAAATTAAAGTGACAACAGACATACAATCTTTGGAAATTCCAGTTAATTTCACACGATATTTTACCAAGTATGCCCTAAATCATCGCTATTGGTGATATTTTTGTCATTAATTTTGTAAAATGTTTGTCGGAACTAAGTATTTATAGGTAATTAACTCTAGTAACTGTAAATTTCAAAAAATATCCTTTAAAACTTATCATTTTAAGTTAAAAGTATAGAAAAATATAAATATGCTCTGTATATGACCGCGAAATTGGCCTCTATTCGTGAGGTAGCAGGCCTCAGACAGGCTGACGCTGTGAATCGGCCGATATTTATTGAATTTTAACGTACAAATTTTATTGAAACGGAAATATAGTTTATACATTTGTTTTTATTGAAATTTGAACTTAATATTGCCAATACAGACATGAAAATGGTCTAATTTGAGGGTAAAATGACGCTTTTGGAGCGGTTTTGGATTCAAAAAATATAATTTAAAACTGAACATTTTTAAGTTAAAAGTGTAGACAAATATAAAATTATGTACTGTTTATCACCGTGACTTTGGCCTCTGACCTCGAGATAACAGGCTCTAGACAGGTTGACGCTGTGAATTGGCCGTTATTTATTGAATTTTAACACAAAAATTTTGTAAAACGAAGATTTAACTTTAAATTTTATTTTTTTCAATTTTTGAACATGATATTGGTAATACAACATAGAAAACAGTCGTTTGGAGGCTGTTTGGTGAAAATAAATAAATAAATGAGGAATTGTATTTTGAATATTTATTTTTTTAAGAATAAATAAAGTCGGACTTGTACATTTATAAGGTACGGAACAATAAATGATGGAGATTTTGAAATAAAAATGTGAACGTCGGAACCGGGGCTCGAACCCGGGCCGCTGAGGTGGATAGCTGTGACGCTGACCGCTGACGGAACGGTTCACTTTCTGGAACTCTCAAAAATTTAATTTAGATTTTCAAAATAAAAAGCTTTAGTCACTTATATCTCGGAAACGGTAAGAGATATAGTAAAAATAACAAAATTTAAAAAATAAAATAAAAGAGAACTGTTTACATATCTGGTCTATATGATGACGTAACTTTCATACCTATGGGATGCGTTTTGAGCCGGACTTAACTATTGACCTTTGCCCGATGCTTAATATCTCCGTTATTTTTAAAGATATCGATTTTAGATTTGGCATGCGGGTTCGCAGTGACTTCTAGTACACGTTAATATGATAAAATCCCGGATAAGTGGATAAACCTGCGCGCTACATGCGTTAATCCAGACTTTACAAAGTGACCTCGCGTTTGGTTATTTATTGGCGGATTTGTATGAAATTTTGTATGTATATTAAGGGAACTAAACGCTATCGACCCACGTGTAGGGATTTATCAATTAACACAGATTTAAGACTTTAATTGGTTTCCTGAGTTCTCGAAAAACGCTTGATTTTTCCCTCGAAATTGGACTTTGACCTCTCAAATGCCGAATTTACAGCTGTCGCGGGTGCTCTGGGGATTCGTACCTCTCGTACCTCTCATCGTCCGTCAACTCTCCTTTCTATACTACTTATATGACGTACAGACCTTCTCTTCACTGCTTTCTAGATATCCTCCTCCTCTTGCTGCGGCTGGTATTTTTGGATGACGTCCTTCTTCGAAGGAGTTTTGTCAAAGACTGCAATGAGACACGACGTTGGACGGATATAGCGCTTTTCACGTTACTCTTACGCGGTTCTCTCGCGTTATTCTTTCGCGCAGGAGTAACACGTCAGCGTTTCTCGTTATTCTTTCGCGTTACGCGTCGGTGTTTTGCGCGAGAGCCGCCACTGCCACTTAGCACACGTTGAAGTTTTCCATCCACCTTGCACTTCAGTGATCCGGAAAACTGGTCAAATGATCTCTAACAGATTCTTTAGGGTCCCTGGTGGCTATGTCACCCAAGATTCACACACCAGATTTCAGCGCTTCTTTGGCCACAGCCGCAGCTCCTGACTTGAGTAGCGATGTAATGTGCGGAACATACCGCCTAGGAAACTGTCAATTCCATGTCCACGCTGGTAGGCTGTGCCGAAAAATACTTTATCGATACTGCCTGCAAATGTTGGCGGTGGTAGTACGCCAAGTACGGATAATTTGTATTCATCATTACTGCGCCCTTTTGAAATGAAGCTTCACGTTCGACGACCCAAAGAGGAATGATGCTTTTTTATCTGTGTAATCCCTTAGGTCTAAATCGATCGTTTCAAATGTTCCTTTCATAACTGGCACATAATGAGGACTGGTGAAGCACTGTCTTATGCACACCGTGTACATAGTTATCTCTGTCAGTATTGATAATCTTCAAAAGCGGTGCTGTAGTATCGTAAATCATCTGCGGTTCAATCAGATCACAATACACGTACATGTGTGTCGTCAGTCCCATAGACAGATTAGGCGGCCATAATCCTGTGAGATAATTTGCCAACTTATTCTCGTACGGATCCGAAACCCAACTGAAGCAACAGTGCGTGACTGAAATGTAATTTGCTTATACCCTCTACCATTGTTGTTATCATGACTCTGTCCTCCTTTTTAACATTAAAGTATACATACGGAGTCACATCCTATGTACTATTGATCATTTTAAATAAATCTTTTATGTTCTTGTAATATCCAGGTTTCATCTTTAGCATAATTTGCTCAGTACTAAGTGTAATATGAATACTTTGTAAAACAAATTTATACTCGAGCCAAATACACGATTCATCACTCACAGTCATAAACGAACATAGATAATGCGCTTCGACCAAAGCCAACTCCCACTCGCCATCGCCTTCTAACCGAATTTGTCCCGGCAGATGTGTAGTATAATTGGACACTGTGTTTTTTTAAAAATAACCCTTTGAGCCATTGCTGGGCAATGTTAAATAGAATTGAGTGCTATTAAGCATTTTGTAAATCTTACGCTCGTACTCAAGCATTGAACTCGTTTCCGTAACCTTCCCACTTTACGAAATAATACTTACTGCGACCTCGACCTCGACCCTTAGTACCTAGTATTTTATCAATCTTGAACAGATTATCGTTGTATATTGTTAATTTTTGTAATTCATATACGTAAAACTTCCCAGCCATTCTTTCACCTTTGATATCTGCCAACGTGTACATTGGAAGTGGCATCAATGTGTTTACGCGTCGCACCACAAATTCTTCTATACTCCAATTAGTCTCGTAACCTTTTGCGAATGTGCCTTTCTCCTTAGATATGCGCACTGTGGTGCCAACTTTCAGTTTTGGTTTAATACGACGCGGAATCTTACCGTACAATGTGGCACCATACCTGATACAATATTCGCTTATTGGTAGCAGTCACATAAACTGGGTGAATTCTGTTCCCTAGACTACTGTGCGCGCTGTTATTGTAAGCATTAACCACTTTTTCTAGCACATCTTCATAATGATATGTTTTTTTGTAAGTCAAATATCGCCATATGCGTGGTTTTAAAGAGTGGTTCACACGTTCCACTATGGCTGCTTTAAAATCTGGATTTTGTGTAGTGACATAAATGATTCGGTATTGTTTGAATATTTGTTCTGCATGTCACCAGTGAATTCAGTACCTTTGTCAGTTTGTAACAGCAAGGTGTCTTGGTCGCTTCCGCAAATATCTCCTCGAAAGCGTTGGTCACTTCAGCTCCTTCTTTCCTCTTCAATGCCCTCACATATAGGTGTTTGGTAAACACTTCTATTACAGTCATTTAGTAGCTGACACCATCATTGTGTTTACTAAGACCACGCATATCATTCAAGTCCGCTTGCCACAATTCAAATAGACCATACACTGTGTAAGGATTGCGCGGTCAACGTTTGCGTGCTGGCTTGTGTAATGTATAGGTGTCCTGTGTTTGTGACAATTCCATCACTTTGCGTTTTGAAACAGGTTAAAAAAGCTACACCACCATACATCGCTGGTTCGCTCGGATTGTAATTCATACGTTCCCTAATGAAAACCTACCCTGTGTATGGTTCCCACTTGTCTAAATTTGAATGCTGGCCTGTTCTATTTAAAACAAACTAAACTCCTCTTTCGCTTGTATTGGTGTAGATGTTGGTTTTTTTACCTGTAGCCGATTGTAGTCGATTTATAATTGGTGTTCGCAGTAATGAGTCAGTTGAACAGTTTGCATCTTCTTCATCATCTGATGCTCTGGTGAATATTGCTCGATATTCTGGATTTATTTCTTTTAGCGCTCTTATATTCTTCACATAGTCCTTTGGCAGGTTCATCGCTTTCAACGCATTGAGCACTTCCCCTGCCATCCTGGAGGATTGTAATCGGAAATACGCACTTTTACTATACAATTTAATATATACACTAGATTTGATTCTGGGATTTTTCACCATTAATATACACTGAATAGCCACCATCCCAACTGATTTAACTGCCTTCAAGTTTCATGAAACGCAAAAGATTGCGGGTGCTAGATCTGTAAGTTTTGGAAAACGTTTCCACAATCTCTTCAACTGGACCACCTTCCACAGTGGTATGCATTCGACGACTATGTTCATTTCCTCCCGTCTCTACGATTAGTATGCTAATTGGTTGGCGATTATTCTCGACAATATGCAAGACGCGATGTAACGCTTGTTAGTAGTAAGGTCCCGCGCTTTGGCCCCAACATGTAGTCTTATGTAGAATAGAATAACATGGACTCTTATGGAGGATAGATTAACATGGACTCTTATGGAGAATAGAATAACATGGGCTCTTATGAGGAACGGATTAGGGTGTAATAACTACCCTCTGTGGCTCTTTAGCTACCCTTTTGTGGTTGATTATCTAACCCCCTGTTTTTAATTATCTACCATTTTGTGGTAATTATCTAACTCTCGCGTCCTTCTGTCTCCTTCTGTGTATCTAACTACAGCTCCTGTTCTCTCAGCGTACTGTAGCTGGTGGGTGTAACGTGATAATTTTAAGTAACCTGATTGGCTGGTATGTTAATTCGCGTTCTGCTCAAGGGTTGACACACCCACTACAATTTCGCACTACTATCGCCTCCAGGCCTGTCCCCCAGACGGCGTTCACTACCTGTCCCCAACCACCACCACTGCCCTGGCACCAGACTACCACCTCCTGTAACAAATAAACATTTGCATCAGCCACCTCCCCACCACTTTCTATTATCTCAGGCGCTTTCTCTCTCTCTCTCTCTCTCTCTCTCTCTCTCTCTCTCTCTCTCTCTCTCTCTCTCTCTCTCTCTCTCTCTTTCTCTCTCTCTCTCTCTTTGCTCCCTTCTCCGTTGCGATCTGACGTTTCCCTGCGTTTGCTGCGCTTGGTGAAGATAACCCTACTTTTCCTAACCTCACTTTCGAGTGTTCCCACGTGGATGTTTTGTTCGTGTTTGATTGTCTGTGTTAAGTGCATTGTATGACATGCTAGCGTACAGCAACTTCACCGTCTCTATTTTACTGGGTAGTGTAGTGTTTGTATGTGCTGACTAACCTAACCCCACTCAGTAACCTTTGAGAGTTACCATAACCTCACTTCCTTGTGTCAAGAGTTGTATCGTACTTGTATCTGGTGACTGACATAACAGTAATATCACTTTCTGTCCTTGTTATTTTTTCAGTAACTTCACCATTTTTGTTTTACTTGGTAGTGCTGTGTTTGTATGTGTTGACTAACATAACAGTAACCTTAGGTTCTTGTTTGATTTGACTACAGTAGTGTTGTGCGTTGTATGTGCTGAGTAACATAACCTCACTGCCAGTAAACTCAGTTTCTTATTTGATTTGAATATAGTAGTGTTTTGCGTTGTATTTAATTGTTTTATTTAGCTAGAGTAGTATTTTTATGTGTTGACTAACATAACCTCACTCCCAGTAACCTCAGTTTCTTGTTTTTATTTGACAGTAGTGTTGTGCTGAGTAACATAACAGTAATCTCGTGTTCTCATGCACTTGTCTTGTTCATGTCTGACTTGTCTGTTTTAAGTGCGTTGTATGACTTGCTAGTGTACAGTAACATCAGTATTGAGAGTTAACTACATGTTTCAAGAGTAGTGTCGTGTGATTTTTAGCGTGATCTGAAATGCTGGTATATCCTCACTCATTACACTGCAACTTTATTATATTATATTCATTTTCAATGCATGGTGTACTTCATTTTATTTTTGTATTGTGTTTATTGTCTTGGCTAGAGTAGTGTTGTGTGGTGTATCCATTTAATCTGACTTGTTAGTTTACAGTAAAGAAAGTAAACATACCCTCACTTTCTCGTGGCTAAAGTAGTGTTGTATTGACCAACATAACCTTACCTCCAGTAACCTGATTTTTTGCCCTGGTTGTTTTGTACAGTAAATTCACCTCAGCAACCTCACTTTCTATTCTTGTTCTTTTATGCAGTAGACTCACTTGGTTGGAGCAGTTTTTGTATGTATTGACTAACATAACCTCACTTTTCCTAACCTCACTTCCATGTGTCAAGAGTAGTGTCGTACTTGTATGTGTTGAGTAACAGTAATCTCACTTTATATTCTTGTTCTTTAATGCAGTTTTGGTTAGTGTTTGCTACCTTCATTAGAGTTAACTTTCGATAACTTGTAGTTCCGATTTGACTTGCGTAGTTTGTGTATTAGTGTTTTTCTGACTTTCGTAGTAATACAGAGGTACTGTGCTCTCCTACATACTATATACCTCTTACGACAAGCTCTAGTTCTTCAGTCTGATTTCAGTCGTCACACTGATCAGAAGTGTTTTGCGCTGCTCTTCCGTAAGTGTTCTCTTGCACTGATTATTATTGATTCTGAGTAATTCAGTTGTATTCTCGTGAGCCTGGCTCTGGTCGGTGTTTTCTCTTTTAAGCGTTAGCACAGTTTAACTTCTTTTCAGTATTTAATTCTGTGTTGAAGGATTGAAGTTTCCAAAAATAACCCTCAAAACCCGGTAAATTTAATTAGTAAAGACAAAACCTATGTTAAAAAATTCAGACTTTACGGGACTAACACTATTTTTAAATTTACTAACCCTCCAGGCGGTATCTCTAAGTTTGACTGGATCCGTAAGGGTCTTAATCAAATTGTAGAGACATCCAAAGCCGACGCTGAACCTACCGATTATCTTGGGTTTAAAATGCAATCGATAAATTTAAAAAGTGCTGAACCGGCGTAAGTAGATTTGAGACCGGTCTCTTAAGTTAGCGGTGATGTCCTTTGGGAAATTTTCGGGGGCATAATTCAATCCAATTCAGAATCTATTAAATCTACAGATACATTTAGAGTAGATGTAGCACGCATTAACGAACCAGTAGGTAAAGGAAGGGCAAGGCCCGACATTTACAATACATTTGATGAAGAATGTTATGCTAGGAAGGGTATTGTAGTAATTAATAATAAATACAATTTATGTCTGGCTAGAGCGTTGGTAGTAGGCAAAGCGTATGCAAAAAATGATCCTCAGTACAAAGCAATCCGACAAGACAAGGGGAAAAGACAAACTTTCAGAACTAATAAGCTCATAGCAAAAGCCCGTGTATAAATGCCGGAGGAGGGTGCCGGCATCCCTGAGCTTGAAAAATTTCAATCCCATCTTAAAAAATACAAAATTACCGTCTACAACTATGACAAAAAAGGTCGTGATGTTTACTTTGAGGGAGGTAATGAAGTCGCTAAATTAAAAATTAACTTGCTCTTTCACAACGGTCATTATAATGTAATTACAAACTTGACTGCTGCTTTCGTATGCCATTATTTCTGTGAAGCCTTCCACGTCCCTTTTGACCACAAAGCAGAGCATCGATGCTCAAACATCTGTCCTCAATGCCAAACCATCTCCCCGCCCTGTAAACTAGAACACGGAGGCATCACATGCCGTTTTTGCAACCGTTTCTTCAAAAACGAGCGATGTTTAATAGCCCATCAAGGGCAAATTTGTAAAACTTTAAAACTCTGCCGTGACTGTAAAAAATTATTTATCCAAAAAAACGTAAGACAGCCCATGTATGCGGAGAAGTTTAAAGAGAGTAAGTTACTAAGTAAGTTCAAAGGGGTGAACAAAACGTTCACCCCCACTTCCGGTATGGTTTCCATTACATCATCCAATACCTCAGCTACTCTTAAATCATGCCACTGTAAAATACATGTAATTGAAACAAACTACAAGAAAACTGGTGAGAAACCAACACAAAATAAATTATTCTTTGACTGATTCTTCAACTAGAATATAAACCCGTGAAGGTATTGAAAGTACTGAAGATCAAGGGGGTGTATTTATACACCCCCCTTCAGAGAGTATATTTACAGAGTTTTAGCAGATACAATTAAAGTAATTATTGTTAGGTGTGTTGATTTTGTAGCTGTTGTTTTGGTGTATTTAGTAGTTGGGTTCATCAGGCTCTGTCTTTTTATTGGGTCATTATTGGGTTATAAGTCCTGAGTCTGTAGAGGCTAGCATGTGGGTGTTGGGAGTTATAAGTTTTAACTTCTATTTTGTATGTTAAATTAAGTGAATAAAGACCTGGCTCATTGATGTATACCGTATGAGATTGATAGTTCAAAGGGGGGTCCTGCATGGACCTCCCTTGGGGTGGGGTGGGGAAGGGGATTCACCTAGTACTTCAGGTGTTGTTTTACGGTACTTCTCCAGATAATTTTTATTTAATCATGGATTATTGCTAATGTCATGCTTCCACATTTTAAACAAACACACATACAAGAAAACTAGCTCTGTGGTAAAATTATCGAATAAAGAACGGGCTCGCTAAGAAAGATAGTGTGTTTCTTATTATGGGTTAGGGGGAGATTTTCGCTCCCCCATACTTCCGGTATAGTTTTGCGGTGTTTTTCTCTTACATGGGTACGGATTGCGTGTTTTGTGTTAGCGTACCCCAAGATTTGAGCAATCTCTTTAGTTTTTCTACAGTTGTCAAGTACATGTGGTTGAAATAAACACTCACATACAAGAAACGTTGTATGAGTGACAAACTAGCGAAAACACAAGTCACACAAAATAAATTTTGACCGATGTTGATTTTACCCGTTGTTTAGGTGTTGTTGTAGTTTAGTATTATAGCAGTTGGGATCATCAAACTCAATCTGATCTTTAGTTGTTATTTAGGGGCATGTCTCTGTCTTTTATTAGATTTTTAGTAAATTGTAACTGAGGTTTTAACATCATGAGTGGATAATTTTTGCTATTGTGTATAATAATGTTCTGAATTAAAATATCAAGTTTCTGGTTGGTGTTCAGCTGTATGAACGAAAAACTCTTGGAACTTTTATCTGTAAATTAATACATTAAGGCATATTTGGAACTTTTATGCTTATTTTAGTAGGATTAATTTGTAGTATGCATTGAACTGTTTAGAAATCTCTAATAACTTAAAGGAGAGAAAAGGCTTGTAAAAACTAGCAGAAATGGTCAGGCAAGAAAGCTATACCCCCACTAAATGGGTCCGTTAAACTGTCTGCCGGGGACCGTGGGGTATATTGACCATGTGATTTCTCGGTCAATTATGTCCAAGTCCACTAAATTTACTTTACCGGGGGTTACATTTTAATTTGACCGAAACTTCTTAAATTTCTCGGCCGAAAGTTTCCAAGTCCGCTGAACGTAATTGGTCGGGAACTATATTTATCATGACCGAAACTTCTTAAATTTCTTGGTCATTTACTTTAGAGTCCGGTAAAAAATACTTTACCGGGGATTACATTTAACTTTACCGTAGTGTTTTTTTTTAAATTTCCCGGTCAATTATGTCCAAGTCCGGTGAAGTTACTTTAACGGGGGCTACAATTAATTTGACCGTAGTGTTTTAAATTTCTCGGTCATTTACTCTTGCCTCCGCTGAAGTTTCATTATAATGTGTTACATTTTACTTTAACGGAGATCTTTCAAATTGTTCCGTCATTTATTTTACAGGCCGGTGAAAACTGTTAACCGGGGATGCATTTTACTTGACCGTTGTGTTTTAAATTTTCTCGGTCATTTACTCTTGCCTCCGCTGAAAGTACTTGGTCGGGAACTATATTTAACTTGACCAAAACTTCTTAAATTTCCCGGCCAAACCGGTGAAATAATTTTGAACGCTCACGTTTCCACACCACGGTAAGCCTTTAGGCTAGGCCGTAGGAGCGTCGGCGCGTTCTTTTTGGTTACCCAGAGCTTTCCCTGGAGGCCTAACCTCTGGGGTGAGAGGCCCCAACCATCGCCTCTCGCTGTGGTAGCCACTCCATAACAAACTGCTACCTCCTTCTTATATTTCATTTGATTTTTTTACCGTTTATTTATTTTTTTATTTTTATTTTACTTTTTACAAGTCCCACCGTACGGACTATTCCAAGGAGTAGCCTGGGTGTTAGCCAAGCGCCTCAATGCACATAGTCCTTCATTCACACCGAGTTTTTCGAAGGAGTAGCCGGGGTGTTAGCCCGGTGCCTCAATCTACTAAACCCTTCATCACACATTCAGGTTTACGGGGCTTTTCATCACCACGCCAGGGACCTTCATTCAGGTTTACGGGGCTTTTCGTCACCCGTGCCAGGGACCTTCATTCAGACACACTCATTCATACAGTGGGAACTTGTGATTTTAAAGACAAAAATTACATTTAAAGTGAACTTTCATCTTTCATATTTGTGTAAGTAAGGTAAAACTTCTCCGGCAACAGACTTCTTACTAATAGTCTTGCCTCAGGAGTAGTTGATTTTAATATCAAAGAACATAATCCCGTTTCATTTATGAAAACCGTTGTTTTCTCAATCGGTCCAACGCCCTGTTTTTGGGCGTCAGAAAAACTTCCAACAGTTAATTTATCGTTGTTATCTACATATTTCTGAATTGCACTCGGGCCAAAAACATGCTCTAGAGCAGTAGCTACGTCTTTAGCTTTAAACCATGGCTTTCCTTCATTATCAAACAGAACCATTACCGGTTTGTATTTAAATGTATAGTATTTAGCAGCCATGTCACAATTTACTCAATAGTACAGGCAAAAGGAGCGCAAAAGAACGTCTGATCAGTACCGCGACTTGGAGCAGAATGATGTAAATGTACTAGTGATATTTGGTATATACAAGAGTAACGCTGCTCCGTAGGGAAAGGTGCTACCTTCATCGACGGTAGCGTCATGGAAAATGGATAAGTGATACTTCAAGATTTAAAAAAATAGGCAGTTCCCTAACACTACAAAATACTTTTTTAAAGTAATCATCAAAAAACTTCGGTGTTAAATCAGGTAAGGGCATGTACGATATATCTCTTGAAATAACACAGTGCATGATTGATACTTCGATGTAGGTGATTGATGAGGAGTCCTCCGTTATTTTATCTACTATATACTCCGAAAACACCAAAGGCCATTCCCGTGCATTTATTAAACCGTCAAGTAAGAACTCATACTTCAAGCATATAATGCCATATTCTGAATATTCATTTAACCTACTTTTGTGTAAAAGGAAAAGAGACACCTCTTGGTTAGCTGGTGTAATATGTTCAACAGGCATTCTACAAGGAGAGAAATACAGGGTAAGACACAGACACTCCGCTCAGTACCGAGTCTCAGAACAGAATGAGTTAATAGATCTGATGTTTAGAGGTCCATGCACTCAGTACCCTCGTGAGTGACAGCTTCGTTAAGCAACTCTTTGTTTTTTAAAGCCGAAAGGCAGGGTATCGTGATCATTATTAAATTTTCTCTTGGGTCCTGTAATTTTAAACTTTTTAATTTCACTTACTGTAACGACTTCTCGTCTCTTTGTTCTCCTGATTCTACTCTCTTCAATTTCTAAAATTTCAGCAGTTTCGTTAAGCACCATCTTTTTTAATTGTTCAAAATTTAATGTTTCGGAGGTTTTTAGGTTGAGGGTGAGGCCTTTTATTTTGCACACAGATTCTAGTTTTTGTTTTTTGGTTGACCAAACAAGGTATGCGTAAGTTTTAGGTCCCCCGGAAACAAACTCAACAATATAAGAGCCGGGCCCGCACTCGTCTACTAACTTATCTGTCATCTCGCTGAGGTAATATGCCGTAGGGACCCTGTACAATCCTCCCCGGTATAAATAAATACATGAGTACGTGTCATAATACAAGACCTGCCCTCCAAGAGCATCTAAGTGTTCATAAAGTTTAAGTCTAGCCTGAGCAGTGGTGTAGGCCGCAATTACAACATTTACAGTTTTTAGAGCCTCACTAGCTCCATCAACATTCTGCCAATTAACTAATAAAACCTCTTGGTTAATTACTTCAACAAACTTTACTTTTGTTCCTGGTTGAGTTAACGATCTGAAAAATTCTTTAGAGTCTCTCACAATTGAAGTGTTTGTCATGTTTTCGCGTTGACCAAACTTGCCCCAGAATGAATTTAACATTAATTTAGCTACTGACCTGAGTCCTCCATTTTTAGCAATTTTGTCCTTGTTCAGTTGAATACCCTCACGCTCAAAGAAATCAGAAACATACTTTTCATTATCCTCCTCTTTTTTACACCAAGCGGGATACCCTGAAGCTTCTTGCTTTACTTTCAAGAATTTATTAATAAAATCGGTATAAAGTCCACCTTTCTCGTATGTGGCGACTTCATACTCCCACAACTCATACATGTCCAAAATCATATAGCCTTTCTCTACAGCTTTCCTGATTTCATCCATGGTCCATGTTCCAACTAACGCCCTTTCCTCACTATCATGAAAACATTCCCCTTGGTTTAAAGTCCCCCCGCAAGTTCTACACAAAACAAACATCAATTTATTATTCATTTTTGCGGGGAGTACGGGATGATACAAGTTGTAAAGAGGTAGAATCTTACATTTTAACAAGCCCTCAAGGCCTCTCTCTCGGCACTCATTTCCAACGTAAACAGTAGGATGACCCAAAGGATACTTACAATATTTATTTACATATGGGTAGAGGGAACAGATATCAACATACTGGATTGATTCTCCCTCTTCACATTTACAATACGTTTTAGTATTACCCGTTCTACCTCCAAAGAAGGAATCTCTAGGATTAAGTGGAAGTGTATTTAGAATGGACAGTTGGTTCAGGTGATTTAACTTTTTGTCCTTCTTCAAAGCTCTAAACCCACACTCCCACATCTCTACAACTTCATAGCTATTACATTTTGCCATTTTGGACTTGGTTCTCTCATACCGGATATGCAAACTGTCTGAGGGATCTTCCGGCAGAGGTTCTTCTCTCTTGTACGGAAAACATTTTGGGCAACCGTGCCAATAACACCCGTGAAACTAATAAATTCGCTCACCGTCAAACCCATCTACTTTCATTCCTTTAATTTTTACTTCTTTACCCCGGCCCGCATGTTGAATTTTTACTCCACATTTATCCTCCTCCCATGTTAGCTACTGTAAAGCGTCTGCAAGTCGGTACCCTGATTTTGGTATAAGTCCAATAGTATTTTCTTTTAAGAAGTTACGGCGGAAGGCCAGGTTACACGCGCTGGCTATTGTTATAGTCTCAAGAAACGGATCTACGTTACACTCTTGAAGAAGCAAGGCTCTAAATTTAATACAAGCTTGAGCTAGGATTTCTACGTCTGAAATACAGTACTCCAAGATTTCCTTTTTAAAATCAAACACGTAGTCTTCAGCGACTCGTTCGTCATACCATATCTCAAAATCATCGTGTTTCTTTTCAAACATAGACTCGGGGGGAGTAGTATTTTTTGTCGGGCATAGGGCCAATATAATTTTGGTTTGCCAGAGTGTTGAAAAGATGCGGGAAGTAGCCCTTCTTTTTCTCGGGAGGCAGGTCAAAAGCTTTAGGGAGTGCAGAGAGGGCCATGGGAAAGTAGCTAAGTGAGTCCACAAACTTTACGTTTGCTATTTCAATCAAAATAGCTTTAGTTCCCCAAGGAGTTATTTTTGGGGTAAATTTAGTATCTTCCATGATGTACTGTAGAATGAATTGGAAATCAAAACCCTACCCGTTGTGGGCAATTACACAAACATCTTTAAATTTTTTCGAATTTCCATTACATAGTCCATAAACTGTTTTACCGTTTCTTTTTCAAATACCCTTTGCCGCTCCGAGCAAGTTTCACACTCACCCCCATTAATACATTTAAAGCAGTACTGTCGAGAAACGCACAAGTTGACTTTATAAACTTTCTGTTGAGGGTCTGTTGGAAGCGACTCGTCTTGGCAAGTCTCCAAGTCAAAGAAAATAAACAAAAAATCACGGTCTTTCGGTGTTCGGTGATCTACTCTCATGAAACACTGGTGTGCGGGGTCTTTGAACGCTTCGCAGGGTTTACAATAAACTTCTCCGCATACATGGGCTGTCTTACGTTTTTTTGGATAAATAATTTTGTTACAGTCACGGCAGAGTTTTAAAGTTTTACAAATTTGCCCTTGATGGGCTATTAAACATCGCTCGTTTTTGAAGAAACGTTTGCAAAAACGGCATGTGATGCCTCCGTATTCTAGTTTACAGGGCGGGGAGATGGTTTGGCATTGAGGACAGATGTTTGAGCATCGATGCTCTGCTTTGTGGTCAAAAGGGACGTGGCAGGCTTCACAGAAATAATGGCATACGAAAGCAGCAGTTAAGTTTGTAATTACATTATAATGACCGTTGTGAAAGAGCAAGTTAATTTTTAACTTAGCGTCTTCATTACCTCCCTCAAAGTAAACATCACGACCATTTTTTTCATAGTTGTAGACGGTAATTTTGTATTTTTAAGATGGGATTGAAATTTTTCAAGCTCAGGGATGCCGGCACCCTCCTCCGGCATTTCTACACGGGCTTTTGCTATGAGCTTATTAGTTCTGAAAGTTTGTCTTTTCCCCTTGTCTTGTCGGATTGCTTTGTACTGAGGATCATTTGTTGCATACGCTTTGCCTACTACCAACGCTCTAGCCAGACATAAATTGTATTTATTATTAATTACTACAATACCCTTCCTAGCATAACATTCTTCATCAAATGTATTGTAAATGTCGGGCCTTGCCCTTCCTTTACCTACTGGTACGTTAATGCGTGCTACATCTACTCTAAATGTATCTGTAGATTTAATAGATTCTGAATTGAATTGAATTATGCCCCCGAAAATTTCCCAAAGGACATCACCGCTAACTAAAGAGACCGGTCTCAAATCTACGTACGCCGGTTCAGCACTTTTTAAATTTATCGATTGCATTTTAAACCCAAGATAATCGGTAGGTTCAGCGTCGGCTTTGGATGTCTCTACAATTTGATTAAGACCCTTACGTATCCAGTCAAACTCAGAGATACAGCCTGGAGGGTTAGTAAATTTAAAAATAGTGTTAGTCCCGTAAAGTCTGAATATTCTAACATAGGTTTCGTCTTTACTAATTAAATTTACCGGGTTTTGAGGGTCATTTTTAGAAACTTCCATCCTTCAACACAGAATTAAATACTGAAAACAAGTTAAACTGTGCTAACGCTTAAAAGAGAAAACACCGACCAGAGTCAGGCTCACGAGGATACAACTGAATTACGCAGAATCAATAATAATCTGTGCAAGAGAACACTTACACAAGAGCAGCGCAAAACACTTCTGATCAGTGTGACGACTGAAATCGGACTGAATAACTAGAGCTTGTCGTAAGAGGTATATAGTATGTAGGAGAGCACAGTACCTCTGTATTACTACGCAAGTCAGAAAACACTAATACACAAACTACGCAAGTCAAATCAGAACTACAAGTTATCGAAAGTTAGCTCTAATGAAGGTAGCAAACACTAACCAAAACTGCATTAAAGAACAAGAATATAAAGTGAGATTACTGTTACTCAACACATACAAGTACGACACTACTCTTGACACATGGAAGAGAGGTTAGGAAAAGTGAGGTTATATTAGTCAATACATACAAAAACTGCTCCAACCAAGTGAGTCTACTGCATAAAAGAACAAGAATAGAAAGTGAGGTTGCTGAGGTGAATTTACTGTACAAAACAACCAGGGCAAAAAATCAGGTTACTGGAGGTGAGGTTATGTTAGTCAATACAACACTACTTTAGCCACGAGAAAGTGAGGGTATGTTTACATTCTTTACTGTAAACTACCAAGTCAGATTAAATGGATACACCACACAACACTACTCTAGCCAAGACAGTAAACACAATACAAAAATAAAATGAAGTACACCATGCATTGAAAATGAATATAATATAGTAAAGTTGGAGTGTAATGAGTGAGGATATACCAGCATTTCAGATCACGCCAAGGACAGAAAGTGATATTACTGTTATGTCAGTCAACAGATACAAGTACGACACAACTCTTGACACGAGGAAGTGAAGTTATGGTAACTCTCAAAGGTTACTGGGTGGGGTTAGGTTAGTCAGCACATACAAACACAACACTACCCTGTAAAATAGAGACGGTGAAGTTGCTGTACGCTAGCATGTCATACAACGCACTTAACACAGACAAGTAAACACGAACAAAACACCCGCGTGGGAACACTCGAAAGTGAGGTTAGGAAAAGTAGGGTTATCTTCGCCAAGCGCAGCAAACGCAGGGACACGTCAGATCGCAACGGAGAAGGGAGCAAAGAGAGAGAGAGAGAGAGAGAGAGAGAGAGAGAGAGAGAGAGAGAGAGAGAGAGAGAGAGAGAGAGAGAGAGAGAGAAAGCGCCTGAGATAATAGAAAGTGGTGGGGAGGTGGCTGATGCAAATGTTTATTTGTTACAGGAGGTGGTAGTCTGGTGCCAGGGCAGTGGTGGTGGTTGGGGACACGTAGTGAACGCCGTCTGGGGGACAGGCCTGGAGGCGATAGTAGAGCGAAATTGTAGTGGGTGTGTCAACCCTTGAACAGAACGCGAATTAACATACCAGCCAATCAGGTTACTTAAAATTTTCACGTTACACCCACCAGCTACTGTACGCTGAGAGAACAGGAGCTGTAGTTAGATACACAGAAGGAGACAGCAGGACGCGAGAGTTAAATAATTACCACGAAATGGTAGATAATTAAAAACAGGGGGTTAGATAATCAACCACAGAGGGTAGCTAAAGAGCCACAGAGGGTAGCTAAAGAGCCACAGAGGGTAGTTATTACACCCTAATTCCATTCCTCATAAGAGCCCATGTTATTCTATTCTCCATAAGAGTCCATGTTAATCTATGCTCCATAAGAGTCCATGTTATTCTATTCTCCATAAGACTCCAAATTGGGGCCAAAGCGCGGGACCTTACTACTCTTGTTTGTATAATTTCCTTACGTGCGGTTTGTAGAACGGATTGATAATGACAAACTAGTTGTTATTTTACTTACGTCGTCAATCCAAGTTAAGTTAAGTTAACTTGGATTGACGACATAAGTAAAATAAAAACTAGTTTGTATAATTTCCACTTTTCACTATCGTCCATATGTTTGTTATTCAATATTTGTTACATCTCCGCGTCAAGACTGTTTGCACTAGAGGGATTAGTCGGGTTTTTATGTGTAGCATTTGTTTGCAATCAATCAATCAATCAAACAACTCTTGCGGTACAACTACCATCTTCTATGCGTGCTCCATTTTTCTAATGCCTAGCTAATTTTCTAAAGTGTAACTTCACGCACGACGTTCCGAAGTGGAATGGCAAATGATGTCCTGTGCTATCTCCTAAGTCAATTTCCACACTGTCAAAATATCTATTTATAACTGGTACTTAATGCGGATCGATGAATGATGTTGATTTATGCAACACATATAAATAATTCGACTATATATATTGACAATTTTCAATCATGTTGCGACTGTATCGCCGACCATCAGCGGTTCGACTAACTCACAATACACGTACATGTGTGATGGTAAGCCGAGACGAATGTTAGGCGCTCGGCTTGCCGCCTAGCATTGCGGCCGCCTTGTGTTTGCTTAACTAAACAACTTTTTTATTAGCATATTACGTGTTGTTATTACTTACGGGATGTAATAAAAGACGTCTTACAACACTTAAGATATATTTACACTTATACTGATTCACTTACAGACGGTAAACATATATAAAAGATGGTACTAGGCTATCGATTTCGACCAGTCACACCAGTCATCATCAGGCCAGGTGGTCAGTTCTCTCATTGGCCTGATGATGACTGGTGTGACTGGTCGAAATCGATAGCCTAGTACCATCTTTTATATATGTTTACCGTCTGTAAGTGAATCAGTATAAGTGTAAATATATCTTAAGTGTTGTAAGATGTCTTTTATTACACCCCGTAAGTTTGCTTAACTGACAATTACTCTTCTTCGCCTGAGGAACGTTACCTCGCAACACGTTGGAAGTACACTCGAACACTGAGCGAACTCGGCTCTTGTCACACACCTTTAACAGTGCTTTACGCTCCTTGGGTGTTGCGTGTATGAAAGCCGTAAGCAAAGCTGCGTCCTTCCGCAAGCAGGACATGATTACTACTTATAGCGAAATTACTTTTTCTTTGGCAAGTACACATAATTTGTAGAATCGTCTGGAAATATGCAACTTTGTATTCGAATATTCTCGTCTGATGATTGTTTCTAGTCTATCAGTAGGTATCCGTGTGGATTTTTCGTAGCGTCAACTTCCGCCTCCTCGATGAATTTCGCACTGTCAGGTTATATTTGTCGGGCCAAGTACTTAATTTGCACTGTATCTCTACGATTCTTAAAACACACAATGTAATGTGCATGCAATGAGATGGCTCTCTGCCCACGTCCTTTATGAAAGAAATTTTGTGTGATGAAAAACACACTTATGTTGCGATGATGACAACTTTTTGTGAAAAGATCCACCACACGATTGTCAGCCTCACGCATCATATCGTCTATAATCACAAGTATAGTCTCATTACCAGAAAAATCCTCCAAGTTTGTCAGGCCTTCTATGTGATTAATGTTGGTATTATTTGAGTCACCTCGACCTCCTCCTCCTCCACCACTACCATAATGCCAGTTTCTACTGGTAAATTTTGTGCCACACATTTCTGTAATGTGTTTTATAAACTTTGACACAAACTGTGACTTACCACAACCCGAAGGTTCCGCCACTATGGCTGAGAACGGATGTTTCCACATCAAGCTCATGATCAATACTGAGCTAAACAATAAACCCCTCAAAACTTAAAACTAAAGGAGATTTTTTGGGTTTAAGTGTAATAACTAACACAGTGGTTATGTTCTGAACGTGGCTATAGGAATTGACTACTGAAACTAATTTACAAAGGTATTTACACAATCTTCAAGTCTTGCTTTACGTATTTACATAAACTCCAAACGTGAGAATCTGCTATTGGAACCCCTTGGACTGTGCTTCGCCAAGCGAAGCGTTCTCCAAACCCGCTGTTGTAGCGCTCGATGTCGGTGTTGCTCAGGACCTCATTGAACCGCCTAGGCAGGTAGAATCGCAGAAAGAAGTCATCCCCGACCTGCCCCTCCAGGATCACGTTGATTGTCTCGCCAAAAGATGTTGTGACTCGTTCCATTGCAGTGATGAGATAGGCGGATTCCTCCCGGGGATCGGCTATTCTGGTGTAGAGCGGAGAGTCTGACTTGCAGTTGTTGAGGGGAGCTCTCAGGTACATGGCCGCAGTGCTGCCCACACTCACAAACTCAAGGGTGAAAGTGTTGCTGCTGCTGCTCGACATCTCTAGTAGTAGGAGTAGGTCTAGGCGAGGTGGTGGTCGGTTGAAGAATGATGCTCAATCGGGCTGGGCTCCGCATTATAAACCCGCGCTGTCATATTATACGCAGGTAGTCCGTGCAGCTGTTGTGTGCAGGTGTTCCATGCAGGTGTCCACACAAGAAACTGACGCTTCGAGACCTGCATGGAAACGCAGCTGATCTAATTGATTGATGGTGCCGCTCGTTTGTTACGCACAGCTCGCTTCAATTGTGTTGATTGTGAAACTGTACTGCGTAGTGTAACAGTTTGAGTTAATCCTGAATTGTCGGTACTCTTGTTGATTTATCAATCCACATATTTTCCACTTTATCAACCACTTGTTTAACACTTTTGTGCATTTCACTATCTTTGTCCAAAAATAAACCATACATGTAAACCATATCAGTACTATCGTATGATTCCATTTTTAATAATATTTCTCCTTTTTTTCCCGGATTTTGAACAGCAAAAGTATTATCATCCTCCAACCATGACACTATGGGACAATCATCTTATGGTTTTGGTTCCTATTCTGGTTTATTGGTTTCCACTTCAATGGAAGGAAGTTGGTCTCTTTCGTCTCTTGTTGGCAGTGGGAGGTTTTACAGATGACATCTGAGGTGTCGTTAATGAATGAACACAATAATTATTGTTCACAACCCCAATCTCCTGAATGAATGATTTGATATAATCGTCCGCCGAAGCGTAAGTGTCCATGTCCTTACCAGGTGACTTCTACCGTACTACAGACTGGTGTTGTGTCTGCTCACCCTTGAAGTAAACTGTGCGCACTCGTTGTGACACATCTTGTTGCAATAGGATAGATGTTTAATTTTTTCCTCTAACATTAGGTCCAATGGTCTGCGGAATCTCATTTCATCCATCGTGATTTGAGTCCACGTTAATTTTTATACATGCTCGCATGGATCGTAAATGTAATGTGTATTTAGCTTCTCGTTAAATTTAAAAGTATTTTTTGTTTTCTTCATAGTTATATTGTTTCACATTATATTCACTACCTTTTTTTTCCTTCATAATTATCCTGTTTCATATGATATTTACTCTCAAACATATTTCTTGCTCTATCTAACACTAACTAATAGCGAGCCTTTCTCGGATAATAATGCATTTAAAACGTATTTTATTAATTTATATGGTGATTACTTTTGTTGCGTCATCCGCAATGTTCATCTTTGGAGCACGTATCGACTGTTACTGCCTGACTACCGCCGAAGGTTCTGGAATGAGTCAAAGTGCAGACTTTTGCATTTTCCAAGATATGCTCAACTATATTATAGAAATTGTGAGAGGTTAGGATGTTGTTGTATCTGCAGTCAATGTGCATGCCGTAACTCTTCATTATTTCTTTAGCCATAATTACAATATTTATACCATTGGGAACATTTTCTCTAAAGTAACACATTTCAAATCCTTCTTCCTTTACTTTATTTAAGGTTTGATTGAAATTTATTTTTTGAGTTCGAATGCACTCGTATTCGCAAACTCCATACTTCTATAGAAGGGTTTCCTAAATCATTACACAAAAGATATATTTCAGATTGGAATCTTCAGGCAATATTGCCACCATAGGAGTCTTTTCTGTCAACGTTTGATTAATAGATTGCTTTTATTTTTCGAATTCCATGTTCTCTGCCTTTAACTGAGTGTGACTGGTCACAAGCTGCTTATTGACTTTTATGATTTGAAGGTTGGATTCCAAGGATTGATTTAAAATAGGCAGTAACTGTTGGTTCTCAGTTATGATTTTATACTGTTTTCTAATGGACGGTAAAACTTCTTCAAATACCCAATCTTGAAACTTCTCAGCAATGGGCAAGTTTGATTTTAAAACTAATGAATATAATCCTGGTTCATTGATGGAAGCTGTTTGGAATTGAAAATTTAAAGGGGGGACTTTCGTTCCTCCCTTATGGCGGGGCGGGGAAGGGTAGCCTAACTAGCACTTCCGACGTTGTGTTGCGGTTTTTTTCTCTGATTGCTTTTCGTGGGTTAGAGTAGCCTAGGATTTGAGCAATCTCTTTAGCTTTGAACTATGAATTATCACTGTTATGAATTATTACAGATTTCTTTGGTTATTAAATACAGGGTGTCACAAAAATGCGTAGCGCGCTATGCAGAACCGGATTCTACATACAAAAACAAGTCGAAAATGTACTGTAACATTTTTGCGATTTCGGATTAGTTTAGTCGTAATCCGCCATTTTGTATTTTTTTGAAAATAATTAATAATTCAAAAATCCTTCGAGATATTTTTTTGAAACTTGGTATAAACTTTAAGTTTCTGGTTTTTAACATGTTCCAAAAACAATTTTTATTAAACTTATCAAATTTAAAAATGGCGGCCATTTAAATATTTCAAAGTCAAATTCTATTAAAATTAGCAACTAAAACAAAATTTTACAAAGCATAAAATTTAAAGCACTTTGTAATCCAAATCTAATGACATTTTCACTGTAAAAATCGGTTTATCAATAAAAAAGTTATGGTAATTTTTTTATAATAAATTTCAAAATCGCGGCCATATACAAATTTCAAAGTCAAATTCCTGGAAAACTAGCAACTAAAACAAAATTTTACAAGACATAAAATTTAAAGGACTTGGTCAAATGCACTAGGGAATTTGACTTTGAAAATGTTATATGGCCGCCATTTAGAAATTTATTATAAAAATTTGCCATAACTTTTTTGTTTATTAACCGATTTTTACAGTAAAAATGTCATTGGATTTTGATTACAAAGTGCTTTAAATTGTATATCTTGTAAAATTTTGTTTCAGTTGCTAGTTTTCATGGAATTTGACTTTGAAATATTTAAATGGCCGCCATTTTGAAATTTGATAAGTTTAGTCAAAATTATTTTTGGAAAATGTTAAAAACCAGAAGCTTAATGTTTATACCAAGTTTCAAAAAAATATCTCGAAGGGTTTTTGAATTATTAATTATTTTCAAAAAAATACAAAATGGCGGATTACGCCTAAACTAAGCCGAAATCCAACAAATTTTACTCTACATTTTCAACTTGTTTTTGTATGTAGAATATGGTTCTGCATAGTGCGCTACACATTTTTGTGACACCCTGTATATAGGAAGTTAAATGGAACATCGTATAGGGTATGTCAATTAGCCCAGGGACCTCTAACAGAAGAGCACACACGGAAGCACAGCAACACTATCACACTACCACACACTGTAAAGTATAGAACAAGAATGAGACCATTGGTGTGCGACAGTTAAGGTGCAGGATTCGCTCACCCCTAATTTTCCGAAAACATAATGAGGGTTTTGGATTGGGAAGGTCTTGGCGGAGCGTTTCTCATGAGCTGGCGCAGCTGCATCGCAGGTGTCGTCACAAAAACCACCCTTGTCCAGTTAATTCGGAGGAGGGTCTATTGTTAAAGACCACTGCTAGGCAATAACCACCCTCTTATAATGGAATTCTGACAATAATCTTTGTTAACGCTCCCCGGGTGGGTAATAAAACCAAGCTCAAATGTCTGGGAATTTGGGGTGACTCCTTTTCGGTATACATCACACGAAAACCATCATCACGATTATGGTTTCAATCACTGCCATGTGTCGTCGGGGGGGGGCAAAAATTTTGGAGACGAAACCTCGGGGGGGGGGCAAGTTAGACTTTTGAATATCAATTAGGGTTATTAAAAAATAATATTAATTAGAGTAATTAAAAATTTGAATATTAATCAGTGTAATTTTTAAAAAAATATGAGGGGGCCTCACCCACCACCACCGGGGGGGGGCTTATCCACCTCACCCATTTCCCACAGAATCGGCTATAATACACTACTCTAGTATGCTATGAAAACAAAAAAAAATACTTAAGATCGAAAAAACGTCCGAATTGCATTAAATTTGGTCGTCCACTTTTAGTGGCATTTGAACTTCCACAAGAGTTCCTATGGATGACCATTGAACGTTTTAGAAATGGACATCGGCTGGACGTCTCTGTGCTGTGTGGTAATGCTCTCTGCTGAATAATTTATTTGTTTAGTGAATGTCCTATGGAAAAGTGAACTATTAGCATGACCCACACGGTGAAAACTAAGCCCGAGACCACCATTGAAGTTCCTAACGTGACTCCCTAAACACGTTTTGAGGGGTCGTTACTAATTTTTTTTGTTACATGTCCTTTATCCTATATATTAGAGGCCTTTTTGGGTCAAAAAGGTCAAAATAGCCCTGGATGTAAATTTAATGTAAAAAGATGGAGATTTGTGATACGAAAATGTTAAGCCCACTCTCATCATTCTAGCACTAATATTTACCGAGTTATAAAAGAAATTGTAAATTGAATAATTTACAGCACTGTACGTTGTCTTATGGGGATTTTACATTAGAAAAGGCGGTTATTCATATGTTGATGTAGTCATCCCCAGTATCCCCATGGTTACTTTCAATCCTGACTAGACCTTCTCCTAACTTGCGCAACATTGTTTTCCCAGCATTGTACGTAAATAGAACCTGGGCATCAGAACAGCCAAAACATTAAATGTTTTCAGATCTCCATAAAAATTGGAATAAGACAATGCTTTAAGACTGTTTTTTCAAGATTTGTACGTGGAAATAGACTTCCCTCACGTCAGCGTGCTGAGTGCAAACTCCAATAGTCTTCAAATAGACGAAATATCGAACGAAATATTTATCTGATGCCTGTTAAGAGAGTGGTTTGAATTTAAAAACGTATTTTAGTGATTAAACCAGGGCCCAGGGCCAGATTTAATAGCTGAGTTCCCCTAGGCTCAACCTCGGATGAAGACTAACTGGATAGCGCTATCAATGTACAAAAACCGTGCCAGTCCCCGAGGCCACTGGGAGCAAAATGGCCCGAGCCGGCCGCCGCACCATGTAAAACTAACTTAGATTATGCTTCACTGTGACTCTATACAAACACTCTAATATATTAAAAGCTATATAAATGGAAAGATTACATACTACAGAATCCAATGGTATAAATATTTATTGCTTAAATTAAATGAAAACATTTATTTTCTTTAAACTAATTTAGGATGTCACGCGCATTGACATTACTTTAATTAAGTCTCACTGTGAGCGACTATTATTGGTACTTAAGTCGGTTAGAACTGAGACGAATGGAAATATTAAGGTCTAAAGAATCTAATAATGTAATTATGATTACTAAAATAAAATCAAAAAAATTTTTTATCTTTGTAAGAATTTGGAGTTTGCGCGCCGCAATCGAGACCGCAACGTGACTTCTGTTACTAGTAGCTGTGACCAACTGCTAACATTATGATTGATTTTAACTTATATAAATGGACGGTTAAAAATAACAAATTCCTAACGGCCTTTATTTAAAATGTGTTAAAATATATAAAGAAAACATCGTTTTGTCGTAAAAAATAGGTACGTTAAAAACATAAAAGTAAACACTAGTAGTTATTTACGTGCATTATGGAAATTGGTTTAATTTTTATGGATATTCGCTTTCATTACGTCTAACCACTTGCTAACCTGCTAACTGATAAAACAGTTGAATTAAACTAAAATAATATAATGAGTGAAACAAGTACGGTATTACCTTGCCGATATCCCTAGTAGCACAAATCGTTGGGCCAACGTTGCGAAATAGTTGGAACAGTTCGTTGGCCAACGGTAAGAAATGTCTGTTGGCTCACCGTTGGGCCATCGTTGTATTTGCCAACCAAATACCAACAATGCCAACCAATACCCAACCAAATTACAACGGTTTATAATTTGTTATTTAAATAGTTATTTTTTATGTAAAAAAAGATTTCCAATTGAATTGGCTTAATAAACCAATAATATAATTTGTTTAATGATTTTAACAGCAAACATTTTGTGTCCTGGTCGAGTCTTGAACCTACGACCTTTTGCTTACTGTACACACGCCTTAACCCCCACGGCCACTCTGACTCACGAAAGTGTATGGAAGGAGTAGGACATAAAAATTACCAATAGTCTATACCTACACGACTACGATAATACTTTCCTTGAATTATTCTGTAAATTAATCTACATGCACAAATCACTGTAATAAGAGTAATAAAAGTTGGAACAATGCCATTTGGTTCTTTTGATTTATGTGTCTATTCTTGCTATGATATATGATCAACTAAACAACGAGCAAATTAATATATATAAAATATAATTATAATAATAAAAAATATATAATGTTTATACGGTATAATATACACATTGATATTAATATATAATTAATAGTAATATAATATTGTATGATTTGACAACAATAGCTTTTGTTGGCCCAACGTCTGCTATGGTTGGATTTGCCAACGCGGGTTACCGAACGATTGGTTCGTTGGTCCAACGTCTCTTATAGTTGGATTTGCCAACTGACCATTATCCAACCACTTTTAACCATCCCAATCATTCCCCATCGTTGGGCTAACGATGTGTGCTACTAGGGTAGTTAAACAGTTTTGATAATTGCCGTTACTCGTTAGCCTAACGTCTGCTATGGTTGGATTTACCAACGCGTGTTACCCAACGATTGGTTCGTTGGTCCAACGTCTCTTATAGTTGGATTTGCCAACTGACCATTATCCAACCACTTTTAACCATCCCAATCATTCCCCATCGTTGGGCTAACGATGTGTGCTACTAGGGTAGTTAAACAGTTTTGATAATTGCCGCTCATGTAAATTGTTTGTAATAAATCAAATACCTCATTTGTTTGATTACAAATTAAGTAGCCTATCTGTATTAGTGGAGGGGAACAATAAAATCTATAATTAAATGACACTACACTAAAAGAATTTCATAGTCTAAATAGTTCATTCATTCCAAGTACTTCCACTCCTCGAATTCACTTTGGACTTTCTCATAGAACGGATTTCGTGGAAGTGCGCAATTCCACGAACTCCGCTCAAAACAAATTTGTACCGATAACGATTAGCCCTAAAAAAATAGTTGGAGTAAAAATTAATCTTAGGAATGTTATCTACAACTTTCCCACTGACAGTTTTTACCTGGCCAACAAATAAAATATTTCCTCTCTTACTACTTTTTTTAACTCATTCTTGATAAGGACTAAAAATATTTCGTGTTTAACTAATTATTAAAATTATTTATATTACTTCTTAAAAACTGTAGTGCATGCTGTTTGATTCTCCTTTTCAAGCTGTGAAATCCCATATAAAGTTAAAATTATTATCTCAGTTTGTTGTGCCCCAGCAGCACACATCGGCCAACGACCCTATCGTTGGGTAGTCGTTGGCAAATCCTGCCATCCTATATTATTATTAATTATATTTTAATATACATATATACATATATATTATTGGTTTACTGAACAATTAAAATTGGAGAAATCATGTTTTAAAAACAATTAAAATGAGCATTTAAATCAAAATATATAAACTGTTGGCATTTTGTTGTGTATAGGTTGGCATTGTTGGATAATAGTTGGTTAATCCATCAATGGGCCAACCTCACGCCAACCGTTGGCCGACCACTTTCCAACGTTGGCCCAACGATTTGTGCTGATGGGGATGTATGTATTAAAATTATATTGTTATTATTATAATTACATTAAATATATATCAATTTGCTCGTAGTTTTTCATATTTCATAGATACAAAAGTCAAATTAATTTGTTCCTACTTTTATAACAGTGATTTGCTTGAGTACATTCACTTAGAAGAATAAAATGAAAGTATCATTCAATCTTAGAAGAATAAAACAAAAGGATATAGTACAAGTCAAGTCGTGTAGGTATAGTCTATTGGTAATTTTTATATCTCAGTCCATCCTGCAATCCTCATGAGTCAGAATGGCCGAGGGGGTTAAGGCGAGTGTACAGTCACAGATACTATAAGTGTACTGTAACAAAGGTCGTAGGTTCAAGACCCGACCAGGACTTCGACATTTTTGCAACTAAATTCCTTTTTTAAAATTTCTATTATTGGTTTACCAAACAATTCAATTGGATAAATCAGGTTTTTTAAAATTAAAATAAGCATTTAAATAACAACATTATAAACTGTTGGCATTTTTTTGGGTATAGGTTGGCATTGTTGGATAATGGTTGGTTAATCCATCAATGGGCCAACCACGCGCCTCGTGACATGCCCACCGTTGGCCTACCATTTCCGCCGACCATTTCCAACGTTGGCCCAACGATTTGTGCTGATGGGGTGGGTTAAATGTCAGTTGGAGTGAAGCACTGTTCTGTCGTTTGACATCGGGGTCTCGCAGGTGTAGACTCTTTTGCCACCCGACGGGCTTTATGACGGCACGGTTTTCGGCTCTCCTTAGCATTGCAATGCGCTGTCCATTTATACTTAATCCGAGGGTTCAACCAGTAGTGCCCAGTTCCAGGTTGGTGGCCTTTTTTCCGTTTTAGATTGTATGAGGAACTTTTTATGTGCTTAAGTGTGGTACGGTCCCTACGTGCGCGGTGCTTATCTTTGTAGCCTATGCTTAAATCCGGCCCTGGATTAAACATATTGTCAAAATATCAAAAGTATATACTACTGTTACCACTCGCACACTTCTGAAGTTGAATAAGTCTAATTTATATATAAACCAGGTTTTCGCGATAAATCTGTTCGCGTTGGGCCAATTTTCACCTATGTAATGGGTTAAGGTTAAGATGTTTATGTTTCTCACAAACTACGAGGACGCATGGTTATAACAAAGCCTGCCGTTGGCAAACCAGAAGAAAAGTGGTTGTGAAAAAAGGTCATTCCCTAGTAGCACACATCGTTGGCCCAACGATGGAGAATGGTTGGGATGGTTAGAAGTGGTTGAATAATGGTTGGTTGGCAAATCCAACCATAGGATACGTTGGGCTATTGAACCAATCGTTGGGTAACCCGCGTTGGCAAATTCAACCATAGCAGACGTTGGGCCTTCAAAAGCTATTGTTGGGAAATCATATTATATTATATTATCATTAATTATATATTAATGTTAAAGTATATATTATATTATACCGTATTAACATCATATATTATATTATTATAATTATATTAAATATATATACGGTATTTATTAATTTTCTCGTAGATTATCATATTGCATAGCAAGAATAGACACATAAATAAAAAGAACCAAATTACATTGTTCCAACTTTTATTACTCTTATTACAGTGATTTGCGAAAGTAGATTAATGTATAGAATAATTAAAGGAAAGTATATTGCCCTAGTCGTGTAGGTGTAGACTAGTGGTAATTTTTATATCTTACTCCTTCCATACACTTTCGTGAGTCAGAGTGGCCGTGGGGGTTAAAGGCGCGTGCATAGTAAGTCAAAGGTCGTAGGTTCAAGACTCGACCAGGACACAATATTTTTGCTATTAAAATCATAAAATACCCCGTAGCAGCAAACCTGCATACTCAGCGAATTTCCAATGCTTATGAATTTATTTTAATACCACATAAAGCCACATACTAAGTTTCATCAATATAAATCCATAAATAAACGATTTATGACATTTTAATTATTCTCCATAAGAATAACATGGCTGCTGAGTATGCAGGTTTGCTGAAATAAGGAAGACTAAAAATGGGCTTTTATACAAATATCAATATAACTCAACTAGTTAAAGCCACATACCAAGTTCTATTAATTTATGTTCATAATTAAAGGAGATAACACGTTAATTATTCTCCATAAGAATAACATGGGGCTGAGTATACAGGTTTGCTGCTACGGGAACTATCGGGCAAAAAATGGGTTTTTGTGCAAATATCAATAGACCACAATGAAATGAAGCAATATACGAAGGAAAAGTCAAGATAAGTTGATAAATAAGCGAGATATGCAATTTTTATTATCCTCCATAAGAATAACATTGTACAACGTACTGTGTTTAGCACTTTCAATATCGCAGTAACCAAATTGACGTAGAGCAATGATTAAAACATCAAATTGTGCGTCTTTTTAAGCTGATTCAAATGGGAACAAATAAAATTTTACTTTTTCAAAAATTGTATTAAAAAACTCAAAAAACCCAATTTTGGAGTACAAAATCCCCCCAAAATACCCGTTCGGATAGGTCGATCCGTCTGGTTTTCGAACTTAAAGTCATAAATGCTGCTTTACATGTTTGTACCAAATTTCATCAAAATCGGACCTTTTTTACGAGAGTTATCGCACCCACAGACACACACACACATATATATATATACAGTTTCCAACGAATGGTGTTTTTGGGGTCTGGGGACCTCAAAACGAAAAGTTATCATGGTCCCGGGCGTAGGTCTTACCATGCCGACTACGGTAATAGCTTCTTCCCTATAGGGGAAATTCGCTAAAAATTATATTATTGATATACTAAGCCAGTTTAATTGGAAATCGTGTGTTTTTTATAAAAAATAACCATTTAAATAAAAAAATTATAAACTGTTGGCATTTGGTTGGATATTTGTTGGCATTGTTGGCATTTGGTTGGCAAATACAACGTTGGCCTAACGGTGCGCCAACGGACATTTCTTACCGTTGGCCAACGAACTATGCCAACCATTTCCCAACGTTGGCCCAACGATTTGTGCTACTAGGGTTATTATTCAATGAGCTCTATGTTATATCTGGAGTCACCACTCTATGTTAGAAAAGCGTGCTGCTGCATTTTTGGTCGTTATGTTGGCCAATGTGTTTTACTGATGCATTGCGGATTGTGGGAGTTTTTGATAGTTTGGTGGTATAGTCATTTTATTCCCCATTTAAATCAATGTAAATTTAGTGATTTTTCAAAACCATTATCATTTTTTTAAAGTAGATTACAAGTTGAAACTTGTTGTTAAACTGAACTTTGGAATCTTGCGAATTTGTTTAAATAAAAAGGAACCAATCATCTTGAAGCTAAGTAATGATATAGGTAACATGAACATAGTCTTGTTTCTAGGTTTAAGGTAGTTGGTTAATGATATTGAAAAACGGGCACTTGGCTGGTTAATTGAATTATTCATTTTACTTACATATCAACATAATAACATTAATAAATAACGGATGATTCCAACATTAAATTCAAAACCAATGTCAACGTTAACTGTTGAAAGTAAACACTATAATAGTAGATAACCGGTTGGCGACTTTTAATTTTGACAGCGTCCACCCAATGAATTGTGATTGGTCCAGCTAACCCCAAGGTGACCAATCGTGGCAGATTTGTCATGTGGCAGATTGGCACATGTTCTTTGTTTGTGTCATGTGGCAGATTTTCTTTCTCGACACTTTGATAAAGAGATGGACTTGAATAAAAATGTAAATATTTTACTGAGGAGTACAGGTGGTAAGAGACTGTTTGTAAATAAGACTATAAATAGTATTTCAGAACCGGAAATAGTGTGCAATTTAAATAATTTTCCTGTGGCCTATAGTGACATTAGTGAAATGCAAAAACAGGATCCAGAACTTTTAAAGGTGATTGACAGTATTAAAAATTGCACAAACAAAGGTAACTTTGTGATGCAAGGTAGTGTTTTGTGTTATGTGAGTTCCAGCGATAGTTCCAGAAAAGTGTACCTGCCCGAGTCACTTTTGGAAATGGTCTATAAATATTTCCACGAGGAGTTCACAGGCTGTCACCAGGAAGTCTACAAGACATTGAGGAGGGCAACACAACACTTTTACCATCCCAAACTGGCGCCATACATCCGGGAGAGAATTAAGAGGTGTGAACAATGTCTGAGCACCAAAGCACCCGCTCGTTACCTGCACGGTCCGCTCATCAGTGACACAAGTGACAAGCCGATGGACCGAATATACACCGACCTGATGGGGCCGATAAACCGCTCGGTAAGTGGAAACTGTTATTTAATGATTGCTGTTGACCACTGTACAAAGTATGTATGGGTGAATGCGATTAGAAGGGCCACATCGCAGAACATAATTCAAGTGTTCCAGAACTGTATTTTTAAAAATTTTTCATTATGCAAAGAAATAATGACAGACAATGCAAGTTATTACAGGAGTGGGGAGTTCAGGTCCTTTTTATTTAATTTGACAATAAAACATAAAACAACTGTTCCTTATCACCCACAAGCAAATTTGAGTGAACGTTATTTGCGGAATATAAAATCAATTTTACAAATTTATTTTAATGAAGCTAAGAACCAATGGGATAAAAACTTGAGTGAAGTCCAACAAACTTTAAATTCTGGGACAAGTGAAAGTACGAAGTTCAGCGCACATGAGTTAATGTTTACTTATGCCCACAACAATTCATTAAGTAACACCTGGGAATTAAATGATTTGACGGAAGAGGATGTAAATGCCGAAGATGTTTGTAATAAATTGAAGGAAGCAATATCCAATAATAAGAAGAGGAATGAGAGAAATAAAAGGTTGAAAGTCTACGAGGGCAGTAAAAACCGCCAATTCAAAATCGGAAGCTGGGCCTATGTGCTAAATAGGTCCAGTGAAGGTAATGAAAAGTTTATTGCTAAGTTCATTGGTCCATACAGAATCTTGTATTATTTAACTGATATGAGTTGTATACAGCAGAGTGGCGCAATCTATAGCGCTGCTTCACAGGCTATAATTTTTCTTGTGGATGTTAAGAAGTGGTGGTCATAAATAAAATAAAAGAAATGAATAAAATCTTCTTGTATTTATTTAAATGAATTAAATAAAACTTTTCTTGTCAAATAAAACAGTTCAGAATTCAAAATAAAATTTAACTTGGTTTTGCTTATCACTTCTGTCTTTCAAAATAAAACATTAACTGTTCGATCCATTTTTTTTTACGTTGACCATTGGTCTTGTGTGTGTGTCGTACGTCGCCCAACGAAACGTGAATCTCTTCAGTTTTGAAGGTACAAAGTTGTTTTAAAATTTAGAGTTTCGATTTAAATAATTGCTCCAATTTCTCATTTGTTGTTTTTCAAAAAGGGGAACAGTTAGTAAAACAATTATTTCTTTTTCAGGGTTCGAAGCGTTTCTTGGTTTCATCTTTTAATCCTTGATTTATAATTAAAGTCCAGTAATATAAAAAAAAGGATCGAACATAGCAAAGTAAAAAGCTGAACTAGACGGCCACGCTTTTGGGAAATATTTATTCAAAGAGTAGTGACTCCAGATATAACATAGAGCTCAGTGTTATTATTATTGGGTGAAGAAAGAAGTAAAAGCTTCTGCCACTCAGTGTTCCCAGAGGTACAATAATTATCGTAAAAGTACGATAATTTCATGTTCCGGTACGATATATTATAGTAAGTCACTATCTTACCATAAAAGTACGATAATTTCGATAAAAAGTATTTACCTTCTAAAATGGTGAAATATAACCAAATTTTTCAAAATCGATAGTAAACTATAGTTTATAATATTTTCCCATTTGCTCTGTCATGTTGAGAACACATTAGAATAAACGTACCAAACCAGTTGTTTCTCTATGCATAGTTAGGATACAAGCAGTGAGCTCTATATATAACTGGAGAGATTACTGTTGGTTGGATTTTCGTGCCATCATCGGCAGTATTTTCCCCCTCTACAGAACCAACAATACAACACGAACATGGCACCTTGTACATGGTGTTCGTTGTGCTATGTTGTTACTAAAGAGGATAAATATTGCTTTCTAGTGCTTCTAGCTGATTTTCTACGTCACGCTTTTTTGTCAGAAACTGCATGGCAGTAGTCTCTCCAGATGATATAGAGCTCACTGGATACAAGTTGGAGGACGCGAAGTTGCAGTGTACAGAGCCTGTAATAAATTATCAGCAGGTCTGGTAAAACCCTAAGCGATTTTATGAGCAGAAGCAAGGTCCGTCTTGGTGAGTCCACATGGTCCACATATGAGACTTATTATTGCACGTGTTCCCGTTTGAGTTAATGTGGGCGCAATTTGTTTCTTGTATCAAAATAAATGAACTGGCATTGGTTAAGTTTTAAATTTAACTAAACTAAATACACTACATGTAAGTATATTATAAGTATGCATTATTCTTCATTTTACCCTAAAATATAGGCTAGTACGATATTCTTCCCATGAAGTGCGATAATTTTTGTTTGTTGGTCCGATAGTTAGTTATAAAAATCTGGGAACACTGCCGTGCCGCTTCTGCTAAACTGGCAGACCAGAGTTGCCAATCCCTCGAGAATTACCCTTTTCGAGGGTAATTTGAACCTTCGAGGGTATTTTCAGGTATTTTTCTTAAACCGCAATAAATTAATATTTTGAAACGCTCATTTTTAACGTTTATTTTAACTGGAGTTTTTGGAACTAATCTTAGTTTTCACATGATGATGTCATGTTTTCTTAGCAGATAGAAATAAGTTAAATACCACAAGGTCTTAATAAATTAACTTTTAAACTTATAAATTTTAAGACTTATTTATGTTGTCTATATCCAAAATAACTTTAAACAGTGAGGCGGGATAAACTATTTTTGATAGTTAATGGTAAGTAAAACATTTTTTCCTCAGTTGTAGGCTTGATTGTAGAATAAATGTTGGCCTACGGTACCTAATCCTGTTTTGTTGTTAACCTAAACTTAATAAGTTTACTAATGGTAATTGGTAGAATGTTGAATATTAACCGTCGTATATAGGTTAATAAATTTCCTAATTACTGTTATGTTGGGAATAGTTAGATATTCTGTTAGATTTAGCTAATTATGATGAATCTTTGTCTACTTTAAAAAAAACTGAAGTATGATTGATTAGTGTAGGTTAGGATTGCTTGTTGGTACTTTAGGCCTACTTTGTGTACTGGTTTCTAGTCGGGGGGGCAATTCTTGAGGCTGTCGAGTAAGTGAGTAGCGAGTCGCAACTCGATCCGCAACTCACCGCCTTTTGTCAGTTCTTGAACATACATCGATTTCGCCACTGTCGAGACGATTGTCGTAACGAGTTGCGATTGAGCGATATGGCAACGTTGCAAACTCCCGAAATTATCTTTCGCCAACCAATCAGAATTCTTGCCAGGGGGAAAACCTGAAAACCAAAACATCTGCGATGTTTTGTATTCAGTATTTTAGGTTATTATTATTGGTTTGCTCCAACGATTGCTCGACGTCTTGATTATGAGATTTTGAGCTTCATGACATAACCTAACATTGGGTTAACCTACAACATTACAACATCGTGAAGTGAGGTAAGTTTAATCACACAGTTTTGGCTTACATTTATCATCAGCATTACACTTGGTAGCCTAACAGTAATATTATACTGATGTTATGGGCTGTGATATGTATTTCTCACTCAAATCTTGTTGAGCTTTTAGCCCTTGTAAAATAATTGGGAATAAGTCCTTGGACAACTTTGAGTTTGTTATTAGTGCTATTGAAGTTTTCAAACGGTATGACTTCTACCATTTATAACTGTACATGTTTGGGGAAAACAATAGCCTATTATTGAGGCCGATTCAGTTCAAGTTTGTGATATTAAAAATTTGTTTAGTTTTATAGTTTTAACATTGAAAGGTTGGAGCTATTTTGACTAGGCCGCTAGGCCTATTATTAATTACATTTTACACTGCCTGTTTACTCATTTTATGGTTAAGCTTAATTCAAAACTAGGCCTACATCAACTTGAAGCTTGTTATTGAGCTATCAGTACAGTTGTGGCTCCTAATCAATTGGGTTTGATATATAATTCCTTTTTGCAACATTGTATCCGCCTATTTATCACATTGTGTCTGTCAGCGTGCTGAAGCTGTTAACCCTAGTGTGCAGGCTCAGAGTAAATGTTCTCCCGAGGCGTAGGCTATTCTCAAATTGTGTGAAAGTACACAAGGGCTACTAAGAGCGTATTTCTCCCTTTCAGTAACTTCAAACTGGGGTTCACTTTCCTTTAGTTTTTGTATGAAGTCAGAGCTGCGTTGATTTTGAAACAATGACCCCGCGCCACCTCTTATGCTTCATTAAAGTATGATATTAGCGCTTAAGATTATTTTGTGTATTAGGCTAGATAATTAATTAGTGCTAGGAATTGAAAATTGTTTTATTTTGTGAGTAGGTACAATACGAAATATTTATATATTGCTTGCTCTAATTTAAGTTTATTTTTATAAAGGCGGGTTTCAGGCATTTTTGTAAATCATAATTCAAATTTAAAGGACAAATAGGCCCTATCAAATTAAATATTGTAGGTATACCTGTTGACACAAATTTAATTTATTTTATCTAAAATTCATGTTGCCTCCTCCAGTATTGTGTTGTGACTGTCAGACTATTCTGATTTTTATCTACGGTATTTGTACTGCATTTACTACCATATGGTTACAGGGTCTGTTGCCTTTGACCACTATGTCAATGAGTCACACAATTATTTGCATCTCTCATGTGCGCTACCAAAAACTAAGTGGAAGTCTTTAAATTGTGCCTAGCAAAATTGATATTAAAGAGTGAATGAAGTGAGAAAATTTTCTTAACTATAATTTAGTGGTACCTATTACTAACATCTAATTGAATTTTCAGTATCTCTTGAAACAGATAGATGGCACTTATTTTTTTGTATACCAACCTTAAAATCTGATAACTACAGAAACTCTGACTTTCAGGGATGCATAGATGAGCATAGCCCAAAACTTAAAAAAGATAATTGCGGGCCAGTTTACAAAGTCTTTTTCTAATGAACTTGGGCATAAGTACCAGTAAGTTAAAGCTATGTTTTTGTGCCTCCTAATTAGAGGTTTTACAAAACAATAGTGTTATATTTGGATTTCCCTTATTAAAAATAATTCAAATGTCATTTTAGCATTCATTATAATTTTGAAACTTTTTAGAGATGTTTACTATGCATTAAAGATAATTTATATAGACTGATCAAATTGGTATATGTTTCAGGTTTAATTTTCTCAAAGTTTGGCGGGCGAAATATGGGGTGTTGTGTGAGGGACCTTATGTGACGAATTCTGGCAGAAGTGGTAGCAGTCCTCTCCAATGACAATGACAAGTTGTTTGTGCATATGCTGTGATTTATGTAATTGCATAAGATATTATTTTGAGAACTTATAGCTTCTTATCTATCAGTGTCACAAATCTTTTTCAATTAGAAATAAAAAGCACTAACTTTATATGTGTATTTTGTAATACAATCATGTTACGCTTTCACCTTGTGTCATTATTTATCCTCTAAACTGTATAATTTAGGCAATATTCATGGTTTCTTCAGATGCGTAATACCCGTTAATGTACATTTTTGCAAGTAGATTAGTTAGTATTTTTTTTAGTAAAATATTCTATTACTCAAATTTATTTACAAAAATAATTATACACAAAGATAATTATGTTCGTGATATTCTTTGAATATATCTTTGAGAAACTCCTTAGAATATTACACACAAATTAAAAGTATGTTCTAAGGATGTTCCTTGAACTTCATTGATTCTTCATCGAATGTTCTATAAACAGTCAAGAATATTAGAATGTTCACGAGGATCATACACAGAACATCGAAAAAGATCATTCTACTCCGTTTCAGATTTGGGACATAGGTTTATTCTGGGTATAACAAATTGACAAACATGCACATTTTGGGATTATCTTAGAATATTCCGAATGTGCGAGCGGAATTTTACTGGAACATTCCTAGAATAATCTTGTGCTGTTGGGCTTCACCATTGTGACAGATGGTGGGCCAAATCGGCCTACAAATTAAACTCAGGGGCATGCAATGAAGGAAGTAAAGATATCATTGTTCAGTAATATTGTCTGTTGTTTTTATAATATGTCTACATATTCATTTATCAGAGAACTAAATTGTTGTTAATTATTTTAATAGTCAAGGGATATATTTTGTATGTCTAAATGGAGCTGAAAAAATAGGGGAATTGAAAACGGGAACTGATAAAAGGGATTAGGGGTTTTATCCCGACATTTTAAATTCTAATAATCTTTTTGCAAATGGTTATAGGATCTCGGAGGAATTGTAAATTCTAGTAAACGAATCATAGAGACGACCACCAGACATATACCAGACTTGCCACCATAATATGGTTCTAGGTATAGTCTGGTTATAGGCCTATGGTATAGGTTAGGCCAGTTTTCTTCAGATTCACAGTGTTCTTTTTATAGTTTGTATAGTTATTCAATATAATACATATATTTTATATAACATTATAATATATCGAATAACTATACAACTTATAAAAAGAACACTGATTCTGAAGAAAACTGGCCTAACCTATACCATAGGCCTATAACCAGACTATACCTAGAACCTTTTATGTTTTTTCCCCATAAATTGGTGAAATTATCGCATATACATTAGTAAGTTATTAATCATGTCTTAGTAAAATCTTCAAGTTGTATTATTAAATAATACGTTGTGATTATAAAAAATATTGTTATCTACATTCAGAGGGTATAAACTATTTATTTCTGAAGGTTCGCAATAAATAATAAGTTAGTCTTTATTTTGGTGTATTGCTCACTCCTTAACCACATCTTTTCCTTGTGGTACATGGAAAAATATAATATTAATCAGCGAAAGGATACGAGCTGTCTTTTCAAGGCTATATATAAGGCCACACTAATGGATGGCAAATTGAAAAAAGTCAGTTATAAGTATGGGTGAAATATTTTAGTGTTTAGTTAGGAATAAAAGTTCAATGGTTTATTCAGTCTAAATAATTTAATGAATTTATTATTCTTCAATTCCCAAGGATTTTAGCGCACATTGAATTTAACTTGAGCACCATATTCATCATTATCTATGCCAAATATTTCCCCAAAGAAATACCTTGGCCCAAAAGGAAACTCATCAATTCTTTGCTGATGTTTTAACGAATAAACCTATCTAAATATTATTTGTATATCTACTATCGCTCCAAACACTTGCGTTTCCTCAGGTTTTAATTAACTATTCTTAGGGAAATAATAAACTAATGACTAATAATAATAGAATTTAAAAGACTGGCGCCAAAAGATGCAGACGATACGGTAAGAGGATAGAGGAAGAATAACGAGTATCAAGAAATAAGTATGAAGAAGAAAAAGAGTTGCGACTTCCATCAGTCGTACTCGATAGCCACTCACTTTGTTAATTCTTGAAGTATGATTTGCGGTAACGGATACGTATCGAGTAGCGAGTTACCAATTTCAAGAGTTGAAGTTGTCGTGTGAGTTGGAAATCTGGCAACGCTGCAACATCTGTGACTTATAATTTTACAATGGTTTCGCTCCTTGTAAATTAAATTTATACAATTTATAATTTATGTTATGTTTGTGTTTACATTTTGTAGTTTGACTAAAATAATTTCACTAGTTTGACTCAGATAATTTCACTAAAAACTCCACATTTCTGTCTACCAATCAGTTTAACTCTACAAAAATATCATTTTGGCGTTTTAATTCTTGTTTTACGTCCAACCGTTGCTGTGATATTCAAAGTGCTAAACACAGTACGTTGTCCAATGTTATCCTTATGGAGAATGAATAAAATGTTATATTTTGATTATTTATGTATGTATATTGTTGAAACTTGGTATGTGGCTTCAACTAGTTGTGGTATATTGATATTAGCACAAAAAAAGGTTTTCGTTGATTTTTCCCGGTAGCAGCAAACCTGCATACTCGGCCCCAATGTTATTCATATGGAGAATAAGTAAAGCTTTATTTCCCTTAGTTATGGATAAAACTTGGTATGTAGCTTCACCTGGTTGAGTTATATTGATAATTGCAAAAAAACACATTTCTTATCTTCCTTGTTGCAGCAAACCTGCGTACTCAATGGTAATGTTATTCTTATGGAGAATAAATAAAATGCTTTATATTACTTATTAATGAATGTATTTTTGTGAAACTTGGTAAGTGGCTCTAGGTAGTAGTGATACCCATATATATGCATTGGAAATTCGCTGAGTACGCAGGTTTGCTGCGACGGGGGTATTTTAAATTGTTACAACATACCGGTACCCAATAATTAGGATGTTGTTTGTAAAATTACCTACTGTCTAATTTTATAAAACATTGTCTGTTTCCATTTACTTTTATTTTGTTATTGCTTCACACTTAAACGTTATAAAAAAATGCTGTGACCTCTAACAGTCCTTACGAGAGTGTTGGAGGCTTTTCACAGGAGTCTGTTCAACCTCACCTTTTTTGCCTTTGGTGGACCTTCCCTTGCACGTGTTACGCTCCATGCTGAGTAGCCTACTTCAAATTAACAACATTTATTATTGTAATTTTGATTAAAAGCTCTAGGCCAATTAGTTTACAAAGATCCAAGTAGCCAATAGCTGAAGAATTTTTTACATTTTCATGTATGTTATATTCAGTTTCTTTACATATGTAAACCCAAGCAATTTTAATATAAAAGTTCCACAGAAGTTGCCTTTTACACAAGGACTAAGAAGGATCACTTTGGCAGTATCATTGTATTAAAATCACAGCCTCTTTTTTTCTCAAGAGCTTAAAACTTTAATTATTTAACATCACCTTAGACTGAAAAAGACATTACGTATGGGTTTAGAGCAATTTTTATTGGACTGTGTAATTTATCTGAGGACTTTCAACATGTCAAGATTTCTCTAGACATCCGCTTAGTGATTGTCCGTTGATAATGGTAAGTAAATTGTCTTGGATAATGCAATGAGCGTCCACTATCAATTTGTGGTTTTAGAGTTTACATATACAATTTGCCATTTGAGGCCACCCTACATATCTTAAGTAGGATCTTTTGATATGGGTACCTATCTTACCTATATTGGCTGACAGGCCTAACACTCATACTCTAAGTGTAATATCGCTTTACTCATGCACTTAGAACATATAGTATAATGAACTTAGGAATGGATTGAATTAAGGGTTTGGGGAAATATGACATGGAATCTTCAGAGCAAAAGTTTGTATTTAAATTAGAAATAATTATTTTTTAAATAGACTACATTTTTTAACATGCATTTCTCTTGTGGGAATTAAGTTTTGGTTATCTGGTACATAGGCCTAAGACCATAAAATACACAGTTCTTGTGGGGTTTGTTTCTCATTGTGATCTTACGCTAAAATGTATTTCACTAATGCTACACAGCTTAGGTAGCCATACATCAATCCTTTAGAGTGAAACATCTATGTCACTTTACAATAATTAACATTACAATAATTAAAATGTAAATAAAAAATAATAAAAAATCAGTCGTCTACTATTTAATTTTATTAACTTTTCATTTTAGATAAAAACTAATTCACATTTTTCAACTGATGATATTGAAATATATAACCTCAGTCTTGAGTAACAACAAACATGCGAAACATAACCTTCACATGTAAACAAACAATAATAATAGCAGAATGACAGTATAAAATCGAAATGGCTGCAGTTGAAAGAATAATTTTATTTTGAAAAATATAAGGGGACATTATCGATTACGTTTTACCTTAAGTTTCTCTATGTTTTCAAGATAACCTCTCTGAATTCCGCTCACTCGATAGGTTTACTCGTCATCAAAAGACATGCCGAGTGATTTCTGTCGAGTAACGAGAGGATTTCGACAGTTCAGTCGCTACTCGAAAGATTCAAGAATAATGTTTTGCGGAATTACTGGTGACTCGCTAATCAACTCGCTCAGTCGCAAGCCGACTCGCAAGAGACAACAATGAAAATTGGTAAATGCAGTCGCAAGCGATCTCGTCACGTCAGGTTCAAGAATAGGTAGGTGACGGAATTGGTTGCGACTCGCTACTCGACAGCCTCAAGAATTGCCCCCCCGGTGCGGCACACGGGAGACATTTCAGGAGCCGTGTGACTTCACCGATGAACACAAAAACAGATGAAGCGAAGCCCTATGACATTACACGTACTGTAGCTAGAGTCTGCTACTCAACTGTCAGTTGAAGAGTCGTCCGCTCTGTTATGTTAACAACTTTACGTCTATAAATCGACTTAAAGGAATGTTTATGTATTGACTATCATAAATTAACCTAAAAAATATGCCAGTAACTGGCCTTAAATACGAATTTACATACTAATAATAATTCTGTCTGTCAAATAAATAAGAACAAAAAGTGTTTGTTTCTCTGGGCTTTGAAAACAAATTATATAGTCCTATCTATAATTTAAAAATGTAAGATACTGCAAATTTTACATAATGTTTCAACCTAATCGGAAACAGTTATTTTTCTTCTACTTACAATTAATTGGAAACATTATAATTCTATTTTTACTCAATGTGGTAGATTAGGTTCACTCATTTTATTTCTTGTGTGTAATTACACAAATTGTAAAGAATTTTTAGTAGATAGGCCAAACATAGTATAGCCTATGTGAATAAAGAAAGTTCCTCTTCAGTTTGGCGTAATGAGTAAAAACATTTGGTTATATTAAGTTAATTGTTTGCTTGTAGCTATAAATAAGAGATCACAATTTGAAAATTTAAATTTTACTACTAAGAAAATTTAATAAACTTTCTCCTTAATTGGACACTAAAGTTGACCTCGATTGGTTGACTTAATTATAAAAGACGAATAAATAGTGAAACATATCACGCAATATGTTAATAACTATGGAAAACCTGCCGAACATAATTTTTACTAGGGCTTTATTAATTAATTTGGTTAAACTAGATATGGTTGCTGGCCAGATTGGATTACTGTCCATTAGATTGGATAGCGTTGAGGATGAAAGTAACGTGTTTGACTGTGCAAAAAGCAAAAGTGGTACAAAGTTGATCTGTTAATGCTAAAGGGTTGATTTCAGTAATGAGTACGGTAACTTAGTGTTGTTTTGATTGTAAAATTAGTGAAAAAACCGTATCAACTGCTGCCCCGCAGAGCGCTGACAATCGGGTGATGTAATACTTAGGACTTAAGACAGCAATAAGAATGTGGTTACAAGTACAAATATTGAACATATGATGAGATGATGATGATCTTGGATCTTGAATAACTTAGATGTCGGCAAAAGCTGTTCTGGCGCTAGTGGCGGCGGGCGATAAGGGAACGAAGTGACTTTGTACACGTCCAATGTAAGGGCAAATTCACTTCGCTACCGCTTAGGTTAGGTTACGTTAGGTTAGGTTAGGAGGTTTTCTGGCTCTCAATTTGTTTGAAAAAGCACAGGAAAAGTAACGTACGGTGCATAATTTAGAACGGACGTGAACAGTAGCATCTCACGTCGGACGTGTACGTAGCCTCTGCCATAAGCGAACCTCACCGATGACGCGTTTTAGTGACGTCACACGGCTCCTGAAATGTCTCCCGTGTGCCGCACCGATTTCTAGTCTATTGTAATCAGTTTCCATTAAAATGTGTCCATTTTCAAGTTTTAACACTTTTTAACATTTTCTCTGAATTTAACCTTGATTTTATAAAGTAATCGAAATTACAGTTTTTATGTATACATTAGGCAACATTTTTATTTTACATAGTATGGTAAACTGCGACGCTGCCGCCTCATACTTGGAATTCAAGGGTATTCGAGGGTAATTTTGACAAGGAGTGAGGGTAATTTCGTAATTTGTCAAAAATTGATTGGCAACCTTGCTATAGACATAGACTAAAGACTGCAACGTCTGCAACTAGTGCAACTGCTAGTGCACTTAGTGTACCCGTTACTGTTTGTCCAGGTTAGTTTAAGGTTATATGAAAAATAAGGGTTGTCAATTATTTCAGATTCCAGAACTTATTTCTTAAGGTAGGTCTGATACTATTAGCTAGCCAACCTAAGGAAGGGGTAACTTATTCCACACATAAGTTATAAGTTGGTACCGTACATTGAGAAAGAGTTCTGGGTCACAGTTGTTTTTCATCCAGATTTCTGAAGGAAATTCTAATTTGTGAGTGTTTATGAAAAGCGAATTCCTGTTAGGGTTTGGAGTTTCAGCTTAAGTTGTGCGCTATAAATTTGTAGAGAATGAGTAATAATCAATATTCAGCTGGTTTTCATTTATTGAACATAAGGTAAGCTAGCCTATTGTCCTCTTGAACCTAGATGGTAGACACTTGAGATTGAAGTCAGTTTATTCATTATGGTAACATTTTTAACCAGTAGGGTTAAATCTGCCGTATGCTGAAGGTATCTACAGAAAGCAGGTGAATGTACTTTAACCCTTTGAGTGCCACGCAACGATATATTGTTGTGCACGGAACATCCGAAAAATACTTCACAACGATATGTCGTCGGTGGTCTTACCGAAAAATACATTGCAACGATATATCGTTGTTATGGAAAATTTTTCTTACGTCATTACTTTTTATTATTTCTTACAGGTGATTTCCAGGATAGTTTCTAGCTCTATAAATCTAGTAGTTATTTGGTGAAAATCTTATATTTGAACAATGTTTATTTATCTGAAAAAAATATAAAAAATTTCCCGCATGTATAATATGTACCTATTAAAATTTTTTATTTTGTATTTTTTAGATATTATATATGTGCATATAAGTTACTGTACTTGCTTTATGATGTTGTTGTTAGTATAGAATTATAAGCGTAAGTTTAGATGCATTAGCCTATAGGTTATTAAACATGGTGTCTAAGTACGAATCGCATATAATAAATGATCCCGGGTGCTGAACCACACTCGCATGACAGAACTTGACCATAGGGCCTATCTTAATTTACTGCCAGTAAGGCTTACACACTAATATTTTATTTTACCAACCCTAGGAATACTTCAAGGGTTTTAAAAATAAATTTGGCCTTAACTCATTTCAATCCACGATTCTAGTATTTGGGTTATCATGATGCTAATAAAAAATATATAATTTATTTACCGTACATAGCCTATATAATAATCAGCAACAAGCTTAACACATTCACTGTGTTAATCGTGTTTATTCTTGATAATTGCATTTGTTTCCTTGTTAGGCAACCGTCAGAATTCCGGCGCACCGCACTCAGTGGCGGATTTAGGGGGGGGCTATAGGGGCTGTAGCCCAGGGCGGCAAGTATTTAGGGGCGGCAAATTTACAGAAAATTAGTAAGTTGTTTAGAGTCAAAGTCAAAAGTCAAAGTCAAAATTCTTTATTGTCGTAAGCAAAATGAAATGCGATGACAAAAGTCGGTAATATGTACATGGAATTATAAAAATGTTTGACGATATGTACAATACTAAACTTACAACACAAACTTATAACTAAACAATTGAGTCATCGTTTAAAAATAAATGTACATTGTAATATTCTTTAACAACTAAAAATTCTTTCACGCTTTTCCTGAATATTTTAAAATCATTTAACAATCTAAACTTATTTGGAAGGCTATTGTACATCTTTATTTCTGAATACAAAACTTGCTTCTGAAAAAATTTGGTAGGATTGCCAGGCGGTTGATAGGGCGATCAAAGAAATGTTGAAACGGGGAACATTTTGACGAAAACTTATGACAATGACGGTGTGCCGCCCTTTTAAAGGTAAAGGTAAAAATCAGAGACTAATGTATTACGCCGACAGTCCCTCACACTGCAGTTCCTCAAAAAAGTCATAATGCATTTGTCATTCATCCGTACTAGCGACAAGACGATTACGCTACAGAGAAAGGGTGGCAAGCCACGAACTACATCAGGCCTACTCCACTGTGACTACGTTCAACTCACGGACTTTAAGTTTACCTGTACATTCGCATAGCATTAAAATTATTTTGTACACAATATCAATAATGACTAATGCACACGGCTGAGAAATGTTGCATACATAGAATTTTAGATGACAATAACAAAATTTAGACTACAATGATATTGTCGATTCATTTTAAAACTCAAGGCAACAAAGAATAAAGTTATTTCAGCTGTCTTATACTTACCATCAAAGGGTACCTCACATAATTGTTCATTCTGGAGGTAATTTTTTTAAACAAAACATGTGACCAAAGACAAATAAAGACTAACATAATTTGTGAAGAGAGGATTTTATTGGTTGTTGCCATGGGAGCATAGTTGACAGAGGGTCAAAATGGTGGTCAGCATGTAGGCTGCAGTTTTTTACTCCAGGCGAGACCTCTATAAAGATTTTTTGGGTGGGGCGGTGTCGAAATCTCCATATTTCATTAAATGAAAAATTGTGATATTTGAAGTCTTTAAATTAATATCTTGTCGCATTTTAGGCGAATCATGATGTTAAACTTAACTTGACATATTTTGTATATCATTTTATTGCTTATCTCGAAGCAAAGTTATGATTTGAGTTAATTGAAAATTCCCTTTTAATATGGCTTTGGAAATAGTGTTGAAAACAAGCCGCCTTGTACATCGAATGACACCGTCCCACCAAAAATTTGACACCACAACAGGACAAAATACCAAATATGACGGCACGCTTTTGAAGGTAACTTGACAGAGAGTATATAGTGACTTCTGTAGGTATTATATTTTAATTCATTTGATCTACAACATCATGGAGGTAATTCTAGAAGAAGTATGTGTAGAGTTTATTAAGATTAGGCCTACATCAATTAATTTTATATTTTGACCGTCTAAAACATATAAACAATTCTTTGTATAAAAGTATAAATTACAAAATGACTGAAAAACTGTATTGAGCGCTAATTCAGGGTTAAAATAGTCAGAATTTTTAGGCTAATGGTCCGAACTACGAATTTTAGGCTACAGTGTCATCATATCTTATTTAGGCCTATAGGTTATTTATTATAATTTTCAGTAGTCAATGCGTTGGTGTGAAAATTAATGTTTTGATGTTTCGATGAATCCATTCTTATAGATGTTAGGTCTTTGTTGAAGGATTTTCTCGTTATTAAAAGTAGCACTGCTTCACTGCTGTTAACAACAACATTTGTCTCTAAGTCTGATTTTCTTTGAGTAGGCTATATTGAATATTAAACTGTGGTCAATGTGAATCAAGTCAATTATACATTATTTTACTGTTTTTTTTTCAACCAGGAAATAACACCAATTCTTAACTTATTCATTCAGTTAATTCGTAACTTCTTTAGATACTGTCATAAGATAACCAAACAAGATATATAACATGTGGGTAAACTTGGGTGGCGAAAAGGACAAATAGTGACAGTGGTTATAGTGAAATAGTTATAGTTTGGGGGGGAGAGGGCGGCAAATTTCCTAATAGCCCTTAGGCGGCAACTGCTTAAATCCGCCACTGACCGCACTGAACGCGTTAACAGTTCAGTAATAATGTACAATTAGCCTACTGTGATACCAAAGAAGGAATAGTAAGGCCTGGTTTCCACGCTGAGAAGTAGCTTGCACGGAAGTTGTTAAGTTACTGCTGACTTGCACTTGTCTAGGGCCTTTTAAACGTCTTCTCTACTGTATAGATGAGAAGTGAGGGTTTATGATATCAGTACTCCTGTATACTGATATCATAGTGTTGTATTCGTCGGTGTAAAAAAGCGACAGCTACTTCGCACGGCGAGTCAGCTACTGTCACTGTACAATTATCGCATCATTAACTCGCGCATTCCCTTTACATGGGGCGTAGTTACTGGCACTGGCTACTGACAACTCTACTTGGCACCGTGGAGATCAGACCTAAGAAGTTAACACTTTCGGTGCGGGCCAGTCACTGGTGATCATTTAATTAACATGGAATCAAATGGTAATTAATATGCTTAAACATGTTTGCCGCACCCAACGCGTTAATAGGTACCTATGTTGCAATTTTTCCTAAGATCACTAAACATTTATTGAACTGATTTTCCAGAGAATTGAGAACTTGAGCGCGAGTATGGCTCCTGCATCCTGAGAAGCTGAAACTAGTTCCTTCATAATTTAAATGGTGTAGGACCTATACTTATAGGTTGCCATTGCAACATGGTCGACATGAAGTATGAAAATATTATTGTGAACCATGACAGGGGTAAGTTCAATTTATCTCTTAGACGATGGTGTAAGATAAAGAGTTGGTTGTTTATTTTTAAATAATGTTTAGTTCGAGGAACAAAATAATACCTAAATTTAAAACTATTTGAAGGGCAAATGCTAATGCAGGAACTAGCTTTAACTTATAGTCCTGATTTTTATCTGAAATGTGTTTCCTTTTCTAAGCAGAGGCTTGCGTTATAAATCTTAGTAGGATTGTAAAGCGAGCATTAAAGTTATATGACATAAATTAAAAAAGCAGCAATGAAGGATAACTTGTAAACTGTCTCCTTGCTAAATGTGGGGTTGCCCTATATCTCGCTATTTCAAGCTTTTGAGGGTGTCCCGTTGGTTTCTGAAAGTACCATTGGCAACAAATGGGAAATAGACAAAACATAAATGCATTTGGCCTCACAACTCTGTTCCTCCTTGTCATTACAGGCTATAGGCCTATTACTAAAAAAAGATTAGAGCCACAGTCCTACAAATCATCTCATCGTCCCATTTTGATCATTACGTTTATGGCCACTCTATCTAGATGGCAGATTACAAAGTTTTGCACACTGTTATTTTTTTTTTCCTTTTGATAGTCTGAAGTATGTAGATTACCCAAAAAGACTATTTTACCAAATACAACTGCTACTATTTGGTAGATTGGTCGTGACTATTGTAAATTATTAAGTAGGATACAGTTGTCCATAAAATAACTGGGATTTCAGTGGCCTGTCAAAAGTTTTATTTGGGCTTTAAAAATCTGTAAATAGCACCAAATTCCTCAACTCAAGCTGTTTTATCTTATACAGTACTTACAAATGATATCCTTCAACAATATGGTGCAGTCCTGAATTTTAAACACTTTGTGTGTGAAGCCCTGGCAGAGTAATTCCCTAGCAGTTTATAAAGGTTAATATTTGAATATTTAGTAACATTTTGTTGTCAGTGTTTCCGCAAATATTTGCCAGAGTTAATATTATTGCGTGAGAAAATTGTATCACTAGCCCATTTTTTAGGATAAGGGCCTAAATTTATTTAGCTCGTGATCCTTGCTGCAAGCTTAGTATTTTATTACACGTTGTGGGTTTACAACGGATTGGCTTGTAATTTTCTTTAGGTGTTTGGAAGTGAGAGATTTAATTTTAATCCCTGTACAATTTATAACACTTGGATAAGCAGGGGAGGCCCTATAGCTTGGCCGCCAAGGAATCCCAATCTCTCACCTTTGGTTTTTTTCTTGTGGGGCTATACACAAACTATGAAGGATCACAGAGAAGTAATATACAGAGATAAGATCCTTATGGAAAAGCTGTTGCGGGGTCAAATTAGTAACATATTTTGCCGTACTGTGGCGTATGCGTCGACAAATCTGGGTTTTAGTCGCTATCTTTGCGGGAGGGGAGGTAGGGGGTCTTATCTTGGCCCCACTCACCATCATGTGTACTATAAAGTAAACACCATCTGGGCTGGATGATCTCGACCTGACCCAGCGATAGGCTACTGTTACTGCTTTTGCATGGAATAAGAATGTAAAACCAAACGATCCGGCTTGAATTGCATTTACAGCCAAGTTAAAGTCTAAGGGCTTTATGTAAATTAAATATCAAGTATATTCCTTAATTTTGTACTATAAATTTAACATAAATATTAGATGTAAAAAATAAAACCTAAATTTTAATGTCATTCTGCCTTATTTCAGACTATATTATTGATTTTTTGTAAAATAACATTTTATATTGCCCGATTTCGAAATAAAGTGACTGGTGGAGTGGCTGCGTGGCAACTGAAAATTCTGTTTCATAACCTCGTGGAAACGTAAAATACGTGGTTAAAAATTTCCAATAAACGTCATTTAACAGGGTCCCCACCCAACTGTGAAAACCGTGAAACCTTGAATAAACCATGAATTTTGTATACCGTGAAAAAACCTGGAATAAGCCGTGAATTTCTATATCAAGCCTTAAAAGTACATAAAACTTTAAAAACAATAAAAAATATCTTATCAGAAAATATCTCATTTGTTTTCAGATAGGGAAATGTAAACAACATAATTATTTAGTACGTTGTTAATACGGTGAATACCGCGTCGTCTGCCTTCTTGCAGATTGCAGCTGTGCGGATGATTTAGGACTGGTTCTGGTTTCCATGGTGCAAAGGAACTCGGGTCGACTCGGGCAACAGTTGTTAAGTTGCTGGTGTTTTTTTAACCCTCAACTGACTGCTGACTGGCACTTGTGTAAGACCGTTTATAAGTATTCTTTACTGTATGTCAGTTGTCTATTGTTTTGTATTAGTCGGTGTAAACAAGCGACAGTAGACAGCTACTGTAACTAGACTGTAACTATACAACTGTCACGTCAGTAACTCGCCCATTCCGTTTACACGGTGCGTAGTCAGCATTGCCAATTCGAGGGAAATTACCCTTGTCGGTGATAATTTTGAACTTTGAGGGTAAAAAGGGGTAATTTGACTAAAGCCTTTAAAAATATACAAATTTATATTATAATCTGTTATATACTTCTTATTACATTCATTGTTGTTTATTTATGATTAAATTTGATTAAATAAATACTACATTTCTCTACTTTATCGACCCTTCTGATTTTCGTTACTCTGACGAATACTCACGAACTCCATAACAGAAATGAAGCTTGAGTAAGGATTACATGTAGCGTGAACGACTCATGTTAAAAATGTGGAAGAGCCACGAGTGCCAGGACGACAAGAAGTCCGCTAAGTTGCAGTAATGTTTCCAAGTTTTAATGTCAACCAGACAATAAATAATGAAAATAGAAAATGGGGATTATTGTCACTTTTCTCCGCCTACCTAATCAATCCTAGCAGTTGATAGACTGAAAGATAGACAGCGTTAGCTGTTTTATAATTGGTGTTTATGGCTGTAAACAAAATTTCATCAGCTGTTAGTCATTTATATACTGTTATTTGCTAAGCAGTCAAATAAATTCTGAGAAAAATCTGTTATATCTGGCATGACAAAATTGAGACAAAAAACTGGCTAGCGTGTGCAACTTCTATTTTCATTCTTTATTCTAAACTTTAACATTAATTATACATCAGTGACATTTATAGGCGGCTCCCTCAAACCTATAAAATTTCAAGCACATTTCTTTTTTTTCATTAGCACTCTTTACTCAATTACAGGAGTTTAGATTTTGAGGGTATTTGAGGGTAATTTTGACGAGGATCGAGGGTAATTTGGGAAAAAGTGATTGGCAACACTGAGCGAAGTAGAAATCACCAGCAACCGATGATAACCGATAAACTGATGACATGACTTACGACAACAATAAAACAATAAGAAACTCTAAAATAGTTCTTATTTTATAAAAGGTTCACTTGGGATGTATAGTATGGTTTTATGGTTCTGTTACATCGTAATTGAAATGTTGGAAAGTTTTAACAAGTATTTGACCGCTGCGCCGCGTCTGCGTTGTTGTTTTGCGACCGGTATAGGTTATGTTTTTTAAAATTTCGACCGTGAAATTGACAATTTTTAGACCTTGAAAACAGTGAAAACCCCGTGAATTTGATTTTTAAGTTTGAGTGGGAACCCTGTTTAAATAGGCAGTTATACACGTTTCTAGCACTTTTTTCAAATATTTTATATTTTATTCCGATGAGTTTGTATTGATAGTTATATTTTAAAAACCATGAATTACAATTTTAAAAGTCTCAATCCGTGTTAAAAAAATAGAACTATCAATATTAACTCTTCGGAATAAGATACAAAATATTTGAAAAATGTGCTAGAAACGTGTTTAACTGAATATTTAAATTACGTTTATTGAAAATTTCTAACCACGTGTTTTACGTTTGCACGAGGTTATGCAGTAGAATGTTCGGTCTCCGCACGGCCACTCCACCACCGGTCACTTTATTTTGATAATTAATTGGACTATAGAAAAGATAATAAATCTGATAATAAAAATGTTTACTGTAGTACCGGTACCGTACGGAAAATGTGTAATAAGTTTATAATTTATGTAGTCAAATTATTTTGTATGAATGTTTTGTTTGTACATTATTTGATTTACATAAAAATACTAGACCGTAATAATGCAGTGGTAATACCATGACAGTACAAGTATGTCCTAAATAAATAACAGTTGCCAGCTCATCATGCAGATTGTCTCAACATATCACATCATTTGATTGCTATTGGGTTGCTTATTACTAATACAATCTTTTTCTTTTATTACAGTAATAATAACTTTCTTTTGCATTTTGCTTTATGCAAAATAAAGCATCGAGGCACACGCACGATTCAAAATCATTGTTCAGAGTAGCTGGAACGAATTTAAACCAAGTAAATAACTTCATTCATTTTATTCATCGATATTCAATACTCCCTCAAACATCGGCAACCCACCACTAATTTAATTTTATGATATTAGGAGTTGTACGATCTTCCACTGATAAAAATGTCAGATCAACTCGTTAATTTCTAACAGTTTAGCCATGGCAGTGTAGTGCAAATATAGTAATTGGAAATTTAGGAATCACATGAGTGCCTTAAGGAATGTTCAAGGTGTTAATAACATCCATCGCACCTCCTGTGATTCTTATAAGTATTCAACATAAGAAGAACGTAAAAAACTATACTGTTTTTAAACTATACTATTTTAATATTATTATTTTCATATTGCTTATTTAATTGTAAACATAAATTTAAATTGTTATAAAATCCAATTATCAAAATAAAAGTGTTTTTCAAAATAATACTCTCATGGAACTGCTCTGCACTATAGGGCCAGACCAGCCCATCGATATGTATACAAACAAACTGGATAGCGCGCTGCAGTGTCTCTAAATCGGTCCGGCGGTCCGTGGCACTCCCCCCACTACCTTTGGGCCAGGAAGACAGCACAGAGCATTGAAACAGCATTACGCACGCCAATAACTTATCGTGCATTTACAGTTGGTCCACTGATATGAATATATGTTACTTAAAAAACAAAGTCTGACATTTGTAAACATATTATGTCACTGTAAATGTGTAGTTTAACATATTTAAGATTTGATAATTCAAACTTATAACATGAAAACAATTAGGAAAACAAGTATATGATAAAATGAACAAAACCAAGTTGAGTATACATCAGAAATACTTTATTAAATTACATTTTATAAAATAAATTGAAACATTCGACCTTGTCATGATTTCTTAAACTTAAACATTGCTAAATAAAATAATTTTATTTAGTTTCTGCCGTACTCCAAGCTTTGAAAGGGTAGCGGCGGTTGTTTTTCCTTTGGAATTGCTGCGGCACATGACTATAGAAAATAATGTGCCTATTAATTTTATTAATTTTATTTCATGGCTATCCTCGCCAAAATCTGTGTTTGCTTTGTGATTACGAAATACATTTCCATCAAACATCCTACACGCTAGAATAATAATTTTGGTAGTGTTAAAACCATCAAAACCCAATCTTTACATGCTACGGTTATAATATGATTGTACAACAATTTAATCATTCTAAAAACGTCTGGGGAAGCTCTTATTTATTTCCCCTTTGAACACAAAATCAGTAAAGTGAGTATATGAGCTTAAATTAGAATCATCTGTTACTAACAAACTACTACATTGATCACAATTTAGTTTTGATTCTATCTTTCTTATAACAAACCCACAAATGTAGTGCAACACGTTTTCTTTATAATAAGAGTTTTCAAGGCTACCTAAAATAACATTCATTTGTTCAATTTCATTAAACTTTGGAGTAAAATTTTGGGTGGCGTAGAAGGGGTCCAGAAAAAATTAAATTGAATAAACCAACAAAGCATGAATAAATTTTGTACAGTATATGTATAACCAATAATATTAAGTATTCATTAGAATACTATGCAATTTTGTTTAGCCCTCTACTGAAAATAATAATTCAATACCACTATAAAAAAGTCTATTTAAAGTAGCTTTAGGATTGACTGTAGGGCCCAAGTGATAGCTATCGAAAGCTTCTGTAGTGCAATGTTGTCAAATCTCAAGCAAAAAGAGATTACGCTGCATACGGTGGAAACATTTTGTGGGAATCACTTTCCTCATTTTACCAAAACAAAGGGATATACACATTAAATACCTCAGATATTTTGACAAAACATTGACAGGATTAAAATCGAACCAGACAATGTTTACATTTAACTGGTATTTGCGCATTCACTAAGATTTCCATGAGTGAATAAAAACCAACATCATTTATCTACTCCAAGCAGACGACACAAATATGGTAAACAAAACCTGTAAACAAAAAGCAATATGGCAGTGCAGGACACGTGTTTGGTTCTTATGGCTATGTTCGGACAATGCTGTCCCTTCATTCGCCGGGCGAGACGCTAACTGTTTTGTAGTTTCCTAAAGCCCCAACAGAAACTAGGGTCAATCCACTTAACATGTCAGGATGGTCATTCATGTACCATGATGAAAATCAACCGCTCAGTTTGTAATTTAACATAATAGCAACTGGGAAACTGAAATAAACCGTGGGAGCAGCAGCACACACATTGCCCACCAGTGTCTGGCGGCCACGGTCTGACCCACCGGTGGAGGGGGGAGCAATGGTCATGCCGGCTCGTTTTCCGTGCCTGCCACACCACTCAGCGCGCTATCCAGTGTGTATACATATCGATGTGCCGGCCTGACTATATTTTTGTAAACAGACAATGTTTATAATACATGATTGCTACAAGGTCCCTTTATGCCCTTGTGACTTGACCTGGAAGATTTATTTATGTTACCATTAAACCTGGTTTGAATGGGAGTTTTTCCAAATTGTTAAAGACAAGAGTCACTGATATGCCCGAGACCGAAAACGATGTTATTCTTATTATGGATAAAATTAACTTGAATAAAGTTGTTCCATTAAGTCATAATAATAGACACATCAGAAAGCTAGAACAGTTTTTATTTGATTAGTTCATTTGTTTTTCTCTAATGCTTCCACTAAACCTGCATTAAAAATATAATATGACATATATTGGAAAATATAAACTGTATTAAAAGGAAATGTTTGATAACAAGGCAATTATTACATGAATTCATTCACCAGTACTTACAATTATCTTAATATTGTTAATAGTTATATTTCTCTGTATGTTGTACTTCTCTTATACAGTATGATTGATTAATGTTAATTAATATATACTAGTGGCTTGAAGGGGACATGGCCCCTTTAACATTGCTTTAATACTCTGCCTTATCTGATTATTTACTGTCAGTTTATAAACCAAGTAGACATGTAATCACATGTTTTAATATAAACAAAGCATACGTTTTTAACCCCCATGCTTTTCTTATGAGGGGTGATTTATGTCATTTCTCGTTTGCTGGTAACTTTTTAGAAATACTGCTATTTTTCCCGAGCCCCTGGGATTAAGACCTTTAATTTAAGCCGTCTCCCATCATCCTGCAATTTGCCAAACTCCCACAATTTTGACCTAAAAATTTCGCTTACACAATTATATATAAAGATTGCTACGCAGAGATATATGATAGTCAATCACCATTGTACTATATATAAATTTGTGACGAGTGAAAATTGGGTAGTTTCTTAAGAATACGTATATTCAATGTGTAATTGTGATGCTTAAAAACTATGACAGATTCTCCAGCACTAAGTTTAATAAATACCTAATCCATTTATTCAAGAGCTCTCTGTAAAGTTAAACATCTAGCAAATACAATGGCAATACAATAACATGGTCAGTATCTGCAAATTCATTAACACCCTCATCTTTAGTTACATATGATTAAATTGAAAATATGAACGTATCCTTCGTCTTTTAGAAATTAGTTTTATTTTTCAATTGTAATAAAAAATCTCTTTTGATTGTTGGAATACCAACAGTAAAACTAATTAGTACATAGCATGCACAGTATATTAAATACTGATATAAAACATATGTTAGTTTACTTTACAAATAATTTTTACTCTCCGTGAAAACTTTTTAATACACAATTTAAAAATAAACGTTTGTATGATACGTCAAAGAACGAAAATGAACAGTCTAGTGATGAATTTAAATAGTACGAGTTGGTCTTATCAACAGCTGAGGCTGCAGCGGAGGCGACTGATAGTGACACACTTTTGGAATCTGGAGGTCTGGAGGGGAAGTGAAGCGCAGCGCTGCTCTCTCGCGGACGCTCCAGGAACTACGTCGGTGGAGGCCCGTCAGGACACAGCTGGCTCGTTGTGAACACGCTTTTAACACAACACAGATTTTACCTCTGTATATTACTTCTCTGTGGTAGGCTACACTATCAAAAGATCAAGTACCTACTCCTCTGGACAAATCTGAATCACTAGTGACAGAAGAAATGATGCGTGTTGTCTGGGGAGAAACAATCCTGCTTAGAGACAACATGAGTTGACCACATAGAACTTAACTAGTGTAAACAAAACTGTATGAAATAAGGAAGTTCAGAAAAAAAATAGTTTTCTTGTAGTAGCCCATCTGTTTTTAATTCCATGGAAATGCAAATCAAAACCCCACCATTATTTTATAAACAACTTTTTTATTAGCATATTACGTGTTGTTATTACTTACGGGATGTAATAAAAGACGTCTTACAACACTTAAGATATATTTACACTTATACTGATACACATACAAACGGTAAACATATATAAAAGATGGTACTAGGCTATCGATTTCGACCAGTCACACCAGTCATCATCAGGCCAATGAGAGAACTCATTGTTCTCATGTTCTCTCATTGGCCTGATGATGACTGGTGTGACTGGTCGAAATCGATAGCCTAGTACCATCTTTTATATATGTTTACCGTCTGTATGTGTATCAGTATAAGTGTAAATATATCTTAAGTGTTGGAAGACGTCTTTTATTACATCCCGTAAGCATTATTTTATATACACTTGGCTTTATTGTCTGTTTGTAAGATTTTTATCGTTAAAAACTGTATTAGTCGCGACAGCCTACAAATTATGTTCGATACACTGTTATTGAATGATGTTCTTAAATTATCATATAGTGCAATAACTTTGCTTGGATTGCCAATAATTTTATATTGCATTGTCAGCTTTGAGTTTTGAGTGGTTTTATCCAACCCATACATTATTGTTTTCATCATTATTAAACAGATTAATAACAATAATCTTTGATAATTGTCTTTTGTACTAACTTATTCCATTGTTATACGGATATAATATATAGTCCTTTCTTTCAAATTCAAATTCAAATTCAAATTCTCTTTATTCATTCATGCAAGTTTGTTACAAGAATAGCGTCACATATGTACATAAAGATACGTTTTAGGTGGGGTACCTATTTTAAATAGGCCCTAATAGGATTTTCAATTTATTTTTGGGCACCTTCAGGTTTATATTGATGTTGTCCTAGCGGAGACTGATGGGAGTCCTCTTGTCTTTTGTCAATCCCATTCAACATTAATTCTCAATGTTTTAATTTTTAAGAGAAAATAAGACTACAAAGCTACAGATTCATAGAAAGTAGTGGTTGTGTGTGTTCATAAATATAATTTTACAACAAGTCAAGTGTTAAAAGAAAATCTAAATTAATGCGGGAATTTAGCCATACAAAAATTGCCAGTTTCCATACATTTTGGCAATCCATTTATGGCTCTGCTCCTACTTATTATGTTGATATATAATGTTGTGTATGTTACAGACCAGGAAGAAGAATATGTAGATGACCCTATAGAACCTCGTGAGCCAACCACATGTTGTCGGTGTGGTCAAAGCTTCCCGGTAGATGAGCATATGTTCGATTGTGATGGCTGTCCCCACTCCACCTGCCTCGGCTGTCGGTTCACAGACTCCCAGTGCATTCTGTCCGAACCGCCCAGTGAAACATCGGGCAATTCGACAAAAGTGGAAACTCCAAGTGGAAATTTGAGAGAACTTCACTCCATGTACTTCAAAAGAAGAATAGTCAACAAAGATCACATCGTTGACGTGGAATGTAAGCATAAACAATCTCTGCCTCTCGCTTTTTTATATGGATACTCTGAAACTATAGAGCCATAGAGCTCTGAAACCAGGGAAGTTGTACTGAATCTCATCTTATAGCATGATGAATATTGTGTTATTTGTTGACAAATATACACTTGTTGTGATTTATTTAGTTCTACCGGTACTAAACTTGTTTGTTCAATTTCATTTTCATTAGGCCTATCCATTATGCATACTATTATAAAAGAAATGTGTTTTTATTTAAACAAAAAACTTAAATTTTGCATGAAGGTACTTGATATATACCGTATAGGTTATAGGCCGAATTGGGTTTCGAAAATCCCTTGGGGCTCCTCCCCACGGTCTTTAAAATTCCAATTTGATTCTTATGAATATAGGTTAGGTTATGATTATGATCGTAACAGTAGATAGCATTTTCAACATTTCCTTGAGTTATTGTGACTGTAAAGAACAGGATACCAGTTAAATTTGTATAAGAGCCATTGGAAAGTTTCTAGATTATATTCTCTAATTCAACTTATAAACTTGTTTGTGTATCTAGAAATCTTGCTCAAATTTCTGCTATTGGAAATATTTGCTGATTGGAAGGAAGCTGAAGAAAAATTGTGCAAATCTGATTCTTTGTTTCCAGAAAGACTAAAAGTTTGTCTCAAATTATGACTGTGAATTTATTACCACTGTTAAAGTGTATCAGTAGCTACTTCCACAACACCCTTATTTTGCAGTATCGACTGAAGAAGGGAGTGTTCAAAAGCAAATGTGTACCGTTTGTAAACGAGTGTTCAAAAAGTCCAACGCACGTTACCATTATATGTGTGCTACTGGAGAGAAGCCCTATGAGTGTGTTGAATGTGGCCAGAAATTCGTCAAAAAGAGTCATCTAGAATCACACTTGAATAATCACTATGGTGAGTGACCACCTTGTCTGCTGTCAAAATACATCCCATATAAGCTATAACTCGCTTCGCTCGCTGGGGGCTCCGCCCCCAGGTCGCTGTTTGGGCACAGTTTAATGTAAATTGGTCCAAATTCTATTTAAGACCTAAATTCTACAACCAATCCAAGGCTTAGATTATTTTTAAGGGTTTAACCTACAAGATCTGGTCATATGCCTGTTCATGAATACTTACTTGTTGGCATGGAGACGTAGTATGTTAAATTTTAAGCCTCCATGAATTACCTAAGTACTTTAAAAAAAACAATAGCCTTAACTGATGTATAATGTAGCCTTTATAAGGTGCCTTTTGAACCTTATAAGGAATACGACCACCGTTAACAACCTGAAATACTATGACTATGGGTAACTACAAGCCTTCTGCAACAAATATAACATGATTTATAAGGGATTCTACCTTCGACAGAGCGCAACATAAAAAATATACCCAAAAAACACGAAAAAGTCTACAAAAGCTCAAAGACTTTGATTTTTACTTTCTCCCTGTACATAGTACGGTATATGGAGAAAGTATTGTTTTCGTCAAAATTTTTGAATTTGAGGTGTTAGTGAAAATATTCGTTTTGGTGCTTCCTGAACCCAAAAAAGTGGTTTTTACGTGATGTCTGTCTGTGTGTGTGTCCGTGTGTGCGCGTGTGCGTGTGTGCGTGCGTGTGGGCGTGTGTACGTGTGTGTGTGTGTGTGTGTGTGTGTGTGTGTGTGTGTGTGTGTGTGAGCGCGCGCGCGAGTGTACAGAGCTAGAGCCCTAACTAATGGCGCGCGCGCGCGCATGTACAGAGCTAGAGCCCTAACTAATAGGCCAATTTTTATGAAATTTGGTATGTAGGTACTAATCCACGACATATCCAGGTGTTGTTTTATTTTTTTATTTTTAAGGGTAATTATCCCCTAAAAATCGCCAAAAAACATAAAAAATCTAATTTCTCAAGAACGGCATTAACGATTTTCATTAAACTTTAGTGGTTTGTAGAGCTTGAGGTTTCCAACTAAATAACACCACCCGCATTTCTATAAAAATTCGGTGTCAGAAATTACAGGACTTAAAACTTCCAAAATTCAGTTTTTTGGATTTTTCATAAAAAAAACTTAAATGTTGAAAAAGATTATTATTCACCATTAAAAAGAGCTCAAAAAACTAAATAAATTAGTATCTTGAATTACTGTTCTACGATTGCTGGTTGCGGAGAAAATTTAAGTGTTCATTTTGCGGTAAACGCAGTAGCCTACGTTGTCCAATGTTATTCTTATGGGGAATACAACAATTACTATTTCTCTCTTATTTACTGATCAATTTCATTAAAAATTGTTATGCAGGTCAAGTTAGCATTGACAAATAGAGGATCTTCGAAATATGTTACCACTTAACCCTGTGGGGGGGATGAGGTGGCATTTCCATCTTTTAACCACTGTGTGTAGCAAAGAATACTGTAGTGCCTCCAAAAAAGGGATTTGGATAGATATTTTTGAAAACAACTTATTTAGAATATTTGCTGTACATTCAAACCTACTTTATATTCTATATTTAGTAAATAAAAAGTAATTTTTTCATTAAAGTTAGGCTAGAAGGAAGAAAGTATGTGTCAGTTTCCTGATACCGTCTATTTTATCATGATTATGTAACATCAGCCTTTTTTAACTGTTTTTATATTTATTTGAACAACATACTAGGCTATATACAATTTAGTAAATAGGCTGTTGTTTAAAGACTTAAAAACTATAGTTGTACACTAACCTAATTAAGGATTTCACAATATTTTTAAACCTTCACGGTTGTTTACAATGAAATATTCATTAAACCTTTTTTAACCCGTTGGCCTACAGTACTTGGATGCAAAACAAATGTAAAATCTCAAGTTATGTTATAAACCTCTGAGGGTAGTATTCTGACTGTGGTTTTGTGTTTTCCCACTCCATTGGAGCATTTGTTTCCCTGACAATCTGCACTATATTAACTCTGTAGGCCTAAATCATTTGTGGATATGAAAGAGTAGAGGCCATAACATGGACCCTCGTGGAACACCTTCACATGTGGCGTTGTATTCTGAATCTTAATCAAAATAATTACAATGTTTAATTCCTATTTTGGAAAAAATATACTAAAGCTATGTTTCAAATCTTTTGCGAACATGCAGTAAACTTAAACTCCAACCTCATTTAGTTAAATAAGTACACGAGTACATAATAATCCCTGTCAAAAAAGTATTATGAATGTATGAAATGTTTTTGTTTTTTTTGTCTAGGTGTTAGACCTTTTAAGTGCACAGAGCGGAAATGTAAAGCGAGTTTCACACAAAAGGATAAGTTGATTCGCCATATGAAATCTCACAACAGTAAGTTAGAAACTGATGTAGCTTTCTTAGTACAGAGGTAGCTTTTAATATTATGTTTACTCAAGAAATAGTATATATATAAGGATCAGAAAAATTGGTAATATAGACAATTATTTTCGCAGTGTTTACCACTAAAAGACTGATATGGGTGATGCCTGTTTTTAATGGTAATAAGCCAGATTGGGTCTGGACTGAATGAAATAAATACTGAGTTTATTTGACACTGTAAGAATGAGCATATAAATGTAATTTAAAGTATTATAGCTATTTTTAATTTATTGAATCTTAAACTGTCTGAATGAGATCAGTATGTATCAAATCAAAGGGAAACTGTAAAGAGAGCCTGAGTCCAGAGGTTTTTGTGGCAGAACTTGGAAATTCACACTCCAAGGGACCAGTAAACAAATTTGAATTAAATCATTTCTTTAGTAGCATGATACATGTTGTTACAAATAAACAGGATAAATAAACTACATCTCACAACACTACAAACTACAAATACAAAGTACAACACTACAAAGTATATTTACACTTATACTGTACTTACATACAAGACAGTAAAATATTCACAAAAGATGGTACAAGGCAATAGATTTCAACCAGTTACACAGGTCATCATCAGGCCCAATCAGAGAATGACAGAAACAAAATGGTGTACAGCTTATATACTATAGGCTACCGGAAGTTCCGGAAACAAGTTGCGATAAGTACCACCAGAGTCAAAGTTGACATGCTCATTAACACGTTCGCTGCGGGCTTCGCTGATCGGAGGCGTTTGGCAATGCTATTCGGCAATGTTCGTATCCACGCCAGCGTTGTAGAAGGACTTCAGTTGAGTGTTGCCACATCAAGGGGAAGTACATCGGATGTATATTTTGGTTTGGTTGAGATTACCCGCCATTTTTGTGCCACTAGTGCTAGTAACATTTAAAAAATGATGTATAAATTTAAATAAATATAGATATAATTATTTTTTATTGTTATTTCAACAAATTTTCTATTTATTATAATAACAAACATAGATTCTATAAATAACTTACAAATAAAATATTACTACTCATGTAACGCTCCGTCTCCGATCGGAGATAAAATGGCGGACATAATTTGTTTATATATTTAAAGCTCAAAATTAATTATTATTGCTATTTCTTTTATTTCTGACCCAAAACTATTAAATTAAATTTTTAAAAATGTTTAACACCTTGATGATCTTTCCACTGACGCTCGGACGACGCTGCCGTCTCCGATCAGAGACAAAATGGCAGACAGAATTTTGTTATATATTTAAAGCTCTAAATTAATTTTTATTGCCATTTTCTTTTATTTCTAAAGCAAAACTATCCAATGAAATTAAAAAACATTTTTAGCACCTTGATGACCTTCATGCTAGTAGAAGGCATAGCACTGAACATGTTAATCAGTTTATCCCTAGCTTTACAATTTTCTTTGAAAAAAAAAAAAAAAACAGAAAACCGGAATGATTGAATGTCGCAAAACGCCTCCTGGAAAATGACAATTGAAGACTACCAAAACACAAAGACCCAAAAAACCACACAAAGACCTCCTTATGTATTGGAGGTTACTGCAATATTCTCCATATTTGTAAGAAAGGAAATATAATGAATGCATGGGAAAAGTTGTTTATTTTCAAAGATAAATGTAAAGATAGGGATAAATTGATTAATGAGATGTCAGCTTTAACTCTTATTGCAACTTGTTACCGGAACTTCCGGTAGCAAATAGTATATAAGGTGTACGCCATTTTGTTTCTGTCATTCTCTGGTTGGGCCTGATGATGACTGGCTTAACTTATTGAAATCGATCGCCTTGTACCATCTTTTGTGTATGTTTTACCATCTTGTATGTAAGTACAGTATAAGTGTAAATATACTTTGTAGTGTTGTACCATTGACTATAAATACTGAAGGAGACATCCCATCCATATGGACCAGCTGTCCCACTTTTAGTGTATGCTAGAATTTAAAATTGAAATAGTTTGATTGGGTCACCGACAGATCGTGCTGCTGTCAAATTTTTATTTTAGTTATTTACATTAACTTTTAAAATATCTCCGCCCCAGAAAGCAAGTGATAATCAACTTATGTCTGCTTCCTGACACACCAACTGTTGTATTATCCCCTCCTTGAGAGGATAAGTAATAGTTGACAGCAGTGTACTCTGTTGGTGATTGGTGTAACTACGACCTCTTTCAATCCTGGCTTACACAAAACTAGGGACACATTTTACAATGGCAATTAAAAGTCTACTTCAGTATTTATAGTCAATGGTTGTACTTTGTTTTTGTTGTTTGTAGTGTTGTGAGACGTAGTTTATTTATCCTGTTTAATTTGAATTACTACAAAAGTTGTTCAAAAAATGCTAACAACCTTCATAATTCCCATTTTCAGGGAAAATGTTTTTATTACAGAAAAAGTTAGTTGTATATAAATAAAAAAAACTTGCACTATTTGACAGTTTTGGCAATTCAGACATGCAACTACAAAACCATAGGGATATACCGGAAGTGCTGGGGAATGGTGGGTACCTTAAACGTAGCATAGCAGAGTTAGAGATGTGCCTAGCAGTTACTTACGCAAAACAGATGCAGCTAGTTCCAGAGCCCACAGAACTGCTTCCAAAACCAGTTTCAGCTACTGCTAAGTTAATTTAACCTGCGGGACTTGAGACGTAAGACGCTGCAGATGTTTTTGGAACGAATCATTGCAGCGCTAACTGCAGCTGTAGCTAGCTTGTTTGAAAACAAGTTTCAAGTGGAACTGAATTCTAGTTCATGCTAGAACTATTTTTACCCTCGGACCATTGGAACAAAGTAGTTCCAGTTCCAGCTGCAGCACACAACTCCTAAATGGGATAAAGATATGAGACTTTGGCCTCATGCCAACTCTGCTTCATCTGTTTTTGGGAATTCCTAGTTTTGATAACTGTATTGTAGCCACTTTTTCGTAGCAAGTAAAACAGTTTGAACTATTCAAAATATAATTCAAACTACACCAAGATTTTTTAACATCTCAAGAAAAATACTAGTAAAGAAAATACTAGGAGTCAAAAAGTTTGAATTAGCTATGTTCCATTGTATCCGGTATCTGGTATATGTATTCATTTTTTTATGTCTTGCCTATAAACTTTGATAATGTTCTCAAACAATGCCAAAATCCTCTGAATGTTTTGCAGCAATTAGGTTTTGGTCCACCTGAGACTTAATGAGACTAACCATTAGCTGAGGTAAGGTTACTGCATAAATTGATGAGAGGAACTAGGTAGTTAACTTAAAAGGAGTGTGAGCAGGCAAACATCGATAGGTTGAATATAAGAGTGGCATGAATTGGCATGATAAGGATCTGTACTTAATAATTTTTCCAGAGGAAACCAAGTTGATGTGCCCTCTGTGTGACAAACTATACACATCTCAAGATATTCTGAATCATCACATGATTAAAGTCCACTCACCTACCAAGCAGTTCCGCTGTGATCAGTGCCCTCGAACTTACAAGTATCCGAGTTCTCTTCGCATACACCGGCTTAAACATCAAGGTATTTTCGTATTTTCCGTCTCTAATTCACTAACTACTTAAAAAATTAGAAATGATTTTCAAACAAATATTTCTTTGAAGCTGAGCAACTGTCTAAGTTGCCTTGGAAAATATTGGAAGTAAAGGCTGAAAGTGTTGAAATTTAAAATATGTTTTTAGAATGTCACTATTGGATTTATGTTCAGGTTTAAAAACCTAAAATATATTTATTATTGATCTGTTAAAAACTTGAGCAGCTTTGCCACATTTGTAACAGCTGCTACCCCCTTTGAAAGATTGTGTCTGCTACCTTCTTTTGTGTTTTATTTAATGCCAGTGGCTCATATTTCTTACGACATTTTTGTAAACCCCAGGCCGATTTCGGGAGTTCAGAATAATAAAAATGCCGGTTGGAAAACAAATTATTATTTATTAATTCTGTTAATACGTACAATTTTTACAACATTACAACAACTGAACTAAAAACCAGTCAGTACATCGTTTCACAATAGGTACAACCACAGACAATTAAAAACTAAGGTTACATTAAATTTTGAAAAGGATGAATTTAGAATTAATTTAATGAGAAGCGACAAGATGCCTGTTACATACTCGGGGGGTCAGCGCACAACTCGGTCGCTGACGCGCTCGCCGCGGCTGAGGCGACGGCCCTCAGCCAATCACAGCGCATGGCCTGTTTTGCCACCAGTGCTGACGCTTGCATTTTGACAGCTTGGCATGTCTGCTACTTCTCTTTTCAGTTAGAAAACTTTGTACTCATTTTATAATGCAAATATTTGAATTCGATTTCTGGGCTATATGAAGGGGTTTTAAATGGTTGGTGGTCTTCCTAATTATTGTACTTTATTAATCAGTGTACATTAAATAAATCATCCAAAATATGGTATTACTAATATTTAATGAAATACAAAAAAGTTGCTGAATCATCAGATTACAGCCGCTGGAAAATTAAATTTGGGGGTGGGTCGTTACACTCCCCCTCCTCTAGTCCATGCTGGCCTCAGCATGAGGTCTCCTCTTTGTGTATGAGGACCTCCTGTCCTCAAGGGCGGAATGGCCCTTCTGCCGATAATTCCTTGCCACCAACCTCAAATTAAAGCAGGCATAAGCCGCAATGTAACGTGAAACATGGCAAGAGTTTACCAGCCGCAGTGTAACCGAAGTCAAATTTAGTGAAAAAAAAAAACTAAAACTTTCCTTTTGCTATACTTCAGTTTTCTCAATATGACTGAAACGGTCTTTACTTTAATATTTCTCAATTTTTGTTAACTGTGCATCTTGTCTCCTCTTACAATAAGCAAACTTTTTCAAAACAAGTACAACAAAAATTAATATTTATCTAATACTCCAATCACAAATCAACAAAACTATTAAAACATAACACTTCAGTTACATATGCTACGTTGTTACAAAATCCGTAACAAATAATTAAGATGTTCCCATCCTAAAAAAAACACTCAATTAGTTTCCCACAGCTAATACAACAGTAAATAGTATACACAGGGTACGTAGACCCAAGTAAGAACAGAGCACACCATTACCACCCATCTTTGTGGTAATCCGAACGGTACTCATACCGCTTAATCTATTTTTTATTCTACTTACGCCTGGGAACAACAGCTTGCGTAGCATTATAAAAAAGCAAACAAAATCTACTTTTGCATATGTATGTTTATATAAGTAAGTATGTATTATATATTTTTTATGATTTTTTAAATTGTTATTTATTATGGTTTCCCTATACGTGGGCCCATTGGCCTTTACGGCCCCAAAGAAAAGAAATGAACCCAAAACTCCAAGTTGGAGTACCACCACCAGGGTACCGCTCCCACACACGGGAACCCAACAACCTCACCCAAGAGGAAAACCATTGAAGTGGAGGAGGGCCGGGGACCAGCCAGACACCTCCCCAGATACTAGCGATCCTAACATCTGGACCGGAAAGTGTTTGAAATTTCTGCAGCTTCACTTAATTTATGGGGTTACCCTGACAGGGTAGAAAACCCCACGGCCGAGTTCTTAGAGCCCGTCCATTCGTCATTGCCCCTCCACCGCAGTGTCCAGCGTGGTGATCTTCCAAAAAGCACACTAGTTGTCACCTCCGCAAATAAAATTAGTTAATTTGATTTCGTAGCCTAGACACTCATCAATGGGCCTTTGAATTTTTGTCAATTGGAATTTGAAAGTGATGCACCGAACTGTGTCTAAATGAAATTCAAATTTTATATTTTTATAGAATATCAGTTACTTCGGCATCTATGTTTTATTGGGATTTGGAATGCTACTTACTCGGTATGGTGAAGCTGCACGAGTTTTCACTTGGGGCCGGTCATTCACACTGTCACCCCTACGGCATGATGAGTGATCTAGTCTGGTCACGTATCTACCTGTGCTCCCACTTCTCAAGTATACAAGTATACTAAATATATCAACAGTTAACTACAGAAGGTCTATGACTTCATGGTCCATGTCCCCAAATTAAAAACTACATTAATCAAACCCCTTTATCTCACAAAAGAAAATATAACAAATCCCGCTCATGATATTATCATAGTACACCTAACTTACACCTACAACGAAAGGTTATGACACTTAAACTTTGGACTGAGGTACCGGCCTACTCTACTACTAAAAAACATTCTTATCCTAAGGGTGCTCCGGAAGTCTTATAGCTAAAAAAAGGGTTAATACTTTAAGGGATAGCCTGCCCACACCAGGACTTGGACGCCAAAGGACTGCCCGGGCACCTTAGGGGTACTTGGGTGCCGTTATGCGGAAAATGCGGTGGCCTCTTGTAGCAATCGGTAATCTGTTCTCATACCATCCTGAAACTTTCTCTACAGGCATGGGAAACTTTAATCCTCTATGGAATGAAACAAGTGAACTCAATGAGTGTTGAGACGCTGCAAGTGTCTACTTACAAAACTTAAAAAATTATCACAACCTTCGTTGCTTTCAACCCACCGCTTGGCACTTAAATGGAGCTGCGTTTAATTCGCCTCGCCTGCCCCTGGTTGCAAGACAGGCCCACCGTTTTTCTCTCTACTAAACAATCTTACTGGTACGTCAGCCAAATAAAAAACAAAAGACGCAGCAAAAAAAAAAAACAATATTCACTATACGAGGCCTGGTAGTGTCCCATACGCCGTCTTGCTGGGGGGTCCAGAAAATCCCTCAGCAAGGCATTTTCAAAAGTCAATAGTACAAACTAGCTCTTAAAATTTTATTTTTGAGTTGGGCTCAGATATTCACAGTCCAGTAAAAAACATACAATATTTTATAACTTCGCACAATATTTATCGAGAAAGCCCTAAATCAACGACTTTGGTTATATCTTTACCATTGATTATGCAAAATGTTTGTCGGAACTAAGTATTTACAAGCAATTAGTTCTTGTATCTGTTAATTTTAAAAATACCCTTTAAAACTGCACATGTTTAGGTTAAAAGTATAGAAAAATATGAATATGTGGTGTATAAATACTCAAATACTAACTGGTAAGTAGAAATCTCACAAGTATTAATGGCTAATACCCCGATTCAGCAAATATGTATTGAATTTTAACACTAAAACCTCTAAAATGTAAGATGAAACTATGCATTTGTTGTCAAGTTCTTAAAACCACGATGCTTTAAATAAAATGCCTAAACCACCTGAGAAAAGTAGAAAATATCATACATTTCACATAATATTTTACTCTTTGATAGCAAAATCTTTCAAATGTTTATTAAAATGTATCATAATTAACTAAATAACCTTTTTAACTTTGTAAAATTAAAGTGACAACAAACATACAATCTTTGGAAATTCCAGTTAATTTCACACGATATTTTACCAAGTATGCCCTAAATCATCGCTATTGGTGATATTTTTGTCATTAATTTTGTAAAATGTTTGTCGGAACTAAGTATTTATAGGTAATTAATTCTTGTAACTGTAAATTTCAAAAAATATACTTTAAAACTTATCATTTTAAGTTAAAAGTATAGAAAAAATATAAATATGCTCTGTATATGACCGCGAAATTGGCCTCCATTCGTGAGGTAGCAGGCCCCAGACAGGCTGACGCTGTGAATCGGCCGATATTTATTGAATTTTAACGTACAAATTTTATTGAAACGGAAATATAGTTTATAAATTTGTTTTTATTGAAATTTGAACTTAATATTGCCAATACAGACATGAAAATGGTCTAATTTGAGTGGAAGGAGTTGAAGGGAGGGGGTTTTTAGGGGTTGTGGATTCTGCGCTTACCTTCCTGTGAACACCAGATACCACTCATTAGTCTTACCCTTACAATGGTATCTAAAATTAGAAAATAAAGAAAAGGATTCACACTACCAGCCTCTACGATACTTACACTCTAAACACTACAAAACCACAGTTGCAATACCACGATACATACAAATTAAAACAAGACAAAACCAGCGCTTATAACTAAAAGGCCTTACTTATTCCCTCATCGTTGTCAAAACAAGGAAGAGTCCGCTGTTTCTCACGTCGCATCCTGATGAACACTTTAAGTCCGATCGCTAGCCGTTTTTTATTTCCTTCTTGCCGTTTACAGGCCGCCACATAATTCTATTGAGCAAGTTGACCGCTTTATTGAACGAGACTCAGTAAGACTCAATAAGACTTTATTAATGCCATTAAACATATAGTACAATGCAATAGGCACAGGTCACATTTATACATGATTAAATTTCAAGGTCAGTATGGGATAACAGTTACATTATTGGTCTATCTACAAAATCAAAATTAAAATATTCATCTACAGAGTAAAAAGACATTTGTTTAAGCCACATAGACACAACATTCTTAAACCTACTCGTACTTAACATTCTAACAGGTGTTGGTAACTTATTAAAAAGTTTTAACTGCAAATAAAAATGACTTTTCAAAGTTTTTGTCAATCTAACATGAGGAGTGATGAGATTTTCCCTTTGTCTGGTATTATAACTATGGTTAAAAGATTGTTGTTCAAATCCAGTGATATTATCTCTAACATGTAGTAAATTACTTAAAATAAACATGGACGGCAAGGTTAAAATTTTATGATTCTTAAAACTAGTTCGACAAGATTCACGGGGAGCCAAGTTATCCAATATTCTCAAGGCCTTTTTTTGCCATACAAACACTCTTTGACTATGAGAGGCATTACCCCATAATCTGACACCATACCTAATTACTGAGTGAAATAATCCATAATATACCGTAACAAGAACTTCAGTGCTGACACATGTTTTTAGTTTTCTCATTAAATAAATAACACGAGACAGTCTCCTAATTACAAATGATATGTGAGGTTCCCAACTTAGTTTACTATCAATATACATACCTAAAAGTTTTACATTAGTAAGGCTATCTTCATTGAAATGACCATTGTTCAGAGAAAAGCAGACTTGCTCAGTTTTTGATTCATTAATTAATAAGTTATTACTAGTAAACCATTGTTTAGATTCATTCATAGCAATAGTAAGCACGTTTTTTGTGTAGGCTAAGTCTCGATTAGAACACAATAAAGTTCTATCATCTGCATAAAGTACAGGAAAAGCAGAAACATTACAATATAGATCGTTAATAAATACCAAAAACAGGAAAGGGCCTAACACCGAACCTTGCGGTACACCAGCTATCGTGGTCAGGTACTCTGATGACAAGTTATTTAAAACTACCTTTTGTTTTCTATTACAAAGATAAGATTTTATTAAACTAAGTTCTAAATGTGTAACGCCATAAAATTCAAGTTTTCCACATAAGATATCATGAGAGATACAGTCAAAAGCTTTACATAAGTCAATTAAGCAGGCTCCAACCGTCAGCTTACTCTCAAAACAATTAATAACATGTTCAACTATTGATTCAACCGCCATTGTAGTTGAGTGGAAAGGCCTAAAACCATACTGATGAGAATACAGAAGATTATTGACATTAAAATAATTGTAAAGTTGACTGAAAATGCAAGATTCAATTACTTTACTTAAAATTGGTACAACTGCAATAGGCCTAAAACATTCTGGTTGGTTTACATTTCCTTTTTTAAAAATGGGTGTAACCTTTGTGAGTTTCAGTCTATCAGGGAAAACTCCTTGCACTAAACTTATGTTTATTAAAAAAGTCAATGGAGTCAGTATTTCATTGATGACATATTTTACAATATAATTGGAAAGACCATAAACATCAGGAGTACGTGATACATTCATTTGGGACACTGATTTAAACACATCCTCCTCACTAACCCAATTCCAATTAAAAACATTATCAAATGTTACAGAACAATTTGATTTTTTTAAATTATTAAGCAACTCAAAAGGTGGGACATCATCTGAGTTACGAGTTACCTTATAGCTAAGTGGGACGTTGACAAAGAAATCATTGAAATTTTCAGGTGATACAGTAGAACATGGATGACATTTTTTGTGAGAGAGGTTGGCCTCCTTTTTAACAATACTCCAAGCCGTTTTACATTTGTTCTTTGAATTCGTTATGTGAAAATCATTAGCGGCAATCTTTGCATCTTTAACAGCTTTTACATATAAGCTTTTAAAATTCTTAAACCTAACCTTATCTTCCACATTTAAAGAACATTTCCATTTATCATATAGTGCAAGCATCAAAAAACGCATATTTTTCAATTCATGAGAATACCAGGTATTTCGGTTGTGTTTAGGCTTAGGCCTATTCACAAAAGGCTTCACAGTAATAAGAGGACAAGCACAGTTAAAATGATACAGCAAAACATCCAAGAACATTGAGAAACTAACATTAACATCACTTATGCCTAAAACATATAAAAAAGACCAATCAACTGCAGATAGACAACATTTAAATTCATCAAGCCTATTAATCGAGGTCAAATGTTTTGATTGCAGACTCACACTTAGTCCTTCAAGAGTTTTAACAGATCTGTTCAAGTTATGGAAACTAACCCATACACCTGCATGGTCAGACAAAATGTGCTATCCTAATAATGTGCAATTGCAATTAACCGTAATAATATTGGTAACTATATTGTCAATACAGGATAGGTCATGAGTGGGTGCAAAGTTTGTACAATACAAATCAAACGATCTCAGAGTATTCAAAAAATCTTGGGTCTCAGCCCTATTTTCTTTGAGTATATCAATATTAAAATCACCCGCTACTGCAATGTAGTTAAAAGGTTTCTTATATAAAAACATAAGAACATTTTCAAGGATAGAAAGAAAAGTTAAGTAATCAGAATCTGGTGTTCTATAAACTGAAACTACAATAAAATTTAATTCCACCAACCTAACCGCTGTAATTTCACGAATAAAATTAGTTACAAAATTTGAGAGATCTATTACATCATATTTTAAGTCTTTCTTCACTAATATTTCTGCACCACCTCGGATAAGAGGGAGTTTTCTGCAAAACGAGCTTGCGTACACGAAACCATCAGGAACATAGAGCAGGGTTTCATCATCATGCAGCCAGTGTTCAGATATGCAAATCACATCTGCAGGTTTATGTAGTAGGTTAATTTCCAGGCGTTGCAGCTTACTACGCAGTGATTGAATGTTTATATGTGCAATAGTTAATTCATATTGACTAGTTGAGATCAAAGAAGTATTAGGCCTATCAATCACAGTCAAACAAATGTCTGGATTCAAATTGGTGTTAAGGTCATTTGAGCTAGAATTACACACAAAGGATTTATCTTGTGAACTACCTAACCTATCTCTAGCACCACCCTGTATTGATAAGAGAAAAGAGTCCTTAATTTCTTCTTTGCCGGGATTTGGCCAAGTATTTCGTATGCAACACTTGGCCAACGTTACATGTTTCCCTGGTCAGATTTAAAGCCTAAGGGAATGACCTCTAATTTCATAAATGCCTTGAAAAATTCGCCAAACCTAACCGTAGAATTATTGTGACTGGTGATTTTAATATAGATTTGTCTATTTCTGATAGTTCATCAAGGAAACTATTGGAGTTGATGCTTTCTTTTGGTCTGCATCAAACTGTTGTTTCATTTACGAGAGAGTTTTTGGGTTCTAAATCTCTTATTGACCATGTTTTTTGTAACATTAGTCCGTCAATCATGAATACAGATGTAGTCATTACAGGTGTATCTGATCATCACGCGCAGATATCTGATATCATGTTGTCAGCTCCTTTAGATAACTTATTTCCGAAATTTAGACTTAATAGATCCTTCAGCGATAATAATGTTGCTGTCTTCATTAAATACCTTCAAAATGAACAATGGCTTGATGTTTTCTCTGGTCAAGACTTGAATAGTAAATTTGACTGTTTTTTTGCTACTGTTAAACATCACTTTGAACTGGCTTTCCCTCTCAAGAAATCAAAAGTTCTCTCAATGAAGCATTATACAAAAATCAAACTGGATTCTTCTCTCACAAGGCTTCGAGAAAATGTGATTGACATGTATTTTGTAACGAAGGATTTGGAGTCCACTCATCCATTGAGACTATCCTATCTCGAATTGAAGAGGTGGTATAGGTCTGCAATTAAAGCTGCTAAAACTAAAAATGTGTTGGCCAATCTTAATAATAATGGTAATAGACCAAGAGCAATCTGGAACATTGTCAATGAATTCATTCCCAGCAAAATTTGTAAGCCTTTTAAACAGATTGTTATTGAACACGATGATCGCAGTGTTATAAATAACCCCAATGAGATTGTAAGTTCATTCAACACGTTCTTTTCAAATATAGCTACCGGGATAAATGGTACAAATGATCCTGTTGCACTGGGGAATTGTCATAAATTAGCAAGTGTATCTTCAACTCTCTTCTTACACCCAACAGATGACATTGAAGTGTTGAATGTAGTTCGTTCCCTTAAATGTAGTGACTCCGCTGGACATGATGGAGTTTCCTCTACGTTGCTCAAGAGAGTTGCTGAGTTCATTGCACACCCACTAAGTCATCTAGTGAATGCCTCCTTTAACGAAGGTGAATTTCCACATTCTCTAAAATCAGCTATTGTGAAACCTGTATTTAAGAAGGGTGATGTGTTTAAAAAAGACAACTACAGGCCAATTTCTATCACTTCCAGTTTTTCTAAGATTTTTGAAAAAATATATCTTGATCGTCTCTATAAATTTTTAACAATTAATAATTCTCTATTTTCACAACAATTTGGTTTTAGGAAAAATAATTCCACAACCGATGCTCTATTCAGCTTTATTTCCAATATCTCTAGAGCCTTGGATGACCATAAGAATGTGTTCGGAATATTTTTTGACCTTCGTAAGGCTTTTGATATGGTTAACCATAAATTGTTGCTTGAAAAATTGAAATATTTTGGTATTAGAGGTAAAGCTTTTGATTGGATTTCAGCATTTGTCAGGGGAAGAACACAATCTGTTGAAATATCTTTCATTGATAATAATGGTTGCTTGTGCTCCGAGAAATCCAAAGAGATTGTAGTAACTGCTGGTGTTCCTCAGGGGACTGTCTTAGGTCCAATTCTTTTTCTTTTGTTTATAAACGATATGCCTCAAAAATTATTCCCTGCCAATGTTTGCTTGTTTGCGGACGATACCTCTCTGAGTGTTGTTGATGATTCCCGAGAGAATCTAGAGCTTAAAACTTTTATACAATGTAGTATTTTATTACAGTGGCTAAGTGATAATCATCTGGTTTTTAACCCTGGAAAAACTAATTTTATAGACTTTAGATTAGGGGTTCAGGAGATTCTGCAGTAATAACAATAGGTGAGGACGACATTGAATCTTGTTATGTCACAAATTTTCTAGGGGTCATTATCGACTCCCGACTAGACTTTTCCAAACATATTGAAAAGGTTTCAAGCAAAATTAATAGTAGCATATTTCTTCTTCGAAGACTCTCCCAATTCTCCAACAGAGAAATTCTCCTGACGGCTTATTTTGGTTGCCTATTTCCTCATATTTCATACGGGGTCGCAATATGGGGAGCAGAGTCTTCTAAAACTAAGAAAATATTTTCACTGCAGAAAAAAGCCATAAGACTGATTTATGGTATGGACCGATACGCATCATGCAGGGGTGTGTTTTCGGCAAACAACTTGCTAACATTTCCATCGATTTACATTTTAGAGTGCCTTTCATTTCTGGTTAAAAACAAACACGTTTTTCCTCAACGTATTGCCAATAGATATAATTTCCGCAACACTAACCTAATCCATATTCCCCGACACAACACAACTTCCTTTCAAAACCAAACTTACTATTCTGCCATTAAGCTTTTTAATGTTCTCCCCCAAATCCTGAAAACTCAGGTGGATGTTGTAAAATTTAGATATAGACTAAAAAAATACTTTATTGAAAAAGAGTACTACAGTGTTAAAGATTATATATCTGAAAGAAGGGATGTTTAGTTGGAAATGAATTATGTATTTTAGCAGTCTGTTATTTTAGCTATTTAAGTTTGTATTTGTGACGATTGTCAATGCTGTATTTATATAGTCGTGTGACAATAAAGTATTCTTGATTCGCGAACAGTCCCGTATCCTCACGCGATACCGACCGTCTTGACGCCACATGGAATCATGGGTCCTTCCATAGCGCGGTGACTTTCAATACTCCAATACGTTTAGTGAGTTCTCTTAGGGTGAGTACTCACAGCGCTTTCCAGCCGAACACCACTCTATGGTTTACCGGTAGCCGAAGCTCTAGTTTCTGGCTCTGGGGCTGCAGTCCCCTCGTTATCTCCAAGTCTCGGAACATCTGTTGCCATCTCAACATCAGGATTGGTTACGTCATTTAAGTCTGCGGCGCTCTGGTCAAGGTCGTAGTCCTCCGCTCTCTGCCCCGGAGTCTGGAGCTCTGGAACCAAGCGGCAAGCGCGTTCCAGTACCTACAACATGCAATGAACAGCATCAGGGTTATCACTACACAGATTCCCATCGTTACTATCAAACCTACTCTCTGTGCCCTATCCTTAAAATTGTGGTGGGACCGCAAACGGAAAAGTGCCCCTCCCAAAGGGTATTCCTGCACATTCACGGTGCCCAGCTCATTGTGGAGTCCTTCTAGCACTTCCAGGATGGCATTCACATTGATATTTATCAATTCGGTCTTTTCGTCAGAGAACATCGACTTCAAATCAGAAATAAAAACTCTACTTATCTGGCCGACATAAGTGTTGCTGCCGTGTATACGGGCAGGCACCTTAAACTCATCACTAATAACATCGCATTTATATGCCTCGGAGATCACTCCCACTCCACTCAACTGCATGGTGGTCACGTTTATTTTCCCACTATCCTTGTAGCAGTTCAGAGTTACCTTGTAGAGGGCTCTGAAGCACTGTACACCCAATAATTCGGTGTCTTCAACAACACGGGGGACTTCAAGCCGGTAATCAATTTTCGTTCACAATTGTGGGAAAGTTTTCCGATAAACAGATCGGACACGCAACTTGGCCTTTTGGTCATGCTCATTATGACTTCCTCAAGTGGGCAGACTACAAGTTGGCCGCTCAGACAGTTACGGTCGAATTTATCATTGCTATATAAAGTATATTGCAATCTATCCTTGCTCACTAGGAGCTTTTGAATTTGCACACCTTCTTCTATTTATTTTAAAATTCTTAAAAACTCTGAGGGCGAGAGCAAGTCACTACTTACTTTCCCGCCACCTAGCTGTTCTACTGCTTTGTGAAACTGGATTATTTTGTGAATAGCAACTGAGACCGTGCTCTTAGTCTCAGAAATTGCTGAATTTAATTTTAAATAACTAAACAGGTCTCTTGACTGGTGTTGCGTCATTTGGTCCACTTTGAAAAGTTTGCTAAGGGTCTGATGCATTACTGAATGATAAGATTTGATTGATAGAATTACTGAATTTAGAGTTTTTGAATGATTTACCAATTGATGTTCTACATTGGCCAGGATCGTTATTTGTTCTTGACCATTGTGGATCATGCTTTCAGAAGCATCATACAAGTGTTTAACCTCTCCATCAATTAATTCCAGATCGTTACTGTCCATGGTACCAAAAAGTAGAGATGTGCGAGTACTCAAAATTTTGAGTTCGAGCTGAGTTCGGCTCTGAAACTCAAGGTTTTACTGAAACTCGAAGGTTTCGAGCGAGTTTACTCCCGCCGTTTACCCGCGCTACCACAGGTCGTCCGCGGCCGCGCGTCGTCTGTAAATTCAAATTGAGTGTCAACGCATTTGAGGTGTTAAGAGTTAGTTGTGATGTGAATTTTAGTGTTTTATTAATAAATAAGTAAGTTGTGGCTTAAAAATTTGTGTTAGCCTATTCTTTACACCAAAAAGGAAGATTTACCAGGACCTTCAGATTCAAGAATCAAGAGTATTTATTGCCGTTGATCAAAATACAAGACATGAAATGGGCATAGTCAGATACTTAAAGCTAATTATCTTTAACACAGTCGAGCCAATTAGACAGTTTGCTCGACAACCACTGATTCTAAAAATTCTGTTATAGAGTAAAATATATAGTATAGAGTAGATTGAGTTGTATGAACACTGCCTGTATAGTCATAGTTCACTTTTAGGTTAACCTAACTTTGTAAAAAAAATTAAAATATCAAAAACAAATCTGCAATGAAATCTAATAGGTAAGCATAAGAAGTTTGTGCTTGTTTTTTGTTCCATAGTAATTGAAATTGAGTCAAAAGAGACTCAACAAAATTCCATCCATTAATTTTAGGCTCAACTATTGTCCTTTGGCATTGAGCTTATTCTAAAGACAAGTGATTTGTTTAGGCTTTGTTTAAGTTTCATTAATGATTTTTTTTTAAATCATTCTTAATATTTTGAAACTCTATTTAAGACATGGCTTCAATTTGATCAGTTGATTTGCCGGGCACTTTCAAACATAGTATCTTCATGTTTTTATTAACTGATTGTTCTTATTAGGACTATTAGTGTTAAAATTAATGCTAAGATATGTTAGTAAATATATTTTGTGTGTTAAGTAAGTAGGTTAATGCTTTACCATGTAATAGGCCTTTTAAATACTAACATAAAGTTTATTTTAACTTTTAGGCCTAAATGTAATTTTATTTCCTCCATTCGTAGAAAGATGTAGCGTAGGCCTAAACATAATATACAATAAAACGTAGGATAGATAAAAAATAGGAAATAAAATAAAAAACTTACATAATTTTTTAATGAAACTGTTAATTAATACCATATAGGTTATAAAAACCTTAATACCAAAATATTAAAAGTATTTGGCCTTCATGGCAAAATGTTAGGCAATAACTTTGGTATGATTTATTTTCAGATAAATGAACTTATCTTTTTCCAATGACGCAGGAATCCATTTATTTGACTTACTATTGTTATTTTCAGGGTATAGTGACTAGAAAAGTATATTTTAATAACAACATTTATAAATGGAACCCTATACACTGTTTTGATCCAATTTAACTCGACCTATGTGTTTTTTAATTTATATACTCGACTCGAACTCAAGATTTGAATCTTTTGCCATTTACTCGACTCGAACTCGACTTAAAAAACCTGTACTCGCACATCTCTACCAAAAAGATATTTCAGAACATGGCTGCCCGCATCCATAAGCCCGCATTTGGCGCGCCATCGGGGAAGCACAGACACCAACTCATCTACTTTCTTTACGTATTCATGGACGTCTTGTTGCAAAATGGCAAATTCATACCTAAAACCCTCCTCTAATTGAGGAAGTTTAGAATGCATACTTACATTATCGCGCAAAAGGTTAGAAAAAATTTAACAAGATACTGTTTTACTTCTACCACTAAATTGCTGAGATTCCGGCTCTGTACTTGCATTTCCGTAAGATTGTACTTCAGGGTGACCCTCCAGTGGCTGTCAGTCAGCAGGACCTCCTGGCCTTCTTCGAAGATGATGCCCTGGTGGAAGCAGCTAACTGCCCCAAAGACTAATAAAATGTACCCTACAACAGATTTGATTTATGTTAAAATGTTGGTTATATCACTATTATTTATTCCACTCTTTAGTCTTGTTTATAATCCCCCATGCATTTCCGATACCTCCCACACTTAACTAGTGTAATCGTAGAGACACACGGTTTTCCTACAGGCCCTTTTTGAGCTGTCCGAGACAGGCTCCTGAACTTCCTGGGGCTCGCCTATTCCGTCGTCACTCGCTCATGGGTCATCGACCCATTCTTCCAACCCTACCTCGGGGTCCGGGTTTGTTTCTACCACCGGCGGAGGGGGCACTGGGGCGCGCCTCGGGCACGGTTTTATACAGTTCACGTGTACCGTTACTTCTTGCTTCTTGATCTTCAGCACGACGTTAAGCAGAGAGAGCACCTTGATGACCTTATAAGGACCTTTCCTTAATTTCGAGAGCTTTTTAACCCTGTGTCGTCCTGTACTAGGAACGCGCAACAGGACCAACTGCCCTTCGTGGTACTCTACTTCTTTCACTCTCTTACTATACTGCCGCTCATACCGGCCGCGGGCAATAGCTTTTGGTTTCGCTGCTACTTCAAAAGTCTCTTTCAGTTTACTCTTCAGGGTCTCCACATGATCATTGTACAGATCATCATCCTCAGTGATGGTCAGAAGTGCCTCTAAGGATGTTTCCATTTTCCTACCGAAAACCATTTCAAAAGGCGAGAACCCTGTAGCCTCGTGACTTTGCGAATGTAGGCCATCGTAACGTATGGAAGGTACTCTTGCCAATCGGTTTGATGCCGATTCACGAAGTGGCTTAGCATGCGTGCGATCGTGGAATGCACTCTTTCCAACCGGCCATTCGCTTGCGGGTGGAAACCAGTAGTCTGAATTTTACATACATGTAAGAATTTGCAGAGCTGACAGATAAGGTCGGAAGTGAAAACACGTTTTTACTTTTGAAGAGTTTTCAACATTACTAGCTAAAGTAGAAGCCATTCTCAACTCCAGACCTTTATGTAGTCTATCTCCAGACCCCAAGTTTGAAACGTTATCACCTGGACATTTCCTTGTAGGTGAGCCTCTGGTAGCAATTCCACAACCTGATTTAACTCCAGTTTCTCCGAATTGTCTTTCCCACTGGCAATTGGTTCAACAGTCACAACGAGCCTTCTGGAAGAATTGGAGTAATGACTATCTAGATCAACTTCAACAACGCTTCAATTGGAACTGCCAGTAGCCCAATCTGAAGATAAATGATCTCGTACTGATAAAAGACAAGAATCTTCCTCCTCTGAAATGGACTTCCGCTCGAGTCATCGATACACATCTAGGAAAAGGTGGCATCGTTCGGGTTGTCTCACTGAAGACTCCTACCGGACAACTAAAGAGGCCAGTGGTTCAGCTGTGTCCTCTTTCTCAAGAGGATTAATTTATTATTTTTTGCATCAAGAGAGAATTATTTTTTTTGTTATAAGTGAGAGAATTTTTTAGTTTATTTTCAGTGAACTTTGAAAAATAAAACTTTCTTTTTTGGTGGGCGGAAATTTTAAGGCCAGATATATTTATTTAAAAAAAATCCATTTTAGTTTTCAACCAAAACTCATTCCCATTATTTGTAAGCATTCATTACATCAACACTATGCAACCTAGCCTATCACTCCAATCCAAACCACTTTAAATCTCCCACCATTCCCCCCTACAAGAAGAGGACCAATGAGATGGCAGGAGAGCTTCTTCTGCCTTCTACTAGTTCAAGATGGCTTCAAGACACAACCACCTGTTACTGTGAGGTACCTTTACCAGCAGTTTCTTCCTTGTTTCGCAATCCTTTGGTATTTTTTCCAGTTTACATACATTCTTAATCAGTTACATTAAATTTGGGTTTAGAATTAATTTAATGAGAAGCGACAAGACGCGTGTTACATACTCGGGGGGGGGTCAGCGTACAACTCTGTCGCTGACGCGCTCGCCGCGGCTGAGGCAACGGCCCTCAGCCAATCACAGCACATGGCCTGTTTTGCCACCAGTGCTGACGCTGACAGCTTTTAGTGCTGACAGCTTGGCAAGTCTGCTACGTCTCTATTCAGTTAGAAAAATTTGTACTCATTTTATAATACAAATATTTGAATTCGATTTTTGGGCTATTTTAAGGGATTTTAAATGGTTGGTGGTCTTCCTAATTATTGTACTGATTTATTAATCAGTATACTTTAAATAAATTATACCAAATATGGTATTACTAATATTTAATAAAGTGAATAATTAATAAAATACAAAAAATGTTGCTGAATCCTCAGATTACAACCGCTGGAAAATTAAATTTGTATTCAATGTAGTGACATATGTACCTCCCCAATATGCCAGGCCATAGCTCAGTCTTGAACTACAAGAGCACCTTAATCAGTACTTTGAGGGACACAATCTACGTAGCAAGTAAAATATACGTACACTTTTTAAGAGTTCATTTTTAAGTTTGCTGACATGACTTTTCCATGATAAATTGGAATCAATAAGAACACCTAAATGTTTCATTGCATCTACCTTACCAATTCTTAAACAGCCACAGTCATCGTTACCTAAACATTAATATTATGATATATTACTTCTTTCTTAAAGTCTTGTATTCCTCACAAATTAAATACCATGTATTTTGTTTTTTCATTCAATTTCATAAAATTTTGACCAAACCAATAATTTAGCAGTTTCAAGTCTTCGGTCATCTTGTCGTATATATTGCCAATGTTTACATCCACATAAGTAAACGGAGTATCGTCTGCAAAAGCAGTAACTTTACTGTTAAACCATTGACTACAAATATAACTAGACGTCCTATCCTAACGGGAGAATTGTTCCGGCCTGACCTGAGCCGAGTTCCGTGGAGCACGTAGTTTGTCTGATCCGCCGACAGTAGGCGCTGAGGTCGGCTCTTGCTCGCTCTCACTCGCACCTATATCTATCTCTGTCTCTCTCCCCCCTCACTCTGCAACCCGCTGCATGCCTCCTCTCCTCTCGTCACTCCTACCCCCACTGCCAGCTGTACCACTGCCACTGCCACTGACACTGACCGACGACGAGGCGCGCGGCTGGAGCGGCGGCTTTGTAATGCCGGACTCGGACTGGGTCAACTCGTATTATTGGGCATTTTTTTATAACTGTTTACGTTTCATCTCGGTTGCATTCAATGATCCCATACCTAACACACCATACACACCATACCATTGTCTATTTTAACTAGTAAAATTAATTTAACTGAATAAAAATACACCAGTAACCCGTAGCGGACCAAATCTGGCTCATAATCAGACAGACAGATAAACAAATTTTAACATAAATTTAAATATCCCCGCTCCATACAACATTTTGGTATTTCGGTCTGCAGAGGTTGACGGAACTGCCAAACTATCCCTTTTATCTAATTTCTGCTTTTTAAAAAACTTTGTAATTTGTTGACGTTTTGTCTCAGCTTCTCGCTCTGATTTCTCTTTCTTTTTCGTTGCTACAGATTTGTGTTCATATGTCATTCTAATTTTTGAACAATTACTATTCTAATCCATTTAATATATTGTTAAAAAAAATACAAAACAACAGATCGCCACACACGATATGTTAAAAATATCACAACCAAACCGTTCTTTTTAAAATCACAGAATCTACACTGACGCAATTAGAGACGTTCCGATACTTTCGATACGAGTAGGTATCGATACTTTATTTAGTAAAAAGAATGGTGTAGCGATTATAAAGATCACTTGATCTATTGCTGAACAATTGTATATTTATGATTGAAATCGTACAATTTAGATGAAAAATACCAGAATGCCCACGATTTTACTCATAAAAACTGCAATAGCTCAGCTATGCGTCGAGTGATCTTTAACAACTTTATAACAACCTTTTTGCCTTAAAATTTTACATCTCATATATACACAAATAAAAAACTCAATAAGTTGCCGTTTTCAAAATATTAAGCTTTTAACGATTAAAATGGCGGTTAAAATCTTTGGTTAGTAGACAGGTTTATTTAAATGATTAGTATATATCATTTATTGGAACTAGAACGCGATCGCGACTGCTCCCGCTCCCACGCCAGTGTGGAGAGGGCTTAATTTAAACTATATGAATTACGTAAATAGGATTTTATGTAATTATTTTATATATATATATGATAATATCGAAAGAAAATACTTGACATTTCGAATAGACTTTACCTAACCACACCTAATTAAAGGACAAATAAAACTGTTTTTATTAACAGCAGTAATAGTTCAAGTCCTTATTTTCCCCCAAAAATTAGTTATTTCCAACAAGAAATCGTTTGAGCAGTTTTTGAGATCAAAATTGCAAGCAAGCAACCAATAAACCAAGCAAGCAAACCTTACTCATATTATAATATAGGATTCGACAAATTATATATTGAGGTAACCACTAAAACTATAAGATAAAATCCGTATTATTTACTAAGAAAAGTATGTTTTTGTGCAATTACCAATATGCAACCAGGTCACACAAATGCACAGTTTTATTAATTTATGTTCATAACTAGGGGAGATATAAAACTATACTTATTCTCCCTATGAATAACATTAGGGCTGAGAATGCGAGTTTGCTGCTACGGGGACAATCAACAAAAAAATATGTTTTATATACCAGTACTAAGTGAAGCCACATGCCAAGTTTCATCAATATACATTAATAACTAATCGAGATATCAAATTTTATTTATTCTCCATAAAGACGGCCACACACTATCGGACTTTTCCCCGAACAAGACATATCAGACCGAGCAGGATTTGATGAAAAGGGATCGAAGGGAGAAAATTTGGTAGTTAGTGAGGCCTCTGTACCAGACATCGGACCGAGCACCGAGCACTCTCAATGCGGTTTTTTGAAGAAAGATCGATCTTGTAATGGTGTCTTGTTTGGGGTCTGGCTCAGGGTTTTGTAGTGTGTGGCACCATATAGTCAATAGTGGTACCTCCATACGCTGTCGCTACACCACTCGATGGTTTTCGCGCTCAATCTGTCGATCCAATTTCTTGATCGATGAGACATCAGAACAAAAACTCTGTTCGGGCAAAAGTCCGGTAGTGTGTAGCCGCCTTAAGGATAACAATGGACAACGTACTGTGCTAAGCAATTTGAATAATATCTGCAACGGTTGGACGTAGAATCACAATTTAAACACAAAAATGATTGTTTTGTAGAGCTGAACTGATTGGTAAAAATATGTGAAGTTTTCAGTAAAATTAATTTAGGACAAGCTAAAAACCTTTTTCCAATAAGATTAACTTGGGAATTTTTATGAACACGTTTTTTGGATTTTCTTCGCAACCACTTAACCTAGATTAGTGATTCAAAATACTATATTATTTAGTTTTTAAGCTATATAAAATGGTCAAGACCAAAATTGAGTATTTTTAAAATGTTGTAGTGAAAAATGCAAAAAACAGCTTTTTGGAAAATTTAAAACCCCCATAAACCTCCCTTTCCATGGTCCAATTTTTCTGGTTTTCGAACTTTAGTGTCATGAATGTCACTTTACACATTTAACTGTTTTTACACATTTGAGCCAAATTTCATCTAAATCAGACGTTTTTACTCAAGTTATCGCATTCACGGACATATACGGTATAGGCCTACCTATATATATACATTTGAACGAATAGTGTTTTTGTCATCTGGGGACCTCAAAACAAAAAGTTATCATAGTCTCGGGATTAAGTTTTACAGTACCATGAGACTTATGGTAATAGCTTCTTCCCTATAGGGAAAATTCACTAAAAATTAAAAAAATTGATAGCTCTTGGTGGGGTGGCTTGACGGTTGCCCGTGCTGTCCATGCAGTTATCCAGGCGGTAACCAGTCCGCGCCAGTTCACCGGTGGCCTAGTTTGAAAGGAGTGTAAATTCGAGTTATCAGCAAAAATCAAATCACGATTTGTTTACCAACCGAGTATATGGAAACAACAAAAGCAAACTTGCGTACTCAGCAGCTACAATGTTATTCTTATGGAAAATAAGAAAAATGTGATATCTTGCTTGTTTATGAACGTAAATTGGTTAAACTTGGTATGTTTCTTCATCTCGTGGTGATCCATGGGTATTTACATAAAAACCCGATTTAAGTGGTCCTTGATGCAGCAAACATGCATACTCAGTCCTAATGTTTTTCTTCTAGAAAATAAATAAAAAGTCATATCTCGCTTATTTATAAATATGCTTTGATGAAAGTTGGTAAGTGGCTTCATGACGTAGTGAAGGACCATTTGAAATTTGCTGAGTATGCAGGTTTGCTGCAACGGGGGCATTTAATTATGGTATGCATTAAAACATGCTTTAAGAATAAGTGTTATCATGAGTAGAGTTTTGTCAAGACGCTTAAATTAATTTAATATTTATATGGCTCAAAACATAATCAACAATTCTTTAAATGAAAATGAGACTTATGAGAATTTATAAAATAAAATACCCCCGTCGCAGCAAACCTGCGTACTCAGCGAATTTCCAATGCATATATATGTATCTTAATACCACATAAAGCCACATACCAAGTTTCATCAATATACATTCATAAATAAACGATTTGTGACATTTTAATTATTCTCCATAAGAATAACATGGGGGCTGAGTATGCAGGTTTGCTGAAGGAAGGAAAACAAAAGATGGGGTTTTATACAAATATCAATATAACTCATTTAGGTAAAGCCACATACCAAATTTCATTAATTTATTTTCATAATTAAGGGAGATAACACGTTACTTATTCTCCATAAGAATAACATGGGGCTGAGTACGCAGGTTTGCTGCTACGGGAGCCTTTGGCAACAAATTGTTTTTTTGAGCAAATATCAATGGTCCACAACCAGATGAAGCCGTATACCAAGTTTTGTCAGTATACGTTCATAAATAAGCGAGATATAAAAATTTTCTTTTCCTCCATAAGAATAACATTAGACAACGTACTGTGTTTAGCACTTTCAATATCTCGGTAACCAATTGACGTAGAGAAATGATCAAAATACCAAATTGTGTGTTTTTTAAAGCTTAATCCAATGGTAAAAACTAAAATTTGACTATTTACAAAATTATATGTAAAAAATTCAAAAAACCCATTTTTGGGGTACAAAACCCCCCCAAAATACCCCTTCGGATAAAGCGTTCTGGCTGGTTTTCGAACTTTAAGTCATAAATGTTGCTTTACACGTTTATACCAAATTTCATCAAAATCGGATAATTTTTACGAGAGTTATCGTGCTCACGGACACATATATATATATATATATATATATATATATATATATATATATATATATATATACAGTTTCGAACGAATGGTGTTTTTGGGGTCTGGGGACCTCAAAACGAAAAGTTATCATGGTCCCGGGCCTAGGTCTTACCATGCCGACTACGGTAATAGCTTCTTCCCTATAGGGGAAATTCGCTAAAAGGTATTAAAAAGCCCCCATTCAGGGTTTAGGTTTGAAATAGTTTTAAAGAACGAACTTTAAGGCTATTCATCATAATTTTAGGTTATGTTTTATGTTTAGGTATGTTTTATACTTTTCAGTGTATCAATGCCCTTCCCTTATTTTTTATCTTATAAAATACTGCCAAACACTAGTCAGTAGAGCTGGTCGTTATTGCATATTGCATCAGTTGAACTGTGTTCATGTGAGTAACATCAGTTGTGCAATGTTTTACGGTTTATTCAATTTTCAAATCAGGAAATAACTGTCAAATAAATTAAAATGTATAAATCCAGTAAATTTATATTTTTTTTAAATACAGCCTTATAGGTAATACCCCTAAGGCCTAAAACCATATAACTTAATGCAATGTTATTCAAAACCACTTATTCCGGTTCCGTCGGAAGGTTTTTCCTAGGTCCCCAATCCACCTCAGAAAACACATAATCAACACTATATATTTTTCACTCATGAACCCTCCAAAATGATAGTCTGTATCCGCCCCTAGTCTGTATCCGCCCCTGGACGTCGGGCTCATTGCTGAAAACAGGCCTACAGCCCACCGCGATGGTGCAGGACTAGAGACAGAGTAGTCTATCTGTAGTCCTGGCGATGGTGTAGTAGAGTTGTGAGGTGAGGAGCGGGTGAATAGTGTGGCCTTGAGAGGGAGCAGGACTGGTGGAAGGAGGGGCTGTGACGTGTCGCGACTGAGGGGAGTCGTGCGCTCGTGCCGGCAGCTGCTCGTATTTGAGCGCCGGCTGTGCAGGTAGCCTACTCTTACGATGCAGGCGCGAAATTATATTGTTTTATAGTTCTCCCGAGAAAAGTATATTTGATAAAGCTGCAACTTTTTGGTATACTATATACTGTCCATTGGTCTTTAAATTAAAATTTTTTTAGGACAATTGCATTTAAAGTAAAGCTGAGAAAAATGTTTTTCCGACGAAAGGAAAAGTAATTTCTTTTTTTTCCTATTTTCATTTATACCAAAAGTTAAATATGAGTTTATCATACATATTCCCAAAATTAAGGCTTGATAGTCAAAGTAGGTTGTTAGTGAATAATGTAAGAAAACTAGCATTTTTCACTGCTATTTGCCTCTATAAATATCTCTCTAGGTAGCCGTCCGAAAATTTAAAAAAATATTTCAGAGAATATTCATAACACAAAGCACACTTATAATTTATAAAAATGCAGATTAACCAAACACCCTTAATGAGTTATTTTAGGTGCCTGTATCAAATTTTGTCCTGGAGTTTTCCTGAAATAGGTTATGCCGAACACACATTTTATTGTAATTTGATGTACTTTCTAGTTTTAATAATTTATTGACTATATTTTCATAAATATTTATAAGAAATTTTTTGAGGTCTATTACTATTACAAATATTATTGTTTAGTTACCAAATACAACAATATTGAATGTTACGAGAAATTCACTGTTCCAGCCAAGCGTGACTACATGTGTGAGGTGTGTGGCAAGAGGTACGCTCTTTCCGCTCAGCTCAAGCTCCACAAGCGGAGTCATCTCGTCTACCACCGGAGGCCCTTCAAGTGCCGTTGCGGCAAACGCTTCACCAGTCGCCGTGACAAGGCACGTCATCTGCTCATCCACACCAGTAAGTTGTGTAAGGTGGCTTTTAAATGTATTTTGTTAATTAATTTTCCTGGAAGACACTGTTTGTCCTGGGGGGTGCCACCTCCAAGATCTTGGAAGTCTGGATGAGATTTCGAAATGGTAGAATATAACGTTGAATGGGCATATCGTTAGACTAAGGCGGCGTTCTAGCTGGACGGGGAAAATTCAGAGTGTCCGAGAGTGCCCCTCCCCCCAGAAAAATATTGAACATCAGGCATTTAATAAAAAAAACGCTTTTTAATGCCTTTTAGCATACAAAATAAATTATGGAATAGTATTATTTCCTAATTCTGTGTAGTATCCTCTATGCAGTGGCGTAACTAAATATCAATAATGTTGTTAATAAAACATTTACAATTAATTTACTTTTATTCTAGTAATAGCTCTTTCATTCATTGTGCTTGGTGTTTAATAAATGGTACACTTTAAAACTGCAATAAGTTTTATTATTTTAATTTTCCTCAATTTTAATTACTTTGGTAATTAAACTTTAATGTGAGCTATTTTAAAAAATATTTCACCATTCTGCATAACAATTTTTAAAAAATTGTTAGTAGTGTCAGTAATGTTTTTAGACTGTTTTAGCGAATTTTACCTATAGGGCTAAAATACGGCAATAAGCTATTACTGTAGTCGGCATGGTAGGACCTAGGCCCAGGACCATGATAACTTTTCATTTTCAGGTCCCCAGACGCCAAAAAATCCATTCGTTCAAATTCATATATATATATATATATATATATATTAGGTTATATTAGGTTGTATGTATACATATTAGGGATGAGCTGATTCTCGATACTACCGATACTGCGACATTGGTATCGATATCGAGATTCATTCGTTCAATGTCAATACCGATACTCCCACCGTTTACCCGCGCTACAAAAGGCACGGGGAGTGTTTGGGTAGGCGGCAACAATCTGACCTTGGAGATAAGGAAGGAAGAGGGATGGGAGGGGTGATGTGTTAAATTACCGTAAAACCGGCTAATCCCAGACAGGGTTGCCGGACACGGTGTACATGTTTTCAAACATAAATATTTCGAAACTAACCTGCATAGTTATTAAGTCGATCGTTATCCATTGGTATACAGCAGAAGACGCTCTACACAGCTGAATAGGTTAGAACTGCGTAGGATCGTTTTTTTGTTTTATTTTGGAGGTATACTAACTTACCAATTTTCGAAAAAAATGTATGTCTAACTAAGACCTGTAATTTTTATCAAGTTTGTCCGATTTTTGTCGCGAAGGTATATTTTTATTCAAAATTTAAGAGTGCATAATGCCATGCTATTTAAAACTATATACAACATATATTTAAAAAAATATACCATATTTAAGTATTCCAGTACAAACCCGGTCACTAACAATACTCCGTGGATGTGACTGTTGGGCCGGCGGTTGTGACTAGCGCCTGCCGTTACTGATGTAAAAAGCAGATTTCCCACCGTAACTAATAACAGCATTGTGGTGTTTAGTCCTGATACAGTAGCTATCTGTGTTTGTTATTAAAATTTGTGCTTTTAATTTATGAAAAATTGTTTATACAGTCTCCAAGATGAACAGCAAAATTCAAGAGCCAAGTTATTAGAGCAGGCAATAAGGGAGGAAAGTTAATGTCATGATGGTGATCAATGATCATGTCTCATGATCAATGATCACGTTCAATCATCATGTCTGTGGAAAATATAATGGGCCCCATTGAAAGCAGACAGTTTTCAGCCCACAAGAAGAAAATGTCATCGCTGATCAAGTTGAACATATATATATAGTATTATTCTTTGTTTCATTTAACCCAGCAGTGGCCTAATGTTGAAGTGGGAAATGGCCAAGCAGATTTGGTGATTTTGCAGACCTTTTTTTGAAAATTCAAATAAATTCAACCGTAGAAATAAACCTAGCCAACCTGATATTCATTTTGATCGGAAAGAACAGGAGAATCTAGAAATACTAAAATGAAAAAGATCTAGAAAAATGTTTTTTCGGTAAAGTGAAAAAAATAAAAATAATAGATTTTTCTTTCGAAATTTCAAAAACAGCCTGGGTGAAATTTTGTCTACAGATTTTTTTATGGAAAATTCATTATATACATTTTGTAAACAATTATTCCCTACATAGAAATATGTCCCCACTCCGCAGGGTCCGAGTAGTGGCGCACTCACCCGGGGATGGGATGGCACCATTGCACCGCGCTAGGTGTCTAGCCAATGTGGCGTCAAATAAAAACATCTAATGATTTTTTGTCTGTTTCATGTACCGCCTCCATCGATGATGGAGTTCCGTGCTGACCACAAGCCAAATGGAAGGAGGAACATTGGTTAAAAACAAATCGGGAGGCCCCCTGGTTTCTCACAACACTAAGTATAATTAGGCTAAGAAAGGGAAACGGTGGAGGGATCAATCTTGTAACCCAGGTGAGAACCCCAAAAGTTCCTCCATTCCAGGAGTGTGTGGACGGTGCGGAGCTAGCATCAGGTAATGGAATGCAATTAGGTAAGGAATGGTAACAATTTTCAAACATTTCAGGTGTAACCCCCTTCATATCCTCAAGGTGTTTGAAGCTTCTAGGTTTCAACCAGCAAAGCACCTCCCTTTCCCATGATACAGTAGCTGGGTTCGCCCAGGGGTCTGTATCAATATCAATAATTCCCTACATATAAATATATAACATGTTGTGGAAAGAATTTCTTTTGTAAGTTTTAGAGGCGTAGTATAATAATAAATGGAAACCCGAAATATGTGTAAACTGTACAGTGTTAGTTTGTGTTGTAAATAAGTCATGTAATATATGTATAAACTAATAATGATATATGTATTTGTAAAGTTAATGAAGTAAGGAATCCAAAAAAGTCATAAAGTTGATGGTAAAAAATGTGTATCACTTATAAATAAATGTAAATAAAAGAATGTTTTGCTGTTTTTGCGTATATGGAGAAAAAGATTTCACAGTACTTAGTATATAACTTTTTTGCCAAATGTTTTACCCCCAAATCAATATAAACATGTTGTAGTACATTCAATTCCCTACATAGAAATATATAACATGTTATACATAGAATACATAGAAATATACATATAAATATATAACTCACCACTAGGCGCCTACCAGATAAATAATCCAATTAGCCTGTGACACATCATCAGGAAAGTCGTAACCTCAATATCACTGCCTATATCACCCTCCAAATCGTCATCAATGTCACTAATACTTTCTTCAAGAGCACCCCGAATGTCACTACAATTCATTTTTGCGTAAATTCGGCTAAATAAATTACTAAAACACACTTATACAACTGACAACGGTCAAACAATAACATAGCGCGCCATTTTGGACTGACTGGACATTGCATATTTCAGATGTTATGTCAAAAATTGTCAACAAAAACACAAAACGTCAAGGAAGAAAGCCTGAAATCTGCTGTTTACAGTGATACCAAATACAATACAGTTTGGAGCGAGCCAAACAAACTGACTGAGACAACATACACTGCATTTATAAGCAATTTTCAGATCCGACCAATTTGGTCGGATTGGCCATTCCACAAAAAAACCAGAAACACCTGATTTCATAAAATCATAACTTGTCCAATCAATATTTCATTCTAAAAATCAATACCAACATAAAACGCTACTCTTTAGCTGTGCATTGGGACCAACCGCATCTTCCTGCGAGAAAAATTACCCGAGATGGGTAATTTCAAAAATATTGTGTTTTGCCATTGTCAGAGCGTCGGCTGCAGCAATTGCGTTGCGCCAAAAATTCATTCGATTTCTAATCGTCGTAACATTGTTATACAGCTGCTACACGGTTCCTTTATGTAATAAAATTAAAGTTCAGAATGTGATCTTTATAATGATATATATTGGTCACTTTTGAGTTTATTATTATTGGTTTTTTGGTTATTATTGGTTATTATTGGTTTTAAGGCGACTGCACCACCTTAAACAACGAGTGATGATGTAGACAGTTTTGCCAGATTTTAAAATATCACTATCGTACCATGCCCAGTAAAACTACCGTATTTTTTACAAAATACTATTTTACCCTCCCTAGGAGTAGTTTTGTGAAGGTATAACGTTATTAAAAAGACTCGCTGTTTATTATAAATTCATAATGGGGAAAAACGTGATTGTAAGATAATGACTTAAAGAAATAATTGGTAATTGGTACACTTTCTATGCATCGCTATTTCGATTACTACAGCATCAAATCGAATCTAAATTTCAATGCTTTTCGATGCATCGCGCACCCCTTGTCCATTTCCAACCAAAGGGCTATCTTAGAAAAGTATCGCATGATGTTTTGAGGGGTTCAAGGGGAGTATTGTAAGTCATCGTATGACAAAGAGGGAAGAACGTTTTATCTCCGTCTCTCTCTATGCTTACAGAAAGTTTAGAGTTTCATTTAAACCTAGAAAATAACAATTACAGTAGATGCTCCTAATTAGCTGCATACAATTAAATACTAAACAGGGTTAGTTAGCGTCCTGGACTTTAGTTTAAAAAGGTCATGGGTTCGATTCTCAGGGTGCCCACAAAAATGTGAGATGTTTGGACTGCTTTCCCTTAAATGTATTTTTTACTCTTCAATATTTTCACTTGAAATTTTTTAATACAACATTTGTAATGCTAACCTGCATATTCAATCCTTGTTATCATTTGGACAGAACGTTGTCCAATTCAATTCTAATAGTCAAATAAAAATAAAATGGTTTAATATCGCTTATTTATAAAGAAAATTTGGATGTTATTGTTTTATATATATATATATATATATATATATATATTTGTACCACATTTTCGCTGTCCCAGTTGCAGAAAACCTGCGTACTCAGGTCAATATTGTTCTTAGGGAAAATAAATAAAATGTTATCTACTGTATATCGTTTATTTATGAATATATGTTGATTAAACTTGAAGATGCTTCATGTGGTAGTGAGGTGGGGGCATATTTTGATTTTACATTAAAACTATGTTTAATACAGCAAGTGTCCTTTTATGTAAGTTATTGCTAAATAATAAATTAAGATGATGGTACAAATAAACAAAAGGTAATATATTCCAATATTGTACACTAAAAAAATGCTTTAACAAATATATTTACGTAAATTCATAAATCCAGTACAGTAGTATATAAAATATGATGAAATAATAAAATGTTAATTTACTTGTACCTTCATTTGAAGAGTATTAAGTTGGTACAAAAATCAGTACTTAATAGCATAGTAGCCTATTATGACAAGGTTTTTCCTCCAAGATGCTCACTAAAGCTTAACTCTTGTATTTATTATCTCTTTATAATACCAAGTTTTATTTGTAGGTTTGAGCGTAGCCGGAGCTCTGCATAAACATCGTGAGTGGTTCAGTGATTACATTAATGTTAGATTGCTCACCGGGCACCTTAAATAAAAAGATGTTTAGTATTTGTTTAACATTGAGAGATTTTGCCTCAGGTGCAATAATTTCCATACTTACTTTACCTATGTTAATTCGCTTGTCAATGCAGTTTGACAGTTTTGAAAATGAAGCCGACAAATCAGCAATTCATGGCCAACCAAAGAGAAAACGAACACCGGGATTGAAGGTTGATTTCTTGTGCATGAAGCTTTTCCGTTCTTTTTAACCGGCTTTTGCTAACCTTCACTTTTGCTTGAAGTCCTTCAGCGACATGAAGTATTGATTCTTAAATGTGAATCCATAGTTTCTCGCTTATGATTAATTAGCCGCTTTTGCTAAGTTTAGAAGCAAATTAATGTGATCTACTGAGCAATTGCAGTGTAGTGCTTAATGACGATAAATGATGTACGCATTCTTGAAAGTCCTCACAGTTCAGACACTGCTTCTGTTATGCATGCTTGTAGTTCTCCTAGTGCACTGATGTTCCTTTAAAATACAATTGGTTAGTAAGGTAAGTGCCCCAAATACCAACACTGCACCAAATACCGACACCGTCACGTTTAAACTGAAAAAATAAGTTCCTATACGTCTCCACTAACCTAATATTTAGCTAGCTGTGATCGCCATATTTTTTCTATAATCGAGAAGAAGAAGAATCCGCTCCCTCCATTTTTGAGTTTGTGCGAGTTGGTTACGTCAATCGCTGCATGTCGACTGTGATTGCAGGTAAGAAACTTACTGTTTTTCACTAGGAACATAGAGTTTTGCTTTAGGGATTACAGTTGTTTTAATTATCACATGGAAATTTATATCTTTAAATCTGATATCCAAATACTGAAATCAAAGCTGTTTGCCCTTCATTTTTATTAAGTCGGTATTTGAAGCAAAATTTCATCATCTCGCCAAATACCAATACGGTTGTATGCAAAACAATACCGACACTTGTTTAACAACAAGTAAAAACTTTCATAATATCATTTGTTCTCTAATAATAATTTAAAATCTTTATTATTATTAAATCATTATTAACAAACTAGCCTTTTCAATACCTGAAGTTGTTGACTTAATTATTGAACGTCTTTATTGCCGTTTTTTTTCTTAAATCTGGTAAAGAAATACCAACAACTAACTTACATGGTCGAGTTAACAATTATAACAAACAGTTTTATATATATAAACACCATTGCTGTGTTTCTTATTACTTTTTTTCAGAATGCCTGCAATGAAAACGCCCCCGCCAAAGAAACGCAAGCAGTATGCTGATGAAGAAATGAAAAGTGCCAATCTGGCAGTTAGGAGTGGTACCTAATCCGTGTCATCAGCGGCAAAGCGGTTTGGAGTTCTGAGGTTAACGCTCCATGGCAAAGTGTCTGGACGTTATGAAGAAAATTATAAATTAGGCAGGAAGCCTACTCTTTGTGAAGCTGAAGAAGAGATCCTAGTAAAATGGGTTTAGGCCTGCAAAATTAGAGGCTTTCCCATAACAAAAGAGCAGCTAATCTATAGCTCTGGGCGTATGCTTACGAGTACACGTAGGCCAAACCCATTTATGAATGACAAACCTGGAAGCCGTTGGTATGAACTTTTCATGGGCCGCCACACAAACCTTGTTATCCAGGAGTGCCAGACGTTAACAACTTCACGTGCTGCCATCACAGAGGAATGTGAGTGGTGGTGAGTGGTGCGCGGAGGTAAAAAACTACGCGGAAGAAAAGCAGCTGATGAGTGCATTCTACGATCCACGGCAAGTGTTCAGCTGCGACGAAACAGCCTTCTTTCTGGCTCCTAGAATAGGGAAGGTGATCGCGGCAAGAGGAGACAAAAGTGTATATAACGTGGCAGGTAATATTGACAAAGAAAACGTGACTGTGCTCATGACTTACAGCGGACGGTGGCGTTACACCGCCAATGCTGTTGTACGCATACGAACGTATCCCTGTACAGGTAGGGATGGCTGGGCCAGATGGGTGGGCATTAGGCAAAAGCGAGACAGGATGGATGACATGTGAGTCATTTTTTGAATATATGGCGAACATGTTCGAGCCATACCTGACCGCTAACAACGTACCGCGACCAGTGATTATGTTTTTGGATGGCCATGTGTCGCACATGTCCCTCAAACTAAGTAAATTTTGTGTGTTGAAGGAAATAGAGCTTTTGGCTAATGCCACTCATATCTTGCAGCCATTTGATGTTGCAATTTTCCACCCGTTAAAAAATTTGTGGAAAAAGGCTGTTGGCGAGTGGTGATTTGAGTTCTCCTCTCAAAAACTGAAAGAAGAAAGACTTCCCACTCATTTTACAAGCCGTAATTGATACAACCTTGAAGCCGGAAACTATTAAAAACAGCTTTCAAATTTGCGGGTTGCTTACCTTGAATGTCAAAGACATAGATTTGACCAAAATCGTTGGGAACTTGGCTCAGAAACAAAAAGAACAACCGGTTTTGAAGACCAATGATGAGGGTGAAAAAAATCAAGAACACATTGGTGTATCTTGAGAAAAAGATAGACAGTGAGAAGCTCAAAGTTTTTAGGCGAGGTGGGCAAGTAAAGCGCCGGGATGAATCCCTCTTTGAAGTATGGAAGAGCACTAGAGAATACATCAAAATTGCTACAAACATCAATGGTGCCGATTCCATAGAAGACAACACTCTTACTGGTGAAAGGGACGTCTATAATGATCTTCCCGATGTGATTCTCACACCAGTCGAGGAACCAGACTTTGCCTTTGACATATCTCTAGATGCTCTCTAGATGCTGAATTGAACAATAATCAGTTGCATGCGGCCAGGGGGGGGGTTTAGCCCAACCCCTGCGGCGCTCTAAGGGTGGCTGGGTTTAAATGACAACTCGAGTGGTGTGGGCGTTACCCGACTTAGCGGTGGTCTTTATTAACATTCTCTAGGGCTAAGTACACAGTCAGGATAGTACAACCACCCAGCCACCGGACTGAAGGTCCGTGGGTTGAATAGTCTTAATTTAGCAACCCTTGAGCTATGAATCTACAATTCCCTTAAATTAACATGGTAAATATAGTTCCAGAATATTACACACAAACGATAAAGATCAAGGGAGAGGAGAGACAGGGACAGTCCTAGACCTAACAGTCGTTAGCCAACTTACAGAGCAGAAGTATCACGCCGATCATCGTGGTGGCGCGGATGGTCCTAGCAACTAGATACACTGTGCCTATCTGGCTGACTGTTAACTCCAACTGACGCTCTCTCGGTCGGTTTGAGTCTCGAGTCTATCTTCTAATCTCTATCGGCAACCTGCGGTCACCAGCTTCTATACCGGGACTCCTCCCTGTCCTGGACCAATCAGAAAGCTAGTTTTGGCATCGGACCTTATATGGAGGTGCCCATGGTCAACTCTCGGTCTAGAAACTTCTACGGGAAATCCGGCTTTATCTTTGAGGTTAACGATGGACTTGTCTATTAAAACCTTCCACCGGGAGTGGTATTTTAATTCCAAGGAAAATCAGATAATTTGGACTCACGCCACGCGGGCCTGAAGATATTTCCAAAGGATAAGAATTTCGTAACCTCGAGCCTCTCATAACATTCGCTCCTGCTTAAGTGAAAGACTGGGGTTTCAATAAATGGGTTGTTATGTTCTTTAATTAATCTATTATTTATACATACAACCCAGAAGGACTGGTCCACAGCTATTAATAAATAAACAAAATGTCTTATCTTGATTACTTATTAATGTGTCTGATAAAACTAGGTAAGTGGGTTCTTGTGGTATTGAGGTACATTTAAGTGAATTAGTGATTTGCTGAGTAACCATGTTTGCTGTGACAGGAGTATTTACCATTTATCGTACTCTGGAAACATTTTTTTGTAATTTTATTTTAAAACTCATCCAACAACGTGAATATTCCTTGCTCCCGGGTAACTTTGTTTACTGCTCTGGGTTTCCACCTGTCCCGAATCTGCCGGAACTGGTAGGCCTGTATAAGCGAGCGCAACGTGGGTGCCGGTTGTGCCGCGTATTATAACATTGTTTCGACATTCAGTAATATTGATAAACGTAAATTATTGATACTTTCCTTGCTTAAAATGGATCTGGTCTTAAGCTTGTAGACTCTATTGCCAAAAATTCTTATCTGGCTTATTTTCTAGCCTTAATTTACTTTTTTTGACCAATGTTAGAACTGAAATAGTATTAACAAAAATATAAACGCCTAAGTGAATTAACAATCACTGAATTGCTAATCGATAATTATTGATATATGGTTCTGAAATAACCAATGTTAGTTCTTTAAATTAAACAATATTTGTTTGCGATCAATTTATGATTTATTGTTCTACGTCGCTCCAAGAACAATCTGTTATTCCATAACAATAGCATGGCATTTTTTAAGTACGGTGAAATAACATGACTTTGATATAGTCGATTCTCTAGCCTGTATTAAATCAATACCCCCGTCGCAGCAAACCTGCGTACTCAGCGAATTTCCAATGCAAAATATAAGTCTTAATACCACATAAAGCCGCATACCAAGTTTCATAAAAATATATTCAAAAATAAGCGATATATCAAATTTGAATTATCCTCTATAACAAAAACATTAGGGATCAGTACGCAGGTTTCCTGCTACAAAAAACAACAAATATAGGGTTTCTTGTAAATATCAATATTACTCAACTAGATGAAGCCACATACCAAGTTTCATCAATATAAGTTCATAAATAAGCGATATATGCCATTTTGATTATTCTCCATAAGAATAACATGGGAGATGAGTACGCAGGTTTGCTGCAATAAGGAACACAAAAAATGGGTTTTTATGCAAATATCAATAGAATTCAACTAGGTGAACCAACATTCCAAGTTTTATTAATTTATGTTCATAATTAAGGGATACATTACATTTTACTTATTCTCCATAAGAATAACATGGGGGCTGAGGACGCAGGTTTGCTGCTACGGGAATTATTGGTAAAAATCGGGTTTTTCGTGAAAATAACAATAGACCACAACCAGATGAAACCATAAACCAAGTTTTGTTAGAATACGTTCATAAATAAGCGAGCTATAATTTTTTTCTTATTCTCCATAAGAATAGCATTGGACAACGTACTGTGTTTAGCACTTTCAATATCTCTGTAACCATTTGACGTAGAGCAATGGTCAAAACACCAAATTGTGCGTCTTTTTAAGCTGATTCCAATGGAGGAAACTAAAATTTGACTTTTTCAAAAATTATATGTAGAAAACTCAAAAAACCCATTTTTGGGGTACAAAACCCCCCCAAAATACCCCTTCGGATAGTCCGATCTGTCTGGTTTTCGAACTTAAAGTCATAAATGCTGCTTTACACGCTTATACCAAATTTCGTCAAAATCGGATTATTTTTACGAGAGTTATCGCACCCACGGACACATATATATATATAGATATACAGATATATATATATATATATATATAGATATTTTAGCGGCGTTTCGAAGTCGAGGCTGGTTAATAAGCTGATTTCGAAACGTCAAAATGTGCATAGAATTTACAATAAATCTGGAGATATTCGCCGCGTTCCAAAGTCGTGTAATTTGCACCATTGACTTCAAACAGCTAAAATATGCTTTAAATTCTAATAATTTCTTGATAATTTCACTGTGTTTTGAAGTCGTAATACATTTTTTGAAATTATCATGAAGGTAATTGTTATTATTAATTCCTACTTAAAAGGTGGATTGAATGTGCAAGACCGTATTATATTAATACAAGTATTATTTAATTTAAACTTTCCAAACAAGATCGTTGTTGTAGTACTTTTCCTTTCGTCCTCCAGCCTCGCCCAAGAAAGATGGTAGGGTGTATCTGTTTTTTGTTTTACGTCCATGTGTTCCTACACCGTTTATCCGATGGGGTGAAACTTCGCATGGTCAATTAGGTTGCCCGTACGAAGGCTTAAAGCTAATAATCAAAGTCTTAGGACTTTAGAGCTTCGCCCAAAAGTTACGATGATGCTCTTAAGAAAGAAAGGTCTGTTACCTCTAATAATAAAGTAGTAGTTCGTGTGTGTCCAGGTGATTTTGAAAACGAATAATCAAAACTGCTCCCGGACCATACAAAGTTATATAAATGACCAAAATAAATGTTATAGATATTTTTTTGTTTACCCCTAGACCTCAAGGCTTTGCCACACTGGGATTAAAAGCTACCGTTTTATTGTTATGAAGAAAATATTTCTATTTTTCTAATTGGCTTGACAACGGCTCCTCAAAACTGCTCTCGGAGCATACGACGTTTTTGGGGGACTAAAATATGTCGGATACCTTTTTCCCGACCTCAGGGTTCTATCCCACTGGCTTCTTCCATCACTATTCCCGCCAACCAATTTTGACGTGGTAAAGTTCTTTGGATTTGTGTTATCAATCCACATATCTTGAATGATGCCCCTGCGCTGGATACGTCCTTCCCATCAACCTTATAGGGCTCCGCCCCCTGAGAGAGTTGCCATATATTATGATTTACGTCCGTTTGCATGATTTTATCCAGGTTTAACTGTCCCATTTAATTATGATATATTTTCTTATAAACCCAAACTTAAATCTCTACCCCATTTCCTTTAACTTTGCCATATTGTTTCCATGACGAAAATTTATATAATAATAAAGAATTTGTGCGTGTGTGTCCCAGTTGATTTTGAAAACGGTTTCTCAAAACTTCTCCCGGACCATATTGTTGGGGGACTATAATGATTCAGATAGTTTTTCCCCAATCGGCTCCACCCCTCTGGCTTTTTATATTACTTCCCGATGTCCAATTTCGACGTGGGATGATTTTTTTAAATTTTTTTCACAAAGCTACATCTCTTGAATGATGCCCCATCGTTGAATTTCCCCCCCACCAACCTTATGGCTTTTCCCCCTGGCAAAACTTCGATGTTATTCTTTCCGTTTTTTTGCGTGATTTAGCCAGTTGTCAATGTTCTAAAATATTTGGATAGGTTTTTTATAACCCTTTATTCGGGGTCCACCCCAATGGCTAAAACATTGCCATGATAATCTTATGGAGAAAAGAGTATTCAAGGTGATTGCGAAAAACGCTCCTCATATCTGCTCCCGAACCATACCATGTTATTGCGGGACTAAATGACTCCGGATACTTTTTTCCCAACCTCAGGACTCCGCCATTCTGGCTTCTTCTTACCGCTTCTCGACGTCCAATTTTGACGTGTGATGGTTCTTTGGATTTGTTTTACAAAGCCGTATCTGTTTAATTATGCCCTAACGTTGGATATGTGACCCCACCAACATTAGCGTTTCTTCCCCCCTTCTCCCCACGGCAATGTTTCCATGTTATTCTCTCTATATTTTAGCCAATTGTCACTGATCCATAACATATGGTAACGTTTTATTTTTGTAACCCCGAAGTTAGGGCTCCGCCCCACTGGCCAAAAGTTGCCATGTTATTCTTATGGAGAAAAGAGTACCCCAAGTTATTGCGAGAAAGCTTTTCAAAGCTGCTCCTGGACCATACAACGTTGTAGATCACCAAAAAAATTAGGTATATTTTTGGTTTATCCCCAGTCTTGAGGGCTTCGCCCCGTTGGCATCAAAAGCTGCCATGTTATTTTTATGGAGAAAATGTTTTTCTAAACGGCTCGAAAACGGCGCCGAAAATCTGCTCCCGGACCATTCTATATTTTTGTGGGACTACTTCGGATACTTTTTTACCAACCTCAGGGCTCCACCCCACAGGTTTCTTCTATCCAACATCCCGACAACTAATTTTGACGTGTGTTGGTTCTTTAGGTAAGTTTACAAAGCCCCGCTGCTCTTAAACGATGCCCTCGTTGAATACGTCCCAACGTTAGGGTCCCCCTAACGTCCCCTGGCAAAGTTGCCTCGTTATTTGTTCCATATTTTGGTGTGATTTGGGCAAATTTTCACAGATCCATAAAATTTGAAGTAGTTTTTTCATAACCGCTTATCTCAGGGCTTCACTCCATTGTGCTCAAAGTTGCCATGTGACCACATTAAAAACTTGGCACTTGTGAAGAAAATACGTTGTCCAGATGGCTGAAAAAGGGCCCCTCAAACCTGCTCCTGGACCATACCACGTTGTTAGTATGGATACGTTTTTCCAACCTGAGGACTCCACCCCAGTGCACTTAAAAAGTTGCCATGTCATTGTTACGGTGAAAAGATTATTCTTGGAGCGACGAAAGGCGCTTGGTCTAGGTACTAAAATGGTATTCCAGTTAATTGTTAAAATGGCTCCTAAAACTGTCCCCAGATCGCCACACGTCGTAGGGGGACCAACTGATTATGGATACGTTATTTTAGTAAGACTCCACCCAGGGCCTTTTCTATAACTTCCAGGCGTCCAATGTTGACATGTAATTGATCGTTGAAATTGTTTTACTAACCCGCATCTACTGGAAAAAATCCCATAGGTTAATATGTATTTTTTGTAATGGGCCCCCCATGTTGAGCACGCCCCCAATCGTAACATAATTTATGAATGTGTTTTAAAAAATAACATGCTAAATGGCCTTTAAGTGGTAATTTAGTACATATACATTCATTGTGAATTTCTTAAGAATAGGTGGTATTTGCGAGTCTACCTATGGAGGTTGACTGTGATCAAGGGAGTTTGAGGCGTTTTAAATTTGTAATATAATATATAATTTGTATATTTATTTATTACAGTTAGTTTTATATGATTGATAAAGGGAGGGTTTTTATATCATGGCAAACGTATGTCAATAATCTTAAAATACAAGTAATTTTGTCGGAAAGTTGCATTTATTGGAAAGTGGATTAATACATAATTATGGGGTAAGTTAGTTAATTATCAAGTGTTAAGCCAATAAAGAAACATTAGTAAAGGAACAAAAAAGGATTATTGGTCGAGCGATGCGACTGTACTAAAATTATGGTGTTTTCATATTGGATGAATTAATAACTGTACGACATAGTTTATTAAAGGAAATATTGAAACAATATTAAGTAAAAGATTGAATTTTCATAGAAATATTGAGAACTGTATGAATACATTGTCTTTATTACGAACTGTGCACAATAAATCGTTTTAGTCTTGTCACTGAAAGGTGAGATTAATACAACCCTTTTTTCACGGGGACATTTTACAGATACGTTTACCAAAGGTGTTATTTACACAATAACAATCTGGAAATATCAAACTGAAACCCATAAAACATTACAATATTACAAGTGCCATTAAACATCGTTTACACAGCAATTATAGTGAAGTGTTGGTCATTTTAATTTTCTCAGCTTAAATTGTTGTAGGAATATGAACAAACCAAAAAACCTCTTTAATGTATCATAATGTTCTAAAAGGCTCTAAATTGTTATGTATAACCATAACAAAAGTAAAAACTAAATCTGCATTTTTAATCATTTGTTTAACATAATACTCTTAAGTATTTAGTTAAAACCTCTAAAATAAAATAAATCTTAATTTTGTATGTTCACTTTAAGAGCAATTCCATTGTAAACGGAAAAATATTAATTTATATATGCGTAATAAGGATGCAATTTTCGTCGCTATTTATAATGATCGCCATCTTGAAATATTTTTAATATCAGTTTGGACAACCTTCAAAAGCACTTCAGAGTACAGCACTAATAGATTTGAAACTTGGGCAATATCTAACACCCATAGTAAGTAATACCACATTTTAATATAGGCAGTATAGGCTACATATATGTTACCTTTTTCACAAAGTCTGTAATGTTTCATTGGTGTTTTTTAATCACAAACTCACCACAAATATAACAAAAACTGTCAGCAGAGTTTTTACAACCGCGATAATACATTGTACTTAACACTTGCATAGGAAATGTGAAGTGAGATAAGGTTGACTTTAAAAAAAAATAAGCTATTAACAGAGAAATAGAACCAACCTTTTTTGTCCAGCAAATATGTTTCAGCAGTGTTACCAACATCATATACCTCCATTAGATATTTACAACAATTGTTTTAACTATATAAAAGCTATTTAATTCAATAAAAATTTGCTTAATTTAATCAATTTCACTATAAAATATGAAAAAAGTTGGGAGATACAGCTTTTTAAGTATCATATTTGGACTCCGCACCACCTTAAAAACATAAGAATAAGGTACCGTATTTTTAGTGAAAAAACGTGTTCATCGTTGGCCTGTGTAATTGGAGAAAGGTTAGGTGCTACGGCCCCTTCAAGCCACTTGCTATACAAATTCTATAAACGAAATTATTAAGTCTAAATTGTGGCAAATTGCAGGATGATGGGAGACGACTAAAATTAAAGGTCTTGATCCCACAGGGATTCGGGAACAAATAGCAGGATTTTAAGAGTTATCAGCAAACGAGGAATAACGCAAAACATTCCCCATAACAAATGGATGGGGATTTAAATACCCCCGTCGCAGCAAACCTGCGTACTCAGCAAATTTCCAATGCATGCACATGTTTCTCACTACCACATAAAGCCGCTTACCTAGTTTCATAAAAATACATAAATAAATAAGTAATCTATAGCATTTTATTTATTCTCTATAAGAACAACATAGGGCAGAGTAAGCAAGTTTTCTGCAACAAGGAACACAAAATATGTGTTTTTATGCAATTATCAATACACCTCAACCAGGTGAAGCTACATACCAAGTTTTATTAATTTATGTTCATAATTAAGGGAGATCTAAAACTTTACTTATTCTCCATAAGAATAACATTATGGCTGAGTATGCAGGTTTGCTGCTACCGGGAAAAATCAACAAAAAAATTTTTGTGCTTATATCAATATACCACAACTAGTTGAAGCCACATACCAAGTTTCATCAATATACATTCATAAATAATCAAGATATCAAATTGTATTTATCCTCCATAAGGATAACATTGGACAACGTACTGTGTTTAGCACTTTTAATATCTCTGCAACGGTCGGACGTACAACAACAATTAAGACACCAAAATGATTGTTTTGTAGAGCTAAACTGATTGGTAAAAAGAAATGTGAGGTTTCCATTACAATGAACTGAGGGAAAGCTAAACACATTTTCCCCCTAAGATTAACATGGGATATTTTATGAGCACGTTTTTTTCATTTTCTACGCAACCACTTAACCTAGTTTAATGATTCAAAAAACTATACTATTTTTCATTTTAAGCTCTATAAAATGGTCGAAACCAAAATTAAGTGTTTTACAAATTTGAGGATGAAAAATGCAAAAAACTGATTTTTGCAAAATTGTAAATCCCCATAAAACACCGTTCCCATGGTCCGATTTTTATGGTTTTCAAACTCAAAGTCATGAATGTCATTTTACACATTTGAGCCAAATTTCATCGTTATCAGACTTTTTTTACTCGAGTCATCGAGTTAACGGACACACACACATACATAAATATAAATTTTGTTATTCATACATATTTGTTATACATAGGTGTCTATATGTTATTTTGTTTTATTAGTTGATCGATTTGACAGCAGGGTGGCATTCTAGCTATTCACTGTAATTGTAGTTTTTATGAACTTTTTATAGTTATGTGCAAAACTGAATCAAACATTTTTGTTAACAGCGATGATAGTCTTTATACTCCCTAAAATGCAATTTGTATATCAGTGTAAAAAGGTAAAGATTTATTAATTAAAATGATATAGATGCAAGGATGGTAGTGATTTAATAAAAGTTATGATAGTTTACAAACCTGCCTACTCAGCGAATTTACAATGTATAAATATATCGCATAGGCTACCACATAAAGCCGCTTACCAAGTTTCTTTAATATGCATTCACAAATGAGTGATGTATAACGTTTTAGTTATTCTCCATAAGAATAATATGGGAGCTAAATACGCAGGTTTGCTGTAACAAGGAACACAAAATATAGGGTTTCATGAAATTTTGTTTAAACTCAACTAGGTAAAGCCATATACCAACTTTTATTACTTTATGTTCATTATTAAGAAAGACATCTATATTATTAAAAGAATTTCTTGATTTTTGTTCGGCAATTTTCAACTCCTAAAATAATTATTTTGTATACATGATTGGTATCAATGAAAAGCTCTTACTCTCTAGATGTGCCTTTTGGAATTTTGAAAAAACCTCCAACTTCAGAGCTTTGTCCCATAGTCTTTCAAAGTTCCAATGTTAATCTTATGGAGTTACGTTTTATTACGTCAGCTAATTATAATGTAAATAAAATTGAAAAACCTCTGGCTCTATGCCTGATACATCCCCGTACGGAGAACGGGACACCTGCTAGTAATATTTTACTTATTCTCCATAAAAATGACTTTGGAGGTGAGTACGCAGGTTTGCTGCTACAGGAAATATCGGTAAACATGTTTTTTCTTTTGCAATTAACAATAGACCACAACCAGCTGAAGCCATATACCGAGTCTGGTCGGTATTCTTTCATAAATAAGCGAGATGGTACCTGGGGGCCGAGCTTTGCTCGGGGGAAGGCCAGTCAGTTTGTTTAGATGACTTGGAGCATATTTAACCACTTCCCCCTACTTATAATCAGATTTGTATAACTCATTTGCCTCTTTTCTACATTTTTAAGGAAAACTTCGGTTGTTATTTAAAGCACAATGTCCCTTTGATTTATTTTATTACTCAATATATATGTAATCCTCACTCAAATATTTTATCCTCTGCTCTCAGGAAACGACATGTTAATAATCATAAACAACATGAGTATTAATTTGACAGTTCCCTGGTTGGTTATGAACAGCTGTTACAATTCATTTGTTTTTATTTGAAACTCCATAAGGCGAATGTTAATTTTTGTAACTATTCATTAGTGAATTTCCTTTGGAAAGTGAACTATTAGCATGACCCGCACGGTGAAACATAAGTCCGGGACCACCATAGAAGTTCCTAACGTGACCCCCGATCACGTTTTGGGGGGTCGTTCAAAATTGTATATATATATATGCGTTTGCACTTTAGCGGTCGCATTTTTTCCGATTTACTTAAAATTTAGTAGGGACATTCCTTTCTGTAATCAGTTGGACAAGTTCGTTGGGAAAAACAATCGGAAAACTCTAAACCCCTTTTTTGGGGATTATTCTTTCAAAGTTCGAGTTTATGGGCCCAACAAGGGTCAGAAAAGCCCTGTATGTAAAATTAATGCATGTAAAAATATGGGAATTAGTGAGGCAAAAGTTCTAAGCCCTCTCTCGACATTCTAGCATACTTATTTACCAAGTTATTAAAGAAAATGTGTTTAGACTAAACACAGTACGTTGTCTTATGGGGGTTTTACACTAGAAAAGCCTGTTATTCCTTTGTTTGAGTACTTTTATCATCCTCAGCAACCTCACACCTACTTTCAAGCCTGTCTGAACCTTGTCCTAACATTATAATGCGAAAAATTGTATTCCCAGCTTTGCGAGTAAATGAAACCAGGAGCATCAGAACAGCCAAAAAATAACAGTTTTCAGATTTCAATAAAAATTGGAATAAATGTATGTTTTTACACTGATTTTGAGTTTTATAAGTTTTTATGTGGAAATTCACTTCCCTCACGTCAGCGTGCTGCGTGCGAACTCGTTTGAGTTTTTTTACATTATTTAATTTTTCTTGGGGATGAGGCCTGTCTAGGACTTATTTTTATCCCAGAAATTAGTTATTTCGAACATTTGAAGGAAATCGTTTGAGTCGTTTTTTGGGATCAGTGTCGCAAGCAAGCAAGCATACAAGCAAACTTAAAAATGCCTTCACAGATAGTATTAAAAGTGAGTTATCATTACTGTTGATATATATGTGGGACGCGGAAATATTTGCTACGGACAACGTTTCATGCAAGGTTTCGCTCCACTGAGGTTGACCTGATAATAGCCCTTTCTTATACAAACTGTCCCAAGAATGAAGTGAACCGTTTTCGAGCGGCCTCAACTGTTGAAGTAGATTACAGGCCTTCCCGCGTCAGTGTGTTCCCTTCAGTTCCCACCAGCGATCTTCCCGCGGAAAGTCCGGTAATAAATTTATAATAACTAGAACGCGACCGCTCCCGCGTCGGTGTGGACGAGGTCTTGGAATCAGAGTAAATAAATGATCGGGATACATCATGTTAGGCCTCCTTGATTTAATTTAGAATTTTCTTGGAACAAAAAATGTTTGAATAATGTTACTGAAACAAGTACTGATTCACCAATCACGCCACCCTTCAGCCGTCAAACGAACTCGGAGCCAACACAATATAAAGGCTGAGACTATTGTCGCAGTCGACTACAGTTTTCGTAGTTTTCGTTCACCTCTCCCCAAGTTGACGCCACGTATAGTTTACAACAGGAAGCCCCAAAAATATGGAAGGTATTGACCAGAAAGGGCCGGCAGCTCCCTTTGTTTCAGAAGGCAACGGGTAAACCGGGAAAGCGCCAGTTATGCGAGGGTCGAAAAATGGTCTGCCTGGCACGCACCGGGAAAGCGCCAACGATACCCCAGGTAGCCGGGTAGCCGGGTAATCGGGCGGAGGATGGAATGTAAACAAATAATTAACGCTACGGATTCTTATTTTCATTTGTCTCTAAACTCATTGGACCTTTGACAGACCATAAACGCCTGTGTAAGTATTCATAGTAATTTTTAAAAAACGCGCCAGTCTCCCCACCCGAACATTTGCATTTTTCTGGACACCTTGAAGGAGGCGCAGATAGAAACCTACATTGGCATGAATACCGCTGAAACCATAGGACCTAAGCAAAGAAGGATGAAAACCATGTGTATCAACGCTGTTGATAGGACATTTTTGCAGCTATAAAACGGATAAATTGATACCTATATTAAATTTCTTTAAGTGCGTGTCTGTGAAGGTGAGCTGATTGCAAATACGTAAGTCAAAGCTTTTAAATAACATCTGATTGTATTGCACTGTACTGTAGGTACAGGTAAATTTGCATGATATAAAATGCACGACAAACCGATAGTAAAGGGAGAAATGAAGCAAGTCTATTGGTTTGAACTGTAAATGAGATGTATGGAACATCCAGCAATACATATAATGTGTACTGCTGGACACAAACCCCTGCGCAGAGATATGTGTCCGTATACGAACATTCATGTAGGGGTAAGTGTCTGTAAATGTAAATAGAACAATAGACAGACACTACCTCATTTTTATAACAGTAGCGATGATTAGTTGGAAATGTTTGAAATTTAAAGATTTTTTCCATAGTCAAGTTATTTTACTATCATTATGTAAACATATATTACATAATGTAACAGCTTTCCATTTACTAAAGTTATTAATTAATGTGGAGTTTTTTTTATTAGTATTGTATGCATATATAACTACTTAGTAAGTATTTTAAGAACATGCAGATTAGTCAAAACTAGATTTTAAAGACCACCGGGGAATTTAAATACCATTTATGGACCGAGAAACCATCCCTCCAATGTTTTATTTCTGGACCCACCACTAGAGGCGAATGAGAAAGCAGCTTAGAAATTCATAAAGGCGTTTTGTGTCGCAACGATCTCGTACAGCGACAGGCACCACTTGAATACAGCACCAAATATGACCATCATTAAGAGTTTAATCAGGCGTTATTACACGCTTAAATACGGCACCAAGGAAATTTACAGGTAGGGTAGAGAGGTTGACCCTCCACAACCCCAAATATATACTCCCTTCATTCTCTTCTCCACCCACCCGACTATTTCAGACCCATCTGCCTCTAACTCTCTCAGTGTATTATATTTAAGATTTTTCTCCGTAAAGCACGTTAAAGCTCCATTTCCCCCTAGGTTTCCCGCAAAATGTATAAAAGATTATTTAACTAATTCAGTAACTCACCAGCCGTTACTGCTCCTCGTACAACTCTATAAGTGAATTAACATACCAAACCTAAAAAAGAGTTGGCTCCTTTACACCCCGTTCTTTCACTGGTTAAGACAAAGAAAAACAATTCTAATAAACTGTATTGGTAAAAAGTATGATAATTTACTATTTTAATCTAGTAAATGACCGGAACGGTAACACAAACTCCTATTTGTTAGTTAGTTTAGGGATTATTGCATCATGGTTGATAATGTAAAGAAATGATTGAGGGGCTTTTAGAGGATTAAATAATTAATTTAAAAATAAAAATAAGAGGAAGATAAACATAATTTGTCAAATCAACAGTTCAAGATGCATTTTTGATGTTTCTTAAAGTGGGCATATCACTCTATTGATTGTGGAACAAGTTTTTCCCCCATTCTTGTATAGGTGATAAACCAATTTTTCCCCCATAACCCGTAACCCCCGGTTTTCAAGAGAGTAGTTAGTTGGGGGGGGGGGTGAAGGAGGAGGGGTGTAAGTGTTATGGGTAAGAGGGGTGGCTGGTACCGGGTACATGTGTGTCAAGGCGGCCGGTGAAGGGTTCGGTTTCAAGTTAATGTGTTTTTTACAACATTTAAGGGTTGGTGCTGTATTCATGAACCCCGCAAAGACATTCGGGTACATGACTGGTTGATGAGGGTTAGACGTGGGGGTCATAACAACTTGCCCAACGACAATAGGGTACGAGATCTGTCTGGACCGGACGGCCGATTTCACAGGTGCGAAGCAAGATGAAAATTAATACTTGTTTATACTTTTTAAATTACAAAGGGTTTTTTTAAAATGTCTTAAGGGTAATAAAAAATATTCATCTATCTATACTAGTATACCAAAATAACTATGGATTTAAAAACGTTAAAGGCAGTACCGGCACCTTCCCTGTGAAGTAAAATTCACAAAAATATGCAATTTATGTACTAAATTTAAAGTTATAGTCATTAATGTTATGTACTTCTTAAGCTAAACGGGCAGAAAAGTAATTTGTGAGAATATTATATTTTAAAGATTATCTAAACTGTTTGAAAAACAGTAATCAGACATACTTAATGTTTATTAAGACAGTATTATTCACGTGTCATGGGCTCCACAATGTTACAGTCACCAAACCAGCAAAAAAGTTTAAGTATTGTAGATTATCTTTAGTTATTCCCGCCAGCAAAAAAATGAGGTTCTCTTACGTCACATTTTAATAGGAAATTCAGTTTACTAGGTACATTCATTTCGAAAAAACAATCATTTAAGTATTTTGAATTATTTTTCTATGTCGAAGGGTTGCCGAGATATTCGAAGAGTGTGTCCCGGAAGTGAAAAGGTGGGGTCCCTAACGGTTTTTGTATTAACAACACGTGACGAGTGCGCGAGCGTTGCGTAGTGGCGGGCGGGACGATTTGGCGGCAAACGCGGACGTTGGGAGAAATTTCCCTACACTTGCAAAAATGCAGGAGCACCTACTGGGACCAGCGGGCGAGGGGTAGTTGGGAGTAATGTTGGGGAAGAGGAGAGGGAGCACTTTTTGGGTTCTGGAAGCTCCCATTACGTGCTCTTTCTTAAGTGCTCTTTAAGAGCAGTTATTGGGTTTTGGATGCTAAAAAGAGCACTTTTTGGGTTCTGGATAAATATATTTTTATTTATACCGTACATTACGTTGGACTTATGTAATATAAATCAAAGTTAATATCTAAACAGCTTAAGAATACCTGAATAAACTAACCACTAACCGTCAAAAATATTTCTCATTCTATTCAGTGAAACATAAGGTTTTCTAATAACAGTGACTTAATTAGTCATGCTCGTAATTGGGGATCTAAAATCAATTCAAGTATTCTTATCTTAATTGAAGTTTCCGCGAGCAAGGCTTGGCCACGCAAGTACTTAATAACATTAATCCTACATTTATTCTTAATTCGAAATACGAAAGTTATTGTTTTATTGTTTGTACCTCATACATTTTAAATTATATTGAAGTGTTTGTATCGTTTCTTGGTTCGGAGTAACGAACCCAGTACTGGCTCTAGGGCAGTGCGAGCCGTGCTCCCGCACGGGGCGCGCGGGGCGCGGCGCTTTTGGGGGGGCGGCGCTCGGCGCTCATAACGGGTCGTGGAATGCGGCCGTCGTAGTTGGGTATAGCCGCCTTTAAAGGGCGGCTTTGAGTTGGGAGCCTGGGGTGGCGGATATATTTGTTAGGGGCTATATATACAGTAGGGGTTGAAGAGGAAAGCCTATTCATGTATATGTGTACGATGATTAGGGGCGTGCGAGTACTCAAAAATTTGAGTATTTAAATAGTCAAATGAACTCAAAGTTTTGAAAAATACTCCAAAGTTTGAGCGAGTATTTCCCGCCAATCTTTGGACGATCGCGACCTGCCAAATCACGTAGTAAATGGCCGCCAAAGACGATTGCACCACGTATAATCGGCCGAAAATTACGAGACATAACATTATGTATTACACATGAATCGGACATAAAAAACTACCTAACTGTGTGGATGGCGACCGAACCACGTTTTATCGACCGTAACTGAAGACATTACATATGAAATAATCTGGAATTAACGTCCTTGCCCCGTAATATCAGCTACAAACGTCGACGGAAAATAAAATACTGCCCAAAAATGACGACTTTACTAAGTAATAACGGCCCAAAATATGACAGAAGATCCGTAGCGATTCTCCGGAGATCGGCGGAAAATACTCGCTCAGACCTTCGAACATTTTTCAAAATTTGGGGGCCTATGCCAAAGCGGGGCCTGGGGCGAACCGCCCCCTACGCCCCCCCCCCCATGTCAGTACACCACCTGGTGCGGGGTGGGCGGCATAGGCCGTCGCGCTAACGTAAAGAATTTGAAAATATATAAAAACCAAACTGATTTTGTAAATTGTTGTATATTATTATTATAAGTTGTTGAAAGGCAATATTTGAAAGAAAGTCATGAACATTCACCATGTTTTGCACCTTCATCATACTTAAACATTAAATTTACATATCAGATAATACAACTTCTGCTCCCCTCTATTCCAAAACGAAAAACGAGCAGCTGTTTTGACCTCTATCGGTTTGTGACAACTTCAGGGCATTCTGATTGGTATTGAGAGTTTGAATAAAACTCGCAGTACGATGCAAGAAATTTGCAATGTTAAAATATAGAGTAACACAATGCAACTAATCGTTTTAATCCGCCCACGCCGATTTTTTTTAAAACTAGTTCCTATAGATGAGGAAAGATATGGTTTGGAGGCTGGAGAGTATTGAATAGGGATTTGATCTATTTGAGTTTAGTATAATATGAAATAAGGGGGAAATATGACGCACCCTCCTCAGATTCTGGCGCCCCCTTACATCGTTACTTGTAAGGTTAACTCGTTTAGTTTACTTTGAAAAATATAGTTTATCGTTCCGTCTGTTTAGTAACCATTTCAACCACGTTCTTACTTGTTAACTTAGTCATTTCGGAGCATTGAAGATTTAGTCGGAAATGTTAAGAATCAAACATATACTTTTCCTCATTACAGATTAAGATTATTTGAGCTCTGGTCGTGGTTAATTGACTAATCATCTGTATTTCTTACTAATTGGCATTACTTTAAATAAGTTGCGACAGTGTATCACAGTATAGTACTATCGAAAAAACCCATGTTTACACCCAACTTGAGTTTTTAGAGTCATTGGTGTTAAACTTAATTGATCCAAACACTTTTAGAAGATAAGATTCAATATATCATAGAATAAAAAAAATTCAAAATAAGCTTTATAGCTACACACAACCTTAAAGATTAAATACTCGAAGATATAGTCAGTATAACTGAAAAACGTGTTATACATTAAAATCATTAAACAAATATTATATTCAGAAATCATTAGTTTTTTTTCAAAAACAAAAATAACTCAACAACAAACTTTGCTGTAGCCTATCCATCGCAAACTTCAGCCTCACAGATTCCACGAACCGTCAGAATCGCGGTCGGTTTTGATCAGCGTTTTGAATATTGTTTTGGTTCCCCTGGACCTGGACGAAATCTTTCCCACGCTCAGAACAGATGTACTGTTATCAGTATGTACTTCACCGTTCCTGCTTAGTTTTAAGGGTTTGTTTTCATTATTATTTCTCTTAAAGAAACACATAATTGTTTTATGATACACAGTGTATTGTGATACGTGGATTACAAGTGTGCACATTTGTTGTTTTAAAATTTTAGATTTTTTAGTTATTTGAGGTTTTTAATTTTTTTATGGCAAAAAGTTTAGTGGCGCGGAAGATCGGAAACGGGATACATTTCCAGGACGATAATATATGAAATCAAGATTTTGAACTACACAAGTCTCTTATCTGAATGTGTTCCATTGCTTGTCATTTCAGGTGATTAGCTTAGCACGGAACCAGAAACATCGCAAACGCAACAACAAGCGAGGAAGAGATTAGTTCGTTTCGTGAAATTCCAGTGAGCGGGAAAGTCCCTGGCCCACTGTGGCTGTTTAGGGCGCTTGGGCCCACTTCAGCCGAATAAGGGAGAGAGGCGCGCATGTGTCAGTCTATCTCAGAACTATGGGGTAGGGAGGTTTTGGTTTATGGTGGGGGGCGTAACATTTGGTCTTTGCACGGGCGCTGAAAAACTGACGGGCCGCCCCTGAACGAACCTTATTCCATTCGTTGGTCCATACAGTAGATCTAGTGTAAAAAGTAGACGAAATATATTTACCGAAATTTACCCGTCGTGTTTAAGTCTTTAATTAATAATTAAATACATAAATAAGGAGACGTGAAAAAACAGCAAAATAATTATAATTTTGCATTTATATATTACAATTAAAACACATCTGTAAGACCAATTAAATAAATTAATACAACTTATATTGATTTATTTCGTTTGACATTGCTCTTTCATAATCGCCACAGGTTGTGATCCGACATAGGTATATATAACACTGCATGCATCTGACTTAAACAATTTAATATGATAATTATCCATAGATGAAGATATAGTTACTTAAAGTTAAATTCTTAAAAACGAGTTTTCTCTAAAAAATTAGCTTAAATCATGGACTGAACGGTTGACGGTATGGCTGACATTGGGTTCCCCGAGTGGTCAAAGAAATATATAAGGGTCCATAATCCTACTGCTTAAAAAAGTAGTAAGTTCCCCCAGTGGACCGTCAACGTGTCCACCGAGATCGTCATGTCCGAGTTCGTCACATCTACGAAAATCAATGAGCCGTACTAATTAGGGTCGGCCGCCTACCTGCCCCGGCGGGTATGTCATGCCTCCTCCGCCCGAACGGGAACAACTTATGCTAGTCACAGATCACAAGAGAACGGCCAAATACCGTTCTGAATCTTTACGCTCAGAGTTTACTGATGTTGGTTCTTCATGTAGCTGAAAATTACAACTAGCCTGTACATTTCGCCGAGCAATATTAAAAGTGTTAAATATTGCTAAAAAAAAGTGTTATTCAATTAAACTTTTATCCCAGATAGGATTTGGTTGTTATATTTATTAAATTCTTAAATTGTAAGAATGTATTTAACATATTTTTAATTAAGTAATTGCGAAAATATCATATCAAAACTATTACAACTTTGGTAAATTTAACCTGACAGCTGTACTATTGTATTTATTTTATCCGCACGAATACCAAGCCCTTGCTAATGAACAAACATGCACAATTGCATTTTTTTAAACTCTATTTGAAATGTAAACAGCAATATTCTTTAAAAATTTTAACATTCCGCTTTATCAGTTGATAGTTGTTCTAATAATGAAGAGCCCGCATGATTTAATAGTTGACGGAGTAAACATCCTGAAAATGTAAAATAAGCGAGAACATTATTACAATTAACACATATAAAAATGCAATGTTATGCTTTGCAAAAGATGAATGTTTATCTCAGCAAGGCTATATACCCTTATCCAAGGTGGTCCTGAGGCCGGTGACCGCGGTGAGTCATTTCCCACCCTTGCATTCCTCTACTCCAGAGGTCGACCACTCCAGATTCCAAATCACAGTTTAGACACCCCTCCCCTTAAAATATGCGAAAGAAGGTAAGTTTGAGAACCAAATTTACTCATTCAGTTTTGGGACACCACCAAGTGCAATCAGTCACGGAAAATGTCCACTATAATTTCTTAAATAACAAATCTAAAGTAAGTTTACATTTTTAATTAAACACTACTACTGTTTAAAGTGTAGCAATTCAGTTCAGGGTCCTGACCTACGAACTAGTTCCAGTAGGATAGGATCAGTCGGCAGTAACCAGCGGTGTTATCAGCCGACCCTAGATGTCCACTTTATATATTTCTATTATTACGTTACTCTTTCTCCACGAGAAGACAGGGCTGCTATCCTTCCACCATTTCTCCCCTCAACTCATTGGCATTGACAGGTTCATAAAAACGTCAATTCTTAGTTGGGAATATTTCCCCCAACTACACTTACAAACAACCGAACGTCCAGCTAGTAAACTCCCACTATCATATCAAAACAAATAGGTGCCACAAACAATGTTCAAAAAAAGAAAAAAGAAACTTGATCAATTAACAAAGTACCAAAGTAACAAGGTCTTTCAAAATATGTATGTTGAAATTTTCACGTAAGTATTCTCAGTTACTTGAGGGACATCATGCTACTCATGCAGAATGCGGTCTCTAAAATGGTGGATTCCAACGGATTTCCAGGTACGGCGGGTGGTCCCTTTACTCCGTACTTGGTTGGAATTTACCAGGCGTGCCGAGACAATGATTCCTTCGCTAGCCCCCCCCCCATGGGGGGTTATCTGTTTGTGTCCCGCTTAACTAATTCCCTGAAAGACCGGTCGTTTGTCATCCTCCCCTCAGAAAATTTACAAAATGAAGGACTGATCATTAAAAACTATTAATAAGCTTGTACTGTTGAAAAAAAACACTTTTGCTAAATCTACCATATACGTCGGTTTTAATATTCATAAATCTTAGCACCAGTATAAGTGTCCCAATATTGTAATTCAATAACAATAACACGATAACTTGGAGTCGAAAATTACTAGTAGACATTTATAGTGTTTCATTTCCTAATAAAATAACAGGGCAATCAGATCATTATTAAACATTTTACACGTGAATGGATTGTTAGTTAGTTGTTACGTATGCCTCCATGTGTCCTCAGCTAAATTGTCATCTAATAAAATGATAATATTTAAGTTAATAAATGGTTAAATTATCTTCCCTGACTGTTTCATTTTTATTATATAAATAAGAGATTCTTTAACATTTGTTTTATTGTAATGGATACCCTTTTTAGGCTCAAACAAGAGGATTGTGTCTTCTGGTGGGACAATAGACAAGAAAATATAGTTTACAAAAATGAAATAGAACATTTTGAGAAAGGAAAACCTATAGACATTGGAAGTAGGATTGTAATGAATTATAAAAACAAGTTTTATTACGGGGAAGTTATTGAAATGGAAGCCCAAAGTCACGAAGAAGCAGCAAAGTCACCAACAGACGAGACCTCGTCAGAATAAGATATCACCAGGATTTTTTGTCTCTTAAATTTCAACGATTTCAGATAGTCCTTTGAAGTGGGACGGGATTTTAAAGTTAACATAGGCCTGATTAGAGAAACCGTACAAACGCGAATTGTTGCATGACTGGAGCAACATTATGATATCAAATATGGCTGGAGCAATTGTGGCGTCAAGAACTGGCTTCAAAACGCTGTGAAATCATACAAGTACCACAAGAGATTGTTATTAAACCAAATTATCAAGTGTTACATTGCACTTAGGTCTCCACCAGTTATAATATTTAAGTTTATTTTTAATTTAATTTAAATAAGGTTGTATATGTTTAAAATACATATATTTTATAAAATTAAAATGTTTTACAAATGTTTATGGAGTTAGAAACAAATCTATTTTTTGTGTAAAAATGGGTAAAGATATCCTAACGAAATTTTTTTGACAACTAGGTAACATTAACACCAACACCCAGTAAAATTTTGGAATAGATTCAATGCTACGTTTTGATGGGAGAATATTTCTGCGCTAAGCGCGAATTTATTCCTGTGCATAGTGTATTAACTCAATAGTGATCATTTTATTAGTGAACGTAGAAGGCATCTTTCTACAAATCATCTAAAATTTTAAAAATCTTCTTGTATCTACTTCTAGAATTACAAAATATTTGGTTTCAGTGCATTTTACTTTCTGCAAAAGTATGGCATAAAACGGGTCGAACTAATCTAAACATAGTAAAACTTTATAAAAAATGACATTCTGCACACTTTTTCTCCTGTTACAAAATCTCGTATCTGTAGCCATTGAACCATAATAAGAAATATTCGTAGATTATACTGATTCATTTTGACGACGTCAAAACGCTGCAAATGAATGTAAACATCGACTTTACGTGGATACCTTGTGGTGTCAAGAACTGGCTTCAAAACGCTGTGAAATCATACAAGTACCACAAGAGATTGTTATCAAACCAAATTATACAGTGTTACATTGCACTTAGGTCTCGACCAGTTATAATATTTAAGTTTATTTTTAATTTAATTTAAATAAGGTTGTATATGTTTAAAATACATATATTTTATAAAATTAAAATGTTTTACAAATATTTATGGAGTTAGAAACAAATCTATTTTTGGTGTAAAAATGGGGAAATATATCCTAACGAAATTTTTTTGACAACTAGGTAACATTAACACCAACACCCAGTAAAATTTTGAAATAGATTATATGTATCCTTTTGATGGGAGAATATTTCTGCGCTAAGCGCGAATTTATTCCTGTGCATAGTATATTAACTCAATGGTGATCATTTTTTATTGAACTTAGGAAGCATCTATCTACAGGTCATATACAAATTTCAAAATCTTCTTGTAACTACTTTTCGAATTACAAAATATTTTGTTTCAGTGCATTTTACTTTCTGCAAAGGTATAGCATAAAACGGATCTTACTAATCTAAACATAGTAAAACCTTATCAAAAATGACATTCTGCACACTTTTTCTCCTGTTACAAAATCTCGTATCTGTAGCCATTCAACCAATAATAAGAAATATACGTAGATTATACTGGTTCATTTTGACGACGTCAAAACGCTGCAAATGAATGTAAATAATGACTTTACGTGGACACCTTGTGGCGTCAAGAACTGGCTTCAAAACGCTGTGAAATCATACAAGTACCACAAGAGATTGTTATCAAAACATATTTTACAATTGTACATTGCACTTAGGTCCCAAGCAGGTATTATAGTTAAGTTTATATCTAATTTCAATTAAATTAGTTTGTATATGTTTAAAATACATATATTGTACAAATTAAAATGTTTTACGAACATTTATGGAGTTATAAACAAATCTATTTTTTGTGTAAAAATGGGTAAAGATATCCTAACGAAATTTTTTTGACAAATAGGTAACATTAACACCAACACCCAGTAAAATTTAGGAATAGATTCAATGCTACGTTTTGATGGGAGAATATTTCTGCGCTAAGCGCGAATTTATTCCTGTGCATAGTGTATTAACTCAATAGTGATCATTTTATTAGTGAACGTAGAAGGCATCTTTCTACAAATCATCTAAAATTTTAAAAATCTTCTTGTATCTACTTCTAGAATTACAAAATATTTGGTTTCAGTGCATTTTACTTTCTGCAAATGTATGGCATAAAACGGGTCGAACTAATCTAAACATAGTAAAACCTAATAAAAAATGACATTCTGCACACTTTTTCTCCTGTTACAAAATCTCGTATCTGTAGCCATTTAACCATAGTAAGAAATATTCGTAGATTATACTGATTCATTTTGACGACGTCAAAACGCTGCAAATGAATGTAAACATCGACTTTGCGTGGATACCTTGTGGCGTCAAGAACTGGCTTCAAAACGCTCTGAAGTCGTACAAGTACCACAAGAGATTGTTATTAAACCAAATGATACAGTGTTACATTGTACTTAGGTCTCGATCAGTTATAATATTTAAGTTTATTTTTAATTTAATTTAAATAAGGTTGTATATGTTTAAAATACATATATTGTACAAATTAAAATGTTTTACAAATGTTTATGGAGTTAGAAACAAATCTATTTTTTGTGTAAAAAGGGGTAAAGATATCCTAACGAAATTTGTTTGACAACTAGGTAACATTAACACCAACACCCAGTAAAATTTTGGAATAGATTATATGCATCCTTTTGATGGGAGAATATTTCTGCGCTAAGCGCGAATTTATTCCTGTGCATAGTATATTAACTCTATGGTGATCATTGTTTTATTGAACTTAGGAAACATCTATCTACAGGTCATATACAAATTTCAAAATCTTCTTGTAACTACTTTTAGAATTACAAAATATTTTGTTTCAGTGCATTTTACTTTCTGCAAAGGTATAGCATAAAACGGATCTTACTAATCTAAACATAGTAAAACCTAATCAAAAATGACTTTCTGCACACTTTTTCTCTTCTTACAAAATCTCGTATCTGTAGCCATTCAACCAATAATAAGAAATATACGTAGATTATGCTGGTTCATTTTGTCGACGTGAAAACGCTGCAAATGAATGTAAACATCGACTTTACGTGGACACCTTGTGGCGTCAAAAACTGGCTTCAAAACGCTGTGAAATCATACAAGTACCACAAGAGATTGTTATTTAAACATATTTTACAATTGTACATTGCACTTAGGTCCCGAGCAGGTATTATAGTTAAGTTTATATTTAATTTCAATTAAATTAGTTTGTATATGTTTAAAATACATATATTGTACAAATTAAAATGTTTTACGAACATTTATGGAGTTATAAACAAATCTATTTTTTGTGTAAAAATGGGTAAAGATATCCTAACGAAATTTTTTTGACAAATAGGTAACATTATCACCAACACCCAGTAAAATTTTGGAATAGATTCAATGCTACGTTTTGATGGGAGAATATTTCTGCGCTAAGCGCGAATTTATTCCTGTGCATAGTGTATTAACTCAATAGTGATCATTTTATTAGTGAACGTAGAAGGCATCTTTCTACAAATCATCTAAAATTTTCAAAATCTTCTTGTATCTACTTCTAGAATTACAAAATATTTGGTTTCAGTGCATTTTACTTTCTGCAAAAGTATGGCATAAAACGGGTCGAACTAATCTAAACGTAGTAAAACCTAATCAAAAATGACATTCTGCACACTTTTTCTCCTGTTACAAAATCTCGTATCTGTAGCCATTTAACCATAGTAAGAAATATTCGCAGATTATACTGATTCATTTTGATGACGTCAAAACGCTGCAAATGAATGTAAACATCGACTTTGCGTGGATACCTTGTGGCGTCAAGATCTGGCTTCAAAACGCTCTGAAATCATACAAGTACCACAAGAGATTGTTATTAAACCAAATTATACAGTGTTACATTGTACTTAGGTCTCGACCAGTTATAATATTTAAGTTTATTTTTAATTTAATTTACATAAGGTTTTATATGTTTAAAATACATATATTGTACAAATTAAAATGTTTTACAAATGTTTATGGAGTTAGAAACAAATCTATTTTTTGTGTAAAAATGGGTAAAGATATCCTAACGAAATTTGTTTGACAACTACGTAACATTAACACCAACACCCAGTAAAATTTTGGAATAGATTATATGTATCCTTTTGATGGGAGAATATTTCTGCGCTAAGCGCGAATTTATTCCTGTGCATAGTATATTAACTCTATGGTGATCATTTTTTTATTGAACTTAGGAAACATCTATCTACAGGTCATATACAAATTTCAAAATCTTCTTGTAACTACTTTTAGAATTACAAAATATTTTGTTTCTGTGCATTTTACTTTCTGCAAAGGTATAGCATAAAACGGATCTAACTAATCTAAACATAGTAAAACCTAATCAAAAATGACTTTCTGCACACTTTTTCTCTTCTTACAAAATCTCGTATCTGTAGCCATTCAACCAATAATAAGAAATATACGTAGATTATACTGGTTCATTTTGTTGACGTGAAAACGCTGCAAATGAATGTAAACATCGACTTTACGTGGACACTTTGTGGCGTTGTGGCGTAAAAAACTGGCTTCAAAACGCTGTGAAATCATACAAGTACCACGAGAGATTGTTATTAAAACACATTTTACAATTGTACATTGTACTTAGGTCTCGACCAGGTATAATAGTTAAGTTTTTTCTAATAACAGTTAAATTAGTTTTTGTGTGTTTAAAATAAATATATTGTACAAATTAAAATGGTTTACGAACATTTATGGATTAAGAAACAAATCTATTTTTTGTTGTAAAAATGGGTAAAGATATCCTAACGATTTTTTTGACAACTAGTTAACATTAACACCAACACCCAGTAAATTTTTTGAATAGATTCAATGCTACGTTTTGATGGGAGAATATTTCTGCGCTAAGCGCGAATTTATTTCTGTGCATAGTGTATTAACTCAATAGTGATCATTTTATTAGTGAACGTAGAAGGCATCTTTCTACAAATCATCAAAATTTTCGAAATCTTGTAACTACTTATAGAATTACAAAATATTAGGTTTCAGTGCATTTTACTTTCTGCAAAAGTATAGCATAAAACGGATCGAACTAATCTAAACATAGTAAAACCTAATCAAAAATGACATTCTGCACACTTTTTCTCCTGTTACAAGATCTCGTATCTATAGCCATTTAACCAGAATAAGAAATAGTCGTAGATTATACTGATTCATTTTGACGACATCAAACGCTGCAAATGAATGTAAACATTGACTTTACGTGGATACCTTGTGGCGTCAAGAACTGGCTTCAAAACGCTATGAAATCATACAAGTACCACAAGAGATTGTTATTAAACCAAATTATACAGTGTTACATTGCACTTAGGTCTTGACTAGTTATAATATTTAAGTTTATTTTTAATTTCATTTAAATAAGGTTGTATATGTTTAAAATACATATACAGTATTTTATAAAATAAAAATGTTTTACAAGTATTTATGGAGTTAGAAACAAATTTAATTCTTGTGTAAAAATGGGAAAAGATATCCTAACGAAAATTTTTTGACAAATAAGTAACATTAAACTTTAAATTTGAAATAGATTCAATGTAACTTTTTGACGGGAGAATATGTCTGCGCTAAACGCGAATTTATTCCTGTGCATAGTATATTAACCAATAGTGACCATTTCTTTAGTGAAGATATGTGGCATCTTTCTACAGATCATTTACAAATTTCACAATCTCCTTGAAACTTCTTCTCGAATGAAAAAAAAAAAAACATGTCCACTGATATTTTATCTTATAGATTCTGGCATAAAACTGATATAACTAGTATAAGAATAGTACAACCTAATCGAAAATGACATTCTGCACACGTTTTGTCCTCTTACTAAATTTCGTATCTGTAGACATTTAACCAATAATAAGAGATATACGTAGATTTTACTGGTTCGTTTTTTTGACGTCAAAACGCTGCAAATGAATGTAAACATCGCCTTTACTCGGACGCCTTGTGGTGTCAAGAACGTTCTTCAAAACTCCGTGAAATCATATAACTACAACAACGATGGTTATTATAACTAATTACGCAATGTTAAATTACACTTAGATATTTTTGCGGTATATGAAATTTGAAAAATTAATTTGATTTTTATTTATGATTTTTTAATTTTAATGAAACTGTTGTACACCTTAATTTATATGTTAAATACACAATTTGTTTGCATAACGTATATTATATAAATATTTGTAGAGACAAAACCGTTTACGCCAGCGTCAAAATGCCGACGAATGTAAACAATTTACAAGTGCCTTTAAAACACATAATATAAATGCATATATATCTCGTGAAAACTTGTTATACATGTAGCATGAGGTTGTCAAACGAAAATTGTACCTGTACATTACTATGATTTATTATTTTGCTATGAATACCATAATATATATATATTATTTTAACGTTTATACTTTCTGTGTTTAATTAGGACTAATTCCGTATAGGGAGTTTATTTTGTAACGAAAAATAATAGTACGAAATATAGACTTTTCATCGAGAACAATCAAAAAAGTCATTAGAAAATCATAAATCCGAAACCAAATATTAACTTACTTCTGTTACTGTATTCAATTATAATACCAACTTAAAACTTGCCATCATTATTTATAAAAAAACAAAGATTGAATTATTTTGTTAACGTAATTTAATATATTTTAATTTTCATTAATATTGTGTTAAAACTATATATAATAATGTAGTATATGTAATTCCACTAATACATGTTGTGGAATTCTTCATTTTAGATTTATGAGGTTGAAAATCAACAAATCCAATTCCATTTTGTCACTATACTAAATTTACATGAAAACTCATACAGTTACATCAAAACATAACGTGTAAATCCACGCCAAATGTCGACGAAAGAATACACTTTTTTAAAATAAAATGATGCTAAAACTCAGTCACTTAAAGTTGTCGGTGTAAAAAAGACAAAACAATGTAAAATATGTTCTCATGGAACACCTTCACCTTGAGGAGTCAGACTTGTTGACGTCAAAATGCGTCAGCCTGCCTAACTTGACGTCAATAGTCAGTAAAACAATGCAAGTTCCACGATTAAATGAAGTGACGCCGAAATGCAATTGCTTAACGAAGTCGACGTCACAAGGCATTCAAGCGTTCCGGCGTCGACGCCAAAAGGCGGCGAAACAGTCTAAAATCCGTCCTTGTGGCGTCACCTTGTGGCGTCAGAAATTGACTTTGAAACGCTGTGAATTCGTGCAAGTTGACTTCAAAAGGCCTTATACATAAACCTATATATATATATATATATATATATATACAGTTTCAAACGAATGGTGTTTTTGGGGTCTGGGGACCTCAAAACGAAAAGTTATCATGGTCCCGGGCCTAGGTCTTACCATGCCGACTACGGTAATAGCTTCTTCCCTATAGGGGAAATTCGCTAAAAACATATAAATTTCAGAAATCAATGTCCAAGTTGAAGTGTTTAATGCAAATGTGGTAAAATATTATAATGACTTAGCGAAGCAACTGTCAATTATACATTTTAGATATAAATATAGTAGTGTACTAGGTTATTTCAAACTAAAGGAAAAAATTAAGAAAGTTAATTATTAAAACCGACAGTTCAGAAGACGGGGCACTGAAACTCCGTGATGTTACCGCTGGCAACGCTTAGTAAACGACAGTCAGGAAGCCAGTGGTAGGGACTAACTAATCCCATGTATTACAATCTTTTACTAGAGTTTCATCCAGTTCACCTAGATTCCAAAATTGTTCACTGATATTTTGCTCATTCCAACGAGAGATTGAATCAAGAGAAACGTTCAATTACGTAATACTAATACGTATTATACAGGGTGTCTCTGAACTCTCTACCAACCTTTTCAGGTATTATTCCTGGACCATAGACAAGCCAAAATATCATATTCAAAATTTTGAAAGCTCAAAAGTTACTCGTATAGCCGCCATTTTGTTTTTTCACATAGGAAATTTTAATTCGAGAACAGCTAGTTATAATTAAATGAAATTTGGTATTTAGCTTTAATCCCTAAAGACCTAATTACAGAAAAAAAAATTTTTTACAATCATTAATTTCAAAATGGCGGCTGCCTAAAGATTTCAGACGTAAATATCTTAAAAACCGCTCATAGTAAAAAAATTACATTAATTACGTTTTATTTAGAGAATTTAATTGCAAATCTAAGAACACCAAATTTACAGAAATCGATTCATAAATAACAGAGAAAATCCATTTTTAAGATATTGCATTCTTGTCAATGTCAACTGTTATCATGTGACATCGCTGCTAGTGAGCCACGTCGATCAGCTGTTTCAAGTATAATTCCACCAAACAGCTGATTAAAACATTAGCCAGCTGTTATTAAGTTCATTTGCACCAATCACCTGATTGATACCCTTACGATTCCCAGGGTTCACTAATGCTTCAAATAAAACATAAAATATCAAAAATGTGTTAAAATTGCAAAAAAATTGATTTATTTACATGAGATATGACTACAATTCTACAGTATTTACAAACGATGTTCAATATGCCCACCGCCAAGTCGATTGCACATCGTGAACCTAGATGTCGTGGATTGCCGGACAGCTTCAAATTCATTTTTCTCTTGGATGACCGCAGCCGCCTCTACAATTCTACCGATCAGGTCCAGTTCATTTTCCACAGGTGTTGAATAAACAAGTTCCTTCATTCTCCCCCAAACGTAGAAATCTAGGGGAGTAAGATCAGGTGATCGCGGAGGCCACGACACCGGTCCCCTGCGACCAATCCACTGCTGATTGTAATTTTGGTTGAGGAAATCTCTTACAATTTGCCCAAAGTGTGCAGGAGCACCATCATGTTGCAGCCACATGTTCTGTAAGTCTGGCAAGGGGACGTTCTCCAGAAGTTCTCGGAGTATGTCCCTCAGGAACACAAGATAGGTGGGGGAATTCAACCTATTTGGGAGAATTTAGGGGCCAATTAAATTATCCCCAAAAACTCCAGCCCAAACATTAACTGAGAAACGGTGTTGCTTGCTGGAAATAACAGTTTTGTGGGGATTTTCAGGAGCCCAAACATGGCTGTTCCTGGTATTGAAAATACCATCCTGGTTAAAACTGGATTCGTCTGTAAAAAGAACGGATTTCAAGAAATCTGGATCGTCCGCCAGTTTGTGCAGGAACCACCTGGAACAATCTACCCGACCTGGATAGTCTTGAGGTTCAAGGGCATGAACCTTTTGGAGATGATATGGGTACAAATTCTCTCCATTGAGTACCCTCCACACGGTGTCTTTGCCTGCCCCCATCTCATTACCCACAGCTCGAGTACTTGTTCGAGAGTTTTCTTCAAATTTACGAAGGACTTCCTCCTCAAATTCAACTGTACGCACCGACTTCGCAGCACCAGTATCTGCCATACTCACATGAAACGTACCAGTTGCGTGGAGACGATTGTGGACAGCAGTGAACGTTTTGGCAGCAGGACATTGTCTATTGGGGAAATAGTCGCTATACAACCTTCTCGCTTCATTTGCATTTCCAAATGCAGCTCCATAATAAAAATGCATATCGCAATACTCTGCAACACTATAATTAGCCATTTATCAATAAATATGAATACTGAATACGTTAACACAGATTACTGTTAAAAAGCAGCACACTGATTAACAATAAGCAACATACAGGAAAAAGACACATTGTAACAGGAAACTGTAATAATTTTAACAATACATTGATCAATCAGCTGTTTAGTGGAATTATACTTGAAACAGCTGATCGACGTGGCTCACTAGCAGCGATGTCACTGATAACAGTTGATATTGACAAGAATGCAATATCTTAAAAATGGATTTTCTCCATTATTTATGAACCGATTTCCGTAAATTTGGTTTCATTAGATTTGCAATTAAATTCTCTCAATAAAACGTAATTAATGTAATTTTTTACTATGAGCGGTTTTTAAGATATTTAGGTTTGAAATTTTTAGGCAGCCGCCATTTTGAAATTAATGATTGTAAAAAAATAATTTTTGTCTGTAATTAGGTCTTTAGGGAATAAAGCTAAATACCAAATTTCATTTAATTATAAATAGCCGTTCTCGAATTAAAATTTCATATGTGAAAAAACAAAATGGCGGCTATACGAGTAACTTTTAAGTTTTCGAAATTTTGAATATGATATTTTGGCTTGTCTATGGTCCAGGAATAATACCTGAAAAGGTTGGTAGAGAGTACAGAGACACTCTGTATATAACAATTAATTTAAATCACTAACATAATATGCCATATAAAATGCATATCCTATACTCGAGTAAGAGCAATGTCTGTTGGTTTGTGCGTATGTTGGAAGTTTGCTCCCCCGTTACTAATGATGATGCCAAAAGATGGTTGTAATTAGAGATGTGCGAGTACTCGAAATTTTGAGTTCGAGCCGAGTTCGGCACTGAAACTCGAAAGTTTCGAGCGAGTCTACTCCCGCTGTTCCCCCGCGCTACCAAGGGTCGTCCGCGGCCGCATGTCGTCTGTAAATTCAAATTGAGTGTGAACGCAATTGAGGTGTTAAAGAGTTTTGATGTGGATTTTAGTGTTTTATTAATAAACGAGTTCACACGCAGCATGCTGACGTGAGGGAAGTGAATTTCCACATACACAAATTTTAAAACTCAAAACTAGTGTAAAAACATACATTAATTCCAATTTTATTGAAATCTGATAACATTGATTTTTTGGCTGTTCTGATGCTCCTAGTTTCATTTACCTGCAATACTAGGAATACAATTATGTGCATTATAAGGTTAGGAGAAGGTCCAGCCAGGCTTGAAAGTAGGCGCGAGGTTGCTGGGGATGATACAAATACACCTACAAACGAATAACATGCTTTTCTAATGTAAAAACCCCATAAGACAACTTACTGTGTTTAGCCGATATACATTTTCTTTAATAACTCAGTAAATATTTAAGCTAGAATGACGAGAGAGGGCTTAAAACTTTCGCTTCACTAATTCCCAACTTAATATAAGCATTAATTTTACGTCCGGGGCTTTTCTGACCCTTTTTGGGCCCAAAAACTCGAAATTTGAAAGAATAATCCCCAAAAAAGGGGTTAGAGTTTTCCGATTGTTTTGCCCAACGAACTTGTCTAACAGATTATAGAAAGAAACATCCCTACCAAATTTGAAGTAAATCGGACAAAAAATTTGACCGTTAGAGTGCATACACATATATAATTTTGAACGACCCCCAAAAACGTGTTCAGGGGGTCATGTTAGGAACTTCTATGGTGGTCCCGGGCTTAAGTTTCACCGTGCGGGTCATGCTAATAGTTCACTTTTCCATAGGAAATTCACTAATAAGTAAGTTGTGGCTTATAAATTAGTGTTGCTTTTTACACCAAATTGGAGGTTTAACCAGGACCTTCAGATTGAGTTGTATGAACACTGTCTGTATAGACCACTTTTAGGTTAACCTAACCTTGTCATTTTTTTGTTTGTAAAATTAAAGACAAGTGATTTGTTTTGGTCTTGCTTAAGTTTCATTAATGATTTTTAAATAATTTGTAATATTTTAAAACTCTATTTAAAACATGGCTTCAATTTCATCAATTGATTTGCCATGCACTTTCAAACATATCTTCATGTTGTTACTTTGTTCTTAATAGGACTATTATAGTGTTAAAATTAATGCTAAGATATGTTAGTAAATACTTTTTTTGTGGTAAGTAAGTAGGCTAATGTTTTAAAGACATGGGAATTTTTACAGTACATGGTTTATATGTTTTTGAAACTATTCGACATGTTTATAAAATGAATGAAAAAGAAGTATCTCATAATTGGATTGAGTGAAACGAAATCCTTATACATAACTTTACTGCTTACACTGGTAAGAGAATCAACTTGAACTGGCGTGTCTGTGACATAAATAACTCAAAAACGCCTCTACAGATCCACTTCAAACTTTAGAGATAGATTCTATAGTACGAAATCTCGGTCGAGTTCGTTATTGGGAATATTTGGTTATGTAATAATAAAATTATCTTTAAAACAAATCTATTTTTTATCCCATAAGATTAACATTGGGAGCCATTTTAGTGGTACTTGAATCGTTGATATTTAGCCAACGTCTGTTTCAACTATAGAGTAACGTAAGTATTGCCATAGATTCACTACAGAACTGTAGTTATTCATGTTTATGTTGACTAGGAAAAAAACTTCTTTTCATAACTTGAAACACAAAAAATAAGGTTTAAATATCATTATCTTTTAAAAATTTTATGACTATTTTATTTTATGCTAATTAAAAAATGCATTATTATTTTAAATACTATTATAATAAATAACTTTATTGGTACCGTACTCTATGTAAAAAAATGCAGGCCGAGCTCTGGACTATGGGACTTTTAGACCTCTCCAGACGACAAAATGTAATGACTGAAAAGAAAGATGTCAACAAGACCTCCTTCTTACGTGATTAAAGTGATTAAACGCTAATAAATTTAATTATTCACAGTATAATTTCCACTCATTAACAGGAGAAAGTATTAGTTTATTCAAAAAATTATTATCTCACTAATAAAACGGACGGTAAGTTACCAAATAAAATTAGATGTTTTGGTTATTTATTTGACGGCTATCACCAATGCAACTTTACAATATAGGTAACAATAATTAACATTTGTAAGAACAGAAAAAAGAACAAACTATAGCTACCTATACATCGTGCTTTTAACTATGACAATATGTTATTAAAACTTAATGTGCCACATTAGTTTTCACCATATTCTGGGTCTAGCCTATTTCCTTTTTGTCTGATTGAAAACTAAAGTTTAATATAAATTTACTTTCCTAAAAAAAACATAATTGCATTACCAGAACTACCCTAGACCTCGTGCGGATCTTCATGAAGCCTGGGCGTTATTGGTAAAAGTGGTTTGAAACGGTTTTTTACGTTTTTTTTTACGGAAACGGTTTGTTCAGGCGTATTCGCGAGAAGTGCGGGACAGCATTTATCGATTAGGCCTAACACAAATTATTTTCATTTGCCTTCAACCTAGCGAATTCACTGCTGCGTCCATATGTTTAGACATTAGTTCAATAGGAAAAATATTAAAATTACAAATAAACAATCAGCAACAGCAATAAACTTTTTTAAGACTAAAAACCAGCTTATCGTACAAGAACTATACTGCCTACACCAGGGAAACAGTTCAACGGCTTGTGTTGACGATTCCATGTGAAAAAAAACTCAAGAAGCCTAATGTAATCATTTACAATTTGTTAAGACATAATTTTAAACACAACACTCAATAACATAAAGAGTGTATTGTCAATTATGGTTTAAATACCATACTCGTTTTTATCAAGACTCATAAAAACTTAAATACTATACGTTCACCCAGTAAAATATATTTAAGATTACACAGACAAAATTTTTCCGCAGGAATAGTATTACGACATATGGTATTGTGATCTTCCCCTCAACGCTGATCCCCCCCCCCCCACTATTCTGCTGGCACCCCCTACTCAGACTTCACGAAGATCCGCACGAGGTCTACATAAGTGTTTATTCAAACTCAATAAGGTAAACTCAATAAGTTTGGTCCTTTTTGGAGGTTAATATTTGTAAGGTATGCCTATCGACTTTAATTTTCTAGGCATAATTTATGATGTCCATACACCACTGTTTTAATCAAATTGTTGTCTAAATTTCTTCATTTTTATCCAACATAAACATTTTATAAAATTGTTCCGTAAGGTCAAACTTAGTCTCTGGATAATTGTGGCTTTTGGCACAAGTTCATCTTTCTAGGCCTACTTTCTGATTGAAAATGATCAATTTCATTGAACTAACCTCATATAAATTTACCTCTAGAGTTTGGAAATCACATTTGTTTTTTCCATAAACAAGGGTAAAGTGATACAAATTTTAAATCCATAATAGGCTATGACTTTTGTTTAACTTACATTTAATTTACCCAGGCGAATCCAATATGGTTTCGATCTTACTCGGCTCGGGTATACTTTTTCATAAGTGGAACAAAATAAAGAACCAAATGAAATTGTTCGATAGGCTACGGTATATTAATTAGGTTGCTATTTTTAACACTGATTAATATTTAATAGCTTGTATGTTTGTAATTAGGTACCGTATCTACGTCATGTTTGTTTAGTTTAGTTTGTTATTCAATTTAACTTAAAATAAAAATGAAATAAACAAACATAACATGATAATGTTATTCCTGACAATGCATGTTTAAAGTAATATTGGAACCGACGTTTGTTATCTGGACAAATTTCAAGACACCTAAACTGAAACATAACATACCGTATCGTAAAAGCGGCTAGAACCGAATAGGGGGTCTTGACCTGGACACGTACATATTTCTAAACATAAATATTTCTAAACTAACCTGCAAACTTAAGCAGTCGTTCGTTATAGGTAGACCTACATTTGTTTAGAGAAGAACATGCTCTAAACAGAGCGCGGCATTGTTCCGAAAATGCATAGCTCCGAAAGGCACTACTCCGAAATAAATAGGTATTTTCGAAGGCATTAGTCCGAAATGCGTTGCTCCGAAAATCACTACTCCGAAATCAGTGTTCCGAAAAGCATTGTTCCGAAAAAATTTCGTAGCAGTGCATTTCGGAGTAATGGTTTCGGAGCAGTGCTCATCGGAGTACTGCATTTCGGAGTTAGGCATTTGTGGTTCTATTTAATTTGGAGGGGACAAACGGGTTAGAGGAGGATTTGAGATGGCGGTATTAGCCAATGAATAGACTAACTCGCCCCACCCACGAATGTATGCCGTGTTGCCGCGTTTACACGCAGGCTCTTCGTAATATCCGCAAAGAGGCCTAAATTTCCAGCGCATTTCGGAGTTGTAAAATCAAGTGCGTGGCTTTGTTCCGCAAATTCACAACTTCGAAAGGCAGACCTCCGAAAAAATACCAAGTTTAAAAGGCATTAGTCTGAAATGCGTAGCTACAAAAATCAGAACTCCAAACATGCACTACTCCGAAAGCAGTGTTCCGAAATGCTCTGTTCCGAAAATATTTTCCGAGTAGTGTCTTTCGGAGCTACGAATTTTCGGAGCAGTGCATGGATCTCTGCTCTAAACGAGGCATGCTCTAATCATTTATAACTCACGTCTTTTCACAGAAATAAAATATTATGTCTAACTAAGACATGTCATTTTTTTACGTTTGTCCGATTGTTTTCGTGAATAAGGCATAATTTTATTTGAAATTTAAGCGTGCATAATGCCATGCTATTTAAAGAGATAAACAACATATATGTACACAAAATTTTTCATATTGACGACAGGCCTATTCCAATTTTGACCCGGACACTTTAATTATACTCCATGGATGTGACTCTTCTCACGGTGCGACTCAGGGGAGAAACGATGGACGACTATGGCGTCACTGCTCACAAGCATGACGTCATAGTTTTCAAGTGGATTCACTTGTTTGCACAATTTATTCACTGACTCACAAGTTTGCAATTGCATTGCATTTGCGATCTGGCGTTTGTTTGGCATTAGTTAGGGATTTATTTATTTGAGAGTTAGTACAAATGGTTGTGAAGTATCCTACATTAAAATCAGTCAGCAAGTCTAATTTAATATATTAAAAACTCCTTCCCTAACTGATTTTTTACATAGGCCCAGAAAATAAAAAAGCCTATTATAAATTTTTGTTCAACCCACACATGTTGCCGTAATGTTTACCTTACATTGATTTCGAAAATGCACTTATAGATCTAAATGCTTATGTTAACTGCACAACAGTTTACTGTTGATGACCAACAGTTAAGCTTGGTCAATTTAACATAATAGGCTAATAAGTTACACATTATTGTGATGTTTATTATGTATGTTATCCACAATGTCGGAAGTTTGACTATTTGGTATTTAAAAATTATATAGAGTACCATTATTTACAGCACGCAACAGCAGTTAGGCTACCGGTAGGTTAGTTTATCATAAATATTTCAACCACATTTGTGTTCTTGAGTTCCGCTTGTCCCTACACCATCAATTATTTTTATTTTTATTAAGATAAACTAACCCAGAGTCCTAACCGTCACAGCAGACATAAAAAAGTGGTACCCTGTACTATCCGTTAAGTACCAATATATTTATGATAGACTGGCAGAGCCTAGAATAAGTGTCACACTGCACCATACAAATTATCTTCAAAACATATTAATTTATCTGTTCACTCATATAATAAAGAATAACTATAATTGACGGTACCTATGTAATAAAATACATGTATGGACGAAACTGAGCGACTCATGTATATAGTCAGTGCCTAAAGCCTATTCTGACAGTCAGAGACTGTGATCTGTGATGTCAGTTCAAACAGCAGCAGACGGCACATGCCTAAAAGAAGAAAACTACGACGTCATGCTTGTGAGCAGTGACGTCATAGTCTTCCATTGTTTCTCCTCTGAGTCGCTCCGCTCTTCTCAACCGTTACGACTCGTTTCTGCCGTAAACACAGTATTCCCGCCATAACTAATAACAACATTGTGGTTTTTAGCTCTGATACGGTATTAATTATAAGAGCAGTGGCGAAAAAGTATTCTTTGTCTAAATCGACCATAAGTGATCATGTCCGTGGGAAATATAATGGGCCCCTTATTTCTAACTGTATTTTAAACGTCTTTTCCCCTAATGGTTCTTTGTTTAGTTTCATTTTAGTTGCAAAGAATAAACAGCTGAAACGTGACGGAAGAATACCCTTTTTTCATCCCCAATCCATAACAATTTTGTATTTATTTCACTTTTAAGCCTTTGATTGGTGCAAAGGCATCTGCAGACCTCAAAACACCGTCCAACTATGGGAAGAAGAGATTACTTTATACGTTATAACGTTAGTTAGGTGGATGTCCGGTTCAAGACCATATGTGGAGGTTAACCCGGACACTTTTATTTATTTTTAGCGAATTTACCCTTTAGGGATTAGCGAATTTCTCCTATAGGGAAGAACCTAATACCGTAGTCGTCATGGTAAGACCTAGGCCCGGGACCATGATAACTTTTCATTTTGAGGTCCCCAGATGCCAAAAAAACACCATTCTTTCAAAACTGTATATATATATATATATATATATATATATATATATATATATATATTTGTCCGTGAGCACGATAACTGTCGTAAAATTCATCCGATTTTGACAAAATTTGGTATAAATGTGTAAAGCAGCATTTATGACTTAAAGTTCGAAAACCAGACGGATTGACCTATCCGAAGAGGTATTTTGGGGGGGGGGTTTGTATCCCAAAAGTGGGTTTTTTGAGCTTTTTACATATAATTGTTGAAAAAGTCAAATTTTAGTTTTTTCCATTGGAATCAGCTTAGAAAGACACACAATTTAGTGTTTTGATCATTGCTCTACGTCAAATGGTTAGAGAGATATTGAAAGTGCTAAACCCAGTATGTTGTCCAATGTTATTCTTACGGAGAATAAGATAAATTGTATTTCTCACTTATTTATATACTTTTGCTGATGAAACTTGGTATATTACTTCATATCGTTGTGGTCTATTGATATTTGCACTAAAAAACATTTTTCGGCCGATAGTTCCTGTAGCAGCAAACCTGTGTACTCAGTCCCATGTTATTCTTATGGAGAATAAGTAACATGTTATCTCGCTTAATTATGAACATAAATTATTCACATTTGGTATGTGGCTTTACCTACTTGAGTTATATTGATATTTGTGTAAAACCCCATTTTTGGGGTTCCTTGCTTCAGCAAACCTGCACACTCAGCCGCCATGTTATTCTTATAGAGAATAATTAAAATGTCATAAATCGTTTATTTATGAATGTATATTGATGAAACTTGATATGTGGCTTTATGATACATATATATGCATATTTATGCATTGGAAATTTGCTGAGTACGCAGGTTTGCTGCTACGGGGGTATTTATATATTAAGATGTATACAAAATCGTGGACCTTGACACAATGACTCGTGGATTCTAAGAAGTTGGTCAAAGAGTTTTAATTTCTTCCTAGATTATATTTAACATAAGATACTACTTTTCTTTTCTTTTTAAAATGAGGCAATTTATTCTTCTTAAAAACAAATTGAATGATTTAAGCCTTATTGATTTTTAAGTTCTGCATTTATAGGTTGCCTATGTATTTGAACAACCGTATCAAGCTACAATAACAATGGGAGGCCTGGGGGGCACAGCCCCCCTCCAGTAAGGTTAATGTGTTACATTAAAACCTCTGGATTAGAGTTTAAAATATTTAGGCATTCAAAACCAATTGACTGATTTTAAAACGTATTGTTCATGAAGTTCTGTATTTATACTTATAGATTTTTACAGCAATATTAAGCTACAATAAAATAAATATCCTGATGGGTCCTCCAGTGGAACCAAAGTGTAAATAACTACTTTTAAACCACGTGCTCTCACTGGTTGGGGACCTTTATTGCCGCCAACATATTATATTTTATCAAAATCTTCAGCTAATATTATTATGAGGGCCTAGATGATACAGCCCTCAGTGAGACTGAGGGGTGAGTAACTACTTCATATGCACTTTGTCTGACTGATTGACAGATTTCAGGCCTCATTGTTTGTCATGTTCTGGATTTGTATGTCATTGTCAAGCTGCAGTTATAATGGAGGGCCCATGAGGTATATTGTCAATTGAAACATTTTTTTTTGTATTTTACGCGATCACTCAATCCTTATACGCGATATAAGAGCGTACTCCTAGTTATGATACCAGGGGGTAAATACTATTGTCCATAAACACCACCGCCTAGAACTATTCAAAAAAGAAACCTCATACATCGGAAATTATTTCTTAAGAAATTTACCTGGCATAGTTAAATACCCCCGTCGCAGCAAACCTGCGTCCTCAGCGAATTTCCATTGCAAAATATATGTCTTAATATGTCTTAATAAAGCCGCATACCAAGTTTCATTAAAATATATTCACGAATAAGCGATATATACAATTTTAATTATTCTCTATAAGAATAACATTGGGTGTGTGTACGCAGGTTTGCTGCAACAATGGACACAAAATAATGGGTTTGTATGTAAATATCAATAGAACTCATCAAAGTGAAGTCACAAACCAAGTTTCATCCATATACATTCATAAATAAGCGATACATAACAATTTAATTATTCTCCATAAGAATAACATGGGGATCGAGTACCTAGGTTTGCTGCCATGGGAACCATATGCGAAAAATTGCTTTTTTTGTGCAAACAACAACAAACCACAACCAGATGAAGCCATATAACAAATTTCGTCAGTGTATCTTAATAAATAAGCGAGATATAAAATTTTGATTTTTCTCCATAAGAATAGCATTAAACAACGTACTGTGTTTAGCACTTTTAATATCTCAGTAACCAATTGACGTAGCTTAACGATCAAAGTACCAAATTGTTTGTTTTTTTAAGCTGAATTCAATGGTATAAATTAAAATTTGATTTAAATAAAAATTACTTGTGAAAACCCCAAAAAACCCATTTTCGGGGTACAAAACCCCCCTTTGGATGGTGCGATTCGTCTGGTTTTCGAACTCGTACAAATAAATGGTGCTATACACATTTCTACCAAATTTTATTAAGATCGGACCTTTTATACGAGAGTTATCATGCTTACGGACATATATATATATATATGTATATATATAATGATATATATATACATATATTAAAATTTGAACGAATGGTATTTTTGGCATCTGGGGACCTCAAAACAAAAAGTTATCATGGTCTCGGGCTTAAGTCTTACCATGAGACCTACGGTAATAGCTTCATCCCTATAGGGGAAATTCGCTAAAAGGAAGATAACAAAGTTAAGTTCATACAGAAGCTAAAATTACATTTACTTAATCTGGCTCCTTATAGTATTGAGGAATTCCTTAATGCTAAATTTGATCATGTTAATTAGGTATTAGTTTAGTTTGGTTTAGTTATTAGTTTAGTTATTGGCACATTGTTATTTTAATGTATTTGAAATAACCTTGTATTTTGACACTATTCATGTACACGATTGTATACTGTGAATAAAGAAATCTTGAATCTCACCACGTAATAGGCCTTTTAAATATTAAAATAAAGTTAACTTATAGGCCTAAATATAATTTTATTTTCTCCATTCGTAGAAATATGTAGCTTAGGCCTGAACATAATATACAAATCATAGGTTAAATAAAAAGGAGGAAATAAAATAAAATACCCCCGTCGCAGCAAACCTGCATACTCAGCGAATTTCCAATGAATATATAACATAACACATTAAAACACTTAACAGGATTCATAAGAAATGTATTCACAAACAAGCGATATTTAAAATATTAATTATTCTCTATAAGAATAACATTGGGGATGATTACGCAGGTTTGCTGCAACAAGGCATACAAAATAATGGATTTTTATGCAAATATCAATAGAACTCATCTTAGTGAAGTCACATACCAAGTTTCATCCATATACATTCATAAATAAGCGATATATAACATTTTAATTATTTTCCATAAGAATAACATGGGGACCAAGTACCTAGGTTTGCTGCTACAGGAACCATAGGTGAAAATTTTTTTTGTGCAAACAACAATAAACCACAACCAGATCAAGCCATATACCAAATTTCGCCAGTTTATGTTCATAAATAAGCGAGATATACAATTTTTCTTTTTCTCCATAAGAATAGCATTAGACAACGTACTGTGTTAAGCACTTTCAATATCTCGGTAACCAATTGACGTAGAGCAATGATCAAAATACCAAATTGTTTGTTTTTTTAAGCTGAATTTAATGGTATAAATTAAAATTTGATTTAAATTAAAATTACATGTGAAAACCCAAAAAAACACATTTTTGGGGTACAAAACCCTCCTTCGGATACTGCGATTCATCTGGTTTTCGAACTCGTTCAAATAAATGGTACTTTACACATTTGTACCAAATTTCATTAAGATCGGACCTTTTTTACGAGAGTTATCGTGCTTACGGACACATATATATATGCATATATTAAAATTTGAACGAATGGTGTTTTTGGCATGTGGGGACCTCAAAATGAAAAGTTATCATGGTCTCGGGCTTAAGTCTTACCATGAGACCTACGGTAATAGCTTCTTCCCTATAGGGGAAATTCGCTAAAACTGAGATTATTTTTTAATGAAACTGTTAATTAATAGCATACAGGCTATAACAACCTTAATAACAACTTAATAACAACTGATTAAAAGTATTTTATCTTCATGGCAAAATTTTATGCAATTACTTCGGTATGATTTATTTTCAGATAAATATACTTACCTTTTTCCAATAAAACAGGAATCCATTTATCTTACTTAATATTGTTATTTTCAGGTCATCGTGACTAGAAAAGTATATTTTAATAACAACATTTATAATTGGAACCCAATACACTGTTATGATCCAATTCAACTCGACCTATGTGTTTTTTTATTTGTATACTCGGCTCGAACTCGAGATTCAAATCTTTTGCCATTTACTCGATTCGACTTAAAAAACCTGTACTCGTTCCTCTCTAGTTGTAATCATTGTACAAGTTAACTAATTAATAAATCACAATACTTATAAACGAAATGAAGATATAACATTTTATATTCATTTCTTTTTAGATATCACAAATAGGGTAGAATATGAAACAAGTAATTACTACAAATTGAATGAAAATGTCGCTAACGAACACCTTGGGAAATTTTTCTTTCGTGAGTGCAAAGTTAGTGGTGGTGACTCGCGTGTCACCATGTTCATTGAACACAGGAATGTAAACGCATCTTGTCTGTTACTAAAACATTATTTAACATTTAGCGACATGGCGAAATGAGTGATTTTGCCAGTAGATCATAATGTACTGTTAAACACTTTATTCCTTAATGGTTATTTATAAATAAAAACAGTAACTCTGGGGTGTAATAATGATGTTACTGTGAACATTCACAAAGCCATTCTATAGGGGGAGATGTAAAAGAGGTGCAGGTGTGATCAACGGTCGTCAACGGTTCTCGGTTTGCACTCTACTAGTAGCTACTTCGTCTTCAGGCTCACGTGACCGCAAAGTCTCATATTTCGCGCAACGCGCCTAGACGGGCGGGGGGTGGGTGATTGCAACCTGACACCAGCAGTGCTCTAGGAGTCAATATTTTGCACCAACAAATCAAATTTTGTTCAAATTTTAACGGATACTTGGTTGTTTTACTGAAGACTCAGTCTTCTCCTACCACTCGAAGGAGTCGGACGTGCTGTTGACCGTGGTTTATTTGTTTTCGACAGTGTCAAATAGTTTTCCAAGTTTCCTAGTTCGCTGGCTTTTTTCATCACATCTTTCTTATATTGCCATAATCGTTTAACATCGTTGTTTTTTTATATTTTTAGCTTATAAATTAATTTGTTTTAAATATATTATAATTGATACAATCCAGAGTGGAATCGGTGTGTTGTTTACCAAAGACTGTTTTAGCGAATTTCCCCTATAGGGAAGAAGCTATTACCGTAGGTCTCATGGTAAGACTTAAGCCCGAGACCATGACAGTTTTTTGTTTTGAGGTCCCCAGATGACAAAAATACTGTTCGTTCAAATTTATATATATGTATATATATATGTGTGTGTGTGTGTGTGTGTGTCCGTGAATGCGATAACTTGAGTAAAAAACATCCGATTTTGATGAAATTTGGCTCAAATATGTAAAATGACATTCATGACTTTAAGTTCCAAAACCAGAAAAATCGGACCATGGGAAAGGGGGTTTATGGGGGTTTTAAATTTTTCAAAAATCAGTTTTTTGCATTTTTCACCCTAAAATTTTTTAAAAGCTTAATTTTGGTTTTGACCATGTTGTAGAGCTTAAAATAAACAAATAATATAGTATTTTGAATTATTAACCTAGTGGTTGCGGAGAAAACCCAAAAAACCTACTCATAAAATCTTCCATGTTAATTTTATGGGAAAAAGGTTTTTGGCTTTTACTAAGGTTATTTTAATGTAAACTTCACATTTGCTTTTACCAATCTGTTCAGTTTCACAAAACAATCATTTTGGTTTTTAAATTGTGATTCTACGCCCAACCGTTGCTGAGATATTCAAAGTGCTAAACACAGTACGTTGTCCAATATTATCCTTATGGAGAATAAATCAAATTTGATGTCTCGATTATTTATGAATGTATGTTGATGAAACTTGGTATGTGGCTTCACGTAGTATTGGTATATTGATATTTGCACAACAAATTGATTTTTTGTTGAATATTCCCGTAGCAGCAAACCTGCGTATTCAGCCCCCATGTTATTCTTATGGAGAATAAGTACAATGTAATGACTCCCTTAATTATGAACATTAAATTAATAAAACTTGGTATGTAGCTTCACTTGGTTGAGTTATATTGATAATTGCATAAAAACCCATTTTTCCCCTGTTGCAGCAAACCTGCTTACTCAGCCCCCATGTTATTCTTATGGAGAATAACTAAAATGTTATATAGTGCTTATTTATGATTGAATATTGATGAAACTTGGTATGTGGCTTCGCCTAGTTAAATTATATTTATATTTGCATAAAAACCAATTGTTTGTGTTCCTTGTTTCACCAAACCTACGTACTTATTACCAATGTTATTCTTATATAGAACAATTAAAATCGTTTGTATGTGAATATATTTTCATGAAACTTGGTATGCGGCTTTATGTGGTATTAAGACAAATATTATGCATTGGAAATTCGCTGAGTACGCAGGTTTGCTGTGACGGGGGTATTTTTATATAACTGCAACAAAACCGAAAACGGCGTAAAGTATTTAAAGTACTTAACCAGCGGGTGCCCCAGCCGTGGATAGTTTCATGTCGGTAACCCAGATATTCTGTTTGAAACGTCAGAGCATGACCATCCCCCGGACGATTTTGAGGTGGAATTGCGGCGACTGCGATGTGACTTGAAAAAAGAAGCGTTGTCGAGCAGAAGAAATCCAAGGGACATCTTCGACGAAGTCTGCCAAAGGTATGTTTATTGACAATCCATTTTTTCTATGCTGTGTTTTATTCCTCTACTGTTTGCGTTAATTATACAAGGCGAGTTTTACATGTCCCCTCGTAAATTTGTTCAACTTCTCTTTTAAAATACCAAACAAGGTCAAATCATTTTTGTATATTAAATGTTTTATTTACACTGAGTACCAAACAATTTTTGGTAGCCATCTTTTATCCGCCATATTTGATTAAATTGTTGTTGCTTTTAATTTGCAAGGTGTCTTTGTGACCTTAAATTTCAAAACAGTTTTTAACGCTTTATACAATGCCTCAATCAGGTTTTTAAAATATTAAATCGTTTTCAAAATGTATTTTTCATTTTTTTATCAATTGTAATATATTGTAAAATTCCATAACGTTTGAAAATGTCCGTGTTGTCATCACTTTGCCAGCAAATGACGCTATCGATCATTGTTTAGTCGTATTTACTTATAATTGTTAAGGATTAATTATTGTATTTATATGATTAGGTGGCCATCTTTTATCCGCCATATTGGAATATTATTTATACCTACCTAGTATTGTGACCCACCATGTTTAACTATTTTATTATTTATTAAATTTAATTGGGTTGCTTGGTTTGAATTATTCAAAATCATCCACAGTCTTTTTTCTAAATTTAAAAGAAAATTACTAAGTTTTTGTCTCACATATACATATACACCTTTTGGTTTAAAGAACATCTTTGTTTATATCAATTTATAAAACAACTTGCTGTCATAACCAACTTAAAGTCACAGTTGAATGTACTGTACTAGTACAGTGTAATCTATACTGTAACTTTAAAGTGATGACAAATAAATATTTTTAATTGTATTGCATTCACTTTACACATTCCATGACAATTGTACTATTAAAACTATTCTTTTTAAATATTGTTGCAGGAATCTGAGAACCCAAGCCAACGACAACTGGCGCATCTTCTAACTGTTAATATAAATGAGAGGATACAGTTGCTGATGGCCAAGAATTGTCCTGTATAACTTGCGGGGTCCACAAGCGCTCCTACATGACGGAGCCTGTGGACACTACGTCATGTGCGGCACCTGTGTGATGGTGCATCGTCGCACAGTGGCCTACATCGACGGCAGCCGCTGCCAATAAAATGCCTCGTCTGTAGGAAAACATTGGGGGGGGACAGAAGGGTGTACCAATAAAGTTTGTTTGTACATAATGAAGTGTTTTACTAATTGAGTTGTGTTTTACCTTTATATATATCACCAACACGCTTAACGTAAGTGTGCGTAAAATTAATCCATATTCCATTAATACATTTATTGCAACAAAAACTGTTGTAACTTGTTAAAAAAGTTTTTAGACAACGTTAAATAAAACTTTCTTATATGAAATCTTTATCATATTACGTGGGAACATGTTGATGTTTCTCACTCCATCGCACAAACCCTATTGACACCTATCGTTTGGTGAAAAGATATCTGAATAAGTAGCAAACAATAATAAAAAAGGTAATTATCTAAGTACCAGTAATAAATTGGTTTTGAAATATACCTTGGTAAATTGAGTTATTAATTAAGAAAAGAAGAGATGGAAAATATGAACAAGATGATGAAGACAAATTACTTTCTTAGTAACAAGAATTATATTATACCGTATGCTTTATTAATTCATGTAACCGTGACATTTTGAAATAATATAACCTTTAACTATTTTTAATTCCATCATTTTATATTACAATACGATTACAGTTCGTATTGCTTGAAGAGATCTTTGTGTTTTCAGTTACAACGTGCTTTGTTGCTAGTATGTAGTATAATAATTTCTAGATCTTTGAAATAATTTCTAGATATATCTGGTATGTGTTTATGTGTTGTTAAAGGGACGGATTCAGAGATCCAAAGATTCAAAGATCCTCACACGTCAACCGAAGCTTATTGTGTGTCCCTTGTACGTTAGTATGGCAAACCAATGCCCGTACCCTTTACGAGATCCAGGAGTTTTTTACCAATACTAGCGTCCCTTTCATCACCTGGTTGCTTACAACCAAACAGAGCCCTTCTCCTTGCCCCGAGTCTCTCGCAGTCCAGTATGATATGCTTGGCAGTCTCTTCAGACTGATTGCAGAGCCTACACACCTGACTTTCATTTCTGAGTCCGAGAGTGTGGAGATGTTTCCTGAAATGGCCATGTCCAGTTATCAGAGCAATCAACTGCTTAACCCGACCTCTGCCCAACCTCACCAACCAGTTAGTGAAGTAAGAGCTAGTATCTGCTAGCAGCCTTTTGCCAAGTGCTTGACCAGTATGACCTTGCCATTGCTGGCGATGTAAGTCCCTGGACCATTTGTTTATTGTGTGAAAAGCAGTTGTTTTGCTTATGCCACAGCTTGGCTCTGGACCAAAGAATGGCATACCGGAACCTCTTTTAGCAAGCTTATCTGCACACTCATTGCCACCTATGCCTACATGGCCAGGTACCCAACCAAGATGCACCGAGTTGCGTGTCGCGAGTTTGCAGAGAGTGTTGTAACATTCCCACACCAATTTTGACTTGATTTCGTTGGAGTCAAGAGCCTTGAGGGCAGCCTGACAATCTGACAAGATTACTATATGCCTGTCGCAATAGCGTCTGGCAATGCCGAGATTGGCACAAACCATGATGCCACAAATTTCTGCTTGAAAAATAGTACAGTGTTGTCCCAGACTTGCACAGAGTTCTGTTCTAGGTGATTCACTGTACACCCCGTAGCCAGATTTTCCTTCAATGAGAGAGCCGTCCGTGTACCAGACAAGGCTGCCCTTCCTGGAATAGGGCCCTTCCTCAGATGTCCACTCTTCTCTGGAGCAGAATCCAACAGAAAAAGGTTTAGTGAAAACCATCTCCGTACTCATGACATCTGATGTCATATCAAGCACAGGGTTTTGAGCAACAGCTTTGGTGATGGTGCAATGGCCTGTTCCAGACAGGCCTTCCCTCCATTGGCCTGCGACTTTTAATCGATAGGCTGATTTTCGTGCTTCTGCCTTGATGAAGATATCCAAAGGCAGTAATCCAAGAGCAACTTCGAGAGCTGCTGACGGGCTACTCCTGAAAGCTCCAGTGACTAGAAGTGTGCCCAACCTTTGTAAACTTGTGAGTTTGGCTATGGCTGTAGTCTGGTTCACCTTTGTCCACCAGACTAGTGATCCATATGTGACTTGAGGCCTTATTACTGCCTTGTACAGCCACAGTGCTATGTGAGGCTTGATCCCCCACGTGGAGCCTACAAATCTCCTGGACGTCATGAGCGCCCATTTCGCCTTATGCAGTGTATTATTCAAATGATCATTCCAAGTCAGCTTAGAATCAATTGTCAGCCCTAGGTATTTGACTGTACCTGATACTTCAAGCCGTGTTGGTCCAAGTCTCAGCCTGGAAAGAGACTCCAGGTTCTTTTTCCTTGTGAACGGAACAACTACTGTCTTTGAGGGGTTTATGCTTAGACCCTCTCCAAGACACCAGACATTGACATATTGAAGATTGACATTCATGACATCAGCAACAATATTCGTGAACCTTCCCTGTACCATTAGGACTATGTCGTCTGCATAGCCCTGGACAAAGACGCCTCTGCTAGTGAGCTCACGAAGGAGACCGTCCACCACCAGGTTCCACAGAAGAGGCGAAAGTACACCTCCCTGCGGACAACCCCTCGTGGGTGCGATCACTATCGATTCACCTTGAAGATCGGCTCTAATCCGCCTGGAGCAGAGCACGGTCTCAATCCACCTACATACAGCAGACTCAAGACCACGCCCACGCACCGCCCGGACCATGGCCGTGTAAGTGACATTGTCAAATGCACCTTCAATGTCCATGAAGGTGCATAGAGCGATTTCCTTAGCAGCAAGGCTGTCCTCCACCCTGCTAACAAGTTGATGCAGGGCAGTTTCGCAGGACTTACCAGACTGATAGGCATGCTGGTTTCGATGGAGAGGAGTACCTGAAAGCACTCCCTTTCTTAGATGTCTTTCTACCAGTCTCTCCAGCGTCTTCAAGAGAAACGATGAGAGACTGATAGGCCGAAATGATTTTGCAGTTGAGTAGTCTGCTCTTCCTCTCTTGGGAATGAAGACCACCCTACTGAGGCGCCAGGCTTGAGGAATGTACCCATAAGCCAGACTCGCTCTGAAGAGTTCGCACAGGAGGACCAAGAGAGCTTCCGGTCCTTGCTGTAGCATTGCCGGTATGATACCGTCCCCCCCAGGAGATTTGAAAGGGCCAAACTTGCTGATGGCCCATTTAACTTTGGAAAGTGTGACAATCCGTCTGGCTAAAGTCCAGCTTCCGCGATCAGCTCTTGGCCATGAGCCCCTTTCGCTGTTGCCGGACATGCCTAAACAGTCACTCTCAAAAATGCAATCCGGAAAGTGAGTCTCAAGGAGAAGTTTGAGACTTCCTTCAATTCCAGTGGAATATTGTCCCCCTGGTGACCTCAGGGATCCCAGGAGGCCAATAGGGCTTGAAGCTAAAACACGCTGCAGTCTTGCTGCTGCGCTGAAACTGTTTACCTCCTGTGTAAACCGTCTCCAAGAGTTCTCTTTGGCTTTTTTGATTGCAAGGCTATATTCTGTGAGTGCCTTATGGTATGGCTCCCAGATACGGCTCCGTTTGCAATGGTTATGAAGCTTCCTGACAACCGTCCTTTTACGTTCAAGGTCAGCAGTCCACCACTTAGTATTAGTGCGACTCTTTCCCCGCCGCAATGGACAATTGTCCTGGAAGCAGCTTACAATTGCGTTCTGAAGATCAGAAGCAATCTGGTCCATGTCCGCAAAGCAGCTGACCCTCCCACCTAATGATCCCAGTTGAGACAGGAGGTCAGACTTATAGAGTGACCAATCTGTTTTCCTGGGATCTCGATAGCAGGGCGAGTCACCCTCACCTTGCAGGTTAAAACAGATGTACCTGTGGTCAGACAAGGAGCAAACAATAATAAAAAAGGTAATTATCTAAGTACCAGTAATAAATTGGTTTTGAAATATACCTTGGTAAATTGAGTTATTAATTAAGAAAAGAAGAGATGGAAAATATGAACAAGATGATGAAGACAAATTACTTTCTTAGTAACAAGAATTATATTATACCGTATGCTTTATTAATTCATGTAACCGTGACATTTTGAAATAATATAACCTTTAACTATTTTTAATTCCATCATTTTATATTACAATACGATTACAGTTCGTATTGCTTGAAGAGATCTTTGTGTTTTCAGTTACAACGTGCTTTGTTGCTAGTATGTAGTATAATAATTTCTAGATCTTTGAAATAATTTCTAGATATATCTGGTAAATGTTATGTTTAATTCTTATAAAATAACACAGACCGAAATAGTTTGCAAACAGAAGCATGAAACGACAATGCTTGAAAACTTTATGAAAGCTCGGTTATTTTTTGTCTTAATTTAGCACCAGGACGCATAATTTTATTATTCTCGTAAGTGGAAAAAAATTAATATTATGTGTGGTCAGTGGCGGATCCAGCCAGGGGGCGCGGGGGGCGCGCGCCCCCCTTGGACTCAAAAAAGGTTTAATTAATAGGTAATAAAGTGACGCTATCTGTTGCTGTACTCGATTTAGTTTTAAATATTTGCAATTAAATTATTTGCACCAACACGTCTTACCTACTGGGCGATGCTCTACAAAATGGAGCCTCCCCTATAACGGGTCACTAAGAATAGTTTTAATAGTACAATTGTCATGGAATGTGTAGGCCAAGATAGTGCGCCCCGGTGGTAGGACGATAAGGAAGCAAGTCGCAATAGAATGATACGTCCTTTATCTATGTGTGTTAAGTAACTTACTGCATACAAAATGTTGTAAGATAAACAGTTGCCGATCGATACATAAAATTATGGAGTCACTGAACTCCTAAAATCCGACAAACAGAACTTACTAGCAGTGTTGCCGTTGTTGGGATAATTACGCCAAATTGGCGGATTTGTTAGGTCTTGGGGTATTTTTTGGCGGATTACGTTTTTTGGCGGATTTTATCGAAAGACATGGGGAATTTTCATCTTTTTGGGGTGTTTCATAAATTGGTGATCTATGCTGTGTTTTCAACTATATCTGACTGATTTGGGCTCTGTGGGCACTAAACGTGGCATCTCCTTCATTCATGGCATCTGTACTGAACGAATCAAACAAATATATATTGGCCAGAAATCCTACAAATATATGTTTGTTCAATTACACTATATGTCCATTAGTCACTGTGTACTAAGTTATTTGTTATCCATTGGAATCCGTTCCGTTCATCACGCCGTCGTGGGGTGGCGTTCCACTTATTGATTGTATGTTTGTTTTGTTTGTTTATGCAATAGTTAGTTCGTTTGCTGTTTTGATGACTTACTCATTTTCTTGGTCTTATGTGATCGTCGCTTTGAGAATAGGGCGTGCTAAAAAGCTAAACAATAATGTTCATGGAAACAATTCAGTAGTTTCAAAATTAGCACAATAATACAAAAGTTGCTGGCATTGTTGGGTGTTATCCAATGAGGTAAATCTATTTAGAGCTCTCGTCTGGGATGAAAAAGTGAAGCCTTCAAGCTGACCACAATTTTCCTCAGGTAACCAATCAAATACTCTGTTCACAAGCTGTGTGTTAGTCAGCTGACAAACATATAACTAGTGAAGGGAGAATTTGATTGGTTACCATGGGAGCAGAGGGACAAGATGGTGTGGTCCTCATTTTAGGCTTTACTTTTTTACCCCAGATGAGAGCTCTATATGATTATAGTAGCTTCGTTGGTGTTATCTTTCATTAGTTTTCACTTCATCACACTCAAATTACACCATTTTATGTTCAGTTGTTTATACAGTAAATAATATAGAGTTTAGGCACACACGCTTGGTGATGCGTTTATGATGATAGAATCGCTAAAACACTAAAACATTTCTTTTGTAAACAATGACAGATAATGTTTGAATAGCACATTTATTTTGCCACCTATAATAAATATACTTTGACTATAATCAGCTCTTAATGGCGGTAGAGGATAAAATAGGTAGTATAAATTAATGAACTTTGGGAGATTTTTGGCGGATTTTCGGCAAGTCTGAGGTTAAATGGGGATTTTTTATAAATCTGGCTTTGTGGATTCTTGGTGGATTTTCATGTCTAGATGGGTGTAAAAAGGGGGATTTTTAGTCCGGCGTTGGAGTAATTTGGTAATATCAGAGTGGCAACACTGCTTACTATCTGTAAGATAAAGGCACCACAGCACCGGCCTAGAGACTTGGGCCGAGCATCCCTAAGGTAACGCCCCGCAGCACCGGACTATTGCCTTTGGCTGCCCTAGGGGAACACACCGCAGGACCGGCCTAGGGGCTTGGGCTGAGCATCCATCCCTAAGGTAACGCACCACAGCACCAGCCTATTGAACTTGGCTGCCCTAGGAGCACACACCGCAGCACCGGCCTAGGGGCTGGGGCTGAGCATTCCTTAGGTGACGCACCACAGCACCAGCCTATTGCCTTAGGCTACATTCTACCCCGCACCATGTCACCCCTTAGGCTGCCCTAGTGGCACACACCGCAGCACCGGCCCTGCAGTCTTCCTAAATAATATTCTTCTTTTCTGAAACCTTTGCGTTCCACCATAGCCTTTTTCTGCGCGTCAGTTTAGCCTTGAGTAGTAAGTGTGAGTAAATAATTTGGTATAAAATGTTTGTTTATCGAGGTATTAGTTGTAAAAAATATGTATATTTATGTACCTACTGTTTATTGTATCAGTGGAATACATAAATATTACAAATTTCATTGTGAAATAAGTGTTACAATGTGATGTTTTATTTGTTAGCATCATGAGTGAATTGAATTTAGCGAGTACTAAAAACTACCTCCCGTTGCTGCGGGACGTTATCGTTTATTGAGAAAACCAAAATTTTCAAGTGCGCCCCCCCTCAACAAATTCCTAGATCCGCCGCTGTGTGTGGTCTAAATTATTGGATAATAACATCGGTCAGGTTAGTATCATTACTGGTTTTAAACGTTAGCAAATTGAAGGGATCCCTTAGTTCTACAAAAAAATTTCACTAATACATTTTGGTGGAGGTCATTATTTGTTACTTCGCATATAAAATCTAACTCGTTCAAATAAACTGTTTTTACATCCACGCTCATTTTCCAGGCTTTGGCCGTTAAACTTCAGCTTGTATAAAAAATATTAAAATGGAAATATTAAATGGAAATCAGTTGCGGTTAATTTAAATATCATGAACAAGAATAAATTAAACTATTGACAGTAATTCAATAACTTATTAAAAAAGAATAAACTGGAAGTATGAACTGTCAGCATTGTACACTGTTGATAGCAAGGGAATTTCTTGGTGGGCGAGGGATGAGCAATGACTCATTACTTCGCAGATTCGCCGCAGTATAAACAGCACAAGGCACTAGAAGCAGCAGTAGCTGCGCGATTCGCGCGCTTCCACTTCCACATTCACGTTTCCATAGCAATGACATGTTCGCACTGCGCTATTGCGCCGTGCACATCCAAATTGTGCCCTGGTTTTGTTTCCTTGGTTTTAGTTATTATTATTATGCCTACAACAGATTTGGACGATCAAAACTAGGATGTAAGGAATTCATCCTTGTTTTAACAAATACATATCTAAATGAAAGTTAAAGTATTGTTCAGCCAGGTTCAGGGTTGAGTACGATAATTTTAGTACAATCATTTTTTGGTTGACCAGAATTTAACTGGAACGGTACGATATTTTCGTTTGTGCCACCTACCTTCTGGCGATGGAAGCTGATCTGGAGGCTGACTTCACTAAATTATTAACTGTCTTAAACGACTGAGAAAATTATTAATTCCATTCAACCGAAAATGTAAATTATTTGACTTCATCGAAAACGTTGTTTGTAGCAATTGACTGAAAGTGGGACGAGTATCAAACGACCGAAAGATTCTATAGTTTGTCGCAAATGACCGAAAATAGAATTGTGCCATCAATAGATTTGGCAAAATTGTGACCGGCCTTCACAAACTCTGCCACTCAAAAGTGGCAGGGTTTGTCACTGGTAGTCCTTGTTGCGTCCCCATTGAACCAACTAATTTGTTTTTTTGTTTATTCATAAATTTCATACTTAACACACAACCGGTGATTTATTCTTAAATTGTTTGTGCAAAATTAACAAGCTGCCGTTTTTAATGATTTCACAAAAACTACTTTAAAGTGGTCAAGAAATAAAAATTATATTTCTCATACAATTTGTAAAAACTTGTATGTTAAAATATTTATCCATAAATAATTCTGGTTAAAAAATAAAATCCAGTTACAAATTAAAACTTTTTATTGAAACATATAAATTGCAACAATTACGAATTCTATAATATCAGTCTTGATCCTCAATTATCTTCCACTAATTAGATTTCTTCCTCGTCACTGATGTGTTCAGCATAGATTGTTCTGCAACAAAAATGTGTAGCGTAGTAATTAAATAAAAAATATAAAGACAATCACAGTTTATAAACAATGGTTTTGTCCGCACATTTCAACCAAACATCTTAGGTAAGGTGTTTTTTTCATGGCCTGGTTTTTCACTCGTGTAACGCATTGTATCTGTAATTCAATGCTTGCATCAGTAACCCAGGAACTAGTTAAAACCCATAAGCAAAGATTAACGATGTCTGTTCTTTAATTTGTAACTATAATCCTGTAGACTCTTCGTATTAAAATCTTCGGAAAAACTAGTCACGGACAAATTAAAATAGTTATCACCTTATTCTCTACAAACTATTACCCGACAGGATTGATTCTAGTAAATTACAACTGTACGGAGCATATTATGCTACACAGCAGTTCCATGCAACAGTTGCAGTGAACACACACACAGTTATAGTTACAGATATTTAGAATAATACAAATTGTTTACAATTAATCTAGAGAGAGTAAAACTGTGTATTCAGGATTAAATTATTAAACTGCCCCAAAGCTCAAGCAGTGGATCGCTTAATACTTTTCGATATGTTTGATATGGAAAATGTTGTATAACATGATTTATTATTGTTGAGCTAGGAGTGTTAAGTAAAGCTCTGACACCTGTAGGTACATCACTGATACTTTGTGAATTTAACTCTTTAAGAAGCGGGGACCTATTAGTATAGGCCCTACTGCAAATAAAACAGAAAATTTGCTGTAATGCAATATAAAAAATATACAACCTATTCAAAAATCTGAGAAGTTAGGTTAGGTTATCGAACCTAACTCATCAGAGTGCAGTATAAATTATGATTCAAAGAAAAATTAAGACAACAGACATAATTATCATTTATGTCATCATTACTTTTTCCTGACAATCAGGGAATTGTACAAAGGAAAAACACCATAATATCCTGAAGTACTAAATAAATATTAATGACTCTGACAATGACACTAATGATCATTAAGGCCAGATATCTTTGAGCAGCATGTGGACTTTGAACATCGTCATACCTGTAGATTACCATGGATTAAACATACTACTTAGTATGGTTCACCGGTAAGTTAACGGATAAATATGGATGATCAGTGGCATTCTCCTTCGGAGTTTTCTCGTACCAGCTCAAAATTAGATCCGGTGTAGCGGTGCAGTGGCGCAGCTTGTGACCATGTAAGGGATCAAAGATAAGCGGGCTAGGAGGGGATAGAGTATTGCGATAGAGGGAAAGATAATGGCACTGTCATAGCAGTTTGCAGCATGTCTGCCAGCCTAGTAGCCCAGTGAAATTAGACAAATCAAGATAAAATTGGTAGGATTGTTTGTTATCCCCTTCTGTACATCATACTCCCCGAGCAAAAATTTGTTGTTAAAAAACTGTGTTGTGGTCCTGTACACTAAATATAAGGACAGTACTTTAGATAGTGACAGGCAGTGCTACTTACATGCAAAACGTATGTACAAAAGTGCTTTGCTACAGGCCAAAAGAACAGCTTATGGAAATGAACTCAACAATGCACAAAACAAAGGCAAAGTTGCTTGGCAACTTATCAAGAAAGAATCTGGTCGTTCTTCATCCTGCACCATTGGCCCTGATGCATTGGACTTCAGTTCCTACCTCACGACAGTCATCGAAGGGGTGCGCAACAACTGCGTCTCAACTGCGTCTGAGTTGCTCATGGGCCGCCAAGCACCTACCCAGACCTTCAAGTGGAAAGTTGTGAAGCCTGATGATGTTTGTGAAGTGGTTTCTAGGTTCAAGTCATCAAAAAGCGGTGATACCTATGATGTCTCAGATTTTCTTTTGAAACAAGTGATTAGTGCTATATGCATTCCTTTGTATGTGTATAAATATGAGTCTCATTGAGGGGTGTTTCCCGTCTAAATTAAAAATTTCAAAGGTCATACCTATCCACAGAAAAGGTGACCGTGACTCAGTCAGTAGCTACAGACCGATCTCTCTGGTCTTTTGGGAAAGTTTATGAAGCCATTATCAAAATGCAGGTGAGCACTTTTTTAACAAAAAATCTGTTTACAGTAAATCAGTTTGGTTTTAGGCCTGGGATGTCCACGATCGATGCAGTCAGAAAGCTTGTTACTTATGTGTTAGAAAGTTTTGAACTAGGATTACCTACTGGTACTTTTCTCTGTGACTTTTCTGTGCCTTTGACTTGTCGATCATGGCATTCTACTGAAAAAATTGAGTTTTATGGTATAACTGGAAATGAAAATTCTCTTTTTAGATTTTACCTCAGCAATAGGCAACAACAAGTTTTTTTTCTAATCAAACCTTCTCTAAATTAACTGAGATTAAGCATGGGTTACCACAGGGGTCGGTGCTAGGCCCCTTTCTCTTTCTCATTTTAATAAATGACCTAGACAATAATGTTAAGGCGAACTCTTGTTTTGTTTGCGGATGATGTCACCTTTTATTTCTCAAATAAGTTAGTTTACTCAATCAATAATGAGTTTAGTGCAACTATTGAAGAGGCAAATCTTTTATTTATGAATGTGGAGAATACTCAGAGCATAATTTTTTTTAAACAACAGTCTAGTCAATTCTAGTGATAGTGTCAAGCTTCTTGGTATTTATTTAGACCCTAAATTGCCATGGAATGTGTATGTAGAGTTTGTCTGTAGAAACTTAAGTAGGCTAATTTATTTGTTAAAACATTAAAAAAATGATCTAAAGAATATTTAAAAACTGTTTTTTGGCTTATTTCAGAGTGCTTTGTCCTATGGCCTGTTACTTTGGGGAAATAGTTCTGTTATAAATAATGTTCTCCTTGCCCAGAAAAATGCTATTAGAATAATAACCAACTCTGGTTCCAGAGACCATTGCAAGGATAAAGTTCTGACTGTTGTTAATCTGTATATTTTACATAGCATGTTGCATGTAAAAAAACATCTTGCTAGTTATACTATAAAAATGCATTCTCATGCGTACAATACAAGGAACTGTAGATCAATAGACAGGCCTTACTCTAGGCTAAGCAAGGTATTACATTCATTTGAATGTGTGGGTATTAATTTATTTAATAAGATCCCTGACAAAGCTCATATTGTTAGTTTTGATCGTTTCAAACTTGTTTTGTATAAATGGTTACTAGATAGGCCGCTTTATAATATTGATGATTTTCCCTCCTGTGATACTAGCATGCTAGTTTTTTAAGTAATTTCAGATAGGCCCATCTTCGGCATGTTTGTCTAAATTTTTGTGATGTTCTCCTTTTATATTATTGACAAAAGTGATTTTGCTGCACTGCAACAGAAATTGCATATCTTTGTTAGGCTATTCAAAATGCACGACCTTATAAAAAACTGTGATAGTTATGTTAGTTGTTATAGCCCAATGATTCTGTTAGGCTATATGAGTTGAGAATGATAGAGTGTTACGGTATTTTTTGTGTGTTTATGTTATTTTCCTTAACTTGTTATTCATGGTATAATTTGTAGTTGTGATCAAGGTATTTTACTTCTGTGATATATATAAATAAATTTTTTTTTTCTGCACGGAAACACTTGTTTGTACTATTTGTTCATGTCTTAGGCTATAAGTGACCACTGTTTAAATTAAGTGACGTTATCGATTGCATATAATCATGTTTAAAGATCAATAAAATTCATTCATTCATTCATTCATGGATGGTGAGCAGGCGGTGGGGAAGCCTCTTATGGGGAAATTTCATGGTGAAGTGTGGATATTCCATGTTTTTTGTTCATATTTTCTTATTTGTTAGTTTTAACCAAACGTCCTATATTAAAGAATTGAAGAAAACTAAATTACAGTACCTACAAAAAATACAATTTGCAATTTTGTTTTGGGACTAAACTTAACGGTTAAAAGATTTACAAGCTGTAGAAATTACCAGTGACAAGGCGTTTTGTAAGTTTCCACTCATACTCGTTAAATATAGCCTACTGTTAACCTGACAGTAGAAGCATATCGAAGACTTTTTAATGAGACTCTCTACAACATATCCAAAATCGGACAAAACTAGACAATAGGAACACCTCGAAAAATGCCATTAAAAATTATAGCTTAAGTATGGTGCAAACTTATAAAATATAGTAGCTCTTTGTAGTATAGTCTCTAGCAACCATCGGATGCACTACTAATGAGTATGTTTAATCGATGATAATACCTACTTAATCATAACATCTAATCCGCATGAATCTATATGTACCTAAATAAATAAGATATTTGTCTATATGTATATTAGAATCATACTGGTATATTTGGTATTTTTACGGTTTATCCATCAGAGAAGTCAAAACAGACCTTATTAGTGTAATTTTGTCTTGTCTCTCAATAACTCTCATATACTGTTGGCCTACCTGATTTTGTTTAAAAGGAATTGGTTGATTAACGTATTTTTCATTGTAATGCAGGTTATGAGAAGGAAGGTAGGTAGGTACTCAGTTTAAATACGTAATTACCATTTATCACATGGTGAAAAGATATTTAAAATTGGCCTTCTGCTTATTTCATATTTTATTATTGGAGTTACTTTATAAGTATGAAGACAGAATGCAGCACGTACACATACAAAGGTTCAACAATTATAGAATTGACATACGTGGTTCACACCTTTATCTGGTTATTGATTTCCCTGGCTTCCGGGCTTTCCCGGACCAAAAAAGTAAAGTTTCCCTGATATTTTCTAACCAAAAAAGTTAATAATTTTCTCAGACTCTCAACTCAAAATGGGCACTTCAATTACAATCAATGATTTTGTTATCAGCCTCCACCTTCCCCATAGCCGTCCAACACTCCGCTGTTTATTTTTTTGTTATTATAATTTTTAGGCTACAGTTTGCTGTATTCTGACATATTTATTGACCTAGGAGAATAATACATATACCTAGGTTTTGTTTTATTGCCTAATTTACAGAATAATAAAATCCCATTTTTTGCTTTTCATAAGATGTTTATTGCCACTTGTAAAACAATATATAGCACTCGTCGTCAGTAAACTAGAAATATTATTCATTGCCTTTATTTATAGTCCACTTCCTCTTCATTTCACTATAAAAACAAATTTAACAAAATTTTTATAAGTTTTCACACAGTACTGGTATTGCTGTGCATTTATGATTTTATACAAGTCCCTGACTCGCTTCGCTCGCTGGGGGCTCCGCCCCCAGACCCCTGTGGGGGGCTTCGCCCCCAGGTCGCTGTTTGGCCTCATTTTAAAGTGGCGTCAAATCAAGTGGCCAAGAACCCCCATAAGACTACTACTCATACTAAGAAAACAGACCAATCTTCAGAAATTTAAATATGAGAGCATCTGTATGGCCGTTGGAACTGTTTAAACAACACTAGATTTTGATTGTTTTTATCCGGCATTATTAAGTTATTGAGGTAGTAAAACTGGAAAAAGTAAGGCTTAGGAATTTTCTCTTTGGTTAGAAAGTGCAAAGCACAGGAATGCCAAATCTGGAGTTCCTAACTTTAGGAAATGTAACCGAAATACTACTACTATTAATATAATACTACGTGGAAATAAAACCGAAACCAGGTAAATAATAATATTTGTGGTATAATCAGACTCCGGTTATAATTTAAGTTAAACCGGATCCGGTTAATTGAATAACTTTGAAAAATTTTTTAGTATGACCTGTAAATAAAGATTTTTAAATGTTGTGGATGGATACACCGTCATAATATACCATAATAATAATACATGTGGTGTCTATAGGACATGTCCAACTAATCAAAACAAATTTGTGCTGGTTTTTACCCACTATGTAAGTCTAACATGCCCAAATATCAATGAAAACACCGGAAAATCTAAAAAACTAGAGGATTTTCAAAATTGTTTAGGGTTCAAACAATTCAAATTGGTCATGCGACTTCTGCCACATACTTCCTGTAATGTAGAGATATTCCGTGCCAAATATTAGGACTCTAAGTACTATTATTGAGTGCCAAATAAATAAAAACCACTAAGTTTTGGTGGAAAATTGCTAAAGATTTAAGAAATCTAGCGCTACCTAAGGGTGAAGGGGGTGAGATACGGCAAAATGTCATATGAATATGACCATCCGTGGCACGTGGTGGTCTTCGTTTTTCGATAGGACAGCCCGTTCTGCCACTAGAGCCCAGATAAAAAAAAATTGCATTTTGATTTTTTTATTCACAATTATTTATTTATTTTGAGACAGTTTAAACTAAAAATAGTAGGATTTGGGAAGAAAATGTGCAACGCAAACGCATGCCATATCTCACGATCCTAGTTAAAGTATAAATGGTGATACGTGCATTCTATTTAATAACAATTGTTCCAGAACCGGCATTTCCTTACTACTTATACTTAGAAAACTGTAAAATATATAGATTTTAAGAGTTTTTGATTTTCCGGCAGGTTTAAGTAGTAAAAATGGTTATATTTCTGCTGCTATTTACTAAGTGTGATGTAGACATACTGCGTGCCCAATATTAGGCCTCCGACAAGTATATTAACGTGATAGGAGATAAAAAACGGCCACAAAATATAGAAAATATGCCGAAATTTGAGAAATCTAGCGCTATCTAAGGGTGAAGGAGACGGGATACGACAAAAAGTCATAGGACCAAAGTTATAGATCGTCCAAAGCCCGTGTGTCGTAGTAGTCCCCGTTTCTCGATTGGACCAACTGTTCGGCCGCTACAGCACAAAAGCATGCACTATTTTGGAGATGTTCAAAATTTCCTCCCTTTTGAATTTTTTTGAGGAGGTTAAAATAAAAAATCATACCTTTTTGCAATTTTCCTGGGGTTTTCAATAGACAAGCTACATATAGGCCTAATTCCATGTTTCTAGCTTATCTAGAATTACCTGAGTAAGTCGATAATGCAGTTTGTCATTTATAGAATAATTAGGGTTTTTAATTTTTTTGTGATGTTTAATTATTAAAATATGTTAGTTTATAGAGTATTTCGTGAAGGGTAATGTGTAAACATATTGAGTACCAAATATCAAGCCTTTACATACTAAATTAAAGTGATAGGAAATTAAAGACCACAAAAATAACCGTCGAAATTGCCTGAAATTTGAAAGATCTAGCGCTACCTAAGGGTGAAGGGAGCAAGATACGACAAAAAGTCATAGGAACAAAGTTGTAGATCTTGTAAAATCCGTGGCACGTGGTGGTGTCCGTTTTTCGATAGGTCAATCCGTTCGGCCGCTAGAGCTCAAAAACTGTAATTTTCAAATAAGCCTTTTTGAGGGGGGTTTTAAATATTTTTTTAGGGGGGTTAAAATAAAAAATTGACAGTTTTGGCAATTTTTCTGGGGGATACAAGCTATAAGCTACCTGCATGCAAAATTTCAGGTTTCTAGCTAGTCTAGAAGTGGTCTAGAATTCGTATACCTCAGTGAGTGAGTGAGTGAGTGAGTTACACATGCGGCTGTATATATTTTAGACTTGTATAAAATATCCAGAATTTTCCCTGACCTTTTTCAAATTCCCTGACTTTCCAGAAAGTGTGAACCATGCAAAAGGAAGGCGAAGAGCTGAGCAAATTTAGCCTACCCTCCATGGTACCTTCAGAATTTTAAAACCAAAGTAAGCATAAATAATAGAACATAGCTAGGTATACTGGCCAGAATGAAAAATATTTTAAACACGTGCATATAATCACTATTCAGAAAAGTCTATCTGTAATATGATAAAGTTAAATCTACGAAAACCGATATAAGTTATTAGGTTACCAACATTATCAGCATTACTCAGTGGTTACTACTCCAAATAAACATATACGTTTTATAATCTTGTTTCCCCCACCCTCATGACTTAAAAACTTGTTCTCCTTTATCTAAATATCTTCCAAATTGATCAGCGCTGGGCAGTCATCCAATGTTGGTGAGCTGCTGGTGTCTGTCAGGCTTGCTTGTGACGAGTGAAATTGTTTCAATATAAGTTTCATCTGAAATAGATTATGAACTGGTAATTAACTGTACATTTAAACGCAATCTATGAGTCAACAAACTGTCTATTTTAATGTATTACAATTACTTGCAAGAAAAATATATTTTCAAATTAGCCTAGGGTATTATTAAATGGTGAGAAACTTGAAACTGTTTATACCTTAATATAACTTAGATACCTTAAACAATAGGCCTACTGGGTGTAGTAATGTATTAAAAACTAACCTGGAAAACTATAATAAACATATTTAAAAAATACTAAACATAAGCTAAGTTTGTTTCTGCTTAAGGGTTTTCTCGCATTGTGTTGATAAGAAATAGATGAGAGTTGTGCATGTCCAAAATACGCTGACAGATTGTATTGTATACCGGTAATTGCTTTGAACCTAAGTGTATTAAGTAAGGTGTGCTATTCAGGAGTACGAAAATTTTAGCATGTTCTGTAGAGCCACTAGGTGACGTCACGTTGTTTATTTGATCAGCTGGTTTACAGTGACAGCTGAAGTTACTCTCGGCTAGAGCCTATCCAAAAACCCAGGTCGGGATCAGAACGTATACTTTAGGGTAGACGTTCTGATCCCGACCTGAGTTTTTGGATAGGCTTTAGGCGCCACTGCTTAAGTTTCCCATTGTTTGTAAACTAGTTCCTAAAAAAGCACGTTACCATAGGCGTAATTCAGGGGGGGGCACGGGGGGCAGTTGCCCCCCCCAATAATTTAGAGGAAGTAAACAAAAATTAAAAGTGTATGAAAAATATGATTACAATTAAGTTTTTTGTAATAAATAAGACATAATGTTTAGCTTGTTTTAAAAATAGCAGTTTTAGTTTTTAAAATTTGGTAACGGGAACATTATTCAATGTAACTTAAGTTATTGTAGTAGTTAAATAATCAGTGATAATTTGAAACAAATCGACGGAAATCTTGAACTGTATAGTCTGACTTTTTCCCCTGGCAATCAACAGATTTCTTGGTAAACCGGTCGCCGAGTGGTGCGGACAACATAACAAAAACCTTCCGGCCTCCTCTTGTTCATTGTTAGATGAATATATTAAACCAAATTTAACTGATATTTTTACTTCTCGACTTGCCAGATAAAAATAGACTTCTACATTCATTTCGATTCTTATCATTCTTGTCCTTGGATTCAAGTCAGTCGTTTCTTTGTTTCTTTACGTTTCAAGAGAACACTTCTAGTTATCGTTTACATATTTGAATTGTGAAATTTATTGTGGGTTCATGTAATAAGATTCCAGAGGTAACTTAATGAACATTAATATTTAGTATAATTAAACTACTTTAGATTTTAATATTAATATTTCAAAGGTAATTAGATAAAGTTAAAACCTTTTGCATTTCTTATTTGAATATGTCAATGATTATAGTTATTTTTGTGGAATTGCTTGTCGTATGCAAATAACAAGCCTACAAAGAATTATTTCGCAAAACAAAATTATTAATGAACGGGTTTAAATATTAGTTTGCCATTCAAAACAATAATATAATAAATACTACTTATAGCTGAATTTACTATTTCGTAGGTAAACTTATTTATTTGAAAATTACAAACAAACGCCTACAGTATATTTTGGAATTCACGTGCTCATGAAGAGATATATTTACCCATGCGTTTCTTTAATTTCGCTTCTGCATAGGAGGGGGTAAGCGCTGTACAAATGTATTTGAAATATGTGTTAGAGCAATAAATATTGAACAGTTTTTCGTTTTAAGACTAACTTTTCGATCGATATTTATTTTATCTTTACTTATAGTTTCTTTTGTGTTAACACTACACCAGAGGATTTTTCAACACTGATATAGGAAAAGTCCCAGAATTATCGATATAAATAACAATTCCATCGCTCTCGCCGAATTTAAGAATCCAATTCTATTGCTACCTAGACAAAATTGCAACCAATTAATTCTTACTGACATTAAGTGTTCTTGTTTTTTAATATTTTTAAGAAAAGCTCCCAAAAATATATACTTTAATAATTTATTGTTAATTTGTATACCTATATATATATATATATATATATATATATATATATATATATATATATATACTTTTTTATAACATTAACTTTTACCAAGAATTTGGAGTGACGGCCGGCCTGCATGAGATATTGTTTTTTAGAAGATAGTGTAAAACAAACAAAAAAGATTGTTTTGTGACTAAACATATAAGTATTCTGTAAATACACTATGTATTTTTGAGAAATATAATAATACAATTTTTACAGTAGCCAGTAACTTGTTCGTAAACGAAACTCACGTTTTTATGATAGGCCTTTCTATAAGATAACTAACAATATAGTTTGGTATCCTATATATTAATAAGGTAGGGGGTTTTTCTTCACAGTCAAAACTCGATAACGGCTGGACGGATTTTAACATTTGAAGTGCCAAATTAAATGTATTTTTACATAAATTTGCCAATACATCTCATAATTTTAAGAAAGGGCATCACTTAAACACAGTCAATGACACTGTATTCACTGACTCAGTACAGTATGTCTTAACACCGTTTTTATCTTGTTCAAGCCTTTCATTCGGAAATTCGTTTCCCTCACGCCAGCGTGCTATGTGCGAACCATAAAACTCGTTTACCTAATTTACAGAATAATAAAATCCCATTTTTTGCTTTTCTTAAGATGTTTATTGCCACTTGTAAAACAATATATAGCACTCGTCGTCAGTAAACTAGAAATATTATTACTGTATTTTTGTTATAGTTGACCAAATCATTATTTTCACAGTTAAATATATTTTGCCAGGCTTATTTAAATAAAATAAACTAGACGTTATATCGGCTCGAGCCTACGCAAAGGTATTACCTATGCAGGTTTTAATTAGATGTAGGCCTAATTAAATATACATTTGTCATGTTTTATACAGTTTATGTATTAATTCCATAAACATATTTGTGAACTTTTCAAATAAACAAGTTTTAAGTACCCCCTCTTTCTTTATTAGGCCTACTCGGTGTTTTACATTGCTAAACCAAAGTTAATCAATTTTTGTTGTCACACAAATTATAGCAGCTCCGAGAAGTGAATAACTGTCCTCTTCCCTTTACTGTAAAGGGCTGAATTTTCGGAACCGCTGTCTGTTAGCGTAAGTCTAAACTTATTGTTGATTGAAAGTACGTGTGGTTGGTTATCGTTCTTTTTAATATCAGATGTTTTGTTATGTCAGTTTACAACTGAAGAAACCATTCGTTGGGTACAAACTTGCTCGGATTCGATCAACAGGACAACTAGTTATTTTTACTATAATAAAGTGTATTAATCATGAGTTTTGCTCATGAAATTAAAAGTTGTCAGCTTGATCGAATGATGTACACTAGTACTAGGAAGGGACTAAAAGAGCGGGAGCGGCCGGTATAATCCTATGCTACCGTATTTGTGTGTTTGTGCGTGTGTATCGGAACCTTATTTTTTTCCAGCCACCGTGCCGAATTTTCTACGGGAATGGTGATTTAAGGGGGGGGTTATACAATTTCGTAAAATAGGAGTATGGGCCATGGACAACCCTGCCCCCCCAATCGAAATGATGAAATTACGCCTATGCACGTTACCGAAGTATTCTGACTACCCCATGTCCCCCACTCCTTCACATAGGATAGTCACGTAGAATACCTTGGTGACGCGATTCCACCACCAGATGATTTCCAGATGATGCCAAGCTTCAATACGCAATAGCACACCTAACTTAAATGCTCCTAGGTTTGAACAACTATGCAAATTAAAATTAAGACTTCCTTTTTTTCTTAAAACATTCATCATGTGTTTGAAGATGAATAATGGTTAAGGTCTACTAATATAAGGTTTCACCGTTTATTTTGTATGATAATATTTATAGGCTAAACTGTAATAAGACTGAACATGTTCTAGCCCAATAAAGTGACCTTGTGCGCAAAGAGACTCTACACTACACTACACTACAGAACTGTAGTTATTCATGTTCATGTTGACTAGAAAAAAAAAACTTCTTTTCGTAACTTGAAACACGCAAACTAAGGTTTAAATATTATTAACTTTTAAAAGTTTTATGACAATTTATTTTATACTAATTAAAATATGCATTATTATTTTAAATACTATTATAATAAATAACTTTATTGGTACCGTACTCTATGTAAAAAAATGCAGGCCGAGCGCTGGACTATGGGATTTTGGCCACTCCAGACTCCAGACGACAAAATAACTGAAAGGAAAGATGTCAACAAGAAAAGTATTACCTCCTTCTTACGTGATTAAAGTGATTAAACGCTAATATATGTAATTATTTACATTATAATTTCCACTCATTAACAGTAGAAAGTCTTAATTTGTTCAACAAATTATCACATCGCTAATAAAACGTAAGTTACCAAATAAAATTAGATGTTTTGGTTATTTATTTATTTATTTACGGCTATCACCGATGCAACTTTACAATATTACAATAATGAACATTTGCAAGAACAGAAAAAAGAACAAGCTATAGCTACCTACCTATACATCGTTCTTTTAACTGTGATGATACGTTATTAAAAGTTAATGTGGCACATTGGTTTTCACCATATTCTGGGTCTAACCTATTTCCTTTTTGTCAGATTGAAAACTTAAGTCTAATATAAATTTCTTTATAAAAATTGCATAACCAGAACTACCTTACATAAGTGTTTATTCAAACTCAATAAGGCAATAAGTCAAACTCAATAAGTGATCAGTAATCAGTAATCTTTATTTCCATTAGTCCGTTACAAAACAGAGATAGGACAAGTCAGCAGTGGTCTTATAACTAATAAGATAAACAAAGTTCTTAAAACTAAATTAAATAAGCTTCTTGCTAGACCTACATACCTTAAAAGGTCATGTACTGTTTACATGCCATAAATTCCTCAATTCCATAAAAATGATTGGCGATGAGCCATTGATTTGAAATTGACTTAAACCTGGTTGTGGAAACATGTCGAGCTGAATGAGGCAACTTATTAAAAAATTTCACACAATTGAATTTGAAAGAGTTACCTGATTTGGCCAGCCTGTGTTGTGGAAGATCAATTTTGTTCCTGTTTCTGGTGTTGCGATGATGGATTGTGTGCCTATCAATGAATTCTGTAATGTGAGATTTAGTGTAAGTTAGAATGTAAAAAATGTAGAGGTTAACAACTGTCATAATATTCAAATCAATAAAAAGCGGTTTGCAATGTGCATCATGTTCTGCTCTACAAATAGTCCTAATCACCTTCTTTTGAATTAACAAATTTTCATGAGCAGCACTAGAGTGCCCCCACAGGATGATACCATATGAGACATGAGACTGAAAAAATGTGAAATAAGCAGCCCTCAAATAAGCATCTCCTACGAAGTCCCTGAGCTTCCACATTAAAAAGGATACTCTTGAGATTCTATTACATACATTAATTATGTGTGATTTCCAGTTCAATTTGTTGTCCTTGTAAGTTAGGTCCTTTTTGTAGGTTAATTTTTGTAAGATATGCCTATCGACTTTAATTTTCTAGGCATAATTTATTATGTCCATACACCACAGTTTTAATCAAATTTTTGTCTAAATTTCTTTATTTTTATCTAAAATAAACATTTTTCAAAATTGTTCCGTAAGGTAAAACTTAGTCTCTGGATAATTGTGCCTTTTGGCACAAGTTCATCCTAGGCCTACTTTTCGATTAAAAATGATCAATTCCATTGAACTAACCTCATATAAATTTACCTCTACAGTTTGGAAATCACATTTGTTTTTTTCCAGAAACAAGGGTAAAGTGATAACAATTTTAAATCCAAAATAGGCTATGACTTTTGTTTAACTTACATTTAATCTACCCAGGCGAATCCAATATGGTTTCGATCTTGCTCGGCTCGGGTACACTTTCATAAGTGGAACAAAATAAAGAACCAAATGAAATTGTTCGATAGGCGACGGTATATTAATTAGGTTGATATTTTTAACACTGATTAATATTTAATAGCTAGTATATTTGTAATTACCGTACCTGCGTCATGTTTGTTTAGTTTAGTTAGTTATTCAATTAAACTTAAAATAAAAATGAAATAAACAAACATAACATTATAATGTTGTTCCTGACAATGTATGTTTAAAGTAATATTGGAACCAACGTTTGTTAACCTGGACAAATGTCAAGACACCTAAACTGAAACATAAGATACTGTATCGTAAAACCGGCTAGACCTGGACAGGGGGTCTTGACCCAGACACGTACTTATTTGTAAACATAAATATTTCTAAACCAACCTGCTAAGTTGAGCAGTCGTTCGTTATAGGTAGGCCTACATTTGTTTAGAGCAGAACATGCTCTAATCGTTTATAACTGACGACTTTTCGCTATAATAAAATATTAGGTGTAACTAAGACATGTAATTTTTTTCACGTTTGTCCAATTGTTTTCGTGAATAAGGCATATTTATATTTGAAATTTAAGCGTGCATAATGCCATGCTATTTAACCCTTTGAGTGCTAAGCTTCTGAAAGTAGTAGTTGAATCCGTGATGTTTTGTTGATTTTTTAAATATATTGAACGCCTGAACAGTTAAAATTAATAAAAATGCTTCCGCTGGACACACACAGTAAAGGATAGGTAAAAAAGTAGCAAAACACCTGATCAGATGTGCAACTCACAAAGAATCCACCCATCCCGTCAGCATGGTTCCGAGCCGTCCACCGTTTGCTTAAAGTCCGTCCTCCCCTTCAACTCTGCCACAGACAGGTGAACTCTCCATGAGTTGTACATAAAAACCACCGACTGTGACGGGATTCGAACCCTCGATCAAAGTGTTACTCCCGGCCGGGAAGGTAACGCCTTAGACCGCACAGCCACTGATCAGACTAGCAGCTGCAGTGGATCAGTTGGTATTATAGAGACTAGGCGCTGGACGAGGTAGTTCAGTTCGTGTCTACCAGGTTTCACCACATGTCAGACTCAGACTGCAGACTGAGCGCCGAACGGTACAATCGCTTATGAAGCAGTAACAGTGTTTATTGATAAGAGATTCAAAAGACGATATATCAGTCCATAGCACTGAAAGGGTTAAAGAGATAAAAAACATATATGTAAAAATTTGTTTCACATTTACGACAAGCCTATTTCAGTTTTGACCCGGACGCTTTAATTATACTCCGTGGATGTGACTCTTGTCAACCGTTACGACTCGTCCCTGCCGTAAACACAGTATTCCCGCCATAACTAATAACAACATTGTGGTTTTTAGCTCTGATACGTTATTGTTTATAAGAGCAGCAGCGAAAAGTATTCTTTGCCCAAATCGACCATAAGTGATCACGTCTGTGGAAAATATAATGGGCCCCATGTTTCAAACTGTATTTTAAATGTCTTTTCCCCTTATGGTTCTTTGTTTGGTTTAATTTTAATTGCAAATAATAAACACCTGAAACGTGACCTAAGAATACCCTTTTTTCATCCCCAACCCATAACAATTTTTTATTTATTTTACTTTTAATCCTTTGATTGGTGCAAATGCATCTGCAGACCTCAAAACACTGGCCAACCTCGGACAGGAGAGGTTAGTTTATACGTTATAACGTTAGTTAGGTGGGTGTCCGGTTCAAGACTGTCTGTGGAGGTTAACCCGGACACTTTTATTTATTTTTTATTTTTGTTATAATAACATCCAACATATATATGTTAGAATAAAGGTAAATGGATATAGTGAATAGTACACACACTTTACAATGGTCTGGTTTTTATTGGTGACATCGTTAATGGGAAGGCACTATAACCTAAAAAAAATAGTAAAAAAGCGTCCGGGTCAAGCCTGTTTTATGGTACCGGTAGGCCTAACTGAAACCTAAATAACCGAAACCTTAATAGGCCTCAGGGGCAGATCCAAAGGGGGGAAGGTAGGGGCGGTCGCCCCCCCCAAACCTAAGAATTTGTGTGTCTTATTTTATTATTCAGGCATACGATGAAAGTTTGAATAAATTCGAATGAAAACGTAAGCATCAAAAGCCTCCCGAAACCCCGTTTTTTGGTTCCGTGAGTCAAATTTTGCCCCTCCCGTCTACAAGGTTACATAAAATTCAAACTAATGAACCTAAACGTTCCTTTAAATGAAATAAAATACACACTATTAGACAGGTGAAATTTTAAACTTCCATTTTAGTTTATAACACATTACTTAGATCCATGTATTTAACCTAAGAGCGTCTTTCAAAAACATGGATATTCCCGAGTATCGTGAAGTTGTTGCAGTTTTGCCAGTTGACAGACCGAAAATACAGTGTTTTCAACATAGTCTTGGTGGTAAATTTTAGCAGCAAAGGTTGCTACAATTGTATTCGGTGATAATTTATTACTGGATTTCGCCCGCCTACCATCGTTTGCTATCAGCGGTGTTTTGTTTACAGGGTAGGTTTGATTTTTGTTTAAAACCGCGTAATCCGTTGCTAGGCAATAAATATCCAGTGGCTAGGCTAGAAGCAAAAATTGCCTCGAATTATATGTAATGAAATAAGAGGAAACAAAGATTAAATTGCGTGCAAACTGAAGCTCATATGCCAAATATTTTATTTTGTAAAAATGTGGTATGAAATTTCATTTTTCGAGTGGTTGACCTTGGCTGTCAGCCTCATTCCTAATTGTATCTTCTTGTAGTATAGTTCAGTATTGCAGATTTCAAATACGTTTTGATAGTTACGCGTGGGTAAATACTAAAATAAATTGTTTATCTAGGCATCTTGTTCTTAGACGCCTACAGATGACGTAGATAAAGGTGTAATGCCTAAATATTTAATTTTTATTTACGGTCGGGCGCAGTACAACTAAAGTAATGTTTGTTAAGATTGTTTTTTTCTTGAGTACAAGGTTATTGATATATTATGTTAACTTACTTTCATTCGTTGTATAAATACATATAGTTAAAAACAATAATGGGGGTGCCAGGGACTATCCACAGGGAAGAGGGAGGAGTAACTTTCGGTGACCGCCCCCCCCAAACATGACCTCTGGATCCGCCCCTGAATAGGCCTAACCAAAATCATATTTGAATAACCTAAATAATCGTTATACCCTATCGAACAATTTCATTCGGTTTTTTATATCGTTCCACTGATGAAAGTCTACCCTGATTTCGGTTATTTAGATTTCAGTTATATTCGGTCTCAAAAGATATTGTCTTATAATTTGTCCAGATAACAAATGTTGATTAACTAACACTTAAACATGTATTTCCGGGAACAACCATTGTAAGGGATTTATGGAAATCGCACTAAGCACTTAAAAAATACCCAGTCTTTTAGTCCCCCAACAATGTGTTAAGGCCCGGGAGCAAAATTGAGGAGCCGTCAGACCAAAACCTTTTCTCAATAAGAATAACATGGCGGCTTTTGATGCCACTGGGCCAGAGTCCTGAGGTCTGGAGGAAAAACAAAAAGTATCTATCTACGATTTGTTGGTCCTCTACAACATTATGGTCCGGAGCAGTTTTGAGTAGGCGTTTTTCAAAATCACCTGGAACACACATGCACATGCACAACCATTATAAGTATAGATTTTTCTCAATACAAAATACTTTGAGCTCCCGAAACAGCCCGATTAACATTTTAAACAAATTCTTTATGTAAATTCAAATTCAATTTCAAAATTTCTTTATTCATTCATGTAAGTTTGTTACAAGAATAGCATCACATATGTACATAAACAAATAATAATTGTGAAAAACTTAAAATTAAGTCTAAAATTACAAAATTTAATTTCTTCTTTGAAGAACAATAAAGATAATATTATTACACTTTCAAACAAGTAGAAAATAAAAGCCATCCCAGCCACAATAGAAACACATTTTTATTATGTGGTAATATTTAAGTTCTAAAAATCATCAAGTGAATATAAAGATAAGGTTAATAAATCATTTTTAAGTAAATTTTTGAAATCTACTAGCAAAAGCTACTGCTCCAATTTGAACTGTTTTAGTATTAAATTAAAGGTTTTGGCCTGCAGTTATTTCATACTTACATTTCTTTTCTTTTTATGTGTTTTTTAACGCACAATGTTTGCGTTTATTACTCCCATAACAAATATTGTTCAAATTCAGTAAATCACTTGCATTACTAGCTAGAACTATTAAATAGTTTTTGTATTAAATTGAAGGTTTTGACTTACACTAATGTCATCAATATATTGTTTAGTTTAGATGTGTTGTTTCTAATGAAAAATTAATTTTCATTTTTGGCTCTCATAAGAGCCCATGTTCAAATATCAACAACATTCCTTTTGTAAATCCACTAACAAAAACTAAAGGACCGATTTAAATAGTTTTGATCTGAAATTGAAGCTCCTGTCCTACAGAGATTGGTACTTTTATTTTCAGAAAACATGTTTTTCTCAGTGAAATATTACTTTTAATGTTTAGCAAGTAAAAGAGATGCTCCTGTTTAACATTTTGATCGAATTTAGTTGAACTATTTACCAGAAATTGCAATTATATATGTGTTTATGGACTGTGCAGGACTCGTCCTTCCGGGCCGGTTATGAAATTTGTTTACTAAGTTTTCTCTAACTTTTTGCGTATGTGTGAACTAATACATTTTTTAAATGGCAGGAAATGTCGTTCCTATTTTGTGTGATAAATTTTGTTTCCCCCAACCTACTTGGTAAAGTCAAATTTTACCTTGTAATGAAGGAGTAGTGTTACTTTGTCTCCCACGGAATAGAATCAGCTGACATTTTGCTGCAATCATTAATGCTGCAGCAATAAGGGAATCGGATCAGCTGACTGATATTTCACTCCAGCTGCGATTAACGTTCCGAGTTTAGTTATTACGCATTACGCAACCAAAATGGGCAGCGATTGTGAATGTGAAGACTTATCAATACTTGTGGCTTTTGGGGTGTGGGAAAAATTTTGTGTGTAAAATTGTCGCCTTCGCCAACGGCATCGGGTGCCAACAATTTCCCTCAGAGAACAAAGTTGCACTTTACTCCCTTAATACACAAATAACTATTATTTCAAGCAGAAGTATTATTTTTATAGCAAAAAATGTTGCATAAATTAAACTTGAGATAGTCAATAATATAAAACATAAGTGGGATCATAATACACCGTTACTTAAAAAGAATGTGATCATAATGTTTTTGGAAACTTAAATGCTACACAGCGTCTATTAAAACTGAACCATACACATAATCATCAATATATATAACTAGCTGGCCCTACAGACATTGTCCTATCCTAATGTCATTGAATTTGTTTTATTTCAAATACTCGTTTATTTTCAAGATGAGCTTGTTCGCTTCGCTCACTCGCTTCCCGGATTAGCTCATTCGCTATGCTCACTTGTATATCGAAAAAAGAGTTTGAGTTGCCATTCAAGTACTTTTTTTATTTCCAAAATGAGTTTCCATTTAAGTAGTTTTTTATTTCCATAATCAACATATGTTTATGCCTTTCAAGTATGTTTACAGCTGCCTGGTGTAACTAACTGAACTTAGATCAAATCAATGGAAACTTTGAAGGCCTGTGGGGCAGAGCCCTTAGGTCGGATTATAAATTGTCTTCTATAAGAACCTTGTCCTGACACAAACGAACACAACAAAAAATAATTATTCAACTTGGTCCATTAATTCTCAAGTGATGGCGTGACCAAGGGAAATAGGGATCCATTTTTATATATTAAGATGTATACAAAATGTTGGACCTTGAAACAATGACTGGTGGGTTCTAAGAAGTGGGTCAAAGAGTTTTAATTACTATATTATAATTTAACATTTGATACTACTTTTCCTTTCTTTTTAAAATAAGGCAATTTATTCTTCTTAAAAACAAATTGACTGATTTTTAAGCCTCAATGTTTTTTAAGTTCTGCATTTATAGGCTATGTATTTGAACAACAGGATCAAGCTACAATAACAATGGGAGGCCTGGGGGGCATAGCCCCTCCCCAGTAAGGCTAATGTGTTAAAAACCTCTGGATTAGAGTTTAAAATATTTAGGCATTCAAAACCAATTGACTTATTTTAAAACGTATTGTTCATCAAGTTCTGTATTTATACGTAATAAATTTTTACAGCAATATTAAGCTACAATAAAATAACAATCCTGATGGGTCCTCCAGTGGGACCAAAGTGTAAATAACTACTTTTAAACCACGTGCTCTCACTGATTGGTGACATTTATTGTCGCCAACATATTATATTTTATCAAAATCTTCAGCTAATATTATTATGAGGGCCTAGATGATGCAGCCCTCATTGAGACTGAGGGGTGAGTAACTACTTCATATGCACTTTTGTTTGTCTGACTGATTGACAGATTTCAGGCCTCATTGTTTGCCATGTTCTGGATTTGTATGTCATTGACAAGCTGCAGTTATAATGGGGGGCCCATGAGGTATATTGTCAATTGAAACATTTTTTTTTGTATTGTTAACTGTAAGCTCAATCCTCATACGCGATATAAGAGCGTACTCCTAGTCTTTTGGAGAATAAGTAAAATTGTATATCTCGCTTATTAATGAACACATTCTAATGAAACTTGGTATGTGGCTTAATGTGGTTGGGGTTTACTGATATTTGCATAAAAACCCCTATTTTGTGGTCCCCATGGCAGCAAACCTGCGTACTTAGCAGCTATAATGTTATTGTTACGGAGAATAAGAAACTTGTGATATGAACATAAATTGGTAAAACTTGGTGTGTTACTTTATCTAGTGGTGATCCATTGGTATTTGCATAATAATCCGATTTTTGTGGTCCTTGATGGAGCAAACCTGCATCCTCAGTCATAATGTTTTTCTTATGGAGAATAAATAAAAATCCATATCTCCGTAATTAATGAATATGCTTTGATGAAAGTTGGTAAGTGGCTTCATGAGGTAGTGAAGTACCATTTGAAATTCGCTGAGTATACAGGTTTGCTGCAACGGGGGTATTTTTTATGCCGTGTGGTAGCTAAAGTCTAGTCTTAGGTTGATGGTATTTGGGGCATTTACCTTACTAAATGTACAACACTGTATACAGTGGACGATTTGTGTGTATGCTGTATGACAGAGTAGTTATAGGATGCGACAGATCAAAATGCCTGTTGCTCTCTAAAAGTGCTACACTAAAGGTGAATTTAAAATTTGGTAATGATAATGTCCTTATTCTCTTTACCTATGACCTATAACGGTTCAAGTAAAGGTGTGCGGATTGTAAATTTCAGTTTGGATCAGATCGGATATTTTCTGGATTCGGATACTTACTTCTGTTACTGTTCGGTACTAGTCAAGTCAATTCTTGACTTAATCGATACACGGTTAAATTATTATGATTAAAAAACTACTATTTAATTCTATAATTTTTGCACTATAGTGAAGTGTTTCGACTGCTTTTCTGTCGAAACCTTTACCACTCGCTATCTATCGTGAATTATCATTTTCTTAACCGTATCTGTATTACTTTACTTCTTCGCTACAGTGATGTAAGATGTGGCTGGCCGTGCATACCATCATGATTCAGTAATACGATACATATCGGATAACGATATCATATCGCTGTGTCGTATTGAATCATTGATACTGATGCAAACCCACGTCAGAGGGTTTAAACATTTAGCTAAAGGTTAAAAATTAAAATTTACTCTTCAATTTTAGGCTTCTCCCCAGATATAAGCTCTACCTGAATAATACTAATATATATTAGGTCTTGGATTTCAATAAAAGCTTTTAATTGGATTCGGATATCCGGATATTCGAACTTGACCGGAATTTTCAGATGATATTATTCTATTTGTATTAAGCAGATTTTAGTATTAGTAGAGCACGAATTAACTGGACTCTAGTGTATTCTCTACTTATTTTAATGTTTAATATAAGTTAAAATTTATAATCTTAGAATATCATTTTTGTTTCAGGCTGTCATGACTTTGAGTGCTCACTTTGTAACACCACTTTTGGACGCAAAGACAACTTGGAAAGGCACATGAAAAACTTTCATCAAGATGGTCCATCAGTTTTGACAAAAAATAGAAGCCGAGTGGCTACTGTTGCCCCTTTTAACATTCAACCTGCAGTTCTAAAGAAAGAAATCAGTGATCTCGTCAAGAGAGCTGCTGTAAAAGCGAAGACAAATGAAATTGTGAAAGAAAAAGTAATAAGAAAAGACACACCAAAAGCAAAATCAAAACACAATTTTACAAAGAAAGTTAATATAAGCGAATGTAATCTTAAAAAGTCGGAAAAAGTTTGTAGAGGAAAATTTAATTGTAGTGCCATAAAACTGCCTTTAAATACAACAGACAATCCGACCTCGAATAAGGAACCCGATCAGAAGCAGTCTGTTATTGTCTCCCCTCAACAAAGTAACCCTCAAAATAGGCCATCAGTCATAAAAACCATACCCCATCTCCTCCCTTATAGAATCCTTCCTCCTGACAAAAGGTTTTTGAAATTGAATGGAGAACTCAGTAAAAGAATAGATCACTCCCAAACGCAAACCGCTTCCAGCATGAAAATTAATCATTTATACGCAGAAACCAGTACATCACAAAGCCAAATTAACTCATTGCCTATTCATGAAAACCCTAAAAAAGCGATTCATGCAACATCAAGAGAATTCGAAAACCCCACAACACCTCAGAATGTGAGAAGGGGAGTCCCAAAAGACGATCCTCTAAACAGATGCTTTAGAATAATTCATCACACGGATGCTGTTAGGGCAGACCATGCGTGTGCCGGAGAGGTTCCTGCTGAGAATGCCAACATATTAAAAGGCAATTATAGGCCTGCAATGAGACCTTTTGATGGGAAAATAAACACTTTCACATCTAGACGACAACAAACAAGATTTTCTTCAACCGCTGTGTCTACATTGTCAGTAAATGCAAATAATAAGCTTAATCAAGAAATTAGGCATAATCCTTCTAACACGAGTTCTGCCAGATCTGCAGAACTGACGAATAACACAACTGACTCTGGCATCGGTGGCCCGAGCTTGCCAGCGAGTTTATCCGACTGTGTTTTAGAGATTAATCACCAAGATAACTTCACGAGCTCATACGCATCGATGGGAGAAGCGACCTACTCTTCTTCCTACACACCCTATTTCGATAGTGACTATTTCAGAGATAGCATAAATAGTTACGATTCGAATGTTGAAAACTTGCTTCCTAACGATTTAGATATAGGATTTCAGTACATTAATGATCAGTTGGGATATTCCGAGATGAATGTATCAAGTGAATCGAGGATCATTAGATATGTTTCACAAGAGACGAGAATTGTGCGAGAAACTTGACTTATATTCTTTGAACAAAGTTTTATAAAATACTTACATTTACATTATCTGGTAGGTTAACAATAGCTAGTTGCAAAAATATATTTAATTTTCAGTAAGCTAAACTATAACTACTTTCCCTTAGACCTAAACTGGCTGTGACTTTTAAGACTGAAGACAATTTATCCTTTGGCTTCTAATACCATATTTATATGTCGGTTGACTACAAATAATTAAAACAAACAAGAAATAAGCATCGATTGTTCTTTGTTTAAAATTCCTTGTTGGTGAGGGGACCTGGTCCACCACTGATTCTGATCAAGTCTCACCCAAGTGCAGTTGTGTGACTCACTTCAGTGTTTGGCTTTTGTGTTTAGGTTTAGTTTTACTTTTGAATGCTTCTACAGTTCTGTTTTAGCTTGTTTTATATTTCCAGCTTAGCCTGGATTGTGCCATTTTGTTATATTCTAGGCAGCGGAAGCTCGTGAGTACATCTACAAGGGTTCACCAAATTTAAAAAGTTGTGATACCCAATTCACAATTACACTATTTCTTTAATACAATAATAGAAAGAACAAACTGTAAAAGATTCGAACCCGTTTATTCTGCAGTTTTTGAGTCAAACACTTGTGTTGCTTGCAATTTTCATATAATTAAAGCGGTGCTAGGCAACTACTTAGCTGTTTAGAGGTATTCTCCGTAAGCCGCTTGTAGGCATGTTCGCCCTACTGCGAGCAAGTGGGCTCAAGCGCAGCACATTCCTCAATTACAATAGACCAAGTCTATTATAATGGTTATTCGTTCTTTAAAAGACATGTTTTAGGTGGTGTTTTTTATTAAAAAATCCTAGTTTTATTGGGCACTACCCACCTCCAGGTTATGCGGCGTTAGTCCATATTGGCGACGATTTTGAAGAACAACACCTTTTGTCAATACACTTCTAAAAAAACACACACTACTACGAAATGGATACAAACACAATGAAATGCCACATATAAAATACCCGACTTAATGGAAAACCTTAAAAACGTTTTCCATTATCTAGGGATCCTTGAGGAAAAAAAACGGTTATTTAAATTTGTGTTGTAGTCGAGCCGAGTGCCTAACCATAACTGCAGGTACATCATCACTTCCAGGAGTGGTGAGGGGAGGGGGGTCAGCAGTCCTGTTTGTCCGTGTTGCTGATAACATTTTTTACGTGCATTATCATACAGATGTTGTATTTCGTTTCTTAATAAATCAAAGTAACCGGGACTTATTTCCACGGATGGTCGAGAAATTGGCTGATGTTCTAAAGCCATAAACAAGGATTCCGCTAAATTCCGTTTTCTTCAATTAGGTTCCTTGTACCACACTACACTCTCATCCTATTTAATTGCATGGCCTGTATCAAATACATGTCCGCAGATTTTTGACACATATACTTCTTTATTTTTAACTTTTTTTACGTGTTCAGCAATGCTAACCTGTACCAGCCTTTAGGTTTGCCCGATGTAATTTTGTTCACACAAGCAGGGGATTTTGTAAAAAAACATTTTTGCTTCTTTGATCTACATTAATCGGTTTTATCCTCGTTACTTGACCCTTTATCACTGTATTTGACCTAAAGACAGTCCTAATATTATGTTTTGAATTGATACGTCTGACTTTTTCTGATAGATTCTTAACATATGGAATGCATACAGTTGTGATTGGTTTCTCTGGCTCACATTGGTTAGCCAAGCAATTTTGATTTTCATTATTAACCTTACTAAGGGCCTTGTCAAAGATCTTTTTTTGGATAACCACTGCTTTCTAATGAATATGTTATATTAGAGCTCATTACTACTTGAAATTTTTTTTACCCGTTCTATCAACCCCATTGTGAGACCCATTTAACGTGATCCGGGTGATATGATAAAAAATGCAGATAATGTCCTGTTGCTGTGGGCTTCCTATAAACACTGGTTTCCCAATTACCACCAGATTTTGTGACCAATACATCCAAAAATGCTAATCTATTGTTCTCTCCCATTTCAGTGGTGAACTTTTGTTTCACATATACCATTCAAATGCCATTAAATTCTGACAGTTATATTTCTGATTTTTCCCACAAACAAAAAACATCAGCAACATATCAGAGCCAAAGCCTAGGCTTTATGACACAATCACTGAGTGCCTCATTTTCAAAGTCTTCCATAAAAATATTACCAAGAATCGGACTGAGGACCCCACCCATCGCCAGTCCTTCTGTCTGCTCATAAAACTTTTCATTTAGCTGGAAATAATTCAACCTGATACAAACGTTTAATAGTTCCAGGATTGTTGAGATGGATATGTTGATTCTCTCAGTTAAAGATATGTCAATACATATGTTAAAAAGATATGTAAAACGAATATATGTTGAATATATGTGTAAAAGATATGTTAAAGTAGTTGAACTAAATTGGAAAATGACATATCTTTAACTGAGAGAATCGACATATCGATCTCAACAATCCTGGAACTATTAAACGTTTGTATCAGGTCGAATTATTCCAGCTAAATGAAAAGTTTTATGAGCAGACAGAAGGACTGGCGATGGGTGGGGTCCTCAGTCCGATTCATAGTAATATTTTTATGGAAGACTTTGAAAATGAGGCACTCAATGATTGACACTGATTGTGTCATAAAGCCTAGGCTTTGGCTCCGATATGTCGATGATTTTCGTTTGTGGGAAAAATCAAAAATCAAATCAAATATTCTTTATTGTCATTCAAATTTGTACAAATCATTAACAACGTCATATTACAGCAGATATGACCAATACACAAATGTTATAATATCAGCAGAGAAATGGTTTCTCTCATTTCTAAATAGTTTTTAGATGTTTGTGAAGTTGACCAGGTCAACATCCACAATACATTCACAGGCAATATCATTTGTAATACATATTAGATTATGTGCACATTATGGCTATGTAACTTATACCTGCATGAAATCAAAAACAACAAAATGGGATATTGCCTGGATATAAGCCAGACAATCATTATATAAAAAGGAGAATATACTTTTATTATCAGAATTGAATATTTTTAATTAAAAAAAAACTCATCTAAACTATAGAATGGATTATTGGAAAGCCAAAAGTAAAATTTAGTTTTGAATTCTTTTAAGGAGTAAAGTTGTATTAGGGATTCTTGAATATTTTATATTTTGAGTGATAATACTTTATGGCTATTTAATGTTTTACTTAATCGGCAAAACTTTATTGAGGCATGTTTCTTTCCTCTGTTGTTATAGGAATGGATACTATTTTTTAATTTTAATAAATTTGGGTTTTTTAAAATGTACATAGCCAAGTCAAAAATTAATATGTTTATTATGGTAGGGATTTGAAGTTTTTGAAATACTGGTTTACAATGTTCTCTAGGGTCTTTATTAGATATGACTCTCACTACTCTTTTTTGAAGAATTAGGATTTCCCGTACTCTAGTACAGTTACCCCATAGAATCAGCCCATATCTGAAAACGGATTGGAAGTATGCAAAATATGCCGTTTTGACATAACTTATTGGACCAACATGTTTTAGACGACTTAAAAGATATATGACACGAGACAGTCTAGTGCTTAAGTAATCGACATGTGAGTTCCATGTTAACTGTCCACCAGTGTGTAGTCTCAAAAATGTTGTAGAGAAAACAAATTTATTTTTATTATTACCATACACACATTTTGAACTATAATCCAGAGTAAAAATTAAGTTTTTTATTTTTTCTTTGTTTAACAAAAGTCCATTACTATGGAACCAATTAGATGCATTTGTTAATGTTTCACCAGTCATTTTTTCAAGTTCATTGTAATTACTTTGATATTTTAGAGTACAAATTTCATTTAATTGCAATTTATAGACTGATTTTCTTGCCAATAGATACATTTGTTAATGAATTTCAGCAGATTTTTATTAAAAAAAACAATGATTTTTAAAATATTAAAAACTTATTCTGGATTGGAGATGTAAATACTGCTATTCCTGTAAATGAAAATGAAGCTAGTGGTATGTCCTCTATTGACAACTATATCTCTTTAATGGCTATAAATGGTTTAGAGTGTTTAATAAAAGAGCCAACTATAATAACAGATAAGGCTGAAACCTGCATCAACCACTGTTTTGTAAGAGTTTCCAGTAAGGACAGGATTGTTGTGGAACTGTCGGTGTTACACGCTGGGTACACGGACCACTCCATCCCAAGTAGCATAGAATTAATTTGTAATATTTGTGATGAACTTTCTGGGGGGTCGAAAATGTTTCGGACCGTCAGGCGAATCCGAAATCCCAGGAAATTCGTCACGGTCTGTCGAAGTCCCAGGAAACGCTCAGCTCGGCTGCTGGGATATTTCCAGGGGGCGAAGTTCGAATGTAACAGTGGTTATACGATTTTTAAAATCAGAGAGCTCAGTTATGTCAACTCGGTTGCCGGTCAACTCAGAGTTGCCTCATCCTTGCCCACAGAAAAATTGGTTGGGGCCTAGAATTTTGAATCAACCTCCCCGGGGTTTACTTAAAATTCAAACTCCTCAAGATGAGATTAGGTAATTTAATTTAAACAAAAAAATTTAAAGAATTTAGAATTTAGAAAAAAGGAAATTTACAAGCAATCAATAAAAATTCATTTAAATTTAGACAGTAACCTCTTGGGATCGACTCGTTGCTGCTGCTATCACTGGACTGGGCGCTCTACTAGGGCTTAGTACGGGCCTAGCAGAGAATTCCAAGGAAACCCTCAGTACCAGAAAAACTTCTCACAGGAGCAGGGTTACCCTACGCTCCGGTTAGACTTGCAGGTTACAACCAGCGTTCACCTGTCTATACTTCGATTAGACTCGCAGGTTACAACCGGTGGTCACCTGTCTAACTGCAGGAAAACGAGGTTACTCTCAAAGAAAGAAAAAGTTATAAAAATGCCTCACAGGCTGATTTAAATTTGATTGCTACTAAAATGAAGTTAATGGATAAAAGTTGACACCGGGATAATAATCTTTATTACCCAGTTACTATCAACGTGTCGGGACGCTAGGCTATCTTATGTTAAATTACCACTTTACTGGCAAAAGTTAATAATCGAGCCTAAATATACTAATCGTAAGAATCGTAGACGTACCTTGATACCAAAAAGCAGTCGTTAGAACGAACTTTACACTTGTCACGCACTTTACAAAACTTCGCTGAGAAAAATCGTAGTCAGAACGCATATGCTATCACTATGACGGTCTCTTCGAGAGTGACGCTATTTCTCCACGAGGAGCAATCCTTCCGCCTCGATGAATCACCACAGCTGATCGGCCAAGGGTCAGTTAAACTCAAAAATCAAGGGCATATCCGGCAACCTTCTTCTTCACCAGCCAAAAGTAATTCTGAGAGAGAAAGAAGAACCCACCTCGTCATCTGTCAACTGTCAAACTAAATCACGGTCGATGAGGGGCAAGGTTATGTCGGATTGTTGTGGTTCGGTCAACGAGTAAATAATCGTTTATTTTCATCGAAGTGGTGAATCTTATTAAAAGTGTTGACGTTTATTTATCCCTGGTTACATGCTTAACATGTAATTCCGTCACCTTAGAGGGTCCCTAGGCTACTCACAGTTGAAAGTTTGTTTACCAAATCTAGGCTAAGGTAGGCCTAGGCTAAGGTTATTGGGATGCGGTCAAACGATGCTGCAGGTAGGCCTCACAATGTGCTAAACTTTACCCCTCTACACATTTAGCACATTACACCCCTTTCGCACTTCGGAGCGAAAAAAAAAATAAAAAAGAATCTCTTCATCGGAGAAAAACAAAAATAAAAACGTCTGTCGACCGCCTCAACTGCAGAAAGGCAGTTTGCAAAATGCGGTATCTAAGAAAAATCGGGTGTCGCTTCAACTGCAAACAGGCAGTTTACAAAAAGCGTTGCTGAAAAACGATGGTCGCTTCAACTGCAACGAGGCAGTTTACAAAAAATAGTGCTGAAAGCAAAGCTGTCGTCGCTTCAACTGCAGACGGGGCAGTTTACTGAAAGCGGTCTAACTCGGGATCAACTGCTTGGCAGTTTATCGCTGTTGGCGGTGCGGACGGTTGCGTTGTGACTGCTGGTGGCACTGCCGCTGGTGGCGCTGCCACTGCTGGCGGCGGAGTTCTAGGAGTCGCAATATCTGATTGGGCCGCACTCTGATGAAATCATTGCCACCAACGAAGATCCGCCACCGTTTGTTCTTCCGCTGCTCCGTCGTCATCCGGTCGTAGGTGGCCGCAATCCTCCACACCATGCTGTCTGGGATGGCGAGCAGCTCACCAGGGATGTAGGCCGTAACGTTCCGATCCGGTTCGTCTTGCAGCTGCCTATCTGGCCCTGGTTGGTTAGGCACTTCCACCCGGACGTGGACGAGGTCTTCGAGAGGTTGACGGGCAGCTCCCTCATTCACCTCCACTCGTCTCTCGGCAACGGGTTGAGCCACTTCTACCGGAACAGCCTCCTCCCGTGGCTCGGCTGCCGGTCGCACCACCTCCTGACGGACGACGCGCACTGGCACGTAGCCCTCGGGGAGTCGTCGGCGGTCGGGAGATCTACGACGGTCGGCGTGGTCGTTCCGCTGTCGCTCGTCCCGTCTCGGCCGCGGGCCTCGTGATCGCTCCTCCCGTGCCGGTCGTTGGTCCCGTCGTCGGTCCCCTGCGCTGGACGCTGGTCTCGTCGTTGGCCCTCAAACGCCGGTCGTCGATCTCGGTGTCGGTCCTCCGGTGCCGGTCGCCAGTCTCGTCGCCGATCCTCGCGCACCGGTCGCTGGTCCCGTCGCCTCTCGTCTCGCACAGGCTGACGGTCTCGTCGGCGATCCGGTTGAACGTCTCGCCGCGATTCCGGCTGAACGTCTCGCCGCGATTCCGGCTGTCCAGGGCGCTGGTAGCGGCCCCGCCCATTGTAGCCCCGTCGACGTCGGTGGTCGACAACTCTGTCAGGTCGATCTGCAGGTCGTTGTGGCTGTTGCTGCCTCACCGCCCTAGGCAGCGGTTGACGGTCCACAGCCCTCGCCGCAGCGGAAGCATCCCGACTCCTAGCCGGCGGTTGTGCATCCACAGCCCTAGGAGGGTTTCGGACGAGCACCACCCTGTTCGGTGGTTGAGCACTCACCACCCTTCTTGGCGGTTGTGTGTCCACTGCTCTGGCCTGGTGAGGTTGAGGTTGCGCAACGGGGACCGGCGCCACCTGCGGAGGGGTCATCCGAACGTCCTCGTCGGTCAGGGGCTTCAGAGTGCCAGAAGCACACGAGAAAGGTCCCGACATCTCGGTCCCTGCCGCGTCAGCGACGTTTACTTGTATGAGGTTCAAGTCGTAAACACACTTCATACCTAAAACAACGTCCGTCGTAAGTTCGGGAACAAAGTAAACTCCCAGAATAAGGGGTTCACCCAGGATTGAAGCGGGCAGGTGGTACTTCCCTCGAATTCGGCAGCGAGTGCCATCGACCATCCTAAGTTCCGCGTTCGACTCCTCGGATTTAACACCACACTCTACTAGGTATCGCGCCACCTCGTCCCCAATGAGGTTTACTACGGCCCCCGTGTCCAACAAGGCTCTGAAATTTCGGTCGAGCAGTCTGACGTCGATGAAGGGTCGAATGTCGGGCAGGCCAGACTCCTCGCTAGCTCAACTGACGAAGGTGCTCACGCGTCGGAGCCACTCCGACCACTCTTTGGAGGTTGTGCGGCACTGGGACGCTGGGGGCTCAGGTGGCCTCCGGACACCTGAGTCCGGTTGGCGTTTCCCGAACGGCAGTCACAACGAGTGGTTGCTACACCTTCCCGTTTGCAATTGAAACACCTCATCACTTTCGGGCGCCGGAAATGGCGATAAAGGTGTCCCTCCGCATTGCAGTTCCAGCATATCATCGTCTTGGCCCGAGAAGACCGGGCTTCAGGTGAAGCAGAGCGCCGTGCTGGATTGCGAGGACTGGGAGATCAGTCCTGCCTCTGCGGTTGATTGGCCCAACGATCAAAAGTGACTTGTTTGTCATGGCCTCGCTCGTTAAGTTTCGGCCTAGAGTGGTTGGTTTGGGTCGGTTGAGGGACCGGCCTTGGTTGCGGTTGCACAGTCTCCGGCAACAAACTGTCCAGCACTGCAATGTCCATTGAGCGGTCGTTGTGCCTCCTGGCGACATACGCTGTCTCAGGCACTAACGCTTGAGATGCAGGGGGGGGAGGGCGAAAATTTTTCCGTTCACGCACCAACTCTTCGAACTCCTCGGCTCGCTCGATGAGTTCAGGCAGCGAAAAGAAGTCCTGTCTCCGGATCATGAATTTGTACTCCGGTCTCATGTTGGCGTACACCAGATTAAGTTTCTGCTGGTTACTATATTCGCCACTTCTCCGGATCAGGGTTGTCAGCGCAATCACAAAGTCACGGAACGACTCTGTGTCACCCTGAGTTCGCTTACGGATTTCTTCGTCCAGGTTGCGACGATAGCCTGGCGGGAAGAACTGAGACTCGAACATCCGACGAAACTCCGAAAAATTGGTCCATATGTCTCTGTTATTGCGGTACCAGAGTAGGGCCTGGCCATGAAGGAGCTCCGGCATAGCCTTGAGAACTTCTTCAGGCAACAACGAATATGCTTCGAGAAGTTCCTCCAATCGCTCAAGGAAGGAGACGGCATCGCGTCGGCCATCAAACCGTAAATTCCACTTTTGGACTAAGTCACAAAGAGTGGAGGACGTTTTAACAACGGTCCTACTCCAATCCTCCTCTTGTTCTGCACGCCGAGACAGGTCCGAGGAGTTGACACCTCCATACGTGCCAGGCACCTGGGGCCAGGACCCATGGTGGGGGGTTACCTCCGGGGCACGCCGGTCGGTTGCTCGCCCATCGCCTTCGTACGAGCTAGGCTTGTAGACAGGCTCAGGTTGAGGGCGGCGCTGGTTATCGTCCAACCTCGCCAAGGTCTGCACCAGCGAAGCCAGAGTTCGTTGAACATACTCTGAATCCGCATTCGGAGATATGCCCAATATACCCCGGATCCTGTCTGACTCACCCGCATAAGGGTTAACTGCTAGGAAATCAGTCGGCCGTGGTGCTGGTTGAGCCGCAAATGTCCCTTGAGTGGTGTACTGGGACAAGTCAAAACCCGCAGTCAAGGGCACTCCGATGGTCGTTGGCCGGAAATAATTTCCATCAGTCGGTCTGCGAGAGCCGTCCGGCACGTGGTACGTCGCGCTGACGGATTGGCAAGCGGAATCCGGCGGGTAGGCCGAGATAGAGTGCGGCCAGGCACCGGATGTTGGCCGGTTGATCACAATCCTGGGCGGTTGCGAAGTAGTCGTGCGCTGATGCGTGTCACCAAAACCCAATGAGGTCATCGGTTGATATTGTGGCTGGCCTAGAGCCCAGGAAGAGAGCGGACGATGAGAATATCCGCCAGAAGTCACAGCGCCCAATAATTGGCCTGCAGAGGAGGTGGTATGGCTCGTATCCAGAAAAGCGAGGGGTTGAGCCCGAGACGCCACCTCACTTTGAGAGGTTACAACTGGTGGGCCGCTAAACATCTCCCCCGTAACAGGCACAGGCACGGTTTTCCAGAAATCGCAAAATCGTTTGCGCAAGTCCGCTACGTTCCCTTCGGTCGGTAGGCCATGGTGTGCCATCTCCGCCATCAGCTGGTGCTTTTGAAGCTCATGGATCCAACCGACTCGAGGATCTTCCACTGGGGACCTAGGAGTGGTCACCGCTGACGAAGTCATAGCAGTTGTGAACACCACGGTCGTCGTCGTGGTTGTGGACGCGCTCGAGCATGTCACACTAGGCGAGGGAGCCGTATTGGCTGCTCCTGGTGACGTCGTCGTCAAAACGTGTTGCGAAACCGCCACCGTTACAGGGGGGTTCTTGGTCATTGCTGCTCTTACTTGCACGTTCAATTAGAGGGGGACGCAAGACAAAAACAACGACGAGAAAATACTAAAACAAACTCGCACTGAAAATAAAACCAATGACCCAAAACAAAATCAAGATAAATTATCTAATAGCAATCAGTGCTAAAAACCAAATTTACCCTGATAAAAGTGTCTTATTGGCTCACCAGTACTAAACCAGTTACAAATATCGCTGAAAATACAAGTATACAACTTCACCAGTATTAAAATTAGTTATGATACTCCTCACTGAGCTCTCTCTGACAAGTTACGCACCACTGTTACACATTCACTAGTCCCTGTTCGGGCGCCATTTTGTGATGAACTTTCTGGGGGGTCGAAAATGTTTCGGACCGTCAGGCGAATCCGAAATCCCAGGAAATTCGTCACGGTCTGTCGAAGTCCCAGGAAACGCTCAGCTCGGCTGCTGGGATATTTCCAGGGGGCGAAGTTCGAATGTAACAGTGGTTATACGATTTATAAAATCAGAGAGCTCAGTTATGTCAACTCGGCTGCCGGTCAACTCAGAGTTGCCTCATCCTTGCCCACAGAAAAATTGGTTGGGGCCTAGAATTTTGAATCAACCTCCCCGGGGTTTACTTAAAATTCAAACTCCTCAAGATGAGATTAGGTAATTTAATTTAAACAAAAAAATTTAGAATTTAGAAAAAAGGAAATTTACAAGCAATCAATAAAAATTAATTTAAATTTAGACAGTAACCTCTCGGGATCGACTCGTTGCTGCTGCTATCACTGGACTGGGCGCTCTACTAGGGCTTAGTACGGGCCTAGCAGAGAATTCCAAGGAAACCCTCAGTACCAGAAAAACTTCTCACAGGAGCAGGGTTACCCTACGCTCCGGTTAGACTTGCAGGTTACAACCAGCGTTCACCTGTCTATACTTCGATTAGACTCGCAGGTTACAACCGGTGGTCACCTGTCTAACTGCAGGAAAACGAGGTTACTCTCAAAGAAAGAAAAAGTTATAAAAATTCCTCACAGGCTGATTTAAATTTGATTGCTACTAAAATGAAGTTAATGGATAAAAGTTGACACCGGGATAATAATCTTGATTACCCAGTTACTATCAACGTGTCGGGACGCTAGGCTATCTTATGTTAAATTACCACTTTACTGGCAAAAGTTAATAATCGAGCCTAAATATACTAATCGTAAGAATCGTAGACGTACCTTGATACCAAAAAGCAGTCGTTAGAACGAACTTTACACTTGTCACGCACTTTACAAAACTTCGCTGAGAAAAATCGTAGTCAGAACGCATATGCTATCACTATGACGGTCTCTTCGAGAGTGACGCTATTTCTCCACGAGGAGCAATCCTTCCGCCTCGATGAATCACCACAGCTGATCGGCCAAGGGTCAGTTAAACTCAAAAATCAAGGGCATATCCGGCAACCTTCTTCTTCACCAGCCAAAAGTAATTCCGAGAGAGAAAGAAGAACCCACCTCGTCATCTGTCAACTGTCAAACTAAATCACGGTCGATGAGGGGCAAGGTTATGTCGGATTGTTGTGGTTCGGTCAACGAGTAAATAATCGTTTATTTTCATCGAAGTGGTGAATCTTATTAAAAGTGTTGACGTTTATTTATCCCTGGTTACATGCTTAACATGTAATTCCGTCACCTTAGAGGGTCCCTAGGCTACTCACAGTTGAAAGTTTGTTTACCAAATCTAGGCTAAGGTAGGCCTAGGCTAAGGTTATTGGGATGCGGTCAAACGATGCTGCAGGTAGGCCTCACAATGTGCTAAACTTTACCCCTCTACACATTTAGCACATTACACCCCTTTCGCACTTCGGAGCGAAAAAAAAAATAAAAAAGAATCTCTTCCTCGGAGAAAAACAAAAATAAAAACATCTGTCGACCGCCTCAACTGCAGAAAGGCAGTTTGCAAAATGCGGTATCTAAGAAAAATCGGGTGTCGCTTCAACTGCAAACAGGCAGTTTACAAAAAGCGTTGCTGAAAAACGATGGTCGCTTCAACTGCAACGAGGCAGTTTACAAAAAATAGTGCTGAAAGCAAAGCTGTCGTCGCTTCAACTGCAGACGGGGCAGTTTACTGAAAGCGGTCTAACTCGGGATCAACTGCTTGGCAGTTTATCGCTGTTGGCGGCGCGGACGGTTGCGTTGTGACTGCTGGTGGCACTGCCGCTGGTGGCGCTGCCACTGCTGGCGGCGGAGTTCTAGGAGTCGCAATATCAATTATTAAATTTGATGCTTTTTAACATTATATTAAATCATTTAAAATCAATTTTTCGTCGATCAAAAATTATGAAGAAATCATAATGAAAATAAGTTTAACATTAGTTTCAAAATAATTTTAAATAGTTTTGAAACAATTTTAACATTTCTTTAAATTTGATTCAAAATAACTTTAAAATATTGATTTAAATTGTTTATATATTGCGTTAAAATTATATTAAATACCTTTTTACTAACTCAATTGAAAATCCTAACTATATTTTTAAAAATTATTTAAAAATTTGTTTAAATAAATAACTTTTAAGAATATGAAATGTTTGTTTTTTCATTGATTAAAAGTTAATGAGAAACACGGATTGCTTAGCAAAGAAGTTCTGTATTAGTTTCAAAATTGTTTATCTTTACCTAAAATGAGTTGATGTAGTAATTTGTTTTCAGACTAAAAAAACTTATATGAATGTACATTTCATTTCCCTTCCCGTGACAGTCTATGTAAACTAAATAAATACTTTCATGGGCCTTTTTATATTTGTTGCATGCAAAGGATTTGTGTAAAATCGGTTTTGGGTACCATATTGCTCAACAATTTTATATATATAAAAGGAATATTATAAGTTTTGTTTCTACAACCTTCCAAGATGTATACAAATTACAGTGTTTACCAGCAACAGCAAAAGCAAACAAGGAATGCTATAGTTTCACCAAGTCTCTGTAGGGTGTAGTCAATTGGTTATTTTATGTTGCCAGCCCGACCATCATTTATCAAGGGGCGAAGTGGCCAAGAGGGTTAATGCGTGCGTATAGTGATCAACAGGTTGTGGGTTCAATACCCGGTTTGGTCATAATATTTTTGAAACGTAAAATACATTTCATAATTTTGTTCAATGATTTTCATGTGTATTACATTAGTCAGATTGTGAAAATAAATATAAACAGTATTTTTTTAGTGATATTATTTTTTTAAATATTTTAAAATCATTTAATTAATTAAAAACTGATTTATAAGTTATTTCGAAATTATTGTAAAATAAATTTTAAAATTATTTGAAAATATGATAAAATAGATCAGATAGGAAATTTGTTTGAAAATCATTTTATAATAATTTTGAAATCATTAAAAAAATGTTAAAATTATTTAAAAATTGATTTGGCCGTTACAAATGCTACTTGGGATGTGTCGCTTGGTCGTGCGGGTGGTTGGCAGGGGGCGGTAGGGAGGCGGGTTGGCTGCCTCCTCTCCTCCCCTGCTCGGTACCGCACAGACTACGCTCTTCTCAGACAGCTTCTAAATAATGAGAATTGGACTAATGTATACAACCAAGTTGATGCGTCGGCAGCTTTTGATGTTTTTTTAGATATATTCTAAAACTATGAAACCAAATGCAAAAAATTAATAGTTAGCAACAATAAGTTAAAGAGAATAAAACCATGGATGAATGAGTCAATTTGCTTTAAAATAAAGAGAAGAAATAAGATTTTTAGCTTAGTAAAGAAACATCAAAACAATGAGAATTTGAAACATTTATTACAAAATATACAGAAATGATCACAACAACACACACAACAATATACAAACAGAGATTAAGCACTTAAAAGATAGTTATTATAAAGAAATTTGAAAACTGTCAGGGTAATTCTATGGAAACATGGAAGGTTCTAAATGAAATAACAGGCCGTCCAGAGCTCGTAATATTAAAATTCAATTGTAAATAAATAGTATTACAGTTGATGATTCACAAGTTGTATCAAATTAATTTAACGAATATTTCCTAGGTATTGTTGAAAAATTGGAGTTAAATAGTTCTGTATCTCAGAATTTTCTGTCACTGGACTATACAAATTATTTTCCTAGCAAAAGTGAAGTAAAATCTTTTTTTCTAGGTGAAGTAAGGCCGGAAGAACTCTTGGCTGCAATAACCAGTTAAAAAATAACAAAAGTCCAGGAATAGATGGTCTAAGTTCAGATTTAATAAAGGAGGTTTTAGATAACATTTTGGGTGTCTTATCATATATAATTGACTTTAGCTTTCAAAGGGGGGTTTTCCAACAAAATTAAAGAAAGCTGTTGTAATACCAATCTTCAAAAGTAGCTCTAAATTAAATTGTAATAACTACCAACCTATATCTTTGTTGTCTTGTTTTTCTAAGATTTTTAAGAAGGTAATGAAACAAAACTTAATGAAATATTTCCATTCAATAAATTTCTTTAGTAGTAATCAATTTGGATTCAGAGTAAAGCTTGCAGCATATTTATGATGGTTTAAATGAGGGAAAAAGTGTTAGTGGTCTATTCCTGGACATGAAAAAGGCTTTTGACACTGTTGATCATAACATTTTATTAAGCAAATTATAAAAATGTGGGATAAGGGGTGTTGCTCAAAATTGGTTTAAAAGCTACTTGTTGGAGAGACAGCAGTGTGTGAAAATTGATTCTGTATATAGTGAAATGGAAGTCATTAAAAGCGGGGATCCGCAAGGTTCCAGTTCTTGGTGCAATATTTTTGATTACTTATATAAATTACCCATGTGATGCGAGATTTCATGGCAAACTGACATCTTTTGCTGATGATACTGCTCTGTGCTATGCAGAAAATAATTGGGAATTGGTAAAATCGGCAATGAATAATGATCTCTAAAAACCACCCCCTGCGGTAAAAGAAAAATACAGTTTTGCTGAAGGGTGTGAGGTTGTTGAGTGTTTTTGAATGATTTTTCATTCGGATTGCCTCCCTCTATCGTGCTCTAGGTCCCCACATATCATTCTACCGGTTTTGACTCGAGGGAAGCCGAGAACAGATGAGGAAAGGTGAAAACCCCAGACCAGTCCGGCTTCGACTTGGAACCTCGTTCGCAACATTTTTTTGGGGGAAACTGTTGATTGTTTTGGTCAAACAACCACGGCAGAGATCGGGATCCACCCCCCCCCCCCCCTTCGCGAAAAGAGGAAGGTATGTTGGGTGCGACAGCTAAATTATCCTAACCAAGCAAGCTTGTAACTACTGTGATCTTTGTTCAGCTGAAACTGAACGTTGAAAAGCAACTGTAGAAAGGGACGGACAACTGCACGCTCAAACATTTTTTATAGGCTCAAAATAGCACAGAGGTGGAGAAAATTGTGTGGTCTTCGGTGATGTTTTTCTGCGGTCCGAGAGGAGGTCTTGTTCAGGCATCGGCTTGACTGGTTCCCCGCTGACAGGTGATGGAGTAAACTGGCATAGCCGAGGAGTCCAGGCAGCAGGGTTAGATGTGCTCACAGCAGGTCCTGATCACCACAGTGCTGTTGGTGTGGACAATGCTGAGGCTCTGTTGGATCCGCCTTTGAAGATGTTGCCATTCTCTCGGAACTTGGTGTCGGAAGGCGACTTCTGTCACTTGGAGTTGGTGATGTGAGCTTATGCGGTTGAGAAATTGTCTATTTTATTGTCCAAGCCACTAACACTGTCCAAATAAAACACTGGTAACTGATATTGATCGAAATAAAAGTCAAGGTCAAACTTTCTTTATTCATGTCATATATACAAATATACAAGAATGGTGTCAATACATCAGTTTGTCTTGTTACTAAGTTTGGTAGTTTTCTAAGAAGTATAAAAGAAAATAATTAATGCAGCGTGATTGTTAACAAGGCTTATCTACACTATAACTTTTCGAGAGAGTACAAAGCCTTGTTGATGAGAAAGTTTTTCAATTTTTTTTAAACATAGATTGACCAACCATGTCTTTTATGTCTTTTGGAATTTTTTTGAATAACTTAGATCCTATAAATGTTGGTTTTTTTCATACAACTCTAGCCTGTGGGAGTTCAAAGCAATTTCCCCCAATTAATTTGATTTCATCAAATTTAAATTGCAATGACTGAATAGTTTCAAAAACATACATTCCATAGACAGTCATTATATTTAAAGATATAAAATGCTCTTTTACTGAAGTTTTTTGTTTAAGATTTAAAATAACTCGTATGGCCTTTTTTTGCAATTTAAAAATGGTGTTTAGGTTGCTATCAGAAGTAGCCCCATAGAGTGATATTCCAAAAGAAATAATCGAATGAATATATGCAAAATTGACTGTTTTTAAAGAATCAGTGTCAAAGAATTTTTTTTATCTTGATAATGCAAAAATACCAGATATTTTAGAAATCACTTTTTCAGCATGTAAATTCTAGGAGAGATTATTGTCCATTTCTAATCCTAAAAATTTTACGTTATCTACTTCATTGATTATTGTTTTTTTTTACTAATTTCAATTACCGGATGGATCGACATTTGTGTCTGACGTGTCTTGAATACAACAAAATTGGTTTTCTCAGGATTGACTAATAGCTGCTTATCATTAAAATATTGCTTTAATAGGTTCAGATTAGCTGTAGATGATGATTCCAATTCCTTTGCCGAAGAACCTGAAATTTTGAGAGTGGCATCATCTGCATAAAGACACAATTGGCTGCCGGTGGTCAGTGCAGGCAAACCTCTTACATAGCAAATAAACAGCAGAGGGCCCAGAATAGAGCCCTGTGGCACTCCATATTTTACTGTTCTGATCTTGATGAGAAATTTTAATTTTCCTTTTGTTGTAGTAAACTATTTCTACATATTGTTTTCTATTAGATAAATATGACTTTAACCAATTAAGAATGATTTTACGAATACCAAGATCATATAAAATTGACAAGAGCATTTCATGATTGAGGGAGTCAAAGGCTTTGGTGATATCCATAAATACACCCAGTCCTTTTTGCCTATCATCCAATGAGTCAGTGATGGATTCAGTGAATTCGGTTGCTGCTGTTATCCCTGCCTAAAGATAAGGCTGATATAAGGGCTGATCTTCCCTGCCTAAAACCATGTTGGCATTCTTCTAAAAGGTAGTGATTCTCAAAATACTCTACCAATTGATTATAAATTGCTTTTTCAAATATCTTTGATATGGTTGGAAGGAGGGATATTGGACGGTAGTTTTTTATTTGGCTTTTGTCTCCATTTTTTTCAATTTTGAAATCTTTAGTTTTTCAGGAAATATTCCGGACACAAAAGATGAATTAATCACATGGGCTAGAGGTTTTAACAGTGAAAGATTTGATTTTTTCAGGAGCACCACAGGTATCTCATCATAACCAGTGCTATAGGAATTTTTCAGATTACTAATTATGCAGCTTACTTCTTTCTCATCAACAGGTTTGACTTTAAAAACATGGCCATTATTATTTTCTAAATGTACAACACTATTCCCTTTTGACAAGTCTAGATGAGGTATGACGCAATCATCAACTAAGTCAGTAAAGTAATTGTTGAAAACATTACTAACAACATTTGGTTCAGAAACTAAGTTGCCATTTACTTTTAGATTAATGTTTTGGATTTTCACATTATTTTTCCCAGCTTCAGAATTAATTATATTCCATGAAGTTTTGTTAATATTTGAGGATTTTTCTACCTTAGTCTTATAATACTGTTTTTTCACAATACTTATTTTCTTTTTGAAATCCTTATTGCCCTTTCTTACTAGCTTATGCAGATTTTTACGTTTTGTTTCTCTAGCTAATTTACTAAGTTCGATAAGTTTTTCTTTCTCAAATTTCAATTCTGCTGGAAACCATTTTTTGTCAACGTAACGCCTAGCAAATCTTTTTTGGGAAACAGAGATTGAAATAACTTACTAAAGTTTGGTAAAAAACATCATATTTAGACTCTACATGAGCTATATACACTTCCATCCAAGTTTACAGTTCCAAAGCTGCAATAAAAGTCCTGCAAAGCTGCCATCACTTTGTTAATGTGTCCTTAAATAATATCATTTGGTTGTCGGTTATACTAGTTTAATTTAGTTTTTTTTGTGCAGATGTCATGGTGTTTTTTTAATTATAAATGGGCTGTGCTTACTGAAATTGATCGCTGATGATCGCTAAACAATTACTAAGAAAGGTGAACTGTCGTGGTGAAGGTGGTGAAAGGTTGGTCGCAAGGCGGCGGTCCGATCACTGACGGGTTGGTCTTGTCCTAACTGGGATACCGTGGGATTGTCCCATGTTTGGCGCCGGGTTACCAAGGCCAGACTGGTGAGGTTCGCGGAAACCGTTTCTGAAGTGAGTGAGAGTTCTGGAGTTTGGAAGAATAAAACAAAACTGTTGAAAACGCTTCTTTTTTTTCCTTCGTATGCAAAAGAAAATTGCGCATGCAATTACACTGTGATGAGCGGTTATTTCAAGTAAGGATAGGTGCTTGTGGACTGGTGGGAAAACCCCTCCTAATACCCGAGTATTGCTTAACCAAGAATAAGTCCTGTTCCTGCTCGTTCTTACCATCGACGTTGGACTTACCATATCTAACTGTAACATGAAATTCCGCAACTTAACTAAACTGATCTTCCCTCTAAACTGTCCCTAAACCTAACTACTACTACCTTAGTGACTAATTAAGCTAAGAAGTGTGAAAAAAGAACAAAGGGACAAAAGGAAAGAGCAGTATAAGAGTTTGTCTTCAAAACACTCGACTAGTACCAAGGTCGCCACAGAAGGTGCCACCACTGAGCCCCTTCCTGCGGTGGTGAAAAATGAATAAAACAAACAAAAAGGTAACCATCTGCAGAAAGGTAATTTTCAATCAGAAAAAAATTCCTTACAAGACCCAGTGAGGGAGTTGCAGACGAAAAGGGGAGGGGAAAGATTTGGCCGACAACGCACGGGGGAGGACGTGTAGGGCAGCCCATCCTAGGGAAGGATACCCTGAGACTCACAGTCCCCCGGGCGCTCGCGGGGACAACGACAGAGAGAGAAGACTTAACCTAATATCACCTTGGTAGAGCGATTCTAGTCTGGGTAAAAGAGGTAACTTTAAAATTTTGGCTGAAAAAATGTTTTCAACTGTGAAACATGGGCGTTCCTGATGAACTTGTCTGTTGAGGGGTTTAACAAACGTGCGGTGACGGGTGAAGAAAATGACTCTATAACACAAGGTTTGGACCAGTCAGGTAGCAGCTTTTTGTTGATTGCTTCGGCAGCCTTGCTGAGGTGGTGTTCCCTGAACATTACCCAATCACCGGTCTTGTAAGGGTTGGGCAGTCTGTTCAGATCATCCTTTTGCTGCCTACGTTGCCTAGCCTTTGAGAGGTTCTCGACGACCCTTCTCCTCTCCTCGCTCGAAGATTGTGGGGAAGCCTGGTTGACGACTAGCCTGTCTAGATTTCAATGGAGTTCTAAGGGGTGAGAAATGTTACTACCAAGGAACAAACGGGCTGGAGAAACCTTGGTGGAGTCATCATGGGCGGAATTGAAGGCTATCTGGAACCAGTGTAGCTCGTGGTCCCAGCGCTTTTGGTGCTGGTGGTGAAAAATTCGGATGGTTATCTTTATTTGCTTGTTCACCCTCTCGGCATGCGAGGGGTTGGGGTAGTACGGACTCGTGTAGATATGCTGGATGCCTAAGCCCATACAAAGATTCTTGATTATTACTGATTTAAAATTGGAAACATTGTCAGAGACTAAATATTTAGGAGAGCCAAAGATTGAAAAAAACTTGTTTGGTGAGGACTGAAGCTGTGGTCTCTGCCTTGGTGTTTCTAACTGGGATCATGAGGCAAAACTTGGATAGTGAATCGCCCACAGTCAAAATGTATTTATTTGTGTTGAAATAAAGGGGTAGAGGGCCAATATAGTGCCTCACACAACACCGCGACCCGGAATACCGACAGTGGACGTTCACCTAATAAGATGGAGTGGGCCCAGTTGGTCCAGGATACCGCGATTGCCGTCGGTCAACAAGTGGCTTCTGCCATGGCAAGCAATCGTTCCCCTCCCCGCGCAATTCAAAGCAAGATAAAGGTCCTGGACGACCTTGTTAGGGCCTTGCCAGTGGCTACCAGAGCCAAGCCTCGCAAGTTGGCGGAATTCTTGATTTCGGCTGCCAAAAGCGCCAAATTGGGTTTGTTTGCTGACAAGGATATTTGGTTGGCGGTTCTTCCCCACGCTGCGGAACAGCTAAGGGCCTTTTGGCTAAAGGGATCGCCGATCGCGTCGGTTTAGAGCACGTAGTGGTAGGTGTGAGGGATTGTTTCCTCCCGGCACAGGTCAGGCACGCGATGGTGACAACGATGGTTTACAGGGTTCAACAACCTTTGGAGTCCCTTCCCGAATTTGTGGACAGCATCTCCGCCGCGGCATCCCTTTTGATATCAGACTTCTCAGAGCGCGACGTGCTTGACACGGTGCTGAATGGTCTGAATGCACCGACGCGGGCGGCTCTTGCCGCCTTTCCGGCTGCGTGCAGTTTGTCAGACCTCCTGGCCTTGGTTCCCAGGGTTCAGGTGGTCCGCGCGCTGGAACAGGCGCAGTCCGTCTGGCGACCGGAGACCACGCAGCTCAGTGTCGGCTATTGCCAAAACCAGCATTCAGACTTCACCCCCGCTAACAATTCGAATTATCGACGGGACAACCATAGATTTTCAGGATACGGCACCCGCAACATTTCCAATTTTTCTGATCAGGTATTCACACCCCGCATCCCAGTTTCCATTTCCCCAAAATCAACAACGGCCACCTAGGACATGCCAGCCGCCACTACAGTTCAATTCAAACCGCAGCTTCGGTTCACAAGGTCAGGGTCAGGGAAACGCCAGAGGAGGGCACCATTAGGCGCCTCGGCACTTCCACTGGTACAGTCTGTGAAGCAGGTGCCCGGTAAACAAAACTTACCTAATTTACCCAAGGGTTCCCCAAGCATTCCAAACAATGATCTGTGCCACGTCAGATTGGATTTCAAGGGATTGTTTAAAGATGCACTCATAGATACCGGATCTTCATTCTGTTTGTTGTTCTCCGATACTTACCAACTCTTAAAGCGCCATACCAAGGCAGTGGTCAGCAGACATCCGACATCCTTCTCAGCCATCTCTGTCGCTGGCGAACCCATCAAATTCAAGTTTTCAGTTAGGGTCCACTTTAAAATAAAGCATCTTTCCTGGACCTTCCCATTTTTTGTTACGGATAATTTACCAGTTCCGCTTTTAATATAGTGTTCGCGCCGCCGAATTGCTGATTTCCCGCAAGGGGCGTCATTACCGGCGTCGGCTGAGAGGGCGTTGTGATTGTGGCTGCGCCAGTAACGGTCAGGAAAGTCGGTGCCCTAGTGGTAATCGCGTCTTGAATTGTCTTTTCGTCGGCTTCGGGTAGCGAGACGGTGACTGAGAGGTCAGATCCGGCCTGGAATTGGCGGGAAAGGGCTCGGAACCGCCATTCAATTGAAGAGTTCTCAGAAACTCATTCAAAAGGGACCTATTAACTGACAATGTCGTTGATGGTGAAATCCCTAACACGTGGCATTGATTTGTAGCGTCCTGAGCATTGAGAGTGCAAATACAGGAAGTGCCTGTTGGCAACTCCTCGGGTGAATACACCCTAGAGGGCATTTTGCCTAGAAACCAGTAAAACTGCAAAGTGAGAAAAAATTGTAACACAAAACACCTACCACTTACGGGTCTCCCCTCTCAAGTTTTTGCTCAAAAATCAAAAGTCGCACAAAAATGGGAAACCCAGGCAACGCGCCCAACACAAGAAATGAGGTACTTTTTCAATCCGGAATTCAAAAAAAAAACAAAATGCCATTAATTTCCAGAAAATAAAAAAATAAAGTAAAAACCCCTAACTGATTGGAGGTTCAGCCATTCAAAGCCACTTTGTCGTAGAGGACATTCTCTGGAGCATAAAATTGCTGTTGCTTGAAAACAATTTTTTTTTAATCTACGTCGGCATTGGTGAAAAAGAGTTTGCTATTACAGGAATCAACTCTATAAATGCGTCGTTGTTGAAATGGATTCCATCACGACGCATTGACTTCCCATAATAGGCATGAAAAAACCGTGTGTGATTCAATTCGTCGGGGAGGTCTATTACTTTGATGAAGTCTGAACGCAATGTAAGAAAAAATCTGTTTGTTTGACGTAAAAGTGTAACTGCTGGGGTGTAGTTCCTTATCCGTGGATAACGTGGCAATGTTGTAAAAATAATTACCATCCTAGGATAGTTTCGCCGTAACAATCTCAAAAAGGACAAAAAGAAATTCTTGAAAGCTTTAATATCTACGTTTGCTAAAAAATCGTTTGTACCTAAGAAAAATAACAAGGGGATATACGGCTGTATGGCAGAAACATTTAACTTAACAAAAGCCTTGAGGTCAGATACTCTTGCTCCAGAGATGCTCCGAATTAAAATAAAATTGGCCGTAAACTCCCGGTTAAGCCGGGATTCGCTTGAGAAAAATTGTAAAACCAGGCGGCTTATGAGTCGCCAAGGACCTGGACACTCATCAAATTATTTGCTTGGCTCATACATAAATTAACAGTGAAGGGAAAATCCAAGCAACGCCGAACGACACCGGGAAGGTGTCTATTTGTGGAATGAAAGGAAGAGATCGGCCCCCTAATGCCCCGCATTTTAATAATAAAAAAAAAAAAAAAAAATACACATGAGCCATACTAAATTGTTCCCAAAAGCAAAATTGAGTTCACTGAATTTGTAATTGGACACAAGGAAAAATAAAATTGACCAGTCCCGGTTTATTTCAGTTAATTTACTTGAGACAAATTTTTCCAGCAATACAAAGGGTGTCGCGTTAATCCATTGGCCGCCCAACCAGACGTTAACTGTTGGCAAGCTCAGTCCAGAAAAACAGCTGGCAGCGAGCGAAATAGCAGAATTCGATAGCGTGACCGGCCGTTGCTTTGACCAACTAACACAAGTCCCTACGGAATTACCACTGGCGACATTCGTGCTCAAAAGGCATAATTACAAATACTTTTAGCATGAGGAAAGATAGAATGCTATCTGTACCAAGCCAGAAATCTGACTCAACCTATAAGTAAACTGAGTAAAATCTAACTGAAATACAAAATCTAAACTAAATTCACTATAGTTACTTAAACTAGACATGTCCTGCGAACCCATTCTGCACTTATATACTCTAAAAAACTAGTCTAAAGGGCTTTAATGCCTCATAATGAGCAAAAACTGCCTACTGCAAAAACCCACTAAGCCCTATAAGAATTTATACCTGGCAGACTTGGCCCTAAAATTCTGGCTCACTGAATGCTTATACTAAAAATATGTTAACGTTACTAGGGATGACCAATAGTGTGACAAAATATATCCACATGATAACTTAGAAGACAAAATACATAGTACAATGAATAAATTAAACACTAGACAAACAAACAGCACAGATTGTAGCAGAATAACAGTTGTAAAAAATAGGCTAATGCATGATATATTTATTTGATTCAATAAATAACACAGACACAGTCACTGAATGTAACACGTAGCAAGGTGTTGGCTTCAAGTAGAAAATCTGGCCTTTATGTGCAAAAACAAAAAAAACACCTTACCCTTGGCAAAATGCCGTTTTAACTTTAATAAAAATTGGGTTATGGCCATTAATCCACCATACTTGAGATCTGTACCCAATAAATCTTTATAGACCAGGCAATTCTAAGCCTCTTGCTAGGCTTACAAAATTAACATTCACAAACACTGAAATACGCCACTGGTACTGCTGTCAAGGCCTGAAGAGTTGCGGATTTCCACTGAAATATCAAACCAAAACAAATACAAAATCCTACCTATGCCACACTATTATCCCTTGGTCACCCTAGTTAGTTTAATTCGGAAAATGTTCAAATCAAAATAGGCCCCTTCCTTCCTAGTGTCAATCAAGCAAGCTAAAAGGCAGAGCGGGAGCAAAACCTCCCTAGAAGATTCATTGAAAAACCCTTAGGCTTTCTATCCTACTGAAAACAAAGCTGCCCAAGGCGATCTGGTCCCAAAGACCACGCTCTGATACCATAAGAAGCAAAAAATGATCCCTTACGGGTTGTTTATTAGTGACTTGCCCTTAGGCGTGCTGACTCTGCTACTAATAGGGGAATAATGGGACTGCAATGCCTAAATGGAAGGGCTGCTGTCTCTTCCAAACCTGTGTTGTACCAAAAATATAAACAAAATGAAATGCTGTACCAAACTATATAATTGAACTGGAAACGTGCGTGGGGGACCAGAGGCTCGGAGACTTTTTACCCAAGACCAGAAAGCCTACCTAGCCAGCTTTGATTTAACCTAAATAACTGTAATGACTTAATAATCTATCCTTCCAAAACACCTGGCATATTGATATTGAGATCATTATCTGAGGTTGATAAAATAACTGACTAAGGCATGGTAACTACTCTTTAAGCTAACTGAATGTAGAAATATACTGCAATCTATTGAAAAACTATGGAGAATCTTCTGGGGAGTCTAATTAATTACTGGCCAAACGTGGTGAAATTAAACCTGCTGAAAAGTGTTCGGGGCGAATGCCCCGAACTCAATCACTAGTGTCCTACATTTCCGACGTCAGGGCGAACCTTATGGGTTTTCCCCTTAAGGAGCTGTTTAGCCAGCCATACTGTCTCTAAAGCTATATTTCTAATACTAAAACTTATCCATTCGGAGACTTGGTGAAGAGCGTACGGACAAGACGTCAGGCAGCGAAGCAGATTTTCTAGGAAGGGGGAGGAAAAACGTTGAGAATTTTTGGTTGACAAGAGGGAATAAAAGGTCTTCGCTCTGTCAACGGCGCGACAGTCGAAGTGCTCCTGGCAGTGGCTCCGCGACGCAGCTTGCGTGTACTATATAATATAGCGCGCCGCTGTGCGTCACATCTCAATGCACTGCAGTGGTGGTTTAATGTAAATCACATGCTGCTGAGTGCTGAAAAAACTAAATTTATAAATTTCAATCTTAGAAAACATGTTAACTTTTATAATGAAATGTTATACCATTGCGCATATTGTATTGGAAAGCAGAGGATGTGTATACAAAAATGTGCAGCTGCGGGACAGACCAGTAATATAAAATATTTTTGGGTGTGTATTTAGATAGTGAAGTTAGCTGGAAAGTGCACATTATAAAATTAAAAATAAAATCAATAGTGTTTTGAGATATTTTTACTTTTTAAAATATTTGACTACTGAAAAAGTGTTGCCTATTTTGTACTTTTCCCTGGTGCAGAGTCGAATAGAATATGGGATAATTTTTTTGGGGTAATACGAACAAAAAACTCACCTTAATTCCATCAGTGTCTAGCAGAAGCATTTATAGTTCGTTTAATCTCTTATAAAGGTAAATTGAACCATCTCGTCCCCTCTTTATTGATAAAAAAATACTACTATTGTAGTATCTATTTGTTTTTAAAGTGTTAATGATGTTTTATACTAGAAGTGGAAACAGGCTTCCCAATGAAAATTTATATAGAAATAAACTTAGAAATGCAGAACAATTCGTACTACCAAGACCAAATAACATATTTTTTACCAGAACCTACTATAGCTTTATTGCACCAAAAATATTCAATATGTTGCCTGATAAGCTCAAAAATTCAAATAGCATAACTACTTTTTCAAACAATTTAAAGAAGTGGCTTTTCAGTTTAGAAGACATTAATTTTTTTTAATCATAAAATAGATGTAGGTTAAATTCGGATTAGTTGTACAGATAAAGGCACACTATGGCTAGCTTTGCCACACAGGGACTAAGCATTGCATGCTATGGGCTTCGACGGCACCTGGGGAGACCAACTCCAGAAGCAAGTCTCTGGGGAGGTGCCATGAGCCGCCTGGTGGTGAAGTGCGGTGCGATAGTTTCGGATGTATTTTCTTTTCGGTAAATCTTTAAGCACATTTTATTCTGTAGACTGTTTTTGTTTATCACGTTTTGTTTATTTTATCTGATCGCTGTTTAATTTTTTTTTTTTAAGGAAATGAACCTCCAAACAGGCTATGCCTTTGAGGTCCTACATTTTCTCCAAATTTGTTTCATTGCACGTAATTTATAAATAAAAGTAAATGTAAATTGAATATAGTATTTTTATCTTGAAATAACGTGTAAATACCTTTTTGTGAAATAGTGAAGCTGCATTAGTTTATTAATTCCTTGTTTTATTTATAGAGACAATCAAAAGGAGGCAGATTTAAGAGGATAATTTGAGTAGAGTATTGTTTATTTTTGTTTTGTTCTTTAATATGTGTAGATTATTTTAATTATAATTTTGAGAATAAAATCAATGAACAGGAAAATGCGTACATATTTGAAATACTTTGTAACAAGTTAAATTGGAGAAAATAAATCATTCTTATTCTTATAATTGTCGGTAGTGGTAAAGAACGTTGAGTCGTCTGCATAAAGTATAGATTTTGAATCAACAGCAAAAGGTAAATCATTAATGTAAATTAAAAATAGAAGAGGTCCCAGGACCGAACCCTGTGGCACTCTCCACTCCACCACCATTTCATCTGACTGCCTACCCTTAACGGAAACCTTGCTTCCGGTTCTGGAGGTAAGACTCAAAGAATTTCAAAGAGGAGCTATATAAACCGTAATATTGTAGTTTTTTATGAGATTGTGGCTTTCAACACAATAGAAAGCTTTGCTCAGGTTGCAGAAGGGGGCCTGGGCACAGGTATTATTTTAAAAAGCAAGATGAACTTGTCTAACTAAATCGTCCAGCGCATTAATTGTAGATTTTCCCTTTCTAAATCCATACTGTTTCTCATTCAAGAAGTTATTAGTTTCTAAATAGGTTTTTACTTGATTATAGACTAGTACTTCAATCAGCTTCCCCAATACAGGAATCACTGAAATTGGGCGGTAACTTTGTGGTTGGTCCTTAGAACCCTTTTTATAAATGGGACAGACCCGAGAGATTTTGAGTTGGTCTGGAAAAACTTCATCCCTTAGCAGATGGTTTTTACAAATTGCCAAGGGATCAGCTAAACAGTCAATAATGGCTTTCAGTAGATTATTTTACATGTGGTAAACATCAACACAACCATATCTACTCATTTTTTTAACTGCAGTCAAGACATCCCTAGTGTGATTACTGACCAATCAAACTTAGTATAAACATTGATGTTACTTTTATTTATCAGATCAGTGCAGGAAGTGCTAAAAGTAGTCCCTTAGTTATTTGTTTAATATCATTAACGGAATCAACAAAATAATTATTAAAAATGCAGGATTCAATTTTGGATTCAATTGGCTTTTTATATTCACAGTTATTTTTTATTATACCCCAGGCAGCTTTGCATTTGTTGTTGCTATGTTCTATGTAATTAACATTATTTATAAACTTTGCATCATTAATACATTTTTTATATTGACTTTTCAACTCTAAATATTTACATCTTAGGTCTATGTTGTTAGTGTTATTTGTACCTTTCATAAGATTGTTCAAAAATAATAACCTTTCCTTCATCTTAGCCAAATATTTGGTATACCACTTTTTTCTCTGTTTACCCTCAATGACAGGTTTGTGGCTATAGACCTATTCATAACCTTAAAATAATTTACATTATTAACTAAAATATTGAATATAAACTGAAATTGTTCTTCCGCACTCTCATCGACAAGCTTAGAAAGTAGAGCCAAACCAGTCATAAGAAACCAGATTCAAAGACAATTTTTTTAATATTTGCTAGGCAGATAAAATTGTATGTGTTTCTTGGAATCTGAAGGAGAAATGTTAGTTAAAATTACAGACTTATCATATACCTTCGTATTAACAATTAGTCCATCATGATCAGAGGAAGGGAATTTGAGTGTATTTACAAAATAAATGCTAGCAGATTTGTCATTAACACATTGTCAAAACAGTTTTCCTCTTATGGGCATATTATTTAAATGGTTAAAGTTGTATTGTTAAACAGATTTAATAGTTTCTTTACATTTCTTTTATCCTTTTTCACATCAAAGTTATCATTAAAATCACCACCAATGACAAGATTGTAGTTGGTCCATTGAGTAATAAATAGCAAAAATGATTCTAAAACATTCAAAAATACTAAAGGATTACCACTAGGTGAATGATATATAGACACAAAGATGGTTTTTAAACTATCTATAAATACTGCTGATGATTCAAAATCCATTTCTTGGCAAAACTGACTGACATCAGATATTCTAGAATTAAATTTATTGTGTACAAATATACACGTATTTCCTCTTATGTGTTTGGTTCTACAATAGGTACTACCACAGTGAAAGTTGTCAGGAAAGGCTAGTTTAATTTCAACCTCTCTAAGCCAGTGTTCTATCTGATAGACAAATCACATAAATATTTGATTATAAAGCTCTCCAAAACTGAAACTTTGTGTTTAAAACCTTGAACATTTAAAAATAAAAAATTGAAGCCATCAGAACGCTGCCCAGATGCAGGTGAGTCATTGAGAGTGGGAAATATAACCGTCAGAATTTAAACGGCATTTGAATGGTATATGTGAAACAATTAAGTTCACCATGCACTGACATGGAAGAGGACAATAGATTAGAATTTTTGGATGTATTGGTTACAAAAGCTGGTGGTAATTGGAAAACCAGTGTTTATAGGAAGCCCCACAGCAACAGGACATTATCTACATTTTTCATCAGATCACGTTAAATGGGTCTCACAATGGGCTTGATAGATCGGGCAAAAAACATTTGAAGTAGTAGTGAGCTCTAATATAAAATATTCATTAGAAAGCAGTGGTTATCCAAAAAAGATTTTTGACAAGGCCCTTAGTAAGGTTAATAATGAAAATCAAAATTGCTTGGCTAACCAATGTGAGCCAGAGAAATCAATCACAACTGTATGCATTCCATATGTTAAGAATCTATTAGAAAAAGTCAGACGTATCAATTCAAAACATAATATTAGGACTGTCTTTAGGTCAAATACAGTGATAAAGGGTCAGGTAACGAGGATAAAACCGATTAATGTAGATCAAAGAAGCAAAACATCGGGCAAACCTAAAGGCTGGTACAGGTTCACATTGCTGAACACGTAAAAAAAGTTAAAAATAAAGAAGTATGTGTCAAAAATCTGCGGACATGTATTTGATACAGGCCATGCAATTAAATAGGATGAGAGTGTAGTGTGGTACAAGGAACCTAATTGAAGAAAACGGAATTTAGCGGATTCCTTGTTTATGGCTTTGGAACATCAGCCAATTTCTCGACCATCCGTGGAAATAAGTCCCGGTTACTTTGATTTAGTAAGAAACGAAATACAACATCTGCATTATAATGCACGTAAATAATGTTATCAGCAACACGGACAAACAGGACTGCTGACCCACCTCCCCTCACTACTCCCGGAAGTGATGATGTACCTGCAGTCATGGTTAGGCACTCGGCTCGACTACAACAAAAATTCAAATAACCGTTTTTTGTTTTCAAGGATCCCTAGTTTTTAAGGTTTTCCGAAACGTCGGGTATTTTGTATGTGGCGTTTCATTGTGTTCGTGTCCATTTGGTAGTAGCTTTTGTGTGTTTTTTATAGGTGTATGACAGGAGGTTTTGTTCTTCAAAATCGTTGCCAATATGGACTAACGCTGCATAACCTGAAGGTGGGTAGTGCTCAATAAAACTAGGATTTATGAATAATGGTTATTGTAATGGTCGCGCGCCGTTACAATCAGCCTCACTTGGCCTGCTATGTGTTTTTTTTTATAATATACTGTTTTAAACTTGGTGAAGGTAAGCTATTTAGTACTGTGTCAGATAGATATGTGTGTTTGATACATATCGTATATTATTTTTGAAGGGAGGTCACTTGCTCTCGTACCCCTATGGAATGCTTAAGTATGTCCCAAAAAGTCCCTACAAAACCGATTTAACTGAAAAAAAGTTAAAAACTCTTAACTTTTGGTTAGGGTTTCCAAATATAGTGACAATTTTCAAAATATAGACCATAAAAGCATAACTACACGGAGCTTAAGCCTCTGTCAGATTATAATGATGGCGTTTCTGTTTGGTTTGCTATCAGTGTCAGCGTACAATCCTATAGTCTAGGGCCCGTCTTCTTTCGTACTTGTGACTGAAACATCTCTCCATATTTTTTTAATTATTTGAATAATTTCATATTTATAAACAATAATATAGTATTTAATATATTTATTAGCTGATGTACTGTGTAATGTAATCGATTTATATGTTACATAATGTTTTACGATTTAGATTAGTTTCACTATATTAAAGATTATTTGTTAGAAACAAGGTTCAAATTCATTTCCATTGTAGTTCTACGAATTATTCTGTGGGTGAATTAAAATGGAAAGGCAACTGGGTAAAGCTGGCTTGTAAATAAAGTATTGAGTTGGAATAAACCATAGCCAAATTTAGCAATTAATAAGAAATAAAAAGCGGTGAGGCGCCGTTAGATGACAGGTCATGACTGACGCGAGCCGGAATTAGTGTCCCCCAACCTCTCTCCTGTTATCTGGACATTTTTCTTTGTGCTCATGCAAAATTTGTATAGTGGAGTTATAGACAATATTAGACTGGAATTACTGGAATGAAAGTTGCTCGTTCAATATGTAACTAGGATGTTCATTTGACACTATAAATGTAAATAAAAAGCTTAGGCAGTCGTTACATTGATTTTATAAACGCGTTTATTATTTATGTACTAATACAGGCGGTTATAAAATCAAATGTGATGATTGTTCAAGCTTTTACTTCGGACAAACTTCATGGTCCTTTACGACCAGATTTAAGGAGCATTTGCTAAAAAAAAACTCCAAATCCGTATTCACCAATCATCTCATTAATTTAAACCATAGTTTCATAGATGTACATCATAATAACTTAGAAGTCATGCATATTTGCAATAAAGGAAAGTATATGGACACTACTGAGGAATTTGAAATGTATTGAGTGTCAAAAGAACATCCCAGTTACATCCTGAACGAACAAATTTCATTCCAACCCCTAATACCTACAACTCTGCAATACACATTTTGGACGAGCACAAACTAACAAAAGATCCTGATAAAAGAAGACAGGGGGTGGGGGTCACTACTTCCAGCTCGCGTCAGTCATGATCTGTTATCCAACGGCACCGCACCGCGAATACATATTTTGTTTACTTGGCCAAGTTTTGAAATTTAAATGTTAATGTGTCATATTTATGCAAATTTTGTGTTTATAATGTTTTTTTTAAATTTTGTGACGAACTCATACAAAAATTATGGGCAAGTTTTAACGATCTTCACAACTTCACAACCCAAAAGAAGTGCTGAACTAGCACAAAACAGCTGTATATACTTTTAAACTACAAAGAATAATTTGATGCACAGGTAAAATAAACCTCTTTATGATCCAGAGGCTAATCCATCGTGAAATTAATAGGAATTTGTAATGGAAGAAATAAAGTTACACGTACCTTGTGATACACTTATCCAGTTGCATTGCTTCATTATAAAGGCTTTTACATAAGTAAATAGCAAAACTAACAAATATTTTTATATTTATCATTACAATATTTACATACTTCTTTTTTAATCCAAGAAGACTAGATCCTTTTTTTACTAAACTCTTAAATCTTGATGATTTCAGCAAAAGCCTTGTTGTGTTTTATTACACATCTTAGTTACTTAATAATAAGTAAGATACATAATGATAAAAAACAATGAATTTTTAGCAATTTAGAGCATTTATTGGTATTACCTTTTTTTCTGATATATCCTTTGTCGAAATAGATATCAGCTTTTTTTTGTATGGATCTTGATTCTTGCATCTCTAAATAAACGTGAGGGGTGTATGGCATTATGAGGGTAATGATATAGGGAATCTGAAGTTGGTACACTACTAATGTGTTTTATCATTGACAGATAGGCCTACTTAGACTTCTCATTGCCATTGTAAAAGCTGTCCTTACGTGTGAGCCAGGATTCAAAGAGGACATATACACTAATCACCAACAGAGTATACTTCTGTCAACTATTATGGAAGGGAATAATATAACAGTTGGTGTGTCAGGAAGCAAACCTTAGTCGATTATCACTTGCTTTCTGGGGTGGAGATCTTTTAAAAGTTACTGTAAATAACTAAAATAAATAGGGGGACAGCTGGGCCATATAGATAGGATGTCTTCTTCAGTATATAGTCAATGATTTTATGCTCTTAAATGTGGAAGCACATAAAGATATTGTGGAGTAATATAAAAGTAAATAGTAAAAAAAAAAAACTGTTTCCTAATTATCTGTAATCTTGATTATGGACTCAAATTCAAAACTTTTGGTTAAGTTAAAAGACATTCCCATATATTTTGTTTTTAACATACTTTCAAGCTGGCAGTAAAGGGCAGCAGCTGGTAGCTACCGAGTTCCTTAAAAATAAGGATGGTCAAGGGGACTTGTATAGATATGTAAGAAATCAAGATCCAAAAACTATATATAACAATTTATGGTGTGTACGTCATTTTTCAGGAATTCTCAAAGCCAGAAATGGTCATTCCACATCAAGTCATCCAGGCTAGGCCATGACAACAAAGAAATTGGGGTAAAAAATACCTAATGTAACAAAATATATTTATACATCGTGGTACAATACTAGTAATTTATATAAAATATAAGAAATAACTCACATAAAACCTCTTAAAAAAATATACTATCCTAATATCAACAAATATGAAAGTATTCCAAATTCATCATGATACTTGTTTGAATGTGCAGCTCTGTACTAAACTAAGAATGGAAGATGCAGTTCCTAGCGCTCCTATATGCCAGTCCCTTAACATCCCGGCCCATAGGAAGCCTTCGGGCATCCAGTGGATAGCCATAGCAAAGTCACAAGCCGAGCGGATCCCTGACATCAGCTCAATCAGCTGGAGTCGCTGGTTATTCTTGTATTCCTCTCTGAAAAAGTATGTGCTACATAAGTAACTGTGACCAACACCCCCTCACATGCAACCGTAGTAATTATTCTTCCCTATACTATAAAAATGTACCTGAGAAAATGAGACTCGAAACAATTTACAATGTCAGGTGCCTGAATTATGAAAAATAGCCCTTCTAAAAAAGTACTTCTGGCGGACACACACAAAGTAAGGAAAGGTAAATAGTAACAAAACCCATGATCAGATGTACAACTCGCAAAGAATTCATCCATCCTGTCAGCTTGGACCTGAGCTATTCACCGTTTGCTTACAAGGACAGATTTCCGTATCTGCCGCCCCTAGACACTATCTGACCCCCCCCCTACGTAGGCTGTCCAGGGGTGGCACCTCAGAGTGATCCTTTTACCACTTTTACTCACGCAAGCACACCAATGTAGCCCGCTCATGTATGACTCATCACACTGGCCGGTCGGCTACATTTGTGTCCGAGGGAGGGTAAGCCAAGCTGGATGGCTCAGTATAGGAAACATCTTGCATGTGATTTTAATTTTAGACAGCATTTGCAGATAAATTACAAAAATCGTAATCTAAATTGTGGGGTTGATGTTGATAAAAACTAAAAATTAATGATCTAAAATGTTTTGAACTACCTAAGAATTAAGAATATTCTTACAAATTGACAGATATCCAATAGGCTAAATTTATGTAATAGGCCTACAAAAGTTTCCTTTACCCTTTGCTAAAGTTTTAAAGTGATTGTTAGGCTGTCTTTCTAAAAACGAGGCTTAGTTGCCAGAATCCCTTTTAGAGTTTTTAAACTCACAATCCGTATTTTGAATAAAACTTTGATCGAGGTGTCATTTATTTCCCACTCAACAGAACTTGTTTGTGTATTATAGGAAGTTCCTTCTCACCACTCAATATAAAATTATCTGTTTCAGGGGCAATTGTTGCTTAATCATTATTTTTATTGTTTGCACCACTGTCGGTGACATTGTACTGTCCCCAAGATGAGCAGCCTTCTCCACTCAATCCACTCTCGTTGGATTTTTCAAGCGGTTTAAAAAAACGGTCAACCTTCTTAATACTTTTTAAAAGGATAGTTTATTTTTCACGTTTTTCGCTTGCAATTTTGCGGTAACCTGAACGGACTAAGCTTCCGCCGTTTGTCACTCATTGTCATTGGTATTTTTTAGGTCAACATTCTAACAAAATAAAACTATAACGCACTTACTCTATCTTAGCAATGTGAACGACGAGGTAACGATAACAACTAAACGTCAATGTGTTAAGTGAATTTGATTACGAATCTTCATCTACGAATTTTGATTACGTGCGATGACGTTAAGATTCAACTGCCTGAGAGTTGGAATGAAAGGATGTCGTCAAAAAATATAAATGCTCTAATGAACTCAAACAAACCTTTATATGTGGTGTACCATGGAAGAATCCCGTTATTGAATGATAAGTTCAAATATGATATTAAATTTACGAGAGAGTGAATATTCATTATTATTTATTTGACTGAATATTAATTAATTGAATTTTTTATTTGTAATTTATTTTTTATTTGAAATTTTTTTTTTTTTTTTCGCACCCGAAATATATTTTACACATCCGACTTAATAATTAACGTAGTGTGAATCGTAGCGAATGTACTATATAGGTAACAATCAATGGAGTCTGAAAGTTTTAAATATTTCAAATTGTCAGAGTTAGCCTTCCCTCCTGTGAGAGGTTCACCGGACGCGGCTGGTTGTGATTTGAAAAGCGCCTATGACTATGTCGTACCCGCACACGGCAAACAGTTGATAAAAACAGACTTGTCTTTTCAATTCCCGCGGGGATGTTATGGCAGGGTCGCACCCCGGTCCGGATTAGCGGTCAAGAATTTCATTGATGTAGGTGCTGGTGTAATTGATTACGACTATACAGGCAATATCGGTGTGTTACTTTTTAACTATTCCGTTGTAAAAAGAGGTGATCGGATCGCTCAAATAATATTAGAAGTTTATCGAAACGATGTGCCTGTAGACGGTGGAAAAGATATGCAGAATACGGAGCGGGGAAATAACGGATACGGTTCGACGGGATATTGATGTATTTTTTATTATAAATGAAAAAATATGGATTGAATTTTTTATTTGTTTGACTTCATTTAATAGTAATTTTTTTAAAAACAAATCTTTTAAAAATACTTTTGAAATATATTTTTGCAAATCTGTTTATTAAAAAATCGGTCGGAATTTATGTGATGTACTATATAGACGAATATAATGGTGACTCCTAACATGATTATTACTTTGGAAGGAAATATCGGTGCGGGAAAAACTACTTTTGCCTGAGGCCTGTTTGAACAATTTAAAAAACTGGGGTTTAAAACAGTGCACATACAAGAGCCGCTCGGGGCGTGGGTTGATTTTTATGGAACTAATTTATTGGGTCTCTTGTATAAAAACATCGAGAGGTGGGCGTTCATGTTTCAAGTTAACGCATTACTGTATATGACAGAGTGCGATAGGCGAGCCGTGGAATATGCGAAGAAAGGTTATATAGTGATCAAAGAACGTTCTGCGTTCAGTGTGAAGAATATTTTCAATGAGAAGATGAAAAATTTTATGACTCCTGCCGAGATACAAATTTTAAATGATCTAAGTAATTCATATGTCGATCCGCGTAAGGCGGCATTTGATGAGGGCACTTTAAAAGATATTACCTTGTACTTGTGGACGACTCCGAAAATCTGTTATAAACGCAAGTTAAAAAGAAATCGTCCCGAAGAGGCGGGCAAAAGAAACCTTGTAGATGAGACGTATTTAGCGGAATTACATAGAATTCATGAGCTGGCCATTTCAAAGTCGATCGGTAAATTAATTATAGCCGAAGGTACCAAATTCAACGCTAATGATCCGAAGTCAGTTAGGGTATTTGGGACTGATGATTTTGTGTTTGACGCTTTAATTGATATTGGTGAATTAGATGATTCAAATGAAAATTCAGAGACTAAAGACAATCTTAAAGATGAATGGACTAATGAGGGAGACCTTATTACTTGTGAAAAATAAATTTGAAAATATTTATTTGAAAAAGAATGAAAAATATAATTTATTTAATCAGTTTTGTAAATATCGATCTTAAAAGAATGAAAAATATAATATTTTTTTCATACATCAGTCCTGGAATGGGACTAGTTTATGTGAGGTTAAAAATGCCCGGTAAAGGACGCTAAGTCGGGTTATAGAAGGCGCTTCAAGTTAGGTTTAAGTAAAGCGTCTTATGTTTGGTGAACTTTAACCTTGAATATGCTTGCATCATACGAGAGACATCGCACTACGCTCCTATTTGAACCGCGACCTTGACCATTGACCTCGTACATCATCAAACATCTTCGTAATGACCTTGGACATTGACCTCATACATCTCGTACACATTTGTAAGGTACGGAACAATAAATAATGGAGATTTTGAAATAAAAATGTTAAAGTCGGAACCGGGGCTCGAACCCGGGCCGCTGGGATGAGGCGCGGCGTCGCTACCCGCTGAGCCGCTACGGCAGTTGAGAGACATCGCACTACGCTCCTATTTGAACCGCGACCTTGACCATTGACCTCATACATCTCGTACCTCTCATAGATGACCTTGGACTTTGACCTCATACATCTCATACATCCTCATACATCCTCGTTGTGCTTCAATCCCTGTTTTACTACTACTAAGAGTGGCGTGCTTTGGGCGTGTGCGTATGTTTTACATAGGGTACACAGGGACAGTCCCGATTTTTGGAGACCTGTCCCTTCGTCCCGACCAACCCACTCAGGACGCCCATTTGTCCCGTTTTCACTTTATCTGTACCTGATTTGCTGTTTATGATTAGTTTTCATCTGAAATAATCTGTCTTAATTTGATAACTTAGGGAATTAAATTGGAATACGTGTGGCCATAATCCCTTTGATTTTTCTAGCTTCCTAACAGCAAAGAACATTACAAACAGTTTTAACAGTGAATTTTAATAGCCACAGGGCCTAAAAAACTACTTAAAAGTTCTCCAAGACCCACTATTTTGCTTCTGATTTTCAAATATCTTTCCGGGAATGAACCCCCGGGCCCTCCCCCCCTTTGAGGGTTGTATTCCAATACCCCTATACTCCCGGTTTCATGCATACCATTTTCATACTCTCCAAATATGGCCACCTTTAAGTATACAGTGCAACTAACGAATCTGACACTCCACAAAAGCTAGAAGCATGAATCAAAACTGAATTTGTAAACAAAGAATTCAATACTCCCGATACGAAAAGGTAACACTGATAAGAGTCATGACTGTAAAACAATAGGGGCAGAGAGGAGGTGGGGGTTGGAATGACCTTGAAACATCAAGACCATGAGCTTAGTTGTGGCTGGAAATGTGGGCGTGACATCGGTCACTTGCCAACAGTTATACACGCGGAAAATGTTATAAAATGAATGTTTTAACGTTCAAAATTTATTTAATATCGATCAAAAATTGTAATCATACTTGATTACGTTGTATTAATGCATATGTATATAACTCACCCGTTCTACAATTTATCCGTGATTAAAACAAGAGTTCAGATTTATTCATCCATCTGCTGGTCTAGTTAATTTATCACAAGCCGGTAAGCATAGAAATACAGTTATTTCATTTTTTATCCGGATGTAGTTTTTCCTCTTACTTTTTTATTTAAATCACACGGAGTTTTAAAAATCTGTAATGTTCTTGTATTTATAATAATAATTGAATAAGAAACCCAAAGACATATTTACCAGATTTTACAAATTGATACCGAATATTACCTAATTACCTTATCCACCTGGTTTATATATTATTCAGACAGCTTATTTACAAAATTATCTAATTTTAGTAACAACATTATAGTTCAGACATCTTATATATGTAAATCATTATAACCAATATCTTATCTTTAGTAAAAGTGAATCATTGCACGTATTATGTTCTCTATTTATATATTAAATATCCTCGTGAATTTTTTCATTGGTATAAGCCAATTTTTGCCTAACAAGTTAACAGTTAGGCATGGACCTGGACCCTCTGAGTAGGGTTCCACCGGAGCGGAAAACAGCCGGTCCACTCCCCTGCTTTTGTCCGTGTGTTGGTGTGAGTGATACAAAAAAAAAAAACATGGTAAACAACAAATATGGTAACGTGGTACCATGGTTTCATGGTAACTTAATGGGGATAAACTTGTTGTCTCTATTCTAATGAGACTCTAAGTAAGCTCAGAATAAACTTTAAAACTCTAACATTTAGTTATAAATATCGCTTTCAAGTTCTTATTAACTCACTCTTATATTATTGATCATAAAAGCTTACCGGCAATAGTCAAAGGGTCACAATTTTATTTGGTTAATGATTTCCCTGAATTTCCCAGACAAATAGTTAATTTTACCTGACTTTCTCTAACCATAGAAGTTAATTTTCCCTGACTCACGACTCGAAATACACACTTTTATACTTTTTACTTTTTTTAGGTATTAAATAAAAATACCCCCGTCGCAGCAAACCTGCGTACTCAGCGAATTTCCAATGCAAATATATGGGTATCACTACTACCTAAAGCCACTTACCAAGTTTCACAAAAATACATTCATTAATAAGTGATATATAGCATTTTATTTATTCTCCATAAGAATAACATTATAAATGAGTACGCAGGTTTGTTGCAACAAGGAAGATAAGATATGTGTTTTTTTTGCAATTATCAATATAACTCAACCAGGTGAAGCTACATACCAAGTTTTATTAATTTAGGTTCATAACTAAGGGAGATATAAACCTTTACTGATTCTCCATATGAATAAAATGGGGGCCGAGTATGCAGGTTTGCTGCTACCGGGAAAAATCAACAAAAAACTTTTTTTGTGCTATTATCAATATACCACAACTAGTTGAAGCCACATACCAAGTTTCATCAATATACATACATAAATAATCAAAATATAACATTCTATTTATTCTTCATAAGGATAACATTGGACAACGTACTGTGTTTAGCACTTTGTATCCCTGCAACGGTTGGACGTAAAACAACAATTAAAACGCCAAAATGATTTTTTTGTAGAGCTAAACTGATTGGTAGAAAGAAATGTGGAGTTTTTAGAAAATAATCTGAGGAAAATCTAAAAACCGTATTCCCATAAGATTAACATGGGAAATTTTATGGACACATTTTTTGCCTTTTCTCCACAACCACTAAACCTAGCTTAATGATTCAAAATACTAAATTGTTTATTTTTTTAAGCTCTACAAAATGGTTATAACCAAAATCTAGTGTTTCTAAAATGACTTACTACTTAGGGTAAAAAGTCCAAAAAACTGATTTTTGGAAAATTTTAAACTCCCATAAAACCCCCTTCCCATAAACCAATCGATCTGGTTTTCGAACTTAAAGTCATAAATGTTACTCTCCACATTTGTCCCAAATTTCATAAAAATCGGGCGCTTCTTTCAAAAGTTATCGCGGAAACGGACACATACATATATATATATATATATATATATATATATATATATATACATATATATAAATTTGAACGAATAGTGTTTTTGGCATCTGGGGACCTCAAAACAAAAAGTTATCATGGTCTCGCGCTTAAGTCTTACCATGCCACCTACGGTAATAGCTTCTTCCCTATAGGGGAAATTCGCTAAAAACATTTTATTTATTGGCTTACATATTTTCCATATCTGTCCACGCTCTCCTGTTTATTTTTTTTATTTTAATGATTACAGTTTGTTGTTGTCCAATATATTTATTGCCTTAACAGTTATGGTTCACTTCCTTTTCTTTGAACCATAAAAACCGATATAACAAAAATCTAATAAGTTTTGATTTTTGCACAGTGGTGCTTTGCGTTTGCACTTAAACATTTTCCCTGTATATAAAATATAAATATATGTATATAAAATATAAAGCATTTTCTTCGACTTTCGGTATTTTTCCAACTGTTCCCTGACTCTAACTAATTAATGACGTCAGACAAGAGGAGAAGGGAGGGTGGGAATTTCGGATTGCAAAGAACGACAGATGCTCAAATACAGTAACTGGGGTTTTGGATCCGAACCAACAGTGTACAATTTTGACTTAAAGAGGTTCTCCTGTCAACACTTTAACCCTTTGAGTGCCAGAGTTTTTCACTCATCATATCCCTAGAGTGCTAGAGTTTTTAACAGAGTATATCCAAAATGTGCCAGGCACAAAATCAACATTTTGCAAGGGTTTGCAAAAAAATCAATAACTTTTCTATTTAGTAAGATATTATTATGAAACTTTTTTGTTTTGTAGGTTTAAAGTTTAGCTATAATATTATATACATATATAATATTTAAAAATACAAAATAAAAAATTTTAATACATACCGTATATACATGTGGGAAATTTATTTTTATTTTTTATATTTTTTTCAGGTAAATAAACATTGTTCAAATATAAGATTTTCACCAAATAACTACTAGATTTATAGAGCACATGTTTCCCTAAATATTTCCTGACAGTTTCATCAAATTTGGGCTGTCGGCAGACGAGTTATTTCCATAAATGTAAAAAAATATAAAAACGGCAAATTAGTACACAAGACAGTAGCCTAACTTTATTCAAGGGTTTAATTTGTATTACAATATTATTTCATAAAGCAGACTAACTAGGCCTAGTATATTTATGGAGTATATGTTTACCTGAACATATCCTGGAAATGTCCTAGAAGAAATAATAAAAAGTAATGACGTAAGAAAAATTTTCTATAACAACATTACACAAAACCAATAACTTATTTATTTGGTAAGCTATTATTATGAAACTTTTTTGTTTTGTAAGTTTAAAGTATAGCTGTAATATTATGCACATATATATCTAAAAAATAAAAAATTGAATACATATATACATGTGGGAAATCTTTTTTCAGGTAAATACACATTGTTCAAATATAAGATTTTCACCAAATAACTACTAGATTTATAGAGCTAGAAAATATCCTGGAAATTTCCTGGAAGAAATAATAAAAAATAATGATGTAAGAAAAATTTTCTATAACAAGGATATATCGTTGCAATGTATTTTTCGGTAAGACCACCGACGACGATATATCGTTGTGAAGTATTTTTCGGATGTTCCGTGCACAACGATATATCGTTGCGTGGCACTCAAAGGGTTAACTAATGCAGGCATTCGAGTTATAGAGGTTTTCCAACTAAAAATTTGAGTTCTAGAGGTGCAGAGATAGGCTAAGAAGACTGCAAAACATCGAGTTGGCGAAATCCTTGCCAAATCCTGTGCTCCTGAAATCCTGTGCCAATCCTTTAACTCATAGTGGTAAAATATCATAATATTAAATAGACAAGTTCAAGGGGAATGACAAAACTTTGACTTCTAAAGGAATTTGATTTATTGAGGTTCCACTGTATTTAGTTTGGACATTAGTTGTCTACAACCTCTTTAATGTTTAAGAAAATAAATATCTACTTTTAATATTCATTATTTATATGCATACACAAATTGTAACTGTTCATAAACTAACCTCATACTTGGGTCTGATAAATCCAAATGTTTTGAATGCTCATGCAGTAAGCTTAGGTACCTCAGTGATCTGAAACATTATAATCATAGTTAAATTACAGGCATAGGTCCTATAAATCCTACTATTTCTGCTTTTTAATTGGAAGGTAGGAAAATTCCTACTTTTTTAAATGGTCCTAAAAACCAGGATAAGTAATTTCTGTGCTGGTTCGGGGTCTTTACCAAAGAAGTATTCCATTCGTGGGGGTGGGTGTAATGTACATTATTTGGGGGTAAAATATACTCAGCAAGTTCATACAATTGGCTGATTTTATCGGCTAAATAATTATGTATGTAGCCTTTTATGATTTTCAAAGCAGACACTAAAATATGTCACACTTTTCACAGCAGTTCTGTAAAATCATCTTATTAGGGTACGTCGTCAAAGCATTCAAATGCTCTTATTTCGTAATACTTGTAATGCAACATTTTACAAATTTCTGTCAAGAAATTTCGGCAGAAGCGTTGGACCATCACACACACAAACATTCTTCAACAATTTTCAACACTGGGGTAGGCGGGAAAAAGTGTTTCCTTGAAGGTTTTGTCCATTAATTGCATAGTTTACACAGAAAAATACTAGAGTAATACAATAATGTAGGCAAATCATTTTCAAATATACCCTTGCGAGACCCCGCCGTGGCCAGAGGCAAAACAGCCCTGAGTGTTTGTGCTAGACTGTGGCACCGATGGACTGTTGAGGTTGGACAAATACCTTAAGGTAACGGGTGAAAGTATCAGTATTGACAATTGGTATTTATGTTTGGCTTAGCACTACTTAGAGCATACAGTAGATTCTCACATGTATACTCATCTCCCGATAACTCTACACTCTGGGAAACTCTATGCCTCCATTTTCCAATTTGTACCAAAAGTGCGGCTGGTAATCGAACACACATCTTCCATTGTTTTGGTCCTTACTAGAAAATTTTGCATTTCCTCAGCCATAAGTACACCAATGTAAGGTTTATGGTTTTCCAATTTTTTTGTAATACCATACCTGTTGAAAATGTGATCTAATTTCAATTTAAAGGTAAAGCTTGGATTTTCCTCCCCCAATGTAACTCCGGGAAACTCGACATTCACCAACCTCGGCAGTGTCTAAGTCTACATTGTGTCGAGTTTGTTAGAAGTAGTTTGATGAAAATGTACAAGAAAAATTCTGTGTGAAGAGTGTGTAGTGTTCTCACCAATCTGCAGCCACAACTAAGAATGACCCTACATATGAGAGCAGCTTACAATAGTTGGGCAACTGAGGAGTCATGCGATCCATCAGCTGTGAGCCAGACGTGTCGTCAGCTGTTACAAACGTCGTCGTGAGCCAGATAACCAGCTTATTGATATCAAACAATCATTTCTATGCTAATAGCATTAAATTACAGGAATCAAAGTAAAATGTGTTGTCATTATTCTAAACCTAATGAGAGTAAACAATTTATAACTTTAATACTTTTGCTGCTGCAAACGTGTTAAACATGAAATTTACATAAGTTTCTATGTTGAGAAAAAAAAACCGATCCCGGTCCGCAGCAGCCAATGTGTTAAAATTAACATTAAAATACAGTAGGCCTAATGGAAAATATTTATACCACGGACTTATTCATTGAGGATAATCTAATCTTATCATGGGTAGTGGACCGAAATATGCATGCAACAAATTATATGAACAAACTTTTTACAACTATCTTTAACTATCCTCCCTCGTAATAATCGTTCACAAACGCCTAATACAGTTACTGTACGTAAATGATGATTCCAAACATGAACTTTGGTTGCAAACTTGGCTAAGTCAACAGGCCTATTCGATACCGTACATCATAAACTAATACGGTATTTTAGTTTCCTCAAAATGTATGCTTCACGCGATAGTGAAATTTGATTTATTTTATGTAGGCCTATATCAAATTGTATCATGTAATGCAAACTAAAAAAGTATTATTCAACTTTGTTTTCTAATTTTTGGGCGTCACTCAGCTCAGTTGAACAGTAGAGATCAGTCTTTTCAAAATGTTACAAACTACAACACAAACACAAACATGACAAATACAAAAAACATATAATAACCGCCCGTTCTCCAACTCCCAAAAAATAAAAAATTAAGTTTAATAATAGGCCTTTATAACCACAGCCTAAAATACTATGTCATTCAAGAATAACTAAGTATTACCGTATTTTCAAAAAGAAGAAAATTGCACAAACATTTAGGCAAATACTTATAGAATTTCTCTACTTGCCTCCTCTTTACGCTTATAAAGTTACTGTATGGTAAGGATCTCACCAATTCACAGCCTTTTAAAATAATCACAAGGTATCAATGTAGGCCAATTACTCAATATCCAACACACTGATTATCCTTGATAAAAACTGATTTCTAAGAGAATAATCCTTCTGTTATGGTGCTCTAGCCTCAGAATCTAGCAGGATAGGATAGGAAAACAGGACAGTAAATACACAACATAAAATAGACATCAGAAATCAGAATCATTTTTGCCATTGGTAAAGTACCAACCCTCGTACCGGTACATTGAAATTGGCGATGTAAATATTCCTAACATTAAATTAAATGGCCTCTAACATACTTACAACTTAATAACAAACTAGCCTATTATAACAGTCATTTTGATTCAAAAATTTGTCACGCCAAAAGTACACCTTAGCCTTGAAGCATACATCAGTGGAATCTGATACGATTCACACAGCTTATCATGACATTTGTGCCTTTATCTCTCACCTTTGTTATTAATAATGTAGGTGTAAGCTGTAATCGTAGTATGCTGGTAGAATATGATTAAACGTGTTAATTCTTAGATAATTAAAACCTGATTGGCTGTTTTGTTAAACTACAATCAGCCAAAAAAAAAAAAAAAAAAAAAAAAAAAAACTGGTTTTAAACACTAGTTTTCCCCCACAAACAACACAGGTAGATAAAGTGGTTATTACTTTTACAGATGTTAATACAAAATTAACATCCAAAAGGATTGAATTAATAGCATTAAGCCAACTTACCTTGCTATGCTAAAGTAAAGAGAAAAAGCCCAACAAACATTGCTGGCTGTCCACCAATGATTGCTCCGTAGAGTGATAAGGCCCTTGTCTGCAGCCCAGGCGACATGTTCTAACGGATAGTACAGCTGATCTAGCAGATTGACGACTACCCCACAAACCTGCATGTAGGTATCTGGCTCCTGGCAACAAAACAACCAAACATTCAATCTATGGCATGGTGTTTTGCAGAATGTTACCTAGTCCATAGAGAGTACGATAAACGTATATTTAGGCCAGAGGTATATATTAGGCGGAGCAGCTAGGCACGTCTTCCATATGGGGATTTTGCACATTTCACCGGAAGAAGAGGAACTAGCAGGGATGGAAAGGGTGGGACGGGGTAGATCAGCCAATTAAAGCTTTTAGAGGACAAACTCCTATATCTCAACGACAGCTGCTTATCAGCCCTCAAACAGGTAGTCCGCCCTGCCCTCCTAGTTAGGCTAACTGACAAGGTACCACCTATCCCTGTTCATCAGCTGAAGACCACTGCCAAAGGGTAACAACACAAAAGAGCCTACCTGGTCGCTTACTTGCTTACTTCAATGTAGAATTGGAGTTCACGTTTTAAAACTTTCGCGATTGTGGTGAAACCCCCGATTTGTTTACTTCACGGGGCCAATTACAAGAAAACAAAACAGAAACAATAGACAGCAACAAAAAACTGAACAATTAGTTGTCTATATTTTGCTCGGATTCCATGAAAAAATGCACCTAGGATATCAAATTTGTATTTGAATATTTGGAATGTTTTTTCAACAACATATTGTGTTTTTTTTCATGTCACACCTCAAATGTATGCAACCATGTACCCCGTCAGGTACACATTTACCTTATTGCATTTACTTGATGCGGGTACACAATCTAACAACATTTCAAGTATAATAGTCTTGGCCAACAATAGGGCCTACTATTCAAAAACACAGACAAAATCACTGTACCCAACTGGGCGCACGACGCATTTAAGTAATGTACTGTGCGTACCCCCTGGGTTACACACACATCATTTAAATGTCGCCCGAGTACCCGTTTGGGCACACAACGTCGCGAACGTGTTAATGGGCGTACACCAACGGCACAATTGCAGATAGCCGAGATGGTAGCAGTGGGCTAAGCTCTAAGAGTAAAGAAGTGACAGATCAATTATTACATAGCTGTAAGCGGAGATGGTTCGACTCGCAGATGCGCATTTGTTCTTTTATAACCTTGTGTTTGTCACTACATCCTTCACTGCGACCCCGTGTACTCTGTTTATGTCATTGTTACGGTGAGGTTTTAGCTATAAGTTTATGTTTTTATAGAATGGATGTGAAAAAACTATTTCAGAGGTTTCATTCGTGTACCCTTGTAGAACCCGGCTTACCCCAATCACCACAAGCGCCACATTCTCATATTTGTGGAATGAAATAGCTAATCAATTAGGATGCACACTAAAGTTTAGTGCAGCATTCCATACTGCTTGAAAAAATTCCAGAATACATAAAAAAGAGGATAATTATAATAAATTTAAAACTAAATTAAAAGAACTTTTGGTCAATTTAGTAGTGTATCAACTGAGGAACTTGATGGAAGGTTGTGCAAATAATTACTGTACCATAACAGTGACTTTAAGTACAATAGGTTGTAACGGCTTATTCTTTTAAGCAACTGTTACTAAAATTAGAACTACAGTTAGCTCAGAAGGCCTTTAGGGTGGGTTCAACAGATTTACTTTAACTGAATTCAACTTTCACTTAGGCTAAAGGAAATTATACCCCCTTGGCAGCAAACCTGCATACTCAGTGAATTTCCAATGCATAATATATGTCTTAATACCACATAAAGCCGCATACCAAGTTGCAAAAAAATATACTCATAAATAAGCAATATATACAGTTTTAATTATTCTCTATACTTAAGAATTACATTAGGCATGAGTACGTAGGTTTGCTGAAACAAGGAAACCAACAATTTGTGTTTATGCAAATATAAATACAATTCAACTAAGTGAAGCCACATACCAAGTTTGATCAATATTCATTCATAAATAAGCGATATAGGCTATACAATTTTAATTATTCTCCATAAGAATAAAATGAGGGATGGGTACGCAGGTTTGCTGCAAAAAGGCACACAAAAAATGGGTTTTTATGTGAACATCAATATAATTTAGCTAGGTGAAGCCACATACCAAGTTCTATAAATTTATGTTCATAATTAAGGGAGATATTACATTTTACTTATTCTCCATAAGAACGACATGGGGGCTGAGTTCGCAGGTTTGCTGCTACGAGAATAATCCTTAAAAATTCCTTTTTTTGTGCAAATAACAATTGACCACAACCAGATGAAGCTGTAAACCAAGTTTCGTTAGTGTACGTTCATAAATAAGAGAGATATAAATGTTTTCATATTCTCTATTTAGAATAACATTGGACAACGTACTGTGTTTAGCACTTTCAATGTCTCTGTAACCAATAGACGTAGAGAAATTATCAAAACACCAAATTGTGTGTTTATAAAGCTTAATCCAATGGTGAAAACTAAAATTTGATTTAAATTAATATTACATATAAAAACTTCAAAAAACCAATTTTTGGGGTACAAAACCCCCCAAAATACCACTTTGGATGGGGAAATCTGATTGGTTTAGGAACTTAAAGTCATTAATGCTACTTTACACGTTTGTACCGAATTTAATCAAAATCGGACCTTCTTGCAAGAGTTATCGCACCCACGGACACATCTATCTATATATATAAATATATATATAGTTTTACAGTAGTATACAGTAGTAGTATACGGATTTGAACGAATGGTGTTTTTGGGGTCTGGGGACCTCAAAACGAAAAGTTATCATGGTCCCAGGCCTAGGTCTTACCTTGCCGACTACGGTAATAGCTTCTTCCTTATAGGGGAAATTCGCTAAAAGGCGAAAGTCTATCAGTTGGGATTGACTCCAGTTTGTAGGGTGAATTTCATTTAGATTATATTACTGTAATGTAAAATGGGTACTTTGGTATTATACGGATGCCACTATTTTTGGAGGTTAGATTTTTACCGGATACAAAGGATAACTACATAATTCGAAAAAAACGTACTTTTACTGACTTACTGTACAAATTTTACATCATTCTGATGAGCGGTCTTTGTGTTGTGCCTCCCAAAAGACAGCGATGTCCGCTAGGATCGTGTTAAATGCGTCGCCGCCGCTAGCAGCCACACCCGATCGCCACATGTACTCCACCAAATATACAGCGCGCTGCGGCAGTTATGTTAGGATGGGTTATCATAAAAATACGTACGGTTTCCTCTTCATTTCGAGGTAAATCCCATACCAAAAGAACATCACTCATTATGAAAACAAATGTAACGTAGTGACGGCAATAAATCACTCATGACACTGACCCAGATACAGGCGGTGACAGGTGATGTGCGCACTACGGTCAACGACCTGACCTTGGCCTATTTGGAGGGGGTTTGGCGGCCTGAAGTATGACTCATCAGGTATCATTCGATTCGTAACGAAACAAGGAAAGTCCTACAATCATTTTTATGATAACCCATCCTAACATAACTGCCGCAGCGCGCTGTATAAGGGTGGCATCCGTATAATACCAAAGTACCATAAAATGTCACACTATTCAATGTATAAATGTACAAACATTGATGATGAATAAAGAACTATTGTCTATTATCAAAACAAAACTGTCTATACAACTTAACAAAACTGGTCTGTTTTACTGTCTATATAAAACTTAATAACAAATTTGTTCCGACTGTTAAATATAGGCTAACTATTTTGTATAGTAGGCCTACATTTACTTATTTTGTAACACTCCAATGGGGTGTTATAGCTCTAAAACATAAACTATGCATATAGTCTATATTTCTACATATTTTTTTCATACACTTGTGACTGTTTTATTACTTAACATGTTTTTAACCCTAGGAGTGGCCAAATGCTAAAGTGTGGAATGGCAGGCTAAATTTGTCGATTTTGCAGACATTTTTTTGAAAATTCGTATAAATTCAACCGTACAAGTAAACCTAGCCAACCTCATATTCATTTTGATCAGGAAGAACAGGGCAATCTAGAAATACTTAAATTATAAAGATCTAGAAGGGTAAATCTTTCGGTAAAGTGAAAAGAAGAAAAAAAATTAGAATTTTATTTTTGAAATTTCAAAAGTAGCCTCGGTGAAATTTTTTCTACTGATTTTTTATGGAAAATTCATTATATACATTTTGTAAACAATCTAATTCCCTACTTAGAAATATATAACATGGTATGGAAATAATTTGTTTTGTAAGTTTTAGGGGTGTAATATAATAATAAACGGAAACCCGAAATATATGTAAACTGTACGGTGTTAGGTTGTGTTGTAAATAAGTCATGTAATATATGTATATAAGAATAATGATATATACATATTTGAAAAGCTAATGAAGTAAGGAATCCAAAAAAGTCATAAAGCTGATGGTAAAAAAATTGTTATCACTTATAAATAAATGTAAATAAAAGAATGTTTTGCTATTTTTGTGTATTTGGGAAAAAATATTTCACAGTATTTAGTATATAACTTTTTTGTCTAATATTTTGCCCCCAAAGCAATATAATCATGTTGTAGTACATTCAATTCCCTACATAGAAATATATAACACGTTATACATAGAATACATAGGAGTATACATATAACTATATAACTCACCACTACCAGATAAATAATCCAATTAGCCTAGGCCTACGACGCAACATCAGAAAGTCGATCATCTCAATATCACTGCCTATATTACCCTCTAAATCGTCATCAATGTCACTAATACTTTATTCAAGAGCACCCCGAATGTCACTACAATCCATTTTTGCGTAAATTAGGCTAAATAAATACAATCTTACACAACTGACAGCGGTCAAACATAGCGCGCCATTTTGGACTGGGACTTCGACATTGCATATTTCAAATGTCATGTCATATTGTCAACAAAAACACAACACATCGAGACAGATATAAGAAGAAAGCCTGAAATCTGCTATTTACAATGATACCAAATACAATACAGTTTGGAGCGAACCAAACAAACTGACTGAGACTTCGTAAACAGCAAACAGCTGCGCAGTTGCCGATTAGGCAATAGTGTGACGTAATGAAACTATTCCTTGGTGATGATTTTCAGAATAAAACAGTGCTGCCAACGGCAAAACTAAATTACTCTAGATTTCTTCCTCTTCAAAATAACATATTATTTGACTAGTAACAATAACTTACACTAGATATAAATCCGATTTTCCTGATGGCCCTTTTTCGGCCATCTGCCATTGTACAACAAAACAGAAAACACCTGTTTTCAAAAAATCATATGATCTGTCTAATCAATATTTCGTTCAAAACATCAATACCAAAATAAAGCGCATCTCTTTAGCAGTGCATTGGTACCAACCGCAACTTCCCACGACAAAAATTACCCGAGCTGGGTAATTTCAAAAAAGTAGTGTTTTGACATTTTCTTAGCATCGGCTGCTAGAATCGCATCGCGCCAAAAAGTCATTTGATTTCTAATCGTCGTGACATTGTTGTATAGCTGATACAGGGTTTGTTTATGTAATAAAATGAAAGTTCAGAATATTATCTTTCGAATGATATATATATTGTTCACTTTTGAGTTGATTATTAGTGGTTTTTTTACGTTGCAAAATTTTCGGTCCCGAATGGCCGATTCTCGGCCCTTGCCACAGTAGGCTGCACAAAATAGGGCCGAATCTCGGCCATTGGCCACTCCTAGGGTTAATAAAAACCACTCTTCATCACTAGAATCACCCATCGTACCAACAAGCGACCGACTGAGCGGCAGAAATGTGTGTAGGGCCTATGTAGCTTACAGCTTTCCGCCATGTAACCCGCAAGGCTACAAGCCAGGCTCTATTGTGGTTTAACCCATAGGGAAGATGTTCCGTACCCGGATGTCTGCAGGAGGGACCAAGGTGAAATGATGGAAGCTTGTCATAATCGACATCAAAATACTACCCACATTCCTGAAGGGGCCTATTTTAACTTTCTGTACCATATATTCATCTCCAAGCTGTTATATATAGGCTAGACCATTCTGAATGTCCCACTGAGACCTGGTAGATATTTAAAATTATAATTTTGATGGCAGTCGAGCTGGTAGATTGGCAAGTAGATACCAAAAACCGTAGATTAAAGTAAAGTGTCTAGAGTGAAAATTACATTTTAAAATGTGGTTATTCCTTAAGTTATTCCAGTATTCAGTGTGGCAATCCTGACATTTTTCAAACGTACATTATGACAACCGATTCAAAAACAATTCACAATAAACATATCCCAATATTCCTCTTCAACACAGAACAGCATAATGCTGCATGGCCATTCAATTTGGGGTGCACAATGACAAGCTCAACACTAATTGGTCTACAAGTTACAGGACGTAAGATAGGTTTTTGAAACATAGGCCTATCGATAACCTATGGAAATGAAATAGTTTCAAAAAGGATTCCAACAAGATCAAATTGTAAACTATAGGTGACACTAATCTAGTAGGCAGGGTCTAAAGTCTAGACACTTGATCAAAAGAGACTTACCTTTTTACCAAGGCCATAAGAGAGTGTATATATAAGCATTGGAATGTCATCAAATAGTCTTAGCGTTGTTCTACATTCACTAATCAAATCATTCAAATGTGATAGTTTCTTATTGTTGGTAATTCCGGAGACTAACTGAGAAGCGTAACCAATGAGTCTTAGTACTTTATCCCTCCCATCATATGACTCCAACTGATTATTTAGCCCTTTAAGCATTTTAGTTAACTATTGGCCTAGGCCTGAACTGGTAAGGTTAAGTTTATTTGAACAAAATTCTCATGTATAGCCTTAACCGCATGATAATCAGTTTCAGTAATTTACATAAAACATTCTTTCCATTGCTGTTTATCCTAAAAAACTACTCTTTTAATCACGTTTAATAATAAACAAAAAAACAATTTAAAATAAGTATAATAAGAGGCCTATCATCGAAAGTAAACACATGACATAGGACTTTTTTTTAGGACACAGACAGACAATAACTAAATAATTATGTCAGAGAACTCTACGATCAGTGTTGCCAATCCGGTTTGGGTCTTTTACCCACCGTCCCTGAAAAGATTACCCACCACTTGGTTTAAACTACAAATACGCAAAATTTTGCACGTTTAAATCGACATTTGCGCAAATATTAAACTAATAATACTATTAATAAATTAATTTAGACCAAACAAACTAAAACTAATGTTATTATTCATTAGTTTTAAATGCGTATCAATTAAAAAGCAATTATTGGTAGGCCTAGGGAGGAAATATTAGCAATGGGCAAATTAACCAAATCTTAGTTTTAGAGATATATTAAATTATAACAACATTACACCATAGCAATATTGAATCAAAGCTATTGAGTACCGTAGCTAAGCAGAAGCTTACACAATTTAAAAAATAGGCCTATATACAACTAATGAACTAAAAAAAATACAACTGAACGACCAAAAATATTAACTAGTAGTATTATTATAGTAGAGGTATATCACCAAACTAAAAATAAGTTTTCAGATCGTTGCCATGACCCAAAAAGGCTAAATAAAATTAAAGTTTTCAAAATAAAACTTGATCAGGTTTTTTAAAACTTGATACCCACCAAGTGGGTAATTACCCACGCTTTGGCAACCCTGCCCATATAGCACAGGATGTCAATTTGACGTAAAAAAGTGATCAAAGACGTCAAATTGATGTCAAATAAAATATTTGATGAAATATTGACGTCAAAATGATGTAACATTTTTGACGTCAAAATGGTGTAAAATGTTTGATGTCAAAATGATGTAAACTTTTTGATGTCAAAATGATGTAAAATTTTTGACATATATATCTTTTGATATAAAAATATTATAATACCAAAACTGTATTATTTTTGTTTCAATCAGTTTTATTTAACAATAATTATTTTTTTAACCGCCCCCATCAAAAGTTTTACATCATTTGAAGTAAAATTTACATGCAATTTTTGATCAGCACAGTATTAACGCATGTTCACAAAACAATACAAAGTTAAATGTTTAGTTATTAATAATATGGCTTGAATGTAAATTTAATTAATTATAGTTAAATTTATTATCACACTCACTCACGAATAAGTACGGTTTTTTATCTAAATAATTTAAATATCCATTGACACAATAACAATTTGGCACAGAAAGTCAAATCAAGCATTTTGCATGTTCGGAAAAGCAGTTTACAATTTAACGGTAACTATTTATTTACAATTATGATTTAAAAACTTAATTAGAGTTCTCAAAATAGGTATTACAAATTAACCTTACAATTACAATTAAATATATGTTTGCATTTGGTTAAGAGGTTATTCCTTCTCCTTGGCTGGCGCGGCGCGCAGCGAGCATTGTTTTTCTGTCATATCGGTCTCAGAGGGGTTACATGTTTATATTAGACTTTAGTTTGGTAAAGTAGAAGAGACGAAAGTTAATAAGTTCATCTAGTCTTAGCATCACACTGCTTAGTACAGGAAGTGCAACAGGGTAAGTAGAATCAAAACATATTAGCATTATTTTCACAAGGTTTTTCAGTTAGACCTAACCTATAATACTTGAAGTCACCTTGCTTCCTTCAACTAAAATAATTTCAATTAAGCTTATTGCTGGGTAGCAAATGATGAAAAATGTTGTAATCAAAACCCGACAAACTATGTTGGTATAATGCCTAAACAGGTGAATTGATATACCAATAGATTATTGAAATTTGGCGTGTTCAGGCCTAGGACTAGTTCAATATTAGCTTCAACACAATTAAGCCTACATGGATGTAAAATTAGGTATTTGGCTAAGTCTCACTGTCTCATACAATCCAACATTTCAAAGGTGTGGATAATTGTTTCGATATCGATTTGGCTTAGGATTACCATTGGATGTGAAAGTGTCATTAACCTAAATGTGTTATACAAATTAGGGCAAATTGAGAAATAAATGTGGCACACCTGCCAAATTATGACCCAGTTCTAGTACCTGCAGGCAGCCTTAACCCTATAACTGGTGCAGCGTACCGTAACTTAGTTCAAACTAAGTTACGTTTCGGTGTGATGTGTCTGTTGTGGTAGCGTAGTCTTTTCTACGTCTATCAAAAATTTAGTATAATCACTTAAGTTAAATTTATAACTTACCATAATGAACTAGAGATTTTAGAGCTTTAATTTGATAGCCTACCATATTCATGGAACTTGTGATTGTTGATATGTATTTACATAAGTTAAACCAATTTTTTAAATTTAGGACTGTTATTTTAGTCAGCAGATTTGCAAAACTAAATTAAACATCCTGTAGAGTTATTATAGTAAGACGTAAGTCAATAACTTTATACAACATTTTCTATTACCGGTACTAACTTAGGTATGTAACTTAGGCCCTAATACAAATTGCAACAAAAAATGGCTGTAAATGGATTCTTTAATACTAGATTTTTTATATTGCAACTGTCAGTCAAAGAATTAACTTTTAACTCCAAAGGCAACTTCATTGGGATCAATTTGATATACAAAGTAAAAAACATATGGGTAGTTTGGCATGTTTATGTATATTTTTCATAATATAAAGTAAAACTCTTCAAAAGTAAAAAAGAAAAGCCGCCACCATGGGGAATAACATGCGCCAGTTCTAGGGTTAAAATAATAGTTACTTTAAACTGGTAACTTCCTGGTCCACCAAAGAACAAGTTATTTAGGGCCTACTTAACATATTCGACCTAAGATTTTTTTGAAATCCGCCATTAACAAGAATATGTTGGTTTATGTATGTTACCGTAGTTTAGTGGCGATTTCCTAGCTTCCTGACTGGGCTTTTCACACTGTGTGCTCCGTGGTTAATAAAATATCAGTACTGGTTTATTTATAGGCCCTGTAACCAATAAGACAGTTTTTTATAAAGTTAGCTTAAGTTATGTAAATAAATTATAAAAATCGCATGACTTTTAGTGGAATGATATCTCAGTTGCAGTGATTGTCCTCGCCCTCATTTCAGAGACCTATCCATTTTTGTTACTTTCTCCCCCTATACATAGTATATGGAGAAAGTATTGTTTTCGTAAAAATTTTCGAATTTGAGTTGTTAGTGGAAATATTCGTTTTGGTGCTCCCTGAACCCAAAAAAGTGGTTTTTACGTGATGTCTGTCTGTGTGTGTGTGTGTGTCCGTGTGTGTGTGTGTGTGTGTGTGTGTGTGTGTGTGTGTGTGTGTGTGTGTGTGTCTGTGTGGATGTTTACAGAGCTAGAGCCCTAACCTATGGGCCGATTTTTATGAAATTTGGTATGTAGGTACTAATCCACGATATCTCCAGGCGTTTTTTAATTTTTTTGGATTTTTGATTTTTAAGGGTAATTATCCCCCAAAAACCGCCAAAAAACATGAAAAATCCAAATTTCTCAAAAACGGCTCTAACGATTTTGATTAAACTTTCGTGGTTTGTAGAACTTTAGGTTTGCAACAAAATGACACCACCCGCATTTCTTGAAAAATTCGGGTTCAGAAATTACAGGACTTAAAACATCCAAAATTCAATTTTTTGGATTTTTTATAAAAAATCATAAATGTTAAAAAATATTACTATTCACCATTAAAAAGAGCTCAAACAACTAAATAAATTAGTATTTTAAATTACTATTCTACGATTGCTAGTTACGGAGAAAATTGAAATTTTTATTTAGCGGTAAACACAGTACGTTGTCCAATGTTATTCTTATGGGGAATACAAATATAACTATTTCTCTCTTTTTTACTGATCAATTTCATTAAAATTTGATATGCAGGTCAAGTTAGCATTGACCAACAGATGATGTTCGAAATGTGTTGCTATTTAACCCTGGGGGGGCAAGGGGGCATTTCCCCTCTCAAAACCACTGTGTGTAGCAACGGACTCTATAGTGCCTCCCAAAAAGAGATTTGGGTGGATATTTCTGAAAACAACTATTTTAGACAATTTTCCGTACATTTATCTATACTTCATATACTATATTTAGTAAATAACAAATATTTTTGTCATTAAAGTTTGGCTAAAAGGGAGAAAGTATGTGTCAGTTTCCTGATACCGTTTATTTTCTAGAAAGTTGGACCAGCTTAAAACACGGGTTCTTGGTTGTATTACCACTGGGGTATTTTCAGTTAAATAAATGCTATTGTTGATCAGTGGGATTCGACTCATGGACCAAAGTCACTTGCTCCAATAAATATACCAAGCTGTATCCCAACAGTACGCAAATCATGTCCTTGATGAAATTTAAAGTAAAATTAGCCTAATTAAGACTTGAGACCAATGTTAATATAAGAACATCAGGGTTTGTCACTGCTGGATTTGTTTAGTTATACTTTCAAATCACTATTTTGGACCGGCTTTTGTGTGTGGTTTGTAACTTAGTTTTTATTTAACATTGTGAGTGAATAACATTTTAAGCTATATATGGAACATGCCGAGGCCGCGGGGCTAAATTTTAAATGGCAAAGCAATTTTGAACATAGGCTGGTTTAAAATCCTGCAACGAGCAATAATTCACTTGCTTGTGGTTTTTGGATTTTCTAGGTTGTTTTACCCAACAATACTGAAGGAACAATAAATCAAAAGTGAAAAACTGCTGTAATCGTTTTATTTTTGAAAATTGACTGCAAGTAGCCTATATAATTTGGTAAACCTTAAACTATATTAAATTTATTTGGTGGGATGGGTTAATATAAGATAATGGTCACAAATCTAAGCTCGCTTTATATACCGTAGTTAATCTGAATAATATTACCGGTATCTTATCAACTTATTGTGTGGCTGACTTTTAACCTTTAGATACCGGTAACAAGTAATTTTGAGACGATAGAAATGGAACAGTCAGGACATCCCGCAGCGCCGTCCTTGCAAAGTAATAATGTGTGGCTGGGAACTGGCGCTGTCCCCCCACCTCCCAGCCGCGAGTACTACAACAGGGAGCCATGCCCTCATTCCCACTCCATACATAAAAACAGCAGTTCTGTCAACTTCCAGCATCCAGCGTAAAATTATGGGACCCTCAGAAACAACTGTGTTGTGTATGGAAATTATAGTAACCTAACCTAACCGCCGCAGCGCGCTGTTTAAGTTTTTAGCCAAAACGTTTCCTCCTCCACACGAAATTTTGTTATTTCATTCAGTCTTTTTTTGTGAAACGCAGAACAAATATGGCTTATAAGCAGATAGACAGAAAAACAAATGTTAACACATATTTAAATATCTCCGCTGCATACAACATTTTACTGCTCAAAGAGATGTGAGATCAAACCTATTTTATTAATATAGATAGACATTCCTTACCTGGAACATCTGGTATTGCTAATAACCTGTCCATAATGTGTTAACAGCTGCAATTCAAATAAATGTATTCCCCATATTAATCTTATGAGCAAAAAACCAACTTTGAGGGCAGCCCGTACCCTTGAGAATAAAGATATTGAAAATTAAAAACCTAATTGCAAAACTACGAACTGAGTCGAATTCTTTGACACTTCAAACATTAAAATTGGTCAAGAAACAACGGAGAAGTTTTCCTAACCATAAAAGCGCCTTTTTTGGCGTATTAATATATAAGATTCAGGAAATTACAGGATTCGTGGTTTGACATTTTTGTATTTTAGGAGTATACAACAATTCTAATGTTTATGTCAGTTGGCAGAACTGCTGTTGTTATGTATGGAGTGGGGACAAGGGCATGGCTTCCTGGTGTAGTACTCGCGGCTGCGGTGTGGGGGCAGTGCCAGTTCCCCGCCAAACATTTTTACTGCGCTATGTCCTGACTGTTCCAATCCTGCGCTCCCATAATTTTAAATAATCCTACCGGTACATATTAGACAATAGCTTTTTTTAAAAAGAATATAAAATTAGCCTACTTATAAACGAGTTTTTCCAGATCAAAAGCTAAGTCTGGGCTAAAGGCCTTAAATATGTTTGCGCCCAAAATACTAAAGTGGGCATTATTACCTATAAGTTATTCTTGTTTATTGTGTGTTGCAGATTGCAAGCAGCACAAGGAGGAAAACAAGAAGATTAAAATTAAGTTTAAAAAATTGTAATTAAGTACTAATATAAAAATTGCTGAAAAAACATTTCTGTAGGCCTATTTATTTTCCTATTTATGCTTTAGGCCTAATTAAAAAAAAAACTATTACAAAACTAAGGAGCAAAAAATATGCACCCTATTGTAAAGTATTTATCTCATGAATGGCAAGCATTTGTTTAAATATTATATGCAATTTAAATAGGTATGATTTATTGTTTTGGCAATTAGTTAAAATTGGAGTCACTAAATTATATAAATCAAAATGCTTTGTATACGTTCACAGATATTGGCACCTTGATACACTGCCATTTTTAATACTGAAGTTTTTATAAAAATAAATTTAGTCTCTTTGAGGTCGGCTTCACATGTCTGATAATTTTAATTTTGATCTTAAACGCAAAACATATTGATATTTAAGACAGAACGAAATTCTCAAAACAACCTATTTTGAGAAACAAAACAATTCTGTGCATTCCTGGTAGAAAACAACATTTTATTTAAATAACTTACAGCACAATATTAAGAATTTTTTTACATCCTATTGATGTACATTTGACATCATATTGACGTACATTTGACATCATATTGACGTACATTTTACATCAATTTTTTCTTTTCTATACTGCTTGTTTGATATCAATTTGATGGCAATATGATGTCATGTTTGATCTGTTTTTTACGTCATTTTTACGTAAAATTGAGTGCCCTTTTTACTTCCAATTGACGTCAAATTGACGTCATTTTGACGACATTTGATGTCAATATGACATCAACAATATCAATGACATTGACATTTTTTACATCAATTTTACGTCAAATTGATGTACTTGTGCTATATGGGTGTCTACAATACACCAGTGTTTCCTAGACTGCTCGGGCTGTGTCAAGAAATCGGTCTTTACTCCCACCCCTTCAATAGCACTCACGGTCACTCAGTGGATTTCAGCATTGTGCGCCCTATCGTTTACACGCTTTTGCGCCTCGCCAGATTCATGTAATTACAATAAAGTTTATGTATTATTTATCTGCATGAACTACGGAATCTAAGAGTATAAACTTCTTGTAGTTTAGTAATTTTTGTTATTTGTAGTAATGAAAACTATTTAGTGTTTTAAAAATGTGACACTATAAAGTTACTAAGTGTAAACTTTTTTCGTTTTGAGGTTTAAAAGAAAATTCCAGCGAAAAAGTTGTAAATAATTAGTTGATCCACAATTTGTATCCCAAAAATTTGTTCCATAAGTTTATTTATTTGTTCTGTAAAGATGGTAACAACGGGTTTTAAGTGCTGACTACAAAGTCTACTTGAATCTGACGGAAAAAGTGTTTTCGTCATACTGCTTGGAAAACGGCTGTTTTCAATAGATGCGTTGCGGGGCGAAAGTAGTTCTTTTCAGTCCTAGGACGGAAAAGAATCAGCTGGTTTCGAGGTCATCAGCTGTTCCGTTTCTGTCATTTATAAAATATCAATGTAGTGAATCTGCAAACTTGTGTACGTCGATTGTAAGTAATCGATTGTATCGAGAGTTGTAATCAATTATTTTATCGATTGCAATTCACTGTTGCATTGTTATCGGTTTATGTATATTTGTTGCGTTTCAGTCCAACAAGATTAAATACATATGTACACGGTACATAAATATATATTACAAAAAGCCCTCAGGGAGACGATAAACTAAGCGATAACGCTGTTCGCAGCGAGTCTGATTCCTGATATAGCTCGAAACGAAACGGTTGACTAAAATATTCCTTCTTGCAATCGATAGTCCACAGCATTCGATATACCTATCGTTATAGTTAGTGTAACCTAACAATAAAACAAACGTAACAGATCATAGTTGAATACATATGTAGTAACAGCTGTTTGTTTTAAATAGCAAGAACAAGATGGAAGCCATTTTGGCAGCAAACTTTTAAAGGTAAACAAGTTGTAAAATATTTGTTTTGAGAAAGCAGTTAGCTTAATATATTGTGCACTAAGTCGAAAAATATAGTTCATCACATGGACCAAAAGTGGCTTTTCGATCCTCGCTCATTTAACGACCTCGGCTTCGCCGAGGGCTCGTATCAAAAAGCGCCACTTTCGGCCCTAGTGATGATAACTATGATAACTATAGTGATAATACTATTTCTTTCCGTATAAATTCACCCATTTTTCTTTAAGGCTCGGGTCTGAAGGTAGACTGGAAATAAACAATGCGAAATAATGAGTAGGAAATTTTAGTGAGTTTAGTTTAATTATTAGTTAAGCTTGTTCCATAATACTGGGTTTCCCATAAATTATCTTTACAAATTGAAACGTATGTAGAAGTAATGTAGTTGTATTTTAGTAGGGATCGATTTTTTTTCTAACACATGTTCTTAAGTTTGTTATTTCTTGCATAGTCTTTACTTATTTACTTTATCAAAACTATCTTATTTTCAACATTTTCTTTGAAATGAAGGTGAGGTGTGTTTTAGGTTAATTAGTACGGGGTAGAAACGAACTTCAAGCGAAAAAAATGTTGGAAATGAGTCGAATAAAAACTTTTATTTGAAACATTTGTTTATATAGTCTTTAGTTTTCTCACATTCAAAGGGCAAACGCGCGCTTTTGATAACGCCACCGCCGCGCCGCCGTCGCGTCGCGTTGCTGTCCGCGCCGGAAACAACCCTTATTCCATAATATCCTATTTTTCTTAATTTTTTAACTATCCTATAATAAAAAATACTTTTTCTTCTGAAGGAAGGGCAAGCTGTGTGACTTGGTTTAACAACTATATTTTATTGAGTACTATTTTATTGGGTTGAGTACACTTCCTGTTCCATGATTTTTTTGTTGAAATGAAGTTTTCAACATTATTTCGAACACAGCGGCACGCTTTTTCACCACGAAGTGGTGTCTCCAGATATAACATAGAGCTCAGTCGTTTTTATCTGGACACTCTGGTACAAGCAGACGAGACAAGCAGACCGTGTACGCTTGTCCCATTTGGATGGGAAATCTACTAAGGAGTATGCTTAATCTATGCCTAAACAAAATCTTGGAACATCACAGTTGCATCTGAGTCAAAAAATTCTTCAATAGAATACAAAGGATGATTTATCAAAACATCAGTTAAAATTGATTTAAAACTAGACATCGGTTCAATATTTCTTAAGCCTATTGGTAACCTGTTATGTATTTGTATGCCTAGATCTCGGTAGTTATTAGCTACTTTGCCTAGTCTACAAAATGGAACATCTATCTTACTTTGATTTGTTGTATTATACATATGTACATCAGACCTACAAGCCAGACTAGGCACATTTTTCTTAATTTCTAATAAAACATTTAAAGCATATTATAGGCTATACACAGTTAAACCCGCATATAGGCTAAACGAGTAACCGCATCTACTGGTGGATGCAGGTGAACTCGACTATTGTCATGTCATGTCAGTAGATTTTCACCCTGTCTGTACGATCCTTGTATAAATGTTACAAGTTATATCAATTGTGTTTAATGTAAGTATGCTTACAGTATTTGAACTTGTATGTTTCACATTTCTCTCTAATATCGGTGTTGTAGAAGGAAATCCTAATAATCCTCCAACTGAGTGTGTTTTGATAAAATCTATGTAATACTTTGATTTAATTTCAGTTTTTAAAGTATAATTATTTCCTTCTATAGTAATATTATCTTCTCCCAGCTTTTTTTGTATTACCTTGCATATATCATCTATTTCATAAAAACCCGTGGAGCAACTTCGTTAAGCTGGAGGAACTGTACCTTTGCATCCTTTGCTTTATAGTAGTGAAGTTTATTATTCACGCCTTCAGTAATATTTGGTATAGAATTATAAGCTGTAAAATCTAATAATGCTGCTTCCCATTGTTTTTCTTTGTGTAAACTTAATGTGGGGAATAAAGTGCTCCGCAAGGTTGACGTTGTACCAGTCAAAGAGACCGTATATGAAGACATCTTAAAGCTGACTGACACTTTTTGCTAAAAACTCCAAACATAAATGTCCACAGATAGATGTATCGTCAGGTTGCACCCTCTCATAGTTGTATATAACTTGCTTAGCAGAACGAAAATACTTTTGAAGTTCTTTTGGAGGTGGTAAATTACCAAAACTGTCAAATAGTCAACTATTGAACTGAGCTTTTTATAACATACCCAATGTGTACCAGGTCCCTCACTATTATCGAGATTTACTATACCGCTCTCATTTTTCCACATTGCTGATGGTAAATTATCTTTCATAAACACAACTCTGAAGAATGGTATCTTTAATCAAGAAACATATCTAAAAAGATCTCGGTTACTTAATGCACGATTAGGAACTATTACCTGTTGTCTCGTATTTAATAGGCACGATACGGTCTTAGGTAAAGTCCTTGTCCTTTTTTTATCATGGACCATATTGATGGTTTGACTTTTTTAGTAGAACGTATAGTCCTTCTTTTAATTCCTCCTCCTAGCTTTCGAATTGGGTTTCTCCTTCCCCCTCTTCTCTTTTTCCTTCCACCACCAATTGCTGTTTTTGTTTTCATTGCCGCTGTCACTGCTAATGCTGCCACTCTATCGCCAAGACTAACGTCACTCGCTTTAACTCTTTCCCAAGCTTTTTTTGCAAGTATTTTATCGGCCACTGATCTGTGAGCAGAATCACTAAACTTTGAATAGGCTATATCGTGCTCTTTACAAGCCTGATCTAATTTATTGATTCCCGGATCTCCTCTTGTCAATCTTTTTTTCAATTTAGTTTCAGGTCCACAATATTGATAACTGCGAGGTAGATCAAGTTCAATAGGTAACAAATTGGAAATAGTTCAAATTGGAATATGGAAAGCTGAAATTGGTTTTCCTAGCAAGTTTAGTGTTGAAGAGATAACACCGCCCCCTTTCGTTATCGAATCTCGATGAGAACTAACACTGCTCCTTTTACCCATTGATATTTATACCTTTGTCAAGGTACGGATTAACAAAGAATGATCCTTTCTATACTTTATCATCCATTATATACACCTTCATCGTTCGATTATACCTCTATTTAATAATTCAGTAATTAAAGCAACCCATTCATTTTCAAGACCCGTGTGACCCGCTTCTATTGCTTCATGTATCAACCGCATTCTATTTACTAATTTATTAACATCATTATAATAAATTATATTTGTATTATAAGTATGTTTTAATAATCCTTCTCCAGAAGCTGTTTTCTCATTTACCTTTCTTTTTTCCTTTGAGTATAAAAAGGAGTAACTTCTTCAGTAGACATAAACCTTTTTTTAGTTTTTTCCAGTTTTCTTGGAAATAACTCTGAAATAATGTTCCTATACTTTATAGATTGATGATACTTTATGTATTGAAGATGTTGGTTTATAATTCTTTCTATGAGTATTTGTATCTAGACATATACCTTTAAAAGTTACCAAGTCTCGTGTAGTATATTTGACAGGTTTGCTTTTAAAAATCAATTCGAACAATCCGTTTGTTCCTTTGTACTTTTTACCATTTATAATTATATTATCCTGCTCATCCACATCTAACCTGCTATCGCTAATTATTAAACCTTCTCCTTCCAGCCTAGCTCCGTATACATGATCATTTATATTAGGTATAGTAGACTGCAACATCTTTAATACATATTTTCTACTAATATCACCTTTAAGCTGGATACCTAAACCCAATCTGCTAATATCTGACGGGGCACCCTCTTGTATCTCTTCTTCTTCCTTTTCACTTATATTTTTACCATGTTCATATTGTATTGCTTCCGGTTCATCTTCAGTTTCTTCAAGTTCTTCTTCAGTTTCTTCAAATTCTTCAGTTTTATCATCAGATTTTAAAAAGGGTAAAATTAAATCCCCTTCTGAAACATTTCCAAGTTTTTGAGATACTTCCCTTAAAGGATCAATAACTGGTTTAAATGTTATTTCAAGAAACTTATCTCTCTCACTAATCCTTAGTCTTAATGCTCTGTTTTACTTCTAATAGAATCGCTTAGCGATTTTATCTCTTTTATCAACTTTCCTTAGTTAACCATGTTCACCCGACGGAAACCTTTTTTAATAATGCAAATGTATCTCTACCCCTTTGTCTTTTGGTTATATAAGTTATGGGTTCAGTTAAAATTTCGTAAGATTTTTGTTTTAAGATTTATAAAGTATTTGTTTACAATATTTGTTTGTATCCAATCATTCTTCTTACTTTCTTTAATTTTAGATGCAGCCAAATCATTATAGAAATCAAAAAACATTGCGCTTAAAACTTGAACAAAATAGTTTATATTTGATTTTATTTCAGACTATAAAAAATTGCAAATTTATAGCATCATTTCTATCTTGAGGATCATTAACATACCTTAAACGTTTATTATTAATATTATAGTCAACCTCTGGGGTAAGAGGCAAACCGGTGTGAGCTTCTTTGTCATTTGTTCTTGATCTTACACCGAATTTGGTATAGTGTCCGAACTTGTCCACACTCATTTTATAAATGATTAAGTCCTTATGTACGAGAATATTTATGTATAACATTTTTATCCTTTCCTTTTTACCACTTGATCACTTTCTGTAGTACTAAAAGCGTTACCATCAGCATTACCTAATACATCATCTAGATACTGAGATTCTTCTATATACATAGTTTTCTGGTATATATGGTCTATTGTCTATATATTTAAAACCACTCACAGATCCCATATAGCACAAGTACATCAATTTGACGTAAAATTTATGTAAAAAATATCAATGTCATTGATATTGTTGATGTCATATTGACATCAAATGTCGTCAAAATGACGTCAATTTGACGTCAATTGGAAGTAAAAAGGGCACTCAATTTTACGTAAAAATGACGTAAAAAACAGATCAAACATGACATCATATTGCCATCAAATTGATATCAAACAAGCAGTATAGAAAAGAAAAAATTGATGTAAAATGTACGTCAATATGATGTCAAATGTACGTCAATATGATGTCAAATGTATATCAATAGGATGTAAAAAAATTCTTAATATTGTGCTGTAAGTTATTTAAATAAAATGTTGTTTTCTACCAGGATATGCACAGAAGTGTTTTGTTTCTCAAAATAGGTTGTTTTGAGAGTTTCGTTCTGTCTTAAATATCAATATGTTTTGCATTTAAGATCAAAATTAAAATTATCAGACATGTGAAGCCGACCTCAAAGAGACTAAATTTATTTTTATAAAAACTTCAGTATTAAAAATGGCAGTGTATCAAGGTGCCAATATCTGTGAACGTATACAAAGCATTTTGATTTATATTATTTAGTGACTCCAATTTTAACTAATTACCAAAACAATAAATCATACCTATTTCAATTTCATATAATATTTAAACAAATGTTTGCCATTCATGAGATAAATACTTTACAATAGGTTGCATATTTTTTGCTCCTTAGTTTTTTAATAGTTTTTTTTAACTAGGCCTAAAGCATAAGTAGGAAAATAAATAGGCCTACAGAAATGTTTTTCCAGCAATTTTTATATTAGTACTTAATTACAATTTTTAAAACTTAATTTTAATCTTCTTGTTTTCCTCCTTGTGCTGCTTGCAATCTGCAACACACAATAAACAAGAATAACTTATAGGTAATAATGCCCACTTTAGTATTTTGGGCGCAAACATATTTAAGGCCTTTAGCCCAGACTTAGCTTTTGATCTGGAAAAACTCGTTTATAAGTAGGCTAATTTTATATTCTTTTTAAAAAAGCTATTGTCTAATATGTACCGGTAGGATTATTTAAAATTATGGGAGCGCAGGATTGGAACAGTCAGGACATAGCGCAGTAAAAATGTTTGGCGGGGAACTGGCACTGCCCCCACCCCGCAGCCGCGAGTACTACACCAGGAAGCCATGCCCTTGTCCCCACTCCATACATAACAACAGCAGTTCTGCCAACTGACATAAACATTAGAATTGTTGTATACTCCTAAAATACAAAAATTTCAAACCACGAATCCTGTAATTTCCTGAATCTTATATATTAATACGCCAAAAAAGGCGCTTTTAGGGTTAGGAAAACTTCTCCGTTGTTTCTTGACCAATTTTAATGTTTGAAGTGTCAAAGAATTCGACTCAGTTCGTAGTTTTGCAATTAGGTTTTTAATTTTCAATATCTTTATTCTCAAGGGTACGGGCTGCCCTCAAAGTTGGTTTTTTGCTCATAAGATTAATATGGGGAATACATTTATTTGAATTGCAGCTGTTAACACATTATGGACAGGTTATTAGCAATACCAGATGTTCCAGGTAAGGAATGTCTATCTATATTAATAAAATAGGTTTGATCTCACATCTCTTTGAGCAGTAAAATGTTGTATGCAGCGGAGATATTTAAATATGTGTTAACATTTGTTTTTCTGTCTATCTGCTTATAAGCCATATTTGTTCTGCGTTTCACAAAAAAAGACTGAATGAAATAAAAAATTTTCGTGTGGAGGAGGAAACGTTTTGGCTAAAAACTTAAACAGCGCGCTGCGGCGGTTAGGTTAGGTTACTATAATTTCCATACACAACACAGTTGTTTCTGAGGGTCCCATAATTTTACGCTGGATGCTGGAAGTTGACAGAACTGCTGTTTTTATGTATGGAGTGGGAACGAGGGCATGGCTCCCTGTTGTAGTACTCGCGGCTGGGAGGTGGGGGGACAGCGCCAGTTCCCAGCCACACATTATTACTTTGCGAGGACGCCGCTGCGGGAGGTCCTGACTGTTCCATTTCTATCGTCTCAAAATTACTTGTTACCGGTATCTAAAGGTTAAAAGTCAGCCACACAATAAGTTGATACGATACCGGTAATATTATTCAGATTAACTACGGTATATAAAGCGAGCTTAGATTTGTGACCATTATCTTATATTAACCCATCCCACCAAATAAATTTAATATAGTTTAAGGTTTACCAAATTATATAGGCTACTTGCAGTCAATTTTCAAAAATAAAACGATTACAGCAGTTTTTCACTTTTGATTTATTGTTCCTTCAGTATTGTTGGGTAAAACAACCTAGAAAATCCAAAAAACCACTAGCAAGTGAATTATTGCTCATTGCAGGATTTTAAACCAGCCAATGTTCAAAATTGCTTTGCCATTTAAAATTTTGCCCCAAACTCCAGTTATAATTCTGCTTGCGGCCTCGGCATGTTCCATATACAGTATAGCTTAAAATGTTATTCACTCACAATGTTAAATAAAAACTAAGTTACAAACCACACACAAAAGCCGGTCCAAAATAGTGATTTGAAAGTATAACTAAACAAATCCAGCAGTGACAAACCCTGATGTTCTTATATTAACATTGGTCTCAAGTCTTAATTAGGCTAATTTTACTTTAAATTTCATCAAGGACATGATTTGCGTACTGTTGGGATACAGCTTGGTATATTTATTGGAGCAAGTGACTTTGGTCCATGAGTCCCACTGATCAACAATGGCATTTATTTAACTGAAAATACCCCAGTGGTAATACAACCCAGAACCCGTGTTTTAAGCTGGTCCAACTTTCTAGAAAACAAAAATGGATAGGTCTCTGAAATGAGGGCGAGGACAATCACTGCAACTGAGATATCATTCCACTAAAAGTCATGCGATTTTTATAATTTATTTACATAACTTAAGCTAACTTTATAAAAAACGGTCTTATTGGTTACAGGGCCTATAAATAAACCAGTACCGATATTTTATTAACCACGGAGCACACAGTGTGAAAAGCCCAGTCAGGAAGCTAGGAAATCGCCACTAAACTACGGTAACATACATAAACTAACATATTCTTGTTAATGGCGGATTTCAAAAAAATCTTAGGTCGAATATGTTAAGTAGGCCCTAAATAACTTGTTCTTTGGTAGACCAGGAAGTTACCAGTTTAAAGTAACTATTATTTTAACCCTAGAACTGGCACATGTTATTCCCCATGGTGGCGGCTTTTCTTTTCTACTTTTGAAGAGTTTTACTTTATATTATGAAAAATATACATAAACATGCCAAACTACCCATATGTTTTTACTTTGTATATCAAATTGATCCCAATGAAGTTACCTTTGGAGTTAAAAGTTAATTCTTTGACTGAAAGTTGCAATATAAAAAATCTTGTATTAAAGAATCCATTTACAGCCATTTTTTGTTGCAATTTGTATTAGGGCCTAAGTTACATACCTAAGTTAGTACCGGTAATAGAAAATGTCGTATAGGCCTAAAGTTATTGACTTACGTCTTACTATAATAATTCTACAGGATGTTTAATTTAGTTTTGCAAATCTGCTGACTAAAATAACTTAGTCCTAAATTTAAAAATTGGTTTAACTTATGTAAATACATATCAACAATCACAAGTTCCATGAATATGGTAGGCTATCAAATTGAAGCTCTAAAATCTCTAGTTCATTATGGTAAGTTATCAATTTAACTTAAGTGATTATACTAAATTTTTGCTAGACGTAGAAAAGACTACGCTACCACAACAGACACATCACACCGAAACGTAACTTAGTTTGAACTAAGTTACGGTACGCTGCACCAGTTATAGGGTTAAGGCTGCCTGCAGATACTAGAACTGGGTCATAATTTGGCAGGTGTGCCACATTTATTTCTCAATTTGCCCTAATTTGTATAACACATTTAGGTTAATGACACTTTCACATCCAATGGTAATACTAAGCCAAATCGATATCGAAACAATTATCCACACCTTTGAAATGTTGGATTGTATGAGACAGTGAGACTTAGCCAAATACCTAATTTTACATCCATGTAGGCTTAATTGTGTTGAAGCTAATATTGAACTAGTCCTAGGCCTGAACGCACCAAATTTCAATAATCTATTGGTATATCAATTCACCTGTTTAGGCATTATACCAACATAGTTTGTCGGGTTTTGATTACAACATTTTTCATCATTTGCTACCCAGCAATAAGCTTGATTGAAATTATTTTAGTTGAAGGAAGCGAGGTGACTTCAAGTATTATAGGTTAGGTCTAACTGAAAAACCTTGTCAAAATAATGCTAATATGTTTTGATTTTACTTACCCTGTTGCACTTCCTGTACTAAGCAGTGTGATGCTAAGACTATATGAACTTATTAACTTTCGTCTCTTCTACTTTACCAAACTAAAGTCTAATATAAACATGATAACACCTCTAAGACCGATATGACAGAAAAACAATGCGCGCCGCGCCAGCCAAGGAGAAGGAATAACCTCTTAACCAAATGCAAACATATATTTAATTGTAATTGTAAGGTTAATTTGTAATACCTATTTTGAGAACTCTAATTAAGTTTTTAAATCATAATTGTAAATAAATAGTTATCCGTTAAATTGTAAACTGCTTTTCGGAACATGCAAAATGCTTGATTTGACTTTCTGTGCCAAATTGTTATTGTGTCAATGGATATTTAAATTATTTAGATAAAAAACCGTACTTATTCGTGAGTGAGTGTGATAATAAATTTAACTATAATTAATTAAATTTACATTCAAGCCATATTATTAATAACTAAACATTTAACTTTGTATTTTTTTGTGAACATGCGCTAATACTGTGCTGATCAAAAATTGCATGTAAATTTTACTTCAAATGATGTAAAACTTTTGATGGGGGCGGTTAAAAAAATAATTATTGTTAAATAAAACTGATTGAAACAAAAATAATACAGTTTTGGTATTATAATATTTTTATATCAAAAGATATAGGCTATATGTCAAAAATTTTACATCATTTTGACATCAAAAATTTTACATCATTTTGACATCAAACATTTTACACCATTTTGACGTCAAAAATTTTACATCATTTTGACGTCAATATTTCATCAAATATTTTATTTGACATCAATTTGACGTCTTTGATCACTTTTTTACGTCAAATTGACATTCTGTGCTATATGGGATGTGGGATCACCAACCAACAAATCGAAATTGTACACCATCAAATCTAATTCTGCACCCACATTTTTAAATTTTTGAACTGTATCATCATACACATTAAACAAATATCATCATTATATACCCCCTTTGGTAAATACCTTATGAATTGATCTTCAGCATCCAACATTTTTCGGTTTTACTAAACACTAATACGTTGTACTCTTTATCCCCCAGTTTAATTATGCTTTTCTCACCCTTTGATAATATTTGACCCACCACTGCTACATATGTTGGCAATACACCTTCTTTTGTATTTGTTATTTGTTTACTGTTAGCATTAAACTTATTCCCCTTTAATGTAATAGTCTGACTTTTTGTATCACAATCATTATCACTTACACCATGTTTAACATTACCCAACCTTTTATAATTAAAATTCCAATCACCGATATTTGATTTGGGTATTCGTGAGACACATACAGCATCATTATTATTTGTACCACAAATTAAATTTACAGTTTTTATATTTTTACCATCCCACTCATTTACTTTGGATTCCTTATTTTCTTTGGATTCTAACAAATTGTATTTGTTATCACTCTGTTTTAACAAACCATCCTCATATTTTAATATTTGATCTACAACTGCTACGTAAGTTGGTGAGGTTCCCGCTAAAATGTTTGTTAATTGCTTATTTTTACCATAAAACTTAAGTTCATTCAATGTTATACTCTGATGTTTTGTTACACAATCATTATCATTAACAGCGGGTTTAATACGAACTAGTCTTTTATTTTCAAAATCCCAATATCCTTTACTCTTTGTTGGTATTTGAGAAACATTTACAGCATCACCGCTTTCTTTACCATCCTCCAGATTACTAATTGTATAGTGATTATCATTCCATTTGTCTTCTTTCAATTCTAAGAAATTATATCTATTATCATCTTGTACAAAGTTGTCTCCTTGTCTAGTTAGCGTTTGCCCCATCACAGGTACTTCGTCTGGCTGCTCAGCTTGTAGTATATTATTTATTTCACGTTTTTTACCATTCCACATATCATATTTCAATTCTAAACATTCATAATTCATTTTTCCTTGCACAAAAGCATCTCCTTGTCTAGTTATAGTCTTTTCCAATCTAGAGTCTAAATATATTTTTGTTACTGAATCTTGTTCATTTTCTGCATTACCAATATTTGCAATTCTATGGGTTTTTGCATTGTACACATCTCCCTTAAGTTTTAAGCTTGCTGACATTTCCGATTGTAAAATTTTTAATTTTATAGCGTCACTACTATCTTGAAAATCATTAACATACTTAAAACGTTTATTACTAATGAAATATATCTCTTTTTACTTGGTAAATCCCCTCAAGACGCTGCACAAATCACGGTAAGAGCGGAAAAAGTAAAATCACGGTAAGAACGACAAGAGTGAAATCACAGTAAGAACGACAAGAGTGAAATCACGGTGAATCACTGTTTAGGTAACGGTGAATCACGGTGGGCAATACAGTTTCAGCGCTCCTATACTAGGGACCATGAGAGTTTGCCGTCGGCAGCCGACCAATGGAGCAGCTGCGAGCAGTTGCCAAATTTCACTAGCCTCACACTCGTCCTTGGCACCCTGCTAAAAGCCGTTCGAGGCTACGAAGCCCTGTCTAGTAAGGGGTGTAACTACGGAGGACGGTGATCTTATTAAACATTTTACTCTTGCCGCCCTGTTCCATAAACACATTATTTACAAAAACGTTTGTAATTGGTAAATTCGGAGCGTTCTTGAAAAAAGAAATAGGCCTATAATGTTAATAATGAACCGATTTATTAGTAAATTATGTAAATTTTTTTTGAGGTGGTACATACGAATGTGTAAACATTAAATCAAATCATTCTGTAATTATTGTTAACAAAATTCTTGCTGCATAAATATTTTTACTAAACGCAGTAAGTGACCTGTTTTAATCTAAATAATTGTAAGCGGACAAAACATATTTGTTAACTAATTAAGCTTAGAGTTTAGTCAGTGCAAATTTACAAAATAAAATAACAAATGTTTAGTTTTCTGTCTGTCTGTAAGAGTTGTTAAATTAAAACTATATTACTCCTAAGTATCTGTTTACAGCAATGAAATTTCATACAATGTTAAAGTTGTCAAATTAATGTTTTACAAGAAATATTGACAAATATTTAATTTATTTTCAAAATGAATATTTAACGTATTTTCAAAATGGCAGCCCTAGAAATCTCTTACATTTTATGTTATTTTTATTTTTTAAACACTTTGTATACTCTGTATAACACAATTTTAATACATAATGTATGATTTTCTTACCTTAAAACCAGAAAAAAACTTTTGCTGTTATACATAAATTTAGTACATTATTTGTGTATAGTAAACAAGATGCCAACGTTACAGTTGTTTGTATGGAACGTTTCACGCCTACAGTTTATGTGGAAACCTAACAGGCTAGGTATTTGCAACACATTTATATAATGAAGTACACTTTAAATCTGTTATGAATTATTATGTATTACTCTTTAATACATCCAGGCAATCATTCAGCATCTTAACAATTTTTGTGTGGTATATACTTATTATGCCGATGTATAGAGAAAGGCTGGGTGGATTTTATAACTGTCACGGCTCCGCCCGTGAAAAAAATAGCACTTGCTGCGCTCGGTCGCCTTAGTTAAATAACAGTTAAAATTTACAAAATTGATTATAATTGATTAATATACGGATCCGGTTTTTCGTCTAACCTTTGCGCAAAATGGAATGTAAAATAAATATAATTATTATGAACTATACATAACAGTATCCAAAAATCATGGAAGCTTTTTACTAACTACAGCTATCTCAGGAAGTAAAGCACGTACGAATATGCAATTTTTTTTTAAAAGTTTCGCATTCTTCTCTACTTTTTAATACAAATAACTACTTCACCGCAGTTGTGGTATTGCCTTCGAGCGTAGAGATTAAATAATTTCAGGTGCGTTAGGTCAGCCGCATTGAGTTAGAAGTGGGAGGATAACGTGACAACATCGCACAACGGTGATTGGCGTGTCCAAGGTCACGGCGTACACAAGCCCCTCCCTCAACGGTATTCTCTCGCGGCCCCAGGTATAGAGCTAAAGTAACGAATCACTGTAAATCACAGTTCAAAATCACAGGTAACGCTAGTGACCAATCATTGTTTTCACCGTTACTGTAAAGTAACAGGTATTTACATCACTACGTATAGGGTGACTGCAAATGCAAATGAACTGTGTGATTCCCCGCTTTTGAATTTAACCAGGTTGCTCTTTATTTGGTTCTCATGCCACGCATGCGCTCTAGAAAAAGGCGATCACTTTTCAATAACCAAGATTTATAATGGTTCTCTATTTTAAGTGATGTTTACCAGTGTACCAACTTCAGAAACAAAATATCTCCACTAAAATCCCCACATTCGTCATATCCCCACAAAATTACCCACCCACCATTTTTTGTCTGAAAAATCCCCACATCTGGACACACTGGCTTGTGCGTCCAAGGTGACGGCGGAGCTAGTTCGGAACGTCTACGTCGCCGCGCTAACGTCGCTTTCCTTCTCCTCACCCCCTTCGCCCGCTCGCCCATCCCATCAGCCGCTCCGCTACCCCCTCTTAAGCCGATCTCCCATCTCCCATCTCCCATCTCCCAACACACACACTGCGCTGAGGGCACCCGCGACCCGCACCGACCGAATCCCACAATGCCCTGCCACCACCACCGGCAGACGCTGACAGACGCATGCGTCTTTCGATCATAACATTTCTATAGGAATTTCATGAACCATTCACATTACAATGTTATACAGGGTGATTAAAAATGAAATAGACAGTTTGGATAGCTTGTAGAAAATTAATTATTTAAAAGTTTAGATCATTACTTACATGATTATATAGAAGAATTCTTTAAGTTTTTATTGAAAATATTTACAGATGTTTAATGTGTGCACCATTTGCAACACGACAGATATCAACACGGTAGTCGAATTCTGACCACACACGACTAAGCATCTCACGGTCAACTGTAGCAAGAGCATTTGTGATTCGTTGTTTAAGATCATCGATATCAACAGGAAGCGGTGGTACGAAAACTCTGTCTTTTACATAGCCTCACAGGAAATAGTCGCAGGGCGTTAGGTCCGGACTACGAGGTGGCCACGGCTGAAACACAACGTTTTCCTCACTTGCACGGCCGATCCATCGTCTAGGAAGATGTTCATCCAGATACCCTCTGACGTCTGAGTGCCAGTGAGGTGGAGCTCCATCTTGTACAAAAATGAAGTTACAACTATCTTCATGGAGTTGAGGCATTAACCATTCGGTTAACATGTCCAGATAAATTATTCCGGTTACTGATGGTTCTTGGAAGAAGAACGGCCCGTAAACCTTTTCACAAGATACAGCGTAAAACACATTCACTTTAGGAGAATCGCGTATATGCTGGACAGTCTCTCTTGGGTTTTCTGTTCCCCATATTCGAACATTATGTCTATTAACTTTTCCACTAATGTGAAAAGTGCATTCATCACTGAAAATTAGGTGGTTAAACAATGTGTCATCATTTTCAAGACAATGTTGCATCTCCTGACAAAAATTTTTACGTACAACTTTATCATTGTCATTTAAACTTTGTACTAACTGTAATTTATAAGGTGTAATTTTCAAACGTTTCCGCAGAATTTTCCACACAGTAGGTTGAGGAATTTGCAATTCTAAACTTGCTGATCTAGTCGATTTTCCTGGACTTCGTACAAAAATATCACGAACAATATGAATTTTTTCTTCTATAACAGAAGGTCTTCCAGTACTCTTCTTCTTACACACACATCCACTGCTTTCAAAACGTTTATACCAGTCATAAATTGATTACCTTGTTGGTGGTGGTTTACCGTATTTTGTTATGAAATGACGCAGCACAACAGTAACAGAGTTTGTTTTGGCTAATTCAAGAACACAATAAGCTTTCTCCACTTGAGTAGCGGCCATATTGCTAAACTGGTTGTTGTAACAGGAAGCAGCCAACAACAATAGCCAGCAACAGTTGTACCAACAAACTTTAAGAAATTCCCTACAAACCTATATCACTTACTATGTTGAAATACGCCAGTTTAATTTTGTAGAGGCTATTGAAGTTGTCCATTTCATTTGTAATCACCCTGTATTTATAGTTGACAGGTGGACGACTAAGAAAAATTATGTTCGAAATTGCAATATAAATAAGCTTGATGTTTCTAGGTATTATTTTTTTAAGTTTTCCCAATAAATTTAGGTTAATGATTTTTAGATAGTTTATATTTATTTTCTACGAGCCATAAATTTGAACTTGGCAGTTTTATAGTTGTTAATAAACGATGCAGTTTTGTTCTGTTTTTCATAGCAAGTACAGAGTGATAATAATTTCACTGTTCCTTATTTTTGTCCGTATTCTTGTTCATTGTTTCCCTCTTCATTTATCATAAGCAATAATGAATTATTATTTGTGGTCTATAAATTTCAAGAAGTCTTTACCATTGTTGAGGAATAAAACATGAAACAATGAACAACAATAAGGAAAAAATAGGAACAGTGAAATTGTAACAGCTCATAAAATGCATGTAAAAGTAAAAATGGATTATAACCATCTTTATGAGATTTAGCGTATTAAAGCCACAGTAAGATTATTGATTTCAAATTTCCAAAATCAAAAATTAAAGCTAATTTTTGTAACATAACAATTGATTAACGTATTCACATTTGTAAGGGTTTATCTTTATTAGCACTTTTAAGCGTAATCTTGAGTTCAATTATAAACTTTAAAATCACAATAACTTCTTTATTTATGGATTGATTTGAATAAATGAGGTGTCGTTAGATTTGTATAAAGAAGTACTCAATATTTTGTTTCTTGCAACATTTTATTTCAGTTACTGGTTTTCATGAAATTTGACTTGAACACTTTCATGACTGCCGCTTTGAAATTTGAAAAGTTTAGAGAAAAATATGTTTTGCAAATTTTTAGATATCTACGGTTTAAATACATATGCCATGTTTCATAAAAATACCTCATGGATTCTTTAAATAATAATTATTTTCAACAAAAATACAAAATGTCGGATTACGGTTAAACTTAGCTGAAATAAAAAAAACATTCAATAGACAGTTTTGACTTATTTTTATATGTTGAATCCAATTCTGCTTAGCCCGCTTCGTGTTTTTGTGACACCCTTTGTGTATATTTTGTATTATACATCTTTGCGTACTTACAATTAAGTTTTTTTATTATGTAGGTAGTCATGAATTTCTTTCTAGCTTCGGGTCAGTTAATCTTTAGCCACTATGCGCTACGGGCTCTCCTAGTCACTTTTACGCTAGGGTAGTGGTGACTTTGCAGTAATGAGTCACTCACCGAGTTGGCGGGAAATTCGCGGACTGAATTTGGCTAAAAATAACCTCAGACAGCCGAGCACCCCTTTAACAAGGAATATCCCTCTTTCCACAATTTGATTCCTTGCCTACACCACCTTCTCGATTCCTCATTTACAGTGAGATATTTATTGAGTCTGCATCGACATTTTTTTACCATTATCATTTGTTCCAAACTTATCAAACATCAAAATGGCGCCCATTTTTAAATTTTAAAGTCAAATGTAATGAAAACTAGTAACTGAAATAACATGTTGCACGACACAACTTATTTAGTTCTTATTAATACAAATCCAACGTATTTATTTTTATAAATCTTAGGTCCGAGTCGGTGGCCGTTTTATTTATTTGTTTAAAGGACTAAAAACGACCGCCATTTTGAAAAACAAGACTTGAAAACGTTGATCAGATTGATAATAATTAACTAGCTGCTATGCCCGTGCAGTTCAGTAACATTTACCAAAAGAGGGAGGGGACCGGTAAGTAATTTCCAGAAAGCTGGAAACCGCCTCCAACTTCCAACCGCCTGCATTACCCAAATGGCTGATCCAATAAAAAAACTTGCAGAATAAAAGTAGTAGAAAATCTAACTGTGCATTCAGAGAGCACCTCTAATTTGAAATTTGACCAATTTTATGTCCCTATATTTGTAACAGAAAATATTGAAACATCTATGGTGGGAAATACTATTCCCTGCTTACTCGCTACGATTTCAATTTATGTCAAGTGAAGTTCCAAGTCAATGTTGACTCGGTACTTCATTTGACATAAATTGCAAAGCGCCACTGCCAAATCAACCCCCTTAAAAAATATAAAAATAAAAAAACGCACCGTCAAAGGCGTTCTGACTTTCTTTTTGTCAGATATGTTTCCGAGAAACTGCCCCAACAGTGAGCAAAAAAGCAGTGTACAGTACAAATTCACAGTTCGAGCAATATACGCGTACTTAATTTAGTTATTAAATGCAACTAAATTCCTGTTTTTGACCCAACTAACGCGGAAAAATAGGCGTTCATTAGCGATAGAACGGGGTTGAATCGCCGGTTGTATTCAAATAAAAATACGTTCCGGTTGTTGTTCGGGCGTTTAAAACGCTATCCGGCTTATTTTTCGCTGAGAAAATGTGGTCCGATTGCCAATTTTGTATGATTAATCCAATCACGGTTAGATTTTAATTTTAGGCATAGGCTATATTGAGGCTCAGTCGTCATTATCGGCCGATAAAACACGTTGCGGCCGTCAATTTTGGACTTTAAAATGCGAGGGACGGTTGTTTTCGGAGAATAGAAGGCTGTGAAATTGCCTATTTTGTTTTATAAAATTTATGTTTTAGTTGGTAAATCTTTTCTGTAAAACGCAGCCTGGCAGTCTTTTTCCTCCGGTAAAATGTGGCCTTAAATTATATTCGATTTATAGTCGATGTTTTTGCCCTACAAATCGCAGTATGGGTTTTTAGGTCAATTGCCTATTTCGGACGCTAAAACGAGGTTATATTGCTATTTCCATGAAAATATGCGGCTCGCTTGCCGCTTTAGGCCAATAAAACGCAGTCCAATCCATTATACCTAAAAATTCAGTCATTTCGGTGTTTTTGACCACCAAGTCGCGGCAAAATTTGTTTTTACCGATAAAACAGGCCCAAATCTCTGATTTTGCTATATATAAAAATACGTTTTGGACGTCGTTTTTGGTACAAAAAACACAACCCGGCTTTATTGCCGAGAAAATGCGGTCCGATTTCCGTTTTTAACCATTGGCATAAAATACGGTTTGTACTCAATTTTCAACCGATAACAGACTTTGCGGTCGTAGTTTTTGGCTAGTAATATGCTGTAAAATTACCGATTTTGGCTGATAACACACGTCCGATCGGTAAATTTGCCTAAAACACAGTTTGTCCGTTTTCAGGCTAAAAATGTGGCCCGATTGACGTTCAAGCCGGCAAAATGTGAATATATTGCTATTTTAGGCCGATATTATGTATCTCGGATGTCTTTTATAATCGTTTTAAAATAGCCGTATCTCGGCCGATAAAATTAGTTTTGATCTTAGTTTCGGTGAAATCTTCGTCTTCAACGATAACATACTTTTACACTTCCCCACTGGCGTGTTGGTCTTTAAATTCGGGTTTGGTATAAACTATTGCGTTTTATTTTTTTGGCCGATAAACTACGTTCATTTGTCGTTTCGGTCCAAAAATTACGGCGACCATGAATTGTGGTCAAATTGCCATTTTTAATCTGAAAAAAACAGGTCAAATTGCTGATTTTGGCCAATGAATTCAATACAGTCGTCTTTTTAGGCCGATAACAAACATTTTGGCCAAAAAAACGCGTCCGGTTCGGCTATAATTCTTACGGCTGATAATATTATTAATCTGGAATTTTGAACAAATTTCCGGAGGAGGGCTCCCGGACCCCTCCCAGGGATATTCCATACCCCCAAAACCCTTTCATTCCCCCCTCCCCCCCAATGTGACTCTCTGAATCCGCCCCTGCGCTGCAGCAAACTTAAATACTCAGCGAATTTCTAATGCATATATGTGTCTTAACAGATTAAGCCATATACCAAGTTTCATCAATATATACGTGCATAAATAAGCGAGTTATAAATTTCAATATATATTATAACTTTAAAATTTGTATAAATTCTTAATGTTTCTTAATTATTTTTCAAAAAATATGCATTTTATTTGAGTTTAATATGGGTTTTCAAAATGAATTACTTAAATCACAGAAATTAATTTCTTTATTTTAAAAAAATATTTAATTTTTTGCGGAGATTTTTAGCCGGTAAAAGTGCGGCACTGTTTTCGAATACGGATTTTTGAGTGTCCATGAGGATTTCATCTCCGGCCAATGAAATCAAAAGAAATAAAATATATATTGCGAAAAGTCTTAAGTGGAATTTTAATAAGGGAATATTGGTTGTGATTATCTGAATCATTGGTAATGAAATATTGGCTAAACATAACATACACCTTTTACACTAATTTGTTATTACAATAGTAAGACCATTTTCGCGAGCGAATGTAAAACATTAATCAAGGGAGAAGCCGCTATGATTTGACAAAAGGAAGGCACTGGGGCTGGCGGCTGGCGGACACCCTGCGACCGAGCCGCAGCGGCGTGAGCGTGAGCCACAGCAGTGTTGGCGGCGCCGCGGCGCGGCGCTGTTCTCTCTCACTCCGTCTCTCTCTCGCAAAGTACTCCCGCTCTCAGACAGTTACGGATACCGTCTCCCCACCTAGCCCGTGACTCGTTGGTCCCTCACGTGGCCACAAGCTGCGCCAGTGCACCGTTGCCTTCGGCACTGATTCTATGCTAGTACTAGAGAATCCCACGTCAGCGCTCCACTGTTCACCCGTATTCATCTGTTAGCATGCCGATGAAACATCTCCTAAGGAATATGCTTAATCTATGGTTATAGACTGTCAAACCGACTCTGCTTGTAAGATTTTCCTGATATCGCCTGCTGGGGAGGGGGAGAGGCACGGGGCCCCCGGCGGGTGATAAGGAATGTTGTCGTACCACCGATGTAGACCTGAAAAGTACCATTCTTATACAACCTACCCTACTAATGAAGCGCACTGTTTTTGAGGACCCCAACCGCAGGTGGCGGTTTGCTTAGGCAAAGTTTGCCGGCCCTTGGCCCTTGGCATGCCGACCTGGCCAGACCGCCCATTGTATGCTGTTGCTGTTACTGATAACCGCGGTGCCGCCTTACTGGCGAATCCGGGAAACGAAACGAAATATCATTTATTTGCCATTTTATTTGCCAGCAATAATTAATTGTGAATTTTTCTGTCTGCGTCTGGAAGTCAAACGAATATTGACTTGCTGTCAGTTGTTATAAGATATCTGAAGTGCAATTTCTTATCGAGCCTAGGCCATAGCTTAGGTGAAAGCTAATGGCTGTCGACTCTTAAATAGTGTTTTTTTTCCAACGATGCGCCTTTTAAAAGTTATTTTCCAGACAACTTCATCTTCATAGAGACCTGGTCAGTGAACTATCTTATTTTAGTAAAATTTATAAAAAAGTGTGAGAGACTATATATTTATTTACACATATTTCCAAAATCATAATTCGTATAATTATACAAACCATTTTTATATATGTGTACATATTTTTTGTATAGTTGATTATGATTTCAATAATTTACTGAAAATTAATGGAATTATACAACATTAACATTATACCAGCTGAAATCATGGTAAGGAATCACTCTGATGGCGACAACGGGAACTAGGTGGGCAGATGAACTGCGTTGCTGACTGTATTTTTGGCGCGTTTTTCAAACTTTCAAATTAAAGTCAGTGAAAAAACACACCATTTCGACTCACGATGATATTGAGGTATACATCAAAGAAAACGTGTTCAGCTACGAACTCCAGTCTTACTTCGCAAATAACTATATGTAAATAGCGACCAAATATTATTTTTTTCAAGCGGAGCAAAACATTTAAGAGTCTTCATCACCTTTGCGAAAAGTTCGACCGTACAGTCTGGTTTAATTCCAAAGGCCCTCGTATAGTATCCATAGATAACCTTAGTATTATAAGTGGTTGTAGAAAAATATCCTTCGATCCGACAGGGGAATTCCCAGTGTAGATAACAGTAAAATGTTAGGGTTTGATATAATAATGATCTATGTAACCAATTATGTTTTCTATTACTATAACGATTCCAGAATCGTTATTTCATCAAACGTATGTATGCAAATATATAGGCATATGAATTTGTATTATTAAAGTAATAGTTTACATTCATCAAAGGCAGCTGATGAATAAAATTAGGATTTATTTTATATGCATAAGGTCTTTAACAAATGTTGGTTGCATATTCACGCTTAAAGGTGGTGAATAGACCAAAACAGTTGTTTATGCTTTTGTTATTTTGTCATTAGCCAATATTTCTGAGCATTTTTAATTCGAGGGTTTAAAACAGTAAATTAAATTCGGTTTTACTGTAACAAATGTTTATTACATCTAAAATAATCTTATCTTTAAATCGATAATTCTTATTCAGTATTTTACATAAATACACAATCCTGGATCAACGGTAGAACTGATATTACAAATTTAAAAGCCCGATACATTCAGTAAATTCGATAAAGTACACAAACCATTCGTAAAAACTGTTTTAATAAAAAAATATAGTAAAATATACATTTAGCACGAAGAATGCAGTTTCGAGTGGAAATAACTGCTACTTTCGGGAACAGTTACAGAGCAGTAACAGTTGCAGCTCTCGTTGACAAATAAATGGCAGCGATTTATAAGAGCGGGAGCGGTAGGTCTACCAGGATGTTGAGTGGTGGTATGCAACTGGGCAGAAGCAGGTTGGGCATGGAACGGAATATGAAGCAAGGGAACTGCTCCTCCACGATCGCGATGGCTTTGCCGATGCAGAGTTCGTCCAGGAGCACGTTGTTGGTCACAGCGATCACCATCGAGTCCTCATTGCAGCCTGTCAACAACACGCATCTCGATAACTGTCGATACGATTCGTAAACAATTCATTGCTATGTATCGAGTGTTAAAATTATATCAGAACAAAGTCAAACTCGACATAAATATACAAATTAGCGTAATTTATGTTAATGAATATTTTGATAAAAGTGCTTATTCCTCTTAAATTAATTGCCCATCACACGCCACGGATGAATGGAGCTCTGTAGAATATATGTAGGTGAATTAATTGTTATAATATGAACACTCACGTGTAAAGTATGAAAAATTGTTGTATATAAAATAATAGGATACAGCATTTACATCTGAAAACATATATTTATGTCTCGCTCGTTATAAGCTAAACCCCGTGTACATAAAAAAACCTGCTTGTATTAATAGGGAAGTTAAGTAATCGGATGAAGACTTGAATAAAGCTAGAACTATTCCAGGACGGACGGGACGTGCACTTGTAGAAAGAGATAACAGAGAAGTGCATTTTGTAACCCTCTGCATATAGAACACATCTTTATCTATAATAAGCTAAGGCGACTATTGTGAACAGAACTCCTCCGGTATTTGTGAACCGATTTTTACAAATGAGGAATCAAATAAATGACATTGATTCGTAGTTGTGCAAAGTAGTTTCACATTTTTATATATCCCCATTCTTAAGGGCAGAGTTTGCCCTGAAAGTTTGTTTTTGCCCACAGAGATAACATGAAGATAAATTTTAATTTAATTGCATTCTATAATAGCTGTCTGTACAACAAAACGCAGTTTTACAGTATCAAAATATGTTATGTGAATTGAGAACACAAACTAATGAAATAGCAAGACGAACTCTTTTAATCAGTCACAAGGTAGACCAACCTTGCTCGGTTTCGAGCACTAGTTTCCATACCAACAATTAAAAGGTTTTGGGCTAACTGTAAGATAAGTTAAATGAAAATATATTGTACGTTCCTCTCATTAGAAGACTTTCTTCTTGTTAAGATGTGAAAGACGACAGTCACAAAATCTGTATTTAAAACGTTGATTATTAAATACATATAATCAAAAAGGAAATCCGTCTCGCCAAATTTCAAGGTGTATCGTGTCAAGTACTAACATATTACATACCAAAATGTACGTTAAGATTCCTAAATTTGTCCAAATACAAAAACTGACCGAAGTTCCGTTAGAACTTTGCTTTATTGGCTTCAAATATCCATATTTATTTGGTGCAGACGATAAATTGATTTGGTCAGGCGATTATTAAAAATATGATTATATGTTCACGGTGTAACTAGGATTGGCAGGCCTAGTTCAATTTTAGTGAATAAAACCAAGTGTACTGATCGCACAGAAATTAAACATATTTTAAGTTTCACAGTTGTACATCAATATTAATGTAGGTCCAATTCCGTGAATTTTTTGTTAAAGGCAAAACTCATCTTATTACAATACTAGCCGTATTACCTCCAAAAATTGCTGTACATTTTTAATTAATTTTTTTATGGCTCACAAGGGGTAAGAAGAACATCTTAAATAAAGTCATAAGTCAAACATCACATTAAAGATTTTAACTAGTAGATCGGAATTCCGGAAGCCTGACCTCAAACAGACTACCTAGGCAAAAATGGCAGCCGGTCAAACTTTTCTGTATGAGATTTACTGATGTCTTTAAAAATATAAAATTTGTTTGTATCAGTTACAATAGTCTTTTCGAGATCCTTTTTGTGGCATTGCGTTAAGCTAACCACGACCTTTAAAATTATATACAACAAAACCTATGCTGACTGTCAGACATACAATATCTACATTAAGGGTCGTTCATTAGAGGAAGTCTCTCGTATGTCTTAAGGTAAACTCATAGGTCATAGTGTATATAATTTAAAAGGTCGTGCGTAACACACTGCCACAAACTGGATCTGGAACTGTATGTCACGGTTGTAACGGATATAATAGCATTTTAGTTTAGCAACCGACACTTAAAGGAAAAGTTTTACCGGCTGCTATTTTTGATTCGGAGGTCTGTTTGAGGTCGGATTTGTGGCAGTGTGAAATAGCTAAGATCTTTATTTTGATGTACAGTTTGATCTATAATTTATTAAAGACTTTTATCTTACTCCTTGTTCTAACTTCAACAGTTAAAAGAAAGAATAATTTAAAATAAAAATTGAGAACCTATCTTTTGTAATGCTTTAGACGGCTGGTAGTTTTTACCGTCATCAGGAGAGTTTTTACCGTCATACAAAATGTACGTAATATAATGTTTGTGAACAGAACTCCTCCGGTATTTGTGAACCGATTTTTACAAATGAGGAATCAAATAAATGGCATTGATTCTTAGTTGTGCAAAGTAGTTTCACATTTTTATATACCCCCATTCTTAAGGGCAGAGTTTGCCCTGAAATTAAAATCCATTTTTCTAGCCCCTGAGCTGCTTCTATGACTAAATTAAAATATTACCTTCGTCAATCAGCTCATAAATTTGTAACAAATGTTACGCCCGTTTCAGCATCACTGTGCCATCCTCAGACATTGAATTAACGATGCCTTATGGATGAAATTCAATGTCTGAGGATGGCACAGTGATGCTGAAACGGCCGTAACATTTGTTACAAATTTATGAGCTGATTGACGAAGGTAATATTTTAATTTTGCCCTGAAAGTTTGTTTTTGCCTACAGAGATAACATGAAGATGACTATCTTTACGACAAATGGACCGATACTATAAATTGTTCCATAAACGGGAACTTAATGCACAGTCCGTCACTCAAAATAAATCCGTGATATTATTTTGTCTGGTAATAAAACATTTACTTTGATCAGTTCTGTATATCAGTGAAAGTAGGGAGCATTAATGCTCCCTACTAGTGAAGTTGTTGAAATGGCTAGTACACCAGTGTGCCAGCTTACGTGTCTTATACTGTATCTAGGTAACGACAGTATTTACAAAATTCAAATACATATAACACTCACATTCGCTGCAGAAACATCTGTTGAGGATGTAGATGGGACTGATCAGGCATTCGAGCTCTTGGATCACGGCAGTAACTTCGAAATCAAACCTGCACGGCCCACCTGCACAAACATGGGGAGTCAGCAGTACGAATCAACGACTCAACCCATTTGAGTACTTATGAACTAAAGTAGTTTGAATTTCTTGGAACTGAATATGTGAAACTCTGTATGTGTATTAGTAGTAGGGTTTGGTATGTCCTGCACCCGGAAACCCCTCCCCACCCCCTCTTCGCCATGGCACAGAACACCACTCAGGAAAATTTTTTTATACCATCCATGGTTCTAAAAATGAAAAACTGCATCACATTTGTCCAATAAATAGGCTACGATCTCCAGGAAACGTTCATACAATAAAAAAATAATTTGACTATCTAAAATTATAATATGTTTAGGAACGTTTAACAGTTTATTTAATATTTAAAGGTATAATTGTTATCAAACATTGTTTTAAAATCAAATGAACTATTCGACACACTGCTAAAACTGCAATAGATAAGAAAGGACAAAGGTCAACTCTCCACCCCCCGCCGGTAACGCAGTCCGGACATGTCTACCGAGCATTGCGCGTCTGTGGCCACAGTTGCGTTTTAAAAAGTAAATGTTTGTTTGTTTAAATGTACGTGTTTCTGTCTTTTACTGTTTTGACGAACTCGTAGTGTGTGAAGTTTGATGCTCTGTTGGATCTGAAGAAAGGAAATTGTTCCCGAAACGATCGTTATGTGAAAACTGGATTTCATAGAATCACTCGACAACCAGGTAATCGGTAGTTAAAACAATTAGATGGATCGCAGTTTCAGAGGGTGTTTTTAATGGCTTTTGTACCCCGAAAATGGGGTTTATAGCATTTTCAATTGGAGTTTTTCAAAATACTATTTTTGTTGATAATTATTAAAATCAACTTAAAAATACAATATTTTATTAACTATTAACTATTACTTCCTTATTTGCTGAGTCATCAAAAGTTGAAAAATAGTTAGATATCTTTATATTGTTTTCATTAAAGACAATAACAATAATAGCAATTGTTTATTAATGCATATATTTCAAAAAAGCTTGTTAATTGGATGTATTAAATGGTGATATTTGTATAAATATATTTATTAATTATCAGTTTATTCAAAATAAACTTGACTTTAAATATAATGAAAATAAATAAAAAACTGAGGTTGAACGAATTACCATTTTATCAGTTTAGACTAAATACTTTTTCTTGTTTATTACCAAAAATAAGTTCGCTGAATCGCGTTGGGACTATTTTTAGTACAGTTACAAAGGTTTAAAACAAGCTTTTTCAACTACAAAGTTTTACACTGATACATCGGATCAAATAACTCAATCTAAAGTTATCAGTGATCACATCAAATTAAAGTATTCACAATGATATGGATTGCATTACTATGGACGGCCACACACTACCGGACTTTTTCCCGAACAAGACATCGAACCGAGCAGGATTTGGCTTCGAAGGGAGAAAATCCGGTAGTCTGTGGGGCCTCCGAACCAGACACCGAACAAGACATCGAACCAAGCACCGAGCGTTCTCGAGGCGGTTTTTTGACGAAAGATCAAAGAAAGATCGGTCCGATGTCTTGTTCGGGGTCTGGTTCGGGGTTCGGTAGTGTGTGGTACCTCCATACGCTGCTCCAAGCGCCGTCCCGAGCGCTGTCACGAGCCCCGCCGCTAGGAGCTCCTAGTTACAATCCTCCTACATAGTTAATAATATCCAGGCCTACTGCTTTTGTAAGAAACAGTGATAGATATTTGATTTGTTAACAGATAAATCTGCTAAACTAGTTTAACCTAAATAAAATTAATAATGTTAGTAAAATCATGTTAGTATCATATGCAACTATAAATTAATCTCTACTACATAACCCCAGCCCCCTACCACCATACCTGCATCCCCTAAACCCCACAAGTACATGGCCGACCTGCACAACGGCAACTAAAATGGTCCCCACCGTTTTTACCCCGCTCGGTGTTTTCGCGCTCAATCTGTCCGATCCGATGTCTTGATCGGGGTCTTGATCGGGAAGAAGTTTGGAGTGAATTTAGCTACCTTCATTCCCTACTCCCTTCTCCCTGCTCGGTCCGATGTCTTGTTCGATGTCTGGTTCGGGCCAAAGTCCGATAGTGTGTGACCGCCTTATATCATATTTACACGTTCAAAACCTGGCATTATGCAGTGGCAAATAACCTGGCAAGGTACAGTGAAATTCGTACGTTGTTGTGGACATATCTGTGAACTGTTCCAGTTCCCAGAAACTTAGAACAATTTTTACTCTTCCCATGCACTCTCCCCCCCCCCCCGACGACGGACTGTGGCCGATTTGTTGACAAAGACGGATATTTCTGCAGTAACCTTGTGTAATTATCCGGATGCCGATGTGGTCACAATTTAAACAGTTACTAACGTCAATTACCTTGTGCATTGAAGACGTTGTCGGCCACCCCAGTAGCCTCAAAGGTTTTTATGTTTCTGGTGCCATCTTCACTGGAAAATACAAACTTTTTAGTTATTTATTTTGATACTTTGTAGTATCACTGACTAAGGTTAGCGATGGTGGATTTTCATTCATATGGTAATCTAGGGTCTCAGAATGCACCTTGAAACATTTATGAACTTGAAAAGTTGTTATTTTAACCATCAGGTATCTCTCAGAACATGAAATCTGAGATCAGATCAAAAATACTACATCAGGTAAAAGGTTTGTGCTTGCCAGGGGTAGCAGTGGTTTTTACCATGTCTGGATCAAAATAAGTTCCTAAAAGTAATTAATTTTCTGCCTATGAACCTCTAGAATAACTTACCTAATGTTCTATCGAAATCCACGTTTTACGTTTACAAGGGATAAGCCATCTAATTCCGGTTCTATAGTAGATTGTAGTATTAGATCAAACGGGTATTTTTTATACATTTCAATATTATTGAAAGCAATATGTATACGGTATAACATCATAAATATTAAAAAGTGATAAATTGTGTGTCAGTCAGCTCTTTGAATAACAAAATATCAAAAACCATTACAAAGCATCTGATTTTAAAAGAAATAGGTTCAGAATAAGTTTTGTCATTAGTTTTTAAGGTCTTTGGCTATTTGAAAGTCGTTATAGCTACCATTATTAAACAAGTTCTGACAGAAAATTCGATGTAAAACTTACAAGACTATTGATCTGGAGAAGGCAGAGTCCCCATCATCGTCCACGATGAAGGAGTAGCACACGTTGTCTATCCTGTACACCTCCGCGGTGGCTACTGTGAAGACGACGAACATGAATGGAGAAAACTGAAAGCAGAGAAAACTGGCATGGAAATATCTACCACAATCATCATCATCGTCATCGTCAACAAAGAGTAAAGAAAATTACCACGTGCTACTATATTAAAGTAGTGTTTACAGTTCCTTAGTAAACTATGTATATTACTGGTTACAACAATTTGCAACTGTTCTATGTTTTAACTCTCTGTGATTGTTTATCCGGATTTGTATGTAGTGCAGCCACTAATTTTACTGTGTTCTAGGTCCTTTGTTAAAAATTCATTGTTGGTGATGGTAAATTAATTTTGTTTAAGGAATTATTCCGGACACTATCCATCACTAATTAGCAAAACAAATTTTCACGAGGTTCCGATATCTAGAAACCCGATCCCGTATCCTGTCCCAGTTTTGTGTGTTATAGAAATTCTTTTCACCCGAAGATGGGATCAGATTCCAGAACCCGAAAACGTCGTGAAACTTTGTTTTATTAATCAGTGATGCGAATGGCCGCAATAGCTTCTTAAATAGTATTATAACATAGTTACCAGTATGTATAGTTACCAGTAAATTTCAAACAAATAATAAATATTTTGTGCATTAACACTAACACAACGATTAATGTAAGATGCGCACAAACCTCAGAGATGTCGAAGTCAACTGGCTCCACGAAGGAGCAGCCCCTCGCCGGAGTGCAGCAGGAGAAGGGCCCACAGCCGTTGTTGCAGCCTGGCCTGCCGAAGACCATGTTGTACAGAGAAGAGAAGCCGTACTTGGCGTCCACGGAGGCCATGCCGACCGCACACACCAGCGCCACGAACAACACCCCTTTCATATTTGCGGGGCCACTGGACTATCTGCGCAGCCAGAATAGTGAGAGGTAAAGAAGAAAGATATGAGATAAGAAAAGAAAATACTAACATATAAGATTATATGACGAGAAAAAAATCGAGACGAGAAAACGATAAAATGAGATATAAGAAGGTAAGTACTTAAGATGAGATAAAAAAATGTAAGATAACAGATAAAAAAAGTATTATGGAAGTGTATGTGTAGTGATATTATGTAAGATAAGAAGAAACAGTAGGAAGAAAGATTAAGAATAAACAAGAAGATTAATAAATGCGGTTTATCAAATAATTTTGATCTAGAATAAATATTATATTAATAAGTGAATGTATGTAGTATAGATTAACACTAATCAGGTGGAAACCGTAGTAAAAACATGAATTGCATATTCTTAACTTAAAAATACAATGTCGGAAACATCGTTTAACTGTGTCAGCTTCTCGAACTATTGTTAAATAATGACAACCTGGGGATTATCCTACCGGATATATCATATTAAATCCGACTGTTGCGAAATTGGGGATGAAATAAATTAAAGTAAGATTTAAAATTGCTAAAATATTCCCTGCAGAAAATCTATGTATATGCATGTGTAAACTCCCAAGAATGGAAGAGTTATGTGTTGTCTGAGGACAAAAATGTGATTAGCTAACGGTTTAATGACAACAATATTCTTAAAAAGTTTAACAGTGGGGTCCTTGGAAGAAGTTGTCGTTCAGATGCGTAATGACATACCCAGGGATATATATCATTGACAATATAATATGCAATCGGATAGAACGGCCCGAAAAGGTGCCTAACACGGGTGCCGTTATTCATTCGTCCCGAGTCTTCTTAAGTGCAGCTCACTGAGATCCGGCCTTAAGCAATCTTTAAAATCGCATTACTCAAAAACGGGCGAACACACCTCAACCAGACTTTGCACGGTCATTAGGACGGATAGTGGAAAGGTTTTTAGCTAAGCAAATTTAATTACCGAGATGCCTTTAGGATAAAAACTGTCAATAAAAATTACCCATACTATCATTTAAATGTTATTGTAGAATAAAATAAAAACAATCATATGTTTCTGAATCTCTAAGTGCGTATTTACACTACGCATTATTTACCTACAGCAATATCGTTCAATTGGCAGACCAGAGACAGCCTGCCTATTATATTTTTGTTTAATTATAAATGTATGTTGTTTATTTTAAAAATAAAATTACAATGTTCACCGATAGCATAAACACATTTGGGGTAGAGTTAAGGCATTTTTTCGGGTTTGGCTGTGGGAAAATAGCGAATCACTCTCATTCCATATGATAACGTGTGCGGTCAACCCTAGCCGATGTCTTGACCATGTATATCGGGTACTAGTTCCTGGTTCCATTACACAATGTCTAGTTTACCATGGTATTTCATTCTTTGGTTGAGGCAAGACGTTCGAAAGGACGAATCCGTTATTGCCAGTACGTTTATGACCTTTGCACGTGACATGTCTTCGAACTTTCTAAATCCTCAAACACTCCTTAGCGACATTTGTTGTACCCTTAGCATATTTTAACATCCCCTATAGAGATGACATTGTATTACAAAGAAGCCAATACTTATATATTTTACTGTCTTACCTTAGCAATTCGTTTTCTTTTTTATTCTAATATAAATTTTAGATCCGAAGATCCATCCTCAGTTAGAAATCCAGGAGAACAAGTTTATCTGAAGTATTCATCAAGGGGATTTCGTTGATAATGTAGATACATAAAATTGGTGTACGTGACACTTAAAACACTTAACACAAAAACATAAACATTTAAAACATAAACCATAGACTATAGCCTGTTGAAATGTACCTTGTCAAGACCATTCACGCTGATACCTAGCTGATAAAAATGAGGCAGACACCAGTCTTAAGGATTTGATCGAAACGAGCATATAATAGTCTTTTTACGGTTCTCAAATGAATATTTAAAAGTGTATTATAATATCGAAATTTAAATTATTTAAGTTCGATAACTGTTCTAAAATATAATATGTTACAACCATCAACTGCTGCCTCTCGTCCCAGAAAAAAACTTGCATAAACTATTCTTGAACTCAACAAAATCCAATATAAATATATTCATTTTCTAATATAACTTTGTTAAAGAATAAGGTAAAAATATAACCAATCGTTAATGAACTTCACCTTTTATCTTGTATGTTATTTAAAAGGTTATTAAGAATAAAACACATTTATTAATTACTGAAGCTCCTAAATTTTGATCGGATTATCTCTTCTTCAGCTGGATATAAAACAAGGCTAACTAACTTTAATATTCCTTTACAATTACCTGAGTTTGTTTATATTACATACCTTTTAATGTTGCTTTAGATTGTTTTAAATGCAATTCAAACATTTAATTTAAATGCGAAGCCAATGTTTTCCCTAGGTCCAGACTGTGATAGGAATTGCTTCATAGGAATAGGAATTGGTTCGTGTTGTAGTATGAGTATTTGTATTTATGAGTAGTTTGGGTTTTAATTCCTATCTATTGTTAATAACAAACTTCTAATATGCAAAGATTGTTATGGTTTTTAATCCTAATAAATATTTGTTGTAGATTCTCAAAATATTAGTTTAAAATGGTTGTTTTCTTTTGAAATTTTAAAATTTCATGTTAGGTGTCTTCTTTGCTACGCCAAGAACAAAAATCGCATGAAAATATCTGAATAAATAAGTGGTGGAAAGATTTGTTTATTATACAGTACTAACATTCTCTGAATGACGTAAAGGCCTGAACAGATTGTCTAAAGTAAGCAACTGTCATGATTGTTCCAATTTAAATTACTTCAGTACTGTATCTACTACTAATCAACAATCTTTTACATGATCTGATTTACATATTTATCTGTAATCTAGTACAAATTTAAGGTACAATTTGTTGACTTTTAAAAATGGACAGACCTAGTTTAAAGTTCGGCTATAGTGAGTTACATATAAACGTTCCTAGACTCGGATATCCCGAAGTTAACAATTTCTCAACGTGTCCCTAACCAATGCACGTCAAATGTACTAAGTACGCTTGCAGAAAAATCCCTTGTATATATTTTCTCTGAGAAAAATAAATTAATCGTGTTAAGTAAGCAAACGTTATCGATAGAAAACAATGTAACAATGGTACAATATGTTAAAATTGTGTTAGTACAGGACATTTCACGTTTCATAAACAATATAACTATGTACAGACATCTTAGCTTTATTTCAAAATTTAATACAAAAAGTCCATTTTGTTTTATATTTTTTCAACAAATATAACAACTAAAAAGTCTACTTACCCAATCAACTATCAAAACGTAAATGTAACTACATAATTTAAGGCTGGATTTTAAATACAATTATTTTACTCTTATGGTATTTGAAAATTAATACTTAATAACCATGATAATGGAGGAATTAGAGAATTTAAAACACTTTCAAAATTAAATCCATTTTTATAGAAAAACAATAAATATTTCAGTCCATCTTCACAGATAGTAGGGTTGGTGAAGATTTGCGGCTTTTTCATTTTGTTCTTCTTTATTAAAGGTTTTGTAACTTACAGCGAAGTACAGAAACAACACGAGCTAAGAGATACCCCTACCCGGGATTAGGATTAACTAACTACATCAAAGAAAACATACACATATACTCACAAGATGCACAGCTGAGCACAGGTTAGGCTACGCTGACAGAAATTTTATTCAAGGAATATCACAGCGGATTTGGCTGTCACCAAAGACCAATAAAATCATTTCTCTTGCTACCTTATCGCACTTATAAAACTCCAGAGTACTTATTTGCTTTTACGCTGCCTGTAGATAGTTGTATTTGTTCTACTGTATTCCACCTTTCCACTAGTGCAGTATAGGTAGTTCGATCCCTATACGAGAACATCAAGATATATTCTTCATTTTGGATTAACACGTTAAAACATCGCAGTAAAGGAGGTTTTATAACGATTCGTCATAATTTGTTACGGTCTAAATACAGTCTAATAAACTATACATATAGGTTAGCATAACCTTTGCGAAAGTAGAGATTTAAAAAATCTACATGCCATCGGGTCAGTATTTTTTAAATAAATTAACTATTCAACTCTTTGTTTGGAGTTAATACAAACAATTAAAAAAAAATCCAAACTATTAATACCTTTGGAGTTTGGATCATTTAAAACTGTGACTTATACATGTCATTTATATATAACTGAAACATTGTATGATATTTATGTAGGCACTAGGATTATTTTACGTCGGGAAAAGCTGCCATTTCAAGGCTTTTTAACAGAGGGTTTTATGAGAGATCTTGTGTCCAGAGATCCGTGGAAATGTTTACGCGAGCCCATGTATTTAAAGAAAGATACTCAATCGTTTTAAGAATTATAAAACTGTCTGTAAGTTTTGCTGGTCTTGGAATTGTTCTTAATAAAACATTGGTTTTAACATGCCCTTTCTTGGTACTTTTACTAGTGTGTAAATAAGATGAAATGAAATTTATTTTCTACAATTTCATACAATATAACATAATGTAAAAATACACTATGCATATTCAGAAAATTAATGCATTGTTTCACATATTATTTACTGGTAAATGTATAATATAAATAAAAATAAACAAATCCATTTGCTTGAGCTTGAGCCAATATTTTTCCTTTTGGGATTACCCAGCCCATATACGGTTTTATTAGTTTACATTGAGTTATTATGTATTCCAGAAGTTATTATGAAACTCCTGTACTGGTTTATGTACTGTGTGTTTTTTTTTAAATAACAACAGCTGTTAAATGTTCAATTAAATTGGATTCTATCCTTCCATAAGATTGGGAAAGCCCAGGGGGCAAAGCCCTGGAGGTGGATGTTTTCCAAACCTCTAAAAGGCACATCTATACGTTAAGGGGCCTCCAGAGTACTTATTCTCGCCATGTATTATATTCAGCTTCAGTGCTAGATAGGGCAACGGTCGGTTGCTTCTTACTGTCCCAGTAAACAGCTGCTCCAACGCACAGGTACTTTGTAGGTAATATAACGGAGTGGAATTATTTTTATATATACAAAATTGGCCAAGTTAGGATATTTGGTGATTTGTTGTATAATAGTTTGTCAATTATTTCTTATTTGGCTATTGTGTTGTTAATATTACTAACTCGAAAACCAATTTAAACGTTATAAGTAATTCTATATCTTGTTAGACAGTTTACAACTTTATCTATCTTGCTCTAGTATCACACATTTGTGGCCTTGTTTACAGTTGTTCTTAAACAAATTTGAAAGTAATTATATTCCTTTAGAAAGGAATATAGTATTAGTATAATTCTGACAGTCACAATGAATCTGGTATGCTAACTGTTCGTCATTGAAACCAATTGTGTATTTAATTTTAGGTTAAATTTAGTAGGACAAAATATTTGTATAAGGGAAAGATCCAAGGAACTACAGGACTGATTTGTATGTTTGGCGTACCAATTAACAGAGGTAGGCGTGTAGATTTACCAAATCCTTTAAAGGTTCCGCCCACAAGTCTACGAAGCTGCAATGTAAGTTATTGTCATTTAAGTCATAGATAAAAGCAAAATAACATTTCCTCGTGTTCGAACAGTAGGATCCACTGGTAGAAAGGAAGTACGAAAGCCAAGCTAATGAGATGGAGATACTATAGACTTACAGTTGGTCGAACCACTGCGGCGTCGGCGCTGGAGCTGTGCAGCGAGTGTCTACATCCAAAATTAGGTGCCGACAACTCCGATACATGATGTGATGATGTGATGACTATCACATCAGTGAACGGTTGATTTAACGCTCACGTATAACAATAACAAAAAAGTTAAAGATGCGCCCTACCTTACATCAAAACGTAAAACACACATACCTGTAGGGCGTAGCAAACGGGCATACGCGCAGAGAAAGCACTAAACGGGATCGTGGTTATTTTAATTTTTGATTAGTGTAATGTTGCCAAATAGTTATAAACTATTAAGTTTTAAATGGTTTTATAAACTATTTGTTGATTTTAAAAATATTTTTCAAGAAACATTAAACATGCAAACCAGGATTGGCATGAAGGGGAAACTCACACGTATGACGTTGCAGGGAAACTTGCACTCATCATAGGGGAGGACTAGCACTCTTCAAAAAGGGGAGACATACACTCATCATAGTGGGGAGACATACACTCGTCATAACGGGAAGACATACACTCGTCATAACGGGGAGATATACACTCCTCATAACGGGGAAATATACACTCGTCATAACGGGGAGATATACACTCGTCATAACGGGGAGACATACAATCGTCATAACGGGGAGATATACACTCGTCATAGTGGGGAGACATACACTCGTCATAACGGGGAGACATACACTAGTCATAACGGGGAGATATACACTCGTCATAGTGGGGAGACATACACTCGTCATAACGGGGAGACATACACTCGTCATAACGGGGAAATATACACTCATCATAGTGGGGAGACATACACTCGTCACAACGGGGAGACATACACTCGTCATAACGGGGAGATATAACTCGTCATAGTGGGGAGACATACACTCATCATAACGGGGAGACATACACTCGTCATAACGGGGAGACATACACTCGTCATAACGGGGAAATATACACTCGTCATAACGGGGAAATATACACTCGTCATAACGGGGAGATATACACTCGTCATAACGGGGAGGCATACACTCGTCATAAGGGGGAGACATACACTAGTCATAACGGGGAGATATACACTCATCATAACGGGGAGATATACACTCGTAATAACGGGGAGACATACACTCGTCATAACGGGGAGATATACACTCGTCATAACGAGAAGATATACACTCGTCATAACAGGGAGACATACACTCTTCATAATGGGGAGACATACACTCGTCATAACGGGGAGACATACACTCGTCATAACGGGGAGATATACACTCCTCATAACGGGGAAATATACACTCGTCATAACGGGGAGATATACACTCGTCATAACGGGGAGACATACAATCGTCATAACGGGGAGATATACACTCGTCATAGTGGGGAGACATACACTCGTCATAACGGGGAGACATACACTCGTCATAACGGGGAGATATACACTCGTCATAGTGGGGAGACATACACTCGTCATAACGGGGAGACATACACTCGTCATAACGGGGAAATATACACTCATCATAGTGGGGAGACATACACTCGTCATAACGGGGAGACATACACTCGTCATAACGGGGAGATATAACTCGTCATAGTGGGGAGACATACACTCATCATAACGGGGAGATATACACTCGTCATAACGGGGAGACATACACTCGTCATAACGGGGAGATATACACTCGTCATAACAGGGAGACATACACTCTTCATAATGGGGAGACATACACTCGTCATAACGGGGAGACATACACTCGTCATAACGGGAAGACATACACTCTTCATAACGGGGAGACATACACTCGTCATAACGGGGAGATATACACTCGTAATAACGGGGAGACATACACTCGTCATAACAGAGAGATATACACTCGTAATAACGGGGAGACATACACTCGTCATAACGGAGAGATATACACTCGTCATAACGGGGAGATATACACTCGCCATAACGGAGAGATATACACTCGTCATAACGGGGAGACATACACTCGTCATAACGGGGAGACATACACTCGTCATAACGGGGAGATATACACTCGTCATAACGGGGAGATATACACTCGTCATAACGGGGAGGCATACACTCGTCATAAGGGGGAAACATACACTCGTCATAACGGAGAGATATACACTCATCATAACGGGGAGACATACAATCGTCATAACGGGGAGATATACACTCGTCATAGTGGGGGGACATACACTCGTTATAACGGGGAGACATACACTCGTCATAAAGGGGAAATATACACTCATCATAGTGGGGAGACATACACTCGTCATAACGGGGAGACATACACTCGTCATAACGGGGAGATATAACTCGTCATAGTGGGGGGACATACACTCATCATAACGGGGAGACATACACTCGTCATAACGGGGAGACATACACTCGTCATAACGGGGAAATATACACTCGTCATAACGGGGAAATATACACTCGTCATAACGGGGAGATATACACTCGTCATAACGGGGAGGCATACACTCGTCATAAGGGGGAGACATACACTCGTCATAACGGGGAGATATACACTCATCATAACGGGGAGATATACACTCGTAATAACGGGGAGACATACGCTCGTCATAACGGGGAGATATACACTCGTCATAACGGGGAGATATACACTCGTCATAACGAGGAGACATACACTCGTCATAACGGGGAGATATACACTCGTCATAACAGGGAGACATACACTCTTCATAATGGGGAGACATACACTCGTCATAACGGGGAGACATACACTCGTCATAACGGGAAGACATACACTCGTCATAACGGGGAGACATACACTCGTCAAAACGCGGAGATATACACTCGTAATAACGGTGAGACATACACTCGTCATAACAGAGAGATATACACTCGTAATAACGGGGAGACATACACTCGTCATAACGGGGAGACATACACTCGTCATAACGGGGAAATATACACTCATCATAGTGGGGAGACATACACTCGTCATAACGGGGAGACATACACTCGTCATAACGGGGAAATATACACTCGTCATAACGGGGAAATATACACTCGTCATAACGGGGAGATATACACTCTTCATAACGGGGAGGCATACACTCGTCATAAGGGGGAGACATACACTAGTTATAACGGGGAGATATACACTCATCATAACGGGGAGATATACACTCGTAATAACGGGGAGACATACACTCGTCATAACGGGGAGATATACACTCGTCATAACGGGGAGATATACACTCGTCATAACGGGGAGACATACACTCGTCATAACAGGGAGATATACACTCGTCATAACAGGGAGACATACACTCTTCATAATGGGGAGACATACACTCGTCATAACGGGGAGATATACACTCGTCTTAACGGGGAGATATACACTCGTAATGACAGAGAGATATACACTCGTAATAACGGGGAGACATACACTCGTCATAACAGAGAGATATACACTCGTAATAACGGGGAGACATACACTCGTCATAACGGAGAGATATACACTCGTCATAACGGGGAGATATACACTCGCCATAACGGAGAGATATACACTCGTCATAACGGGGAGACATACGCTCGTCATAACGGGGAGACATACACTCGTCATAACGGGGAGATATACACTCGTCATAACGGGGAGATATACTTTCGTCATAACGGGGAGGCATACACTAGTCATAACGAGGAGATATAGACTCGTAATAACGGGGAGACATACACTCGTCAAAACGGGGAGACATACACTCGTAATAACGGAGAGATATACACTCGTCATAACGGGGAGGCATACACTCGTCATAAGGGGGAGACATACACTAGTTATAACGGGGAGATATACATTCATCATAACGGGGAGATATACACTCGTAATAACGGGGAGACATACACTCGTCATAACGGGGAGATATACACTCGTCATAACGGGGAGATATACACTCGTCATAACGGGGAGACATACACTCGTCATAACAGGGAGATATACACTCGTCATAACAGGGAGACATACACTCTTTATAATGGGGAGACATACACTCGTCATAACGGGGAGATATACACTCGTCTTAACGGGGAGATATACACTCGTAATGACAGAGAGATATACACTCGTAATAACGGGGAGACATACACTCGTCATAACAGAGAGATATACACTCGTAATAACGGGGAGACATACACTCGTCATAACGGAGAGATATACACTCGTCATAACGGGGAGATATACACTCGCCATAACGGAGAGATATACACTCGTCATAACGGGGAGACATACGCTCGTCATAACGGGGAGACATACACTCGTCATAACGGGGAGATATACACTCGTCATAACGGGGAGATATACTTTCGTCATAACGGGGAGGCATACACTAGTCATAACGAGGAGATATAGACTCGTAATAACGGGGAGACATACACTCGTCAAAACGGGGAGACATACACTCGTCATAACGGAGAGATATACACTCGTCATAACCGGGAGATATACACTCGTCATAACAGGGAGATATACTCTCGTCATAACGGGGAGACATACACTCGTCATAACGGGGAGATATAACTCGTCATAGTGGGGAGACATACACTCATCATAACGCGGAGACATACACTCGTCATAACGGGGAGACATACACTCGTCATAACGGGGAAATATACACTCGTCGTAACGGGGAAATATACACTCGTCATAACGGGGAGATATACACTCGTCATAACGGGGAGGCATACACTCGTCATAAGGGGGAGACATACACTCGTCATAACGGGGAGATATACACTCATCATAACGGGGAGACATACAATCGTCATAACGGGGAGATATTCACTCGTCATAGTGGGGAGACATCCAATCGTCATAACGGGGAGACATACACTCGTCATAAAGGGGAAATATACACTCATCATAGTGGGGAGACATACACTCGTCATAACGGGGAGACATACACTCGTCATAACGGGGAGATATAACTCGTCATAGTGGGGAGACATACACTCATCATAACGGGGAGACATACACTCGTCATAACGGGGAGAATTTCACTCGTCATAACGGGGAAATATACACTCGTCATAACGGGGAAATATACACTCGTCATAACGGGGAGATATACACTCGTCATAACGGGGAGGCATACACTCGTCATAAGGGGGAGACATACACTCGTCATAACGGGGAGATATACACTCATCATAACGGGGAGATATACACTCGTAATAACGGGGAGACATACACTCGTCATAACGGGGAGATATACACTCGCCATAACGGAGAGATATACACTCGTCATAACGGGGAGACATACACTCGTCATAACGGGGAGACATACACTCGTCATAACGGGGAGACATACTTTCGCCCTAACGGGGAGATATACACTTGTCATAACGGGGAGATATACACTCGTCATAAGGGGGAGGCATACACTAGTCATAACGGGGAGATATACACTCGTAATAACGGGGAAAAATACACTCGTCATAACGGGGAGATATACACTCGTCATAACTGGGAGACATACATTCGTCATAACGGGGAGACATACACTCGTCATAACGGGGAGATATACTCTTCATAACGGGGAGGCATACACTAGTCATAACGGGGAGATATACACTAGTAATAACGGGGAGACATACACTTGTCATAACGGGGAGACATACACTCGTAATAACGGGGAGACATACACTCGTCATAACGGAGAGATATACACTCGTCATAACCGGGAGATATACACTTGTCATAACGGGGAGATATACACTCGTCATAACGGGGAGACATACATTCGTCATAACGGGGAGACATACACTCGTCATAACAGGGAGATATACACTCGTCATAACGGGGAGATATACACTCGTCATAACGGGGAGATATACACTCGTCTTAACGGGGAGATATACACTCGTCATAACGGGGAGATATTCACTCGTCATAGTGGGGAGACATCCAATCGTCATAACGGGGAGACATACACTCGTCATAAAGGGGAAATATACACTCATCATAGTGGGGAGACATACACTCGTCATAACGGGGAGACATACACTCGTCATAACTGGGAGATATAACTCGTCATAGTGGGGAGACATACACTCATCATAACGGGGAGACATACACTCGTCATAACGGGGAGAATTTCACTCGTCATAACGGGGAAATATACACTCGTCATAACGGGGAAATATACACTCGTCATAACGGGGAGATATACACTCGTCATAACGGGGAGGCATACACTCGTCATAAGGGGGAGACATACACTCGTCATAACGGGGAGATATACACTCATCATAACGGGGAGATATACACTCGTAATAACGGGGAGACATACACTCGTCATAACGGGGAGATATACACTCGCCATAACGGAGAGATATACACTCGTCATAACGGGGAGACATACACTCGTCATAACGGGGAGACATACACTCGTCATAACGGGGAGACATACTTTCGCCCTAACGGGGAGATATACACTCGTCATAACGGGGAGATATACACTCGTCATAAGGGGGAGGCATACACTAGTCATAACGGGGAGATATACACTCGTAATAACGGGGAAAAATACACTCGTCATATCGGAGAGATATACACTCGTCATAACGGGGAGATATACACTCGTCATAACTGGGAGACATACATTCGTCATAACGGGGAGACATACACTCGTCATAACGGGGAGATATACTCTTCATAACGGGGAGGCATACACTAGTCATAACGGGGAGATATACACTAGTAATAACGGGGAGACATACACTTGTCATAACGGGGAGACATACACTCGTAATAACGGGGAGACATACACTCGTCATAACGGAGAGATATACACTCGTCATAACCGGGAGATATACACTTGTCATAACGGGGAGATATACACTCGTCATAACGGGGAGACATACATTCGTCATAACGGGGAGACATACACTCGTCATAACAGGGAGATATACACTCGTCATAACGGGGAGATATACACTCGTCATAACGGGGAGATATACACTCGTCTTAACGGGGAGATATACACTCGTCATAACGGGGAGGCATACACTCGTCATAACGGGGAGATATACACTCGTCATAACGGGGAGATATACACTCGTCTTAACGGGGAGATATACACTTGTCATAACGGGGAGATATACACTCGTCATAACGGGGAGACATACATTCGTCATAACGGTGAGACATACACTCGTCATAACAGGGAGATATACACTCGTCATAACGGGGAGATATACACTCGTCATAACGGGGAGATATACACTCGTCTTAACGGGGAGATATACACTCGTCATAACGGGGAGGCATACACTCGTCATAACGGGGAGATATACACTCGTCATAACGTAGTGATATACACTCGTCATAACGGGGAGGCATACACTCGTCATAACGGAGAGATTTACACTCGTCATAACGGGGAGACTTGCACTCGTCATAACGGGGAGATATACACTCGTCATAACGGGGAGACTTGCACTTGACATAATGGAAAGTCTCTAAACCATCACAATGGACAGGAACACATTCATAACATATTGGCACACAACACAAATTACGACAAGAATTTTTTTCTTAATTCTCTCACTTATAAAATATATGCCTTAATGAATAGTTTTAAATTACTAAATGCTTATCATTAAGAAATTCTTCATTCAGTACATGCATAATGAAGAAGAATATTTTATTATTGTTTATATTAAAAGGTTTATAGTGCTGTCCGACTTTGACGTCTTATTCCCGTATGAATAAAACAAAATATATATATATTTTGTTATTTCTTAGGTAATTTTTTTAAAATAAAGACATATTTGTTTTTACATTATGAACAATTATGAAATATTATAAAAAATATGGTCAGAAATAAAAATAAGGTTTGATGAATTTAATAATCACATTACTAAAGATTTAGATAAAGTAAATACAAATGAACAATGTACAAAATAACGAATCGAAAAAATGTATTTTAAATAAACGAAATATTATACTTTAAACAAAATTGTAAATGAAACAACTGTCTCAATAAATTATCACCTTACTATCGCATTTATATATTATCCAATAACGACACACATTTAGATTCAGAAACTTTATTAATATTTCATAATGCATCAGAAAAGTTTAGAAGCTTAGAAAAAATACGTTTAAATAAATTTAGAATATTGGTCAAAAATACTGAAATATAAAAAGGTTTTTTTTTTGAATAAGATAATGTTTATATTCCTAACCATTTTATTGATAGTTTCAAAGATCAAATAATATGATTTAAATTTATACTGTTATTTAGCAGAGTATTAATTAAGAAAAACTCATTTTTGGGTGGAAACAAATAGGAAATAATTTCTTTAGTTTAGTATATACGTGTTGTTACAACTAAACAGGATATATCTTGTTTAAAAAATGTGGGAAAAATATATTTTTAAACATAACATAATGACAATAACAAAAGTAAATTACCAGCTGATTATATACAAATGTTAATTACAACTGGTGTTAGTGTTCAGCTTATGAGGAATAGTCAGTAGAACAACACTCCCCCTTAAGCTGGTCACTGACGTTTTACAAGTCCGAGTCCATTCAGGTAAACACTGTGTTTTTGTTTACTGAGACACTTTGTTAACACATCAGCATACATTTGATTTGTTGGTGGATAGTTCAATGCTATCATCTTAGAGCTAATAGCTTCACGAATAAAATGATGCCTCACGTCAATATGCTTGGTTCTACCGTGAAAAATTGGATTTACTGGTAGTTTTGGGCTGACTGATTGTCATTATAAAATTTTATCTTCAAATAAGAACCGAGAATATAATGTAAAAAATGTATAAGAAAAATTTCCTCCTTGGCTTTTTGTGTTAGCGCCAGGTATTCAGCTTCAGTGCTAGATAGGGCAACGGTCGGTTGCTTCTTACTCTCCCAGGAAACAGCTGCTCCAGCTATGATAAAAGCCATTCCTGTGAAAGACTTTCGGTTAGTGTTGTCACTTGTCCAATCAGCATCAACCAGTCCATAAACTTGAACTCAACTTTTTCATATTTTAAACAAAAATCAAGTGTTCCTTTAAGGAATCGCAAAATATGTTTTGCGCCTTCCAAGTGTTCCTTTGTGTAGCAAGTATTAAACTGACTGATAACACTTACTACGTGACTTATATCTGGCCTTGAACAAACTGAAAGATACATTGAGCTTCCAATTAAACATTTATATGGGATTTTGGAGTGAGGTACATGTTTTGAATCAACTGAAGTAAACTTATGACCTTGTTGTATAGGAGTACTAGCAGATTTGCATTGGCTCATGTTAAACTTCTCCAGTAAACCTCTCAGTATACATCGATTCTAAGGTCAAATTCAACCGCTAGTGAAAATAAAATTCTCATGCTTGAATGTCTTACAACTGGTGAGACAATCTCTTCATAATCTATTCCAGCCTTTTGGTTACATCCTTTGGCTACATGACGAGCTTTATAACTTCAATGTTTCCGTCTACATCCCTTTTTATCTTTTAAACCTATTTTCAATTTATGGCCTTTTTACCTTTGAGTAAATCAACTATCTACTTGGGATCTCCCAAGTATGATTTTTAAGTAATGACCTATACTCATTTTTCATGACTTCTTCCCATCTACTTTTATTTTCACCATTTATTGCTTCTGCATATGTTCTCGGCTCATCTTCGGTGAAAAATGTCTGATAATAAATTTTCAACAAATTCTGGATACTCTTTAGGTTTTCTATCTCTTACAGGATATCTTGTACTTTCCTCTTGTTTCGATTCCGCTTTTACAGATAAATCAGATAAATTGACTTCTGTATTAGTTTCTTCAGTAGAAAAATTATTAGTCTCAGACAAATCATTTTCACTTCTTGTAGATTGCTCATTTAATCCTTCGTCAGGTCTTGAAGAGTAATTCTCATAGCTCAGTTTGTTTGTTAAGATCTCCGTTAGTGGAATCTTGTCACACTCACTTTCAACATTTTGTTTGACAAAAATATTTTCAATAAATACCAAATCTCTTGAAATTTCAACTCTGAGGGTTTTCTAGATCAATCAAACGATAACCTTTAGTTTCTTCACAGCAACCAGTGAAAACATACTTCTTTGCCTTAGGGTCAAGCTTTTTCCTTAGTTGTTTAGGAATGTGCGCATAAGCAATACAACCAAAAACCTTCAAGTGAGAAAGATTAACTTTTTCGCCTGAACATAGCTCTTTAGGTGTAAAACCTTTTATAGCTCTAGAAGGACTTAAATGTTTCAGATATATTGCAGTGTTGGCTGCCTCTGCCTAATAAGATTTACTTAAACCACTGCCTTAGAGCATGCAACGCACTCTCTCAATTATGGATTTGCCCTTTCAGCAACGCCATTTTTCTCAGGAGTGTACTTCACAGTCCTTTGATGTTTTATACCACTTTCAGAGAGAAATTTCTCTAATTGTTTAATAACAAACTCTTACCATTGTCACTTCTTATACACTTGATTTGTAAATCAGTTTATTTTTCAGTTTTAGATTTGAACATTTTAAATGTATTGAGATCTTGGTCTTTGGTTTTGGGAAAATGACCAAAAACCTTGCCAGAATAATCATCAATAAAATTAAGTAAATATTTACACCCGCTTAGTGATAACTCATTGATTGGTCCGCACAAATCAGTATGAATCAGTTCCAGCTTCTCAGTTGCTCTATGAACTGAGTGTTGGGGAAAAGGTTATCTTACCTTCGATACAAGGAATACACGTTCCTAGACCTTTATTTCCGGAAAAACTTAGTCCTGGAGATAAATGTTTGTGTAAAACATTCATACTCATCCAGTTACGGTGTCCAAGTCGCTCATGCCAGATCTCAGCATCAATTTTAGAAACAGTATGAAGACTTTGTTCATTTGGTGTCTGTGAGACGGCTTGTTCACTTACATCCAGTTTGAACAGTCCTCATACGTCAGATGCTTTTGCCAATATTTTACCTTGAATAAGACATGCATCCTCTTTATACATTTGGCATCCATGTGAAGTAAAAATTACTGCTAAACCATTTTGAATCATTTTGTGAACTGAAAGCAAGTTAGTCGAAAAGTTTAGTACATACATGTCATTTTAAATAACATTTTCTTCTTTGTTTGGTAGTATCACAGTTGCGTTGCCAACTGCTTCACTTTATACCTTTTGATTATTTGCTACTGTTATCTCATGTTTGACACAAAAATCATAACCACTCAGCCACTCGCTATAATTAGTCATGCGAGTGCTTGCACCAGAGTCAATATACCAACCATTTTAATCAACATTTATTTCTAAAGCAGTTAGTAAAGACCACTTGTTATCTAAACTTAAATTATGTTGAACTTGAGAACTGGGCATTTCATGCTCTTTCCTCCCATTATTTTAATTGAGATTAGATTTAGAGGCCTGTGAAAAAATGGACTCTGCACAATTATTTGTATTATTAGGCGGAAGAAAAACTTTAACTTTGCAATGCAAGTAGAGGAGAACTAATGGGGAGACGCCGTAATCGGCACTTTTTTCCCATGTTATTCTTATGGGGAGCCGTTTTTGCACCGACGCCAGCTCCCGCCTTACACAAATTTCCTTGTTAGCCTGTACTAGTACCCTTGCCTATATTAAATACATTTTCCCCATCCTCTATATTTAAAAAAAATTTCAAAAATCTAACTTTGGATTTGTCTGCAATTTGGATATGTTGTCTAATGCATTAATAAATCCTACATTTCCCAAATTAACTATTACGGTCGAATTAAAAAAAATACTGCCAACTATTTACTGTCCGATTTTTGCACCCGCCCTAATTTCCGTTTTGACCAGTACTCTTGCCTTAAATATATTTTCCCCCTATATTTTTAAAATTTGCTCTAAATTCATTTTAATACATCCTTTGCAGAAATCCACGAGTTCTGGCTACTTGGGAACCCGAGCCATTTGACATATAATAAATCACCCTTCCTCCTAATTACCTTCTCTACCAAATACATGTCTTTATATTTAGTCTTTAACAATTCTTCTGTATAAAATCCTCCTTTGATTATATTGCCATTTTCATCTTTCAAAATATAAGTCACAGGCTTTGTTTTCTTAACTTCTGCTATTGTAAAAAGCTCTCCCGTCCAGTTAGGGGTATATCCTTTACTAAATACATGTTTATATTTAGATATCCTTACACTATCCCCCACCTTATATCTTGGCTTTTTAACTTGTACATTAGATGCTAACCTTTCATGTACATCTTTAGAGTTCTTAGCTTGGTTACTTGGTTACTTGGTTAGGCTTCATCCCTATGGATCTATGTACTTTATTATTATATATCCTTATTAACTTTGGAAGTAAATCCAACCACTTGTAACTCCCTTGTGCACTAAACTCTCTATACAAACAATTCTTTAAAGTTCTCTGGAACCTTTCCACAATAGCCGCCTTAGTTGTAGAGTAAGTGTGGTAGTGATTAATATTTAGAATTTTCATTAGTTTGGTAAAATGTTCATTAAAAAATTCTTTTCCGTTATCAGATTGAATATTTTTAACTCCCTTTGGGAGAATAGTTTTTATAGCTTCTGTGACTACTAATCCAGTTTTATTCTTTAGTGGAGCAGCATAAGCTTTTTTAGAAAATGTGTCTATTAAAGTTAAAATATATTTATTCCCACAATTCTCTCTAGCATAATTCCGCATATCTATTAAATCTATTTGAACAGTTTCGTTTACACCCAACACCTTAAAAGACCTTCTAACAAAGTTCTTTCTCGCGGGCTTATGCAATTCGTAAGCAATTTTTTCCATTTTTTATTCTTTATTTTTAATGTTAACGTATCTGCCAGTCTCTGTCGTTTCAAAAACACCTCCATTGCTACCAATTAACATACCATCACTCATTCTTTGATATACATAGTTTTTTTGGCAAATATGCCTCTCCATCTAAAGTCTTAAATTTGCTTAAAGATGTAGGGTCTGCAACCAATAATTTAGGATTGTACATCATCAAATCGATTTGATTATTGTCTTGCATAAATTTATTAGTTTTATTGTTAAACCTTAATGCATGTGATTTTAAACAAATATCAAATTTAATATTGTCTTGTCTAAAAGTTTTAATATTATCGTCATACCTCAAAACCTGTGACATTAAACAAATATCACTCCTATCTTTGCCTTCAGGTACATTCTTTATTAATTTGTCCTCTGCATCCCACATATCGCTATCTAATGTTAATACATTATAATTTTTATCCCCCTGTTTTATTATGCTTTTCTCACCTTTTGTTAATATTTGATTAACAACAGCCACATCATTTGGCAATGTTCCAGGTAAAATGTTTGTTAATTGCTTATTTTTACCATCAAATTTAAGACCGTCTAAAGTCACAGTCTGATGTTTTGTAACACAATCGTTCTCATCAACAGCGGGTTTAACACGAACTAGCCTTTTATTATTAAAATCCCAAAAGTTTAGATCCATTTTTGGTATTTGAGAGACGTTTACAACATCATCGCTTTCTTTAACAGCCAACAAATTACAATTTTTCGCTTTTTGGCATTCCAAATACCATTCTCCGATTCCAAAAATTCATAATTATTTTTGTCTTGTACAAAGACACCATCTTTTCTTATTAAAGTTTGCTCTAATGTGGGTACATCGGTTGAGCTTTCACCTCGTTTAACATTAGTAATTTTGCGTTTATTAGCGTTCCAATTATTACTCTTGGATTCTAAAAACTCATATTTAGTATTACCTTGTACAGAAGCATCACCTTTTCTGGTTAACGTCTGCCCCAAAGTCGATACATCATCAGTAAACTCCCCACCTTTAACACTACTAATTTTATAATTTAAAGCATTCCAACCATCATCTTTTAGATTTAAAGTAGTTTCTTTAAAACTTCTACTTTCTGGTTTACTATACGGGTTATATACGCGATAAAATTTATCTATCATCTTTTTATTTAATAAACGATTCCACTTTCCCTCAATTCTTCTATGATAGAATCTATCTCATTATCCACTCCAGAATTTCCCGCCAATCGGCTTAACCAAAGCAGTCTTAACCTATCTACAAGCTCATTAGGATCGTCCCAATAAACATAGTCTATTTTATTACCAGTTACCTGCCTTAAACCTTCACCAACCGTCTTAAACAGGGGTTTAATTATATTAAGATATTTAGTGTGTTTATTACTTGACATTGCCGCACCTGTTTTATAACCCTTTAAATGTGCATTTGTAGCTTCCAAAATCTCTTTATAATTTTGCAAATCAGCCTGACTATAGTGTACGGGTTCTTTTAAAACTAACAATTCCCACAATCCCTTTGTCCCTTTATAAATTTTTTCTCCAACTGTAACATCATCATTGGCAATTTGAACTTCCTGATTCCCAATAAAAAATTTATTTCCTTCTCACCTAATACCATATGTGGTGTCTGTGATACTACTTCTACTAAGGTAATTTCCTAAATAGTCTGATGCTAAAAGACCAAAATCTAATTTGTGCGGTGTTATCTGTGTTATTCTTGGTATTCTAGATGGGGTCTTTTCTAAAATTATTGGGAGAACTGGCCTCTCTGTTTTTGTGGATAATTTTTTTGATTCTTGCAAAGGCTCTATTAACGGTTGGAATGTTTGGAACCTCTCTTCAGCCTCTAGAAATTTACCACGTTTTAATGCCCTATATTTTTCTCTTATTTGTTTTGCAGTCTCTACCAATTCTTGTTGAATATTTGTTTTCATTTTATTTACATTTTATTTATCTCATTTGTCAAAGGATTATACTCAAACACTTTATCGTGTATTATTAGGCAATATGCAGATGTGTTTGAAGGGACATTTTCTGCAGTTTCAATTTCTAATTTAATATCTACAACCCCCTCTTTTACTGATTCATTCTGCCTAGAACAATCTATTACAATTAGAGGATATTTCTTTATAAAGTCAGCTCTGTTAAACATAGGATCGGGGACGGTGTTGTAGTAACTCTCCCTAAACCTCAAAAACATCTCATAAGCTTTAGAGGCATCTCCATTTTCAAAGTCGAGATTTAAATCACTATAAGGATAATATTCAGAGTTTAAAAACACTTTGAGATTTTTCAATTTACATTGATCAAATTCATCAGTTCTTTTTCGTGCACTGTTGTCCCTACCAGTTTGGAAACCAAATATAATATACCTGGGCTTCTCCAAACTCGAAGACGTCTTAACTGACCATGTATGTCTCTTGGTTTCGGGGTATGATGGGAGTTCGTGTAGCTCCAAACTTCTAAATGTAATTTGCAAATTTTTATTTTGCAATAACATCTTTTGTAATTGAAGCTTCTCCCGATCAGATAGCACCACATGCGGCATCACCACTGAATCGATTTAAGTGTAATTTTAGGAATAGGATCGACCCCAGTTGGAGCAATAGATGTTGTTAATATACAATTTAAGTCGTTTTTGGATCTTTTCAACACCAATTCTTGTTTAACATTTACTAAAACCTTATTAAAATCCTCAAACACACCCATTAACAGCTCTAAAGGGACACAAGTACTAAACTTGCCGCTTTTATGGAACTCCTTTAAATTTGCATCAGAATCAAATGCTACATTTGACAATTTCGTTGTTTTATTGTAAGAGCACAATATTTGCATAAGACTGGAAATTCCCGGATTTCTTACAATATCTATTTCTTTACCAGCAACTTCATATCTAATTTCGTCATATAAGAATGCAAACGCATTATTTATAAAATGTCCTTTATCATGATTCTCTATTTCTCCTTTAATATACAGATAACTCCTACATGGGAGTGTTAGTAAATCTTGATTATTTATGCATATTCGAATTTCATCGGAATTATTTATTGCCAAAGTGTTGTGTGGAACGTAGGAGTGATTTGTAATTTTAACCACGCTATCGTCGTATTGGAATTTTCCTGTAACGTCTAGAAAATCTTCCATTTTTATTAATAGAAAATTTTAACTTCAACCCAATTGATCGCAGAAACCTGGCATTTTGCACACTCAGTCCGTTCTTGTAAATTCTCATATCTTTTTTATATGACAAGTAATTGTAGTTTCTTCTTTATTAAAGTCAATTGGCTTGTCGTGTTGATCTGAAATGTAATGCTAACAACATCTAAACTTCTCTTATTTACAGGGAAGTATATAATATTTCTGGGGACCTCAATAATTTTGTAGCCGGGAGGAGCTTCTGGGTAAAAACTGTGTATGGTGTGTGATTTGTCACCATTTAAATAAGACCCATTCGCAATATTACATTTTACTCTAATCACATTTACATTATTTATGTTGATTTCATTTACGGATTTAATTGCAATATCTGGAGTAGAAAATCCTTTAAATCCCAATAATTCAGACCCTCAACACGGTTTTGTAAAATCAAACACATGGCTAGAATGTAATGTGGCTTTCATAGTTTTATTATCGGCTATAAGTACAAAATCTGGGAGTTGCTTTTGAATTTCCTTCGCAAGCTCAAACACTTCGTATGTACCTTCAGCAATTTCAATTACATTTGGAGCTTTGTGATCGTAATAATAAACATCCTCACTCTCGTCTATTGTTAATTTTGTGTCTTTAAGTTTATTTAATTTTGGAACTAGCCCTTTGTAAAAAATAAGTTTGACTTTTGTATTAATTAATGCTACTTTATTTTGTATAATAACTTCAACTTTACCATCTAATGCCCGGTTTAATTCGTCAATTGTGACCTCCCCTTTTGGGGTTGTAATTTTGTGCATTTTGTAATATGTCAAAGTATTTAGAGGTTTTTTAACATTAAATATAGAATTATAACTTTGAAAATCTACCAGTCCAATTACATAATCACCATTTAATTATATAGGAGGAAAGAACACCGACTTCAACTCTGGCTCTGTACCCGTAAATGTTATAGTAAATGAATCCATTTTTATAAATTAAAATTTTTCAGAAATGATAAACATAAAATTCCACAAATAGAACTGTTTAAATCTTGTATTTGATCAGTTGTATAGTAAATTTTAGATGGTACAAAATATTCAATTACCTCTTTTGGAGGCTGTATTCCGAATGGGTCAAAATATATTACAATATCTTTATTTTTACGATATGCTGTCCAATGTGTGCCCCTGTCACTGTCTAAATTAATAATTCCACATTCTCTTACTTTTGGTCTCTGTTTTCTTAGCTCATTTTTTAGGTACACTCCTCGAAAGTGGGGCACGTCTCTTGCGGCCTCTAACAGCTGAAAGTTGTCCATCTTTTTTATTAAATTTTAATCCCATTCCCATTTTTGCCTTGGCCTTCATCAAATTTGTCACTGCATAAGCTGCTGCTTTTTCGGCTAGATTGGCGTCCTTTGCCGAAACCCTAGTCCAAGCCTGGTCCGCTAATCTCATATCTGCCTTGTTCCGGGCGGCTGTATCAGGATTATTCATGTTGAATATGTCGTGCTCTTTACAATAAGAGTCTAGCTTATTTTTTGGAGGTACATTTCTGGCTAAATTTTCACGTATCTTAGTTCCAGGACCACAATATGAATATGACGGGATGTGTAGGGAGAAAGGAAGGTTGTTTATAAGGGTTTTTAACAAGCCACGGCCTCTATATGGCTTTAAGAATAATCCCTTACCTTGGACCTTTTTACACTTTCTCTTTGCCATTTTTATTATATAAAAAATGTCATTTATTCAAAAAAAGAACAAATTTAAAATAGCACATGAAGAAAATACACCAAAGAAGTTGGGTCTATTTCCTAATAATATTCGCTGTATTATAATAGGGCCTAGCGGTTCGGGGAAGACCGTTTTAATTTATAACCTAATTGTAAAAAAGCAAGGTTTAAAGTTTACGAATTTATATATAATATCCAAATCTTTAGAACAAGAAAAATATAAAAAAAAAATTGAAATATTCCGTCTGTGTGATGAAGTTAAATTACACACATATTCAGACTGTGAAATCACACCAAATGATGTAGAATTACACTCAATAGTTGTATTTGACGACATAAATAGTCCAAATATCACACAATTTTTCTCAATGGGCAGACACAAAAATATTAACAGTTTTTATTTGTGTCAATTTTACAGTAAAGTAAACAAACATTTACGTGACAATGTTAATTTTCTAATATTATTTAAACAAGACGATTTAAATTTAAAACATGTGTATAACAATCATGTGGGAAATGATTTTTCATTTAACCAATTTAGAAATCTCTGCCATCAATGCTGGGACAGGTCTAAATATGGCTTTTTTGTAATAGACAAGGAAAGGCCAAAGAATAATGGCAAATGCAGATTTATGTTTGACCAAGTTTATAGTGACCAAGGGCAAGAGTGTTGATGCCATCCAGAATAAACCTCTTGTCGTCATCAAAAGAGAGTACCTTTTTGTTCATCGTTAATGTTTGAAGATGGTGGTTTGTGGATTTAATTCTTGTAACATTCTCATAGTAATCTTCCCCGGTTGCAAGACAGTTTAAGTAATGTTGGTGTCTTAAGAGATGTTTAACTGTAGCATTGTCAGCCCCCTTTGCCTTTTGAACCTCTAGCTCATTTTGCTTTTCTTTTTCGTATAACCATTGTAAAGGAATGAAAGAGTATAATTTTGGCCTTAAACCACAATATTCATACATAATTTGACCATTTAATTTGACCATCAACTTCCAAAATAAATCCAAAGTTTTCATTTTGATTGTATTTATAATCTTTCTCATTTGTCCATCTAAAGCCATCGATGGGCAACGACTCGCACATTGCTGTAGAGTATAGCGAGTTACAGTCTAAGTATACAAGATAGGTGCTTTCTTGATTTGGGTCATAATATTCGCCCATGTACTTATTATTGGCTTTAGCATAGCGCGTGGAAATCATACTTACACCGCCTCTAATGGCATGTTCTATAAACAAATGCATGTCAATGTCACGAAATAATTGTAATTTTATGCCGGTCATTCTAAGACATGCCTCCCATGTTAGTCCAGGCAGTGAGTACATATGGACAGGGTCAAGTTTATAATCCTTTAAACATAAGTCCCTAAATGTCTCAAACACATCATCCAATAACAACACATCTGTTTTAAGGTATAAATCGTGATATTCTTTTAAATTCTTTATATTAAAATGATTCCATACGTTTTTAGCATGTTCATATTGTGCAGGAGATATACATTCTTTAGTTAGACTACTGTAAAATGCCTCTATGGGTGGGAGAGGCTCTAAAAACTTTTCTGGTCCTGTCATGTATTTGTACGGAAATTCGCCCTTACGTTGTAGTAGTGGATTGTCTATAAATCTAAATGTATTTAAATTGGAAGCTAATTTGCTTAAGGGAAGGGACAGAAAGTTGTAGGAATCCAAAAATACTAAATCATCAACAGAGAATGAAATATACTTTTCCATATCTTTGGCTATGCAATTCAATTTGCGATTAAATTTTCCTAAGTGTTGCATTATTAAATGACCATCATAGTTTTTAAGATTGTGGAAGAATACTGGAATTTTCTTAGTTACTTTATAGTTTAAATTACAAGAATTATGGGCGGGCCCTCTGAACTTGCCTGTTAAGTGACAATGGTCGCGCACTTTATCACACAGTAACGGCTGGTGGCATATGTGGCAGCGTGTAGAGTCTTGGAATAACGTCTCTTGCTCTGGAGTACAAGGGGAACATATAGTCCCATCTGACTTTTAATAAAGTCATAAGTTTTAAATAACTTTTCGAAAAACACATCCATTACATTTTTACCGCTGTACAACTCTTCGTAAATAATTTTAGAATCTCTCACTACAACATAAGCAAATCCAGAAGGAGTGTGTTTGCCAGAGTTTATAAAGCATTCGAAATCTGCATAAATCACAAAGGGAGCTTTAAGTTGATATTTTTAATTCGTAAATTGTAATGTATATTTTTTAGACATTTGTACTCTTTGGGAATCAAAGGTTTTACAATATGTTATGTGACGTTCCAATATATCTTTAGTGTAAAAATGTTGCACACAGAGCTTGCAAAAATATTTCTTATTATTGTATTTTGTAGAATTAAACATTAACTTATCAAAATCACGAATTAAACAGTAATGTGATTGCGGCCTTGTTGTAAAAGCAACAGGTTTGCGTGCATATTACTATTTAGTTTAGTTATTCTCAATGGATATATTAATTGTCCTTCAATTCCATATACATTAACACTTATATTATTTTGTTTTTCAAATTTATCAATGTCGGATATTTTTACGGGATATTTTATATTTGTCATATTTAACTGACCTATGTGGGGTTCGTAGTAAAATACTCGATTTGCATGTTTACAATTCCTTGGATTTAAGTTTGCTAAAATACTCCACAAAAAACATTTATTATCACTATTTTTAATATTTAAAACAACGTGTTTTGATTTTATATTTTCTGGTGTGGGGATGTATGACTTGGGAGTTAGGGGTTTATACTTGTAAACATGCAGCTGCCAGTATTTAGTATGGTCATATATCCATCCACTGCCTTCTGATTGAAATTTGTGTAAAGATGTGTCGATTTTTAAAAGTGTATTTTCAATTTGTGTCTTTAATTGTGCTTTCTCAATTGATAAATTAGTTAAACTTCGAAAGTTAGCGATAGTTTCTTTATCAATCATACTGGTTTAGTGCTGGATTCACCATTCTTACTAACTGTGTGTTTGATAAATTTCACTCTCCTAATAAGAATCCATTTTATTGGTAAAGGACATGATTGAAGGGTGTTTAATATATCCGCGGACTCACCCTGAAACTTAAACTCATTATCGGGTCGCTTGTCACATCGTAGGTGGTGGCGTTTCTTGTTACGGGTGATGACTCTCTTACACACATTACAAGTATTGTGGTTCTCTAGCATATGCATTTTAAAATTGCTATTGTCAAGTATTTGATGACATATTTTACAAATTTTAGGAACAACTTTGTGGATGTTACGATAGTGTCTGATTAAATTACTTCTTTTGGAGCAGGGCACGGAGCAGATTGCCCAGGACAACATGTTCGAATTAAATAAATTTTGAGATGACATTACTCTGTTTTTTATAAACAAAAATTACCATTTTTAATGTTAAATTAGACAAAAATTATTTAACAGCGGTTTTAAATTATATTTTACTTTAACAAGTTTAATTTACGAATATGAGAGTTCAAAAATTGCCATTTTTAATGTTAAATTAGACAAATCATTTAACAATGGTTTTAAATTATATTTTACTTTAACAGGTTCAATTTACGAATATGAGAGTTCAAAAAATACCATTTTTAATGTTAGATTAGACAAATCATTTAACAATGGTTTTAAATTATATTTTACTTTAACAAGTTTAATTTACGAATATGAGAGTTCAAAAATTACCATTTTTAATGTTAAATTAGACAAAATCATTTAACATTGGTTTTAAATTATATTTTGCTTTGACAAGTTTAATTTACGAATATGAGAGTTCAAAAATTACCATTTTTAATGTTAAATTAGACAAAATCATTTAACATCGGTTTTAAATTATATTTTACTTTAACATTTAAAAGTTTAATTTAAAACACGAAGTTGTAGATGTGTGATCAGAAACCAGCGTCAGTGCGGCCAGAGGTGGCTGAACTGTTTGAGGCCCTCGTTTGGACTGGAGACGTCTTCACACTGTACAATATCATTTTATAAATAAAACTGCCATTTTGAAGCTATCAATCTACATATTCAATTAGATAAAACAGATAATTTAATATTTAAAGTCTAAAATTCAAAACATATTTTACTTTAATATTTAGTTTGATCAAAGTACAAATAATTTTCAAAACACATTTAACTTTGAAGTGTAAGATAATTGTTGCGCCCTAAATTAATATCCTTAAAGCATCCTAAGAGGATCATTTGGTTATGGGAGTGACTATTAGATCACTAGTAATTTTGTATCTCCCAATTCAATAGTTATGTTTTACGATTACAGTTTTGAAATGGAGAATTAAATTAGTAAATGGTGAATTGAAGTATGATTTACAAATGAGAATTTAAATATGGAAATCTATTTTCAAATGTAAAATTTAATTTGGAAATGCAGCTGTTACATTTGAAATATGATTTAGAAATGGATATTTAAATATGGAAATCTATTTTAAAATTTAATTTGGAAATACAGTTGTTACATTTGAAATATGATTTACAAATGGATATTTAAATATGGAAATCTATTTTAAAATTTAATTTGGAAATGTGGCTGTTACATTCGAAATATGATTCACAAATATCAGGAAAGCTGTTTCACAATTTTCGGAGCGATTATAAAAAAAAATGATGGATTAACAGTCAGTTGTGATTGTCCTCCGCTGAAGACATCATCTACACTTTAGCTACAACTGACTGCCGTCGCTAACACTCCCTCATCATCGGCTAACATCATTGTGGAGTCCGAGACGCCGTGTCCAGTGATGTTGGAGAGGTGAGGCGGCCAGTGCCGCTGCGTGGTGACGTCATCCAGTGCCGCCTCAGAGTCCAATGCCACTCGGCGTCTCGAGGTCGGGTCGCTGCCAAGGTCCTGGGTCCTGTCCTGGGATGTGGAACAATAGAGGTAGTGCTGTCGGTAGCTCCTTATATACACGTCGAGAGGCTGGATTTTCAATTTAACCAGGAAATTACCTCATAGCTAATTCTGGCCAAGGCTGGTCGAGTGTGCAGGCACGCGTGGGGAATCCCAGTCGGCCTTGCCGTCATGGCCAGTGTGTCAGTGGGCAGCGGTGTGGATCGTTGCAGTTAGTGTGTGTTTTAATTACAAAAATCGGACAGTAAATAGTTGGCAGTATTTGTTTTAATTCGACCGTAATAGTTAATTTGGGAAATGTAGGATTTATTAATGCATTAGATAACATATCCAAATTGCAGACAAATCCAAAGTTAGATTTTTGAAATTTTTTTAAATATAGAGGATGGGGAAAATGTATTTAATATAGGCAAGGGTACTAGTACAGGCTAACAAGGAAATTTGTGTAAGGCGGGAGCTGGCGTCGGTGCAAAAACGGCTCCGCATAAGAATAACATGGGAAAAAAGTGCCGATTACGGCGTCTCCCCATTAGTTCTCCTCTACTTATGACCAAGTCTGTTACACCTAAAACATTTTATTTTTGACGATTTTTAAAAGGCATTGACTTAATATTAGACTTTATACCTTTTTTTAGAAAAGCTATACTATCAAATGCATCCCGCTCAAAATTATCTTGGAGAATTTTGTATTTGGCATACTCAGTTGTTAGTTTGACGCCGGAGTTTTCCATTGCCATTCTCTTTGGTTTATATTCTTCTGGTAATCCTGCTCGCATAATCGCAGCAATGAACTCATCATACAGAGGGGAATTACATTCAGCAAGTCCATGTGAAATAGTCATTATATTGTTAGTATAGTCTTCCATGTTACGGCAATTCTCCAATTTTGTGTTCATAAAAACTTACAAAAGATCAATCTTCGAATTTAAACCTATGTCTTGATAAACCTTTTCCAAACTGTCCCAAGCTTCTTTTGCACTCTTTGCATTACGGAAATGCGGATATACTGAAGGTGAAACTATTAGACAAATTTTAGATCTTGCCTTAATATCTTTCTTCTTGTCATCATTTAAAACCTCCCATTTTCATCACATTCAATGCAGTCCCATAAATCTTCATGCATTAAATACATTTCCATCCCAAATCTCCAGTCAAAATAGTTTGACATTCCATTTAACTTTTCAAACATAGATGTTGCATTGGAAACCCTACTTTGATATTCTTATGTCATTGTAAATACTCAGCTTAACAAAAATTCTTCAGTAAATACTTTTAGTAAATATGTCAAGTTAAAGAAATTCTGCTGAGAGCCATAACCTGTTATTTAGTAGAGTATTATTTAAGAAAAAGTCATTTTTGGGTGAAACAAATAGGAGAATAATATATTTTTAAACATAACATAAAGACAATAACAAAAGTAAATTACCAGGTGATTATATACAAATGTTAAATTGAACTGGTGTTAGTGTTCAGCTTATGAGGAATAGTCAGTAGAAGAACAGACAATAAGAGAACACTTTCTGAAGATTTTTAAGAAACGTAACGTTATTACGACAGGTAAACCTTTCAAAATATTTGATAAGATAATAAAAGATGATTTACCCTGGAAAATTATTTTTAAATATCAACAATTATAGTTTAGATTTTATAAAAGAAAAAAGGTTATTTAGATTGAAAATAGAATGAGATTATAATAAAAGCCCGACTAAAAGTTTTTATTTTTTGATGTATCAATATCAAGAAGAGAGGTTATCAATTAAAAGCTGATTTCGAATTTCCAAAACAATTTCAAGTTAAACATAGATTGATCATTAACTCTGGAACACTAATAAATTGTGTACAATTGTTTCGATAGCAATTATTATTGTGTTTAATTAGCTCTAGGAATTAAAACACTATCTAAAACAAGGACTGAATTTAAACAAAAGTTAATAGAATTATTGATTTTGATAAAGACAGCCATAGGGGAAAATATATTAAATTGAATAAAACTGAGAGCAAAAACTAAATGTGATTTTGAAAATATTTATTTAAACTGATGAATTGGTAACACTAAGGCGAATGTTAGAAATAAATTTGTTATAAAATTAGGTAGTGTAGCATATTCACTAAACAAATTTTTAATAATTAATAATGTTTGATCTTATGATGAAAGATCTTATAGCAATTTATATGAGTAAAGGGAAAGTAAAGTTTGATAAAACAACTTTTGATTTTTAATATTAGAATCGCCAACATAAATTAATCTATGAGTATTATTATGAGAAATAGAACAAGTTGGATCCCAATGTAAAATTGCTATACATGGATACAGATAGTATTTTTCTTGAGTTAAAGATGGAAACTTATAAAATTATAAAAGAAAATATAAATGAATTGATAAAAGTGATTATTAGAATGATCATATATGTTACAGTAAAAAAGGAAAGACAGTTTTTGGAAAGTTTAAAGCTGAGTTAAATAGTTTTGCATTAAAATAACATATATTCATGTTTATACTCATCATATATTTTCTCCTGCCTAGCAACTATAAAGTTTATCTTTGGCTAGTATTTGTCATGATTAAATATTTAAATATCATCTATACATTTATATGAAAAAATGACTCTTTAAGATATTATATAATATGTATCATCATCTATATCAATTGCATAATTAAAATTGTTTTTGACAAATTAATTTAAATGTTTGAGCTGCTGTTTCCTTAAGTTGTATTTAGCTAATCTTTGAATCTATGAAGTCATAAATTTTACTGTATCAACAAATAATAATTTAAAACTATTACTGGTGCATCTTCTTCAAATTCATACCCATATCCAGAATTAGTTGTATAATTTATGTATTTTTTGGTATTTGTTATTAAATGAGTCTGGCCATATTCATTAGATAGTTCTTTTAAAATCAATATATATATATATATATAAAACACAACTCTTATAATATAACACAAGAACAATTAGAGGTAATTTTAGGTTTCGATTTCAATATAAATGCTATTCCTCTATAATTTACAGTTAAATGTCAGCGATCTCTTACTTTAAGTCTATAATTAACCTTTTAAATTCATCTCTCAAAATTGTCATCTTCACATATAATTAAATTTAATAAACCTCTTAAGAAGATTTTGTACTTCGACACTATATATTATAAGATAAATTGTATAGTGCAATCAATACAAATTATAGTCGATAAATTCACACTCCAAAAAAGTAAGTCAAACAGCGCAATTTCAAAAATGTAAAAATCTAAAATATTTTATTTGTTTACGTATTAAAAAAGTATACTATGTTAATTTTGAATTAAGTTTGGAAGGTGGAGAAATTATCTTAATATTTTGTTTATATGAAAAAAGGGTTGTTTAAGAAATTATTTTATCCAAGACATTACATCCAAGATATTAAGATTTTGGTATCGAACCAGATGATGATGATGGATGAAATTTTAAGATTTTTAGGTCCAACTTAAAATTATTAGTTAAGTTATCTAAATGAAATAAGAAACTCATAATCTATCTTCACTTCCCGTAAGAGCTGTGGCTAGAGGTCTATACTTGAGAGTGGGCTCGATCCACGTACCATTTGGTGATTCCATCTGCATCAGAAGGCACCTAATTTTAAAAATAAAAAAACTAGCTATTTCAGTGAGCAAAATGACGATGACAAACAATAGTTCAATAACATTCTAACGATTTTACGATTCTTACGATTTTTATGAATAATTTCTTTGGTAAACTATGATTGAACTATTTGTGATATCAAAAATCTCCTCACTGAAATCACCAGGTATGTTTGTGGTCTTTAAAATGAACCATAAATAGATGATTTCGGATAATCCGTTGAACAGGTGCGGGCTTTAAAAGTTAATATCGGCCTTATGGGGTAACTGGAGCCCCTCTTACATAACAGATGTTTTAAAATTCATATACACCACCTTATGACTAACTTTGCTTAAACCCAAGACTTCAGCGGCTTAGCCACTGGTCTGGTCTACCTGGTTCTATTAAATTTCGCTGGCTGAAATAGGATGGGTTAGGTGGGTTGCAAGGTTGTTTAGGGCCCCATTTAGAAACGATACTGGTATAAACACAAAAATACTATTTGCTTAGTTAATACAATAATTGAATTTCCCAAAATCTGGGAAAATAGGGCTACAAGATGCTGACCCTACGATAATTTGCACAATCCTCATCATTAACATTATAACGTTGATTAATGTTTATGTATTTTTATTTATACCTGTTAGTTTGCAAGTTAAATTTTTCCTTTCGCATTACAAATAGACCCAGGTTATTTGCAATTGGTGAAACTTCAAGAGTTTGTAGTTTAATAAACCTGTGTGTTTATTTAAATATGTAATTTTATAAATAAAGTAAAGTTCGTATACCCTTCTGGCCAAGGTCTTTTTTCAACGTTTTCAGGTCGCACTTGTGGCTCTGACATGACCTGACGACTACTTGTGTAGCCAGGACTACCGGTTTTCCGAAGCATGGTGGCAGTCTGAGTTTCAAAAGTCACATAAATAATTTTCGAAAACTAATGTTACAACATAAAAATTGTTTCAGATAACAGTATTTTGTTGAATTTTCAAATGTAAGACATGTTAGGTACATGCTTTACTGTTAAAAGAAAATTTTTGAAAGATATTTAAACTAATGATAACCTTTAACATTGTGGGTTTTCTTTGTTTTTGAATTAATGATGATTGTTGAAATTGTAGACGTTTATTTATTGTTTTATATTGTTTGCTGTCAACTATATGTTATATCCTACATTTATCTTGCGTGTAATTCTTTTTTGTTCACAGATAATTTATTTCGTTTTTAAATTCATCATTATGTTGTAGGCTATGTTATGAACTTGTTCTGGATTTAAAGAAGTTGAACATTTGATAGTGTTGCAATTTCCATGTTCTTCCTCGTGTGTTTGTTTATTGCATACAATTATGAACTACTGTAATGTAATGGGGGTTCAATCTATATTATGGCATGTAAATCGAAAATAATACACGGATATTATAAATTATCACTCCAAGAGGGGGCTGCTAAGCCTATTAATAACCAATGACACTGTGAAGACTCTCCGAGAAGCACCCAGAGGACAATGATTCACTATTCACTATAATCTAATTGGCGGTAGGCAACCCCATAATACAATATTGGTCAAAGTACTGCTCCCCCTCACTTCAGTAAGTTACATCTACTCACATAAGTACAATATCTGTTCAGTAAGGTCCCCTCTTCCTAGGAAGATGCATATCAATTACCGGAGCAATTTGATTAGCACAAAATGTGGTTGTGCCCTCCAAATCTTGTTAAGATTCAGCCTATTTCAGGCAAAATCTTTCTTTTCACTAAATAAAATGCTAATTAAAGAGCCGATTTACTTCCAGCGGAAGATCCTGCAAGATGGGTGATTTGAGGTCCTTCACAACATTTTAATCTATTTTAGAATCACCTCTTTTCGTCATATCTCTGGAGGAGCGATGTTAACCAGTACTAAAAACCAGGGAAAGAGGATTTCCGGTCACCCTTAACTTCAGTTGTTCCGGATGGGCGATGCACAATTTTTTTCTAGGTTCTAACCTTCGATTCATTTCTTTAGTAGGAGATTATGCAAATATAAGAGAGTGATCTAAAGTAACTTCCAGGTAATATTAGAATTCGTTATGATATGAAAACATAATCATACTTTACGTTAAGCTATTGATTGGCGAGTATGTTAATGAGTTTAAAACAGTCTACATTTTTCTTCGTTTAGTATCATTTCGGACTTGGAAATATCATAGTAGATTTCCAAGTCTTAAGATATTCTTTGAGGATGGAAAGGCCGCTCGTGAGAGTCGATTCTGTTTCTCTTAGTCCTCGTGACGAGAGGATATGGCAACACCTGAGGTATAACAACATTCGGGACTCAGGTAACGGCTTTCTGAGCAGAGTAGAAATTCATAAAGTGGCCAGTGCCGTTTATAAAAGCCATCGTTTAGATGTCTATGAGAACATGTTTTCCCCTTATACACATCAATCAGCATATGACTAAGCATTTGGTCTATAATATGTAAAGGGGTCGGACAGGTAAATAGACTACATAATAGAGTCCATCCTTCCACAGTAGCATAAGCTGCAGAGACGCCAATGGACACAGAAGAGGTTTATAGCTTAAGGTCAAATAATTTTCAATAAAATATGAGTGAGCAAGCACCTGGTCGCAGATGCTTCGGCCAGCTTGCTCCGAAGTGATGCTGGTATTAAGAAAGAACAACTATATATATATATATATATATATATATACACATCTGAACTATATAACAACTATATAATAACTTAATTTTGGGTAAAACTCAGTTCTGAGCTAAATCTTTCATGTTTATACTTACCTTCTTTGTTTCATGTCATCTCAGTTCTAATTTGCATACATTCCTTGTGGAAGCACACATCATGTTTTTACACCTCATGTATTGACCTCATTCTTCTTATGTACAGCATTGTGATCATATCTGCCCACCCCCACACACTTGTCTCGGGTCTGGGGTTATGGGCAAATTAGCATATAAATCTACTAGATATTTAGAAATATAAGGAAATAAAATACTATCGTCGAGTTTAAATATTTTATTTATTTAAAAATGTTACCTCATAACTTAATCACAGACGATATAAAATTAACGAACTGTCTTTGTGGTCTGGAAACGTGCGAGCACACTTTTACTAAACATTTTCGGACATTTATTCACAGAGTGGAAGTTTTTTTAACGGCTATGTTAGAGTTTATTGGTTGTTAGGCACGAGCGTGTTTCCTAGTACAGTACACAAACTGGCGTTCTCTTGTGGCAGCTCGATGAACTTCTTGCACGGGTAGAGGTTCTGGACGAACTCCAGTGCCTCGCTGAGACACTGCTGGGCCGCTGGGAGGAGGTTAGACACTATGTGGATGGGGCCGCTGTCCACCTGGCAACCTGACGCCGAGACAACAACAATTACAAATGGCATCCACATCGAATGGAAGGATTGAAGGAACGAGAGCTTACAATAACTTAAGAAATACAGCGAATTACCCAGTATACGAAATATTACAAACAAATTATATATTCTTCGATAAATTTCACAAAAAGTATCAAATTAGTCATAAACATAAAAACTGTTATACAATTTCTAAATCCCTAAAATGTAACAAACAAAATACTGTAAGGGATAATGATGTTACGTAGCAAAGGTGTTATAAGAATACCGAAACTAAATTAGACACTATATTGTATTAGTCACAATTGTAGGTTCTCACATATATATAACCACCAATTCGTTTGTTAAATTGTCTATGATTTAAAATAAATTTGAATATATAAAATTGACGAAGAAAATAATAAATCTAAGTAGAGCCAACTTGCAAGCCAAATATGAAAAGAACAATGTATACTTTAATTTGATTAAATAAAAACGAATACACGTCTTGGTGTGCTTTTGAAAGCGTGCGATGTATATTTGTGTGAGCAGAAAAGACAATGTGGACAGACACATGTAGACGTTCTTTGCTATTGACTGGTTTAGCTGGATTGCATAGAGATAGTCAGCGGAATTGTCTGAAATGTGTTATTTTAATTCAATATCTCCAAGTATCAAAATTTTATTAGCTTCGTTTGTATACAATAAACTTGTTTTAGCTGGTTTTTGAACTGTATTTTTGTTAAAAATGGATATTAGCAATTAATACACGTGTAATACTGAAAGGTAATGACCCTAAACTGATTACTTGTTCTCTGTACAAGGTTTATTGGACAATTCTTCACCCAAAACAACTGCAACTTATTGGTCTTCATCGGGAGTACTTTTTTTGCAGAGCTTCTTTGCAATGATTAAGTTCTACAAATTGTTTAATTTATTTACGAGATGCACGGAAGGTTATATCAGAGTTGTGTCTTTGCTTTTTGACATGACAGTGACAACTTAATTTGTCACTTCATTACTATGTATCACTTAATATTCTTAAACATTTTATGTCTTAATGAAACGAACGACAAACATTAATCAGTTGATAAACTTTGGTAAACCTTCGTCAATAACGAATATTTGGCTTAATTAGCCAGAGTAATTACTCTTACAATCCTAATTGCTTCAGGGTTGATCTTAATTTATGACTTCTGGTTGGCCCTTCTGGAGATTGCTATGTTTCATTCTAAATTAGCCCAAATATTGCTAGTTATCATCCCTAACACTATTTTTCTACATTTGTAAACAGATTATATCTGGAAGAGATACTTATTTTCAAAAATAACTCAGTTCAGAACCAACAAATGAATCCAGTCAAATAAATTACTCAACATTGCCAAAATGAAGGGCTTGTTCCTTTGATAACAGACCCATGTAATATACGTTAAACCATACATTATTATTAATATCTATTAATATAATTAATATATATTATTAATTAATATAAACGGAAAATTACAAAGTGGAATTAAAACTGTGTCAAAACAAAAACTAATGCAGTATAAAAGCATTACTAAACAAATGTTTGCCTACGTCGCGGTAGCAAGAAAAACAGTTTTAAATTGTACTTTCATACTGCCTAGTCTTAGTTATTTCATATTTTACGTACACTCAACGACCATGCCTGTCGCATAGACCAGGGAAGCCGTTTAAAGGCCGTTTAAAGCCAACCAATTGATATGTGTACACATAATCCCAACTATTAACTATTAACTACTACTAACTATGTACTACTATTGACTTTACACTTGTAGTATGTACTACTAAACCACTTACATGGGTTTTCGAAACACCTCTGGAACACGTAAACACCACAAAGGATGTCAGCGTAGATGATCTCAAACTTAAATCTGCACCCAGATCCTAATAAACAAAAGATTTTTTTAAGTTGCAAAATGTATGAAATGTACAGTTTGTTGACTGAAGTATATACACATTACTTTACTGATCCTTGGTGACGAACGGCTTTTACTATTGGTGGTTTATTGTTAGTGATGTATACACAAACCTCTATTTATTTATTTATTTGTATGCCACACTTAACACATTAAGATTGGATAAATAAATCACTTTAAGATAGATAACAAAAGTAAGGCTAAGTGACAAGAAAAATACAATGTTTATTACAAGTCTCTTGAGAATTTATTAACTACTTATTAACTACAGCACAATATTGCTGTACATATATTTACATTTTCAATCCCTTTTTCATATGAAAACTTAACTTATAATTACGATACCGATTTCTACCATCGGATTTGAATTAAAAACAGTTAAAATATACTGTAAATAAATTTTGTTTGATATTTTTTAAACACAGGCTAACCTACTTAGATTGGAAAAATGGGTAAACAGTTATTAAATGTTAGACATGTCTTATAGAAAAAAATCCATCCAATCTTAATGAATTTTTCTTGGATTATCAAAACGTCGTCCCAAGGTTTTATCCTGACTGAGGATTTAGCTATATTAACTAATACTTGTTGCTTGATTTTCTATTCTCAGTACGTGGGTTAACCATCACTTCCGCAAAAACATGTGGATGAGACTTCACATCGCATCATTGAGACTTCAACTGGAAGTTAAACTACTTCAAAGAGTAAAATCAATACGAAAACATATTACGCCCTGCCTCAATTTCATAATTGTATTTTTTTTGGTTCGCTGAAAAAGAACTTGATCAGTCTTCCTAGTCAACTTTTAATGTAATATTACGTGTTGATACAATCATGGAGTGCAATAAAAAACGCTTATAAAATGTAAATTTACACTTGCACTGCACTCCCATTCGAGACGGAAATTATGTGTAACACGTTGTACAAGGATATCGATTACCATAATAAGGTCACCCCATAATAATGTGATCATTGACCTTGATCATGGTTGACGTGATCGATCAAAGTCGGAAGCCTTGTATTGTTTTATGAGTATATTTACCATCTCGTAAGTGTTATCATAGAATATGTGTAAATGCATTTTGCAGTTGTGTGACGTCTCTCGTAGCTATATCGACACATATCATCTGAAAACACATCACAAATAAGTTATCGTCACTCTCTTACCAATAGCGGTGAACTCGTAGGCGTCGTTGATACATTCTATCTCATATTGTCTTTGCTCCACCGTTCCGTCTTGGCTAGAACACACCAGATCTAACACTAATAACATAAAATTTACATTTATTATTAGATTAGAGCTAAATTCTGACATACTAAAACACATATAGGGTCCCGTATCAGTACCAGTATCAGCATCAGTATTAGTATCAGTACCAGTATGAGTATCAGTACCAGTATCAGTGTTTAAAAGTTTGCAATCGGTTTTCCCCTATGAATTGCACGGAGTGAAATTTTAAACAGAACAGATTAATTTTCATAACACTTTCACCCACTATATATTTCTTGTTCTTCTCTAGACTACATCAAGAGGGGGCTCCAGTCACCTGCTTCTACCTTCTTCTCTCATAGGACCAATAATATCTATCAAATCCCATCCCTCCTCAACGGATTAATCGAAATTATTAATTTATGACTCATTTTATAGGGGAAACATACCTATCGATACCAGTGCATCATTTCGATTTTACAAATAGTTCGCCTAGAAACAAATGCAGATATTGAACATCTTGGAGTTTTATTAATCAATTATTTGGGGTATAAAAACTTTGCTCTTTGAAATAGCCATGGATTTTTTTGCTCTTTAAAAATATTCATAAATCAATTACATAGGATAATCCATTGAGAATGGCCAGGCTTTGAAAATTAAGGCCTTAAAGTGGAAGCAGGTAGAAACCACAAATGTTTCGTGACTGGAGCCCACTTTTAAGGCTCGGTTTCCTAGACGCGTTGTATATATACTTCTCTTGCGTATCTAAGTCGCAGCACACCTGTCTTATACCGTGAATGCGGTTTCCCGGACTCCGTATCAATTGCGTACGCTTCTACCACAAGCGCACCAATGACCGACTGCTTTCGGAGCAGCCAATCTGAACTACGCTGCATCTAAAACAGGTCCTGTAGAATGGACAACAACTTTATCGAATGAATAAGACGAATAACTTTTATAAATTGAGTCGAGTTATGAAACATTGTGGAGTACAACCATCTCGATTACAAACTTAACTTTAAGTAGGATGTGGTATGGAATAAAGTTATGGCTCTCTTGCTGTATCTTCTTTTGTTTATTTGCTACATTCATAATCTATATTATTAAAAGAATTTCTTGATTTTTGTTCTGCGATTTTCGAGCCTTAAAACTACTATTTTAAATAAATATTTGGTATCTGTCGAAAAGCTTTTACCCTTTAAATGTGCCTTTTGGCGGTTTTAAAACACCCACATGAAGGGAATCGCCCCACAGGCCTTCAAAGTTCCAATGTTAATCTTACGGAGTTATATTTTATTTAGGTAGTCAGCTGATCAATGTAAATTTAACACAATGTCACATTTAAATTTAACACAATTTGTCAAATCATATAACTCTACGTTTACTAGATTCCCGAGCGTAGAACAGAACATCAGCTATTAATAATAATAATACACATCTTCATTTAGTAGTTCTTCAAAGTTATTATCTTAGTTTTACAAGACAACTGTGGTGTTTACTCTGTCAATATAACTCTGAGGTATTGGGGATGTTATGTCAACAAAAACATATGTCCAATGAGTGAAGTCTGTAGATCACAGCACTGCTTTATTGAAAAGGTAGTCTCTTAGCTTTGTGGAGATTTTTATATTTTTTGGGTTAGGTCACTAGAAAATTTAGGGAAAGCATAAAAATAGAGGAAAATACGACTGCACAGACAACAAGAAATTTAGTTGGAACCGGTTGAACAAACCTCAGTCAGCATCCTCAATTCACCAAAAACAGTTTTCCGTATATGGTTTAGGGCCTATTTGCTAAAAAAAACTAATGATGTGCGATTTGTTACATCACAAACAAATTTTGACGACGTAAGTAAAATAATAATGAATTAGGAAAATGTATGATATCCAAAATGACCCTGAAGACCTTTAACAAACCATTAACAGTTGAATTGTCCTTGTGCAGAAGAAAAACCTTTATGTAAAACTTCTCAGGATTGAGCTATATAGGCCTACCACGATCATCAGACCACGCTCTTAAAATCAATGTTCATGCCAGCGACTGCTTCTAGAAGCTCAGATGATGGATATAAAGTATTAGAAGTGAAAATATCCCAACTATGAATAAAGCGATCTACAAACTATAAATTAGGAATTTTTTACTGATTTAAAATAACTATTTTTTCTTTTTGAAGGTTTATAGTTTGGGAGATTAAAAAAAACAGTCTAGGTATGGACTAGAAGAATGGCGAACAAAACAGTTAGTGTGCTGAAAATGTGGAAGCCTTAGGGAGCGCAGAGAGTTGGTTTTACCAAATCAGGCAAACGTAGGATATCAAAATATTTACGTAGATGTTTGTACAGTGGTCTTATTGGATGTAGAGAGCTGGTCTCACCAAATCTAGAAAATGTTTATCAATCTATTTATGCTATTTATAATGCATGTGAAAAAGTGAAAGGACTTTTCCAAGAAATTTCCCAACTATAAGCACAATACTACAAATCAAGATAATTTTCAAATTAACAACATAAAAAAATAAATATCAAAGAAAGATCCAACTTGTTCTGTTTTGGAATACTGAAATTGTTTCCTAGATGTAATAAAAAGTGAATCCTTCAGTAAAAATTTAAAGGAATTCCTTATAAAAAATACACTTTACAGTTATGAGGAGAATTTTTTGTGATTACCTACTATCAATCAATTTTGTAGTCAATCAGTCAATTTTGCATCTTGTGTTTTATATAATATGCTAATTAGTTTGTAGTAATTTAAATGTGCTGAAACCAGTCATGCATACGTAGTTTATATATGTATATAAATAAATAATTTTTGAACTGAATTGAGTTGTACAGTGGCCTTGGAGAATGCAGCTGCACTCTCTTCAAGTAAGGTAATCTAAAAATAATAATGTATCTCTTGTTTTTCCTTTGTTTAGAAGAAAACAATCTACTCTTACTAACACATTCTGGTGTCCCAGGACTACCTTAAGACTGGTCTATACCAGCCTCAAAACTGTTTGAGGCTGACATTGGGTACAGCAAATGAAGTTGTCATTACATATGGTAAGTCCTTTGGCTGTCCATTATGACTAACTTCCCTTTCACCTTTGGTCCCTCCATTTGCAGCGGCGAGGGACAGAGTCTCCGGGTTTGGTCCCTCCTGCCAACCTGAGAATAAATGGTCCCTGGCTGTTGTACATGGATACCCTGTCAGTTGAGTTGACCTGTTGGATGGCAAAATGAGGGTCCCCTGTTGAGTGCCTCATCCCAGCTCTCACAGGGGCAGGGGAATTGGCCCTCTGAGGGGTCGATTTGGCTGCCGTCCCTTCCCACCCTTTCCTTTCCTGCTATATCCTATTTTTCCGGTAACCTTCGCATATTCCCGCTTGTGGAAGAGGTGACTATCAGCAAAGCTGGGGTTTCCTAATCCGCCAATAACAATAAAAACAACACATTCTGGTATCTTAGACGGTCTATAATCTTAATTATCAAAATAATATGACCTCTTTAAATAATAAAATAATTTTATAACTTCTCAGTGCATTATCATAGGGCTATTATTTGTACTATTAAAGACGCAACATTTAGTAACAAATTACTGGGAACAGTGCCTGAATATCAAAAAGCCTTTCCTTAAGCTGAACTTGGGAAAATAAAAAAAATGTTTGAGAACAGTGAGCAATTACATACCCGAGTCACTTAGGTTTACAGTTTAACAAAATATAACTTACTATGTTATGATCTGGCCGAACGTAAAGAGAGAGGAAAGATCTAGTAGAGGAATAAAGAGGAAGCAGACGTTGTCGAGGTATGCACCCTGGGGACAATCTTCCACGTACTGGACGTAGAAGAAAGGGTTGAGCGCCAGCTGGGAACAGAATTGTTGTGTGGTAAGTCATTGTCTGCAAACGTAGTTCATGTACACTCCCTGGGGGCATCCTTCCATCCCGTTTTCACGTTGAAAAATGGGCTAAGCTGGAAATAAACCGGATATTTTCCAAACCATCACCTTCAAACTCATGGAATAAACCGAATGTGAACTGGAAATAATATCCGAGGCTAGAGTTTTCAAATTAAATGGGTTTTCATTTCCAAACATAATTCAACCTATCATCACGTGTTAGGTTGAAATTTGTCTAAGATATTTTAATACGAGGCCATTCCTTGATAAATAAAATGTCTAGGACTGGTGGAAAGGTGGATTGTAAAACACTGAAGGTGACTCTTATACCGTTACCAGTCCCCGCCGTGTCTTTGCTTTACATGAAGGATATTTCATACCTCATACCTACTGTTGACAGGAGATTCTGTGCTATCTCTAGCTAGCCCAACCTGAAGTGGCGTTAGCTGTACATGAGCGCTTCCTTTGACGTGTGAGTGATGAACTGATACTGAGTTAACCTCGTATCTGAATACAAACATCTTAAAGACTGTTAAAATTACCCTCTTAAATTCAGGTTATTTTGACACATATTTGAATTTTGTTTAATAGTTGCACTTTAGTTTATTCCGAATCACATACGGGAAAACATTATTTTGAATTATGCCAAATGGTTTACATTTGCGAAGGAGTATCTTGATGGAACTCAAAATATTTATATACCGGATACATTTTACGCTTGGAATAAAAAGGTTATACTCTGACAATCGTGTTTGATGGTCTCACCAAACTATATAATACCTGAAAGCGTGAAAATAAAGTCAATAATGTCTCTTTTTTCGACATAACCCGATTGCATAAGAAAGTAAACCTTCTTGTGAACATACGTTCCTGAGAGTGTGGTTTTGTCAAGAACTCAGAACTGTAACTTGTGTTGTACATTAACGTGTGTAAATCCTTCAACGTACAATATTAAAAAAATTATATTTTTGATGAGTTTGATATTTAAAAAATAGACGACACTATTACCTCTAGAATAGAGAGATCTTCAGGCACCGCGCAACTTCGCTCGACACAGAGGTCGCAGCAGTCAGGGCCCTCGCACACCGGGCACTTCTGTCCTGGGGGCGGAGCCGGGGGTCCGGGAAGTGGAGGTCCTGCAATATACTGCTGGACGGGCTGCTCTACCACCTGGTCAGGCAACAGAAGGAGTTAGCTAAGGCAGTTGTAGTGGCAGAAGAAAATTATACAGTCATGATAAAGTTATTGCAGAGAGATGGTTAACACATATAAAAAGTTGGAACTAGGAAGGTTGCAGCAATAAGGTACTTGCCCGGAAAAACTATGCTGACACAAGTTATTTTGGAGGAAGATGTTAAGCACACAGTTAAAAATGTGATAGGGAAATGTTGCAAGGATAAGGAACTTACTTCAGGGAGATTTTAGAGGGCTAAAGAAGTAATTGCAGGCTTCAGCCAAGATTGACGTCATCGTAGGAAGGAATTGATCAATGTAGAGGAGGAGAGCTTGGGAGAGGTTTGCGTGCAAATCACCAGACAGCTAAAATAGCCCAGTAATAATAAGTGAATACCCACACGGTGTACCTATGTGGTAATTCTTCAATTTCATTCACCTTAACAATGTAATTGGTAAGAGTCTTTCCTTTCAGAAACCGACCGGTCTTAAAGGAAAAGTAAAAACCTTTTTGAGCAACCTCCCTTATGCCCTACTTATGATTGAAATATTGGTTTATATACTTTCAGTCAACAGTTTAATTATTCCAGTAGATTATTCCTACATGTGTTTCAGAACTCTTGCTCCATCATCACTATCAAGGACTTATAAAATGGCATTCTTCTGTTCACCGAACATCTGGCTGAGAAAAATTACAGTGTAAACAATTTAGAATCCATTTTTTTGTGTTAAATATATGTAAAAAGTAATCTTTTATGACAGGACTTGAGGAGTTGCAAATCTACAAAGCCTTCAACATTGACCCTAGCAAAGTTCTGAATTCTGAAAGTTCCGAAAGTTCTGACTCAAATACAATTCAGACAAATTATTTGTCCGTATTTCCTACTTCTAGGTCAAGTGACACACCAGCTGATATGGGATTGCTCTGTCCGTGTCTATTATCAGCCAGCAGAACACGTAATTTCTGTTGAAATGTACATATGTGTATGTGTTGTGCTTTTAATACTTTATTTTGAATTTTCAATTAATAATCTGCTTATTATAGGTAATCTCGGAATACGCACTGTTAGTGTAATCATTAAATCAAAATTTCTCCATTACCTTTAAAGACTAATTTAAGCATAAGACTTGGTGTGAATGTTGAATGTTACTTCCGGAATAACATGCTAAAAGTCCTAGAAAAAAAAACTCGTGCTACGGCCGCCATATTGGAAACGTTTCATTTAGAAATTGTTGGACATTAAGGAGATGCACAAGGGTAGTTATTATCACTTTTCCTCTAAACCAAACGGTTTTCGAGCTATCAATGAAGTTATAAATATATACAAGGTGAGTCAAACCACACTTCCAGCATGTATAAGGGGAGAACGGTTTAGTCTAAAGATATCAAACACAACTATCTGTACTAAATCGCAAATGGGAAATCTATTAAAAATATTCTTATCGAAATCAATAAATATAAAGGGTGCCCAAAAACGAAGATCATGAGTTTGATTCGCGAAATGTTCTTACATGAACCTAAGGCAAATTATACATCATTTTAAAGGTATTGTAAAATCAAACATTTTGACAAAAAATTAATCCACTTATCTTTATCCGCTTCAAAATGGCGGATATTTTTGTGAAAAATATTCACATTTTCGGAATAAACTGTACTTTCTAAACCATTTAATGTATAATGTTTCCGATTGAAATCATTTACGCGTGATGGACCCAGCTTTGCTCTTATATGATACATGACAGTTTTTTAGAACAAAATAACTATTTAAATAAAATATATATATTTTTATTCTTATTTGGCTAAAATTAAAAAAGTCATATAATGCAAAAATCCATTAAAAAAGTAATAAATAATAATAATAATATTAATAATTTATTTCAGTTTTATTATGATTTACACAAACCTTTCAAATTAAAACGTTGATAGGATTTTCAAAACCTTTACAATTTTTTGCTATATTTGACTTTTTAAAACATTGGCTTAAACAAATAGAAATTAAAAAATACATATTTGATTTAAACAGTTATTTCGTTCTAAAACAACTGTCATGTATCATATCGGAGTAAAGCTCAGTTTATTACGAGTAAGAAATTACGGTCGGAAACAAGATACATTTATTGATTTATAAAATACTGTGTATTCCGTAAATGTCAGTATTTTTTTACAAAAATAGCCGCCTTTTGAAACAGATCAAAATAAGTGGATTATATTTACACCAAAATATTTGTTTTGACAATACTTTTAAAATTATGTATAATTTTCTTTAGTAAATTCTTGTAAATATTTTGTAAAATGGATGGTTTTCCAGCCATTTAGGATGGAAAATTTAAATTGACCACCATTTTCAAATTGTTAAAAATAATTACACCATAAATTTTGTGTAGATAGACCCTGTCACTATAAACAGTTGACGTAAGTTTGGTTAAATTCGGTTCCGCAGTTTTAAAAATATGAGCTTTAAAGTGAAAAACACATAAAGGCAGACAAACGGAAAACTGCGCTCGGGAGACCCATGTTCATGTGGTAAAATTTATTTGTACTGACCCAAGGAATAATTCTATATGCCTTTATCCAGAGAGTTACGGAACACACTGTATATTTATAACTTTAAATCATTGATAACTCGAAAACTATTAGGTTTAGAGCAAAAGTAATAATAACTAAGATTGCGCACCTCTTAATTTCTAACACTTTTAATTCGTAACGTTCCTCTATATCATTAATAATAAAAGAGTTATAAGCTAAAAGGGGAAAATTGGCCGCAATTTTCCAAGATGGCGGCCGTAGCACAAGTTTTTTTCCGAGGACTTCTAGTGTTTTATTCCGAAGTAAAACTCAACATACACACCAAGTCTTATGCTTATACGAGTATTTTTGTTATTATGACTGGACTATGTTGAACGTACTGATACATTTAGGGTTGAGATCACGTTATATGACATACTCACCTCCTCTTAAGAATTTATTGGCAAACAAGGATATACCATATGTATAGTATTTTGTTGAGTCAATAAGGATCAGTAAACTTTCCATGAAAAAGTCTTCTCGAGGTAGAATACAACATTTTTTCCAAACACAAATTGTTTATTAAAATTCATTTGATTTTTTTCTCGGATGCATTACTGTCCAGGAACATTGCATACGTAATTAATATTCATTATTGTTAAAGACTTTGAGGTGATATTTTTTAAACTTTTAATATTTACCAAGAATGTTCGTACATCGTGTATTAATTTACATTAGATGCGGTGTACAATTCAAACCTGAATTACAATTTAAAGTTATGGTTAAGTGATAAAAATACATTTTTGGACCTATAAAGGTCAGTCAGAGGGCTGCTACGCAGTCTAATGGGCACTTGATTTGGTGTAACATCGTGGATACGAAAGAAGGTTAAGAATTTAAGCAACCATAAAATCGAAGATAACGAAAAATCTGTATGTGGACTCAGCCTTATATTGAGTAGATTATTTATGAAAGAGTTTTAGAGATAAATTAATGATGATCCCTCATAACATAAAACCTAGATCGGAGGAGGTAGGAAAAGGCCATGTCAGATTTTATTAAACCTAAGGCAGGATAAATAACAACACGTAACAACATGATATTGTAAAGCTGCATTTACACTATGTAACAAAACACTGTTATATACCAATGTTTTATAACTTTTCACTAAGGAATGCAGTTTCTCAAAATTGGAATGTTATTTAATAATGTTATACAACAATTTTATATAACGCTCTTTAAGGAATGCACTTTCTGGAATTGAAAAAGTTATATAACTTATATAAAACGTCGAAAAAGTGCTTTATAACATTGTTACACGTTTCCCATCCAGTGTCGGTAAGGATCAAAAGAAGTTATATAACAACGTGTCTTTTTAGCAATGTTGTGTCCAATTATTGATATTACGAACTTAAAATCTTCACTTCGCATTCTAAAAAAGTTATTGAAGCTTCTATCTGAACGGATCTCATATTCTAGACGTAGTTATCTGTCATCTTTCCTTAAGTCTTGCAGTAAATCACTACCACTGAACCGAGCTCTAGCACATCCAGTACCGTAGCGGCGTGTGCGTCTCCTTGCAGGCAGAACTACAAACGCGATAGCAGCAAGATCAACTTGCTTTGGCAAAGCTATCTGGCCAAATGAAAGATATATTGTCCTGTAAATATGGTTACCAGTTATTTATGCTAGAGGTACGGTCGATCAACATATGCCCAGTCGCTTAATAGTTCAGCAAAATAGATAATAAAATAAAAATAAAAATAAATTTATACAAGTTTAACTTATTTCATGTTATATTTTGGTGTCAGAATATTATATAGCATTTTAGTACGACGCAGTTTACTACGGACAAAGTGTCTGCTAACTGCGGGTTTGCCAACTTTTGTCTTTTTATCTAAAATCTAACTCGCCGTTCACCCCGTAAATGTAAACATTTGAGAAGAAGCACGCGTCATTCCGAATGCTATATTGCTAAACAATTGTAACTTTTCCCCGGACAAGTAACAACCACGCCCGGACACCGGACAGAACCTCGAAACCCGGGAATCCTTGATTGGTCGGTAATATCTCTATCAAATAACTCACAAAGTTAAACACCCGAAAATAAAACAGTTGTGGGATGACTTAGTTTGAACACTTACATAACTAAAAATCGAAACGAACGATCGTAATCCTACTATCGCTTTGATAATTTTTCATGTGATCAATATTATTCTCTCCTTTACTCTATAAAATTAACATGTAAATTTTAACAGACGGACGTAACCTTCAAAACGATAGTTTTAATTATCATGACATCTAGTCATATCTGTCATAAAATTCGCATTTTCACAAGATTTTGGATTGTATAAATTATGGATGAGGCGACACAGACGTAAGCGCAAACCCCAATGTATATTACGTTTTGCATTTAATTATTATTTAGAAATATTATAGACAATTTAAAAAACGATATTGATGATTGTTGCTGTTAATTAATAGCCTTGATATATTCGGAATAGTTATCTAAAGATGGCCTAAACTCCACCAAGGAGACTACTGCCCAAGAACCTAATCTTGCCCTTGAGAACGTATTATAAAAACCAATAAATAATTTGCTTTACTATAAAACATTATATGAAATTTTCTGACCGCGCGGCGCAGTTGGTTTGTACCCAAACCCGGACATATGGTAACCCTGTCTGTAAAATTGTATAAAACTCTGTTTTATAACATTTCGATGAATTAAAAACGTGCACTGTTATTTAATATTGTTGTATAACATCGTTAATATAACATTGTTGTACAACAATGTTATAAAAAATTTAATTTATATAGCAATTTATATAACATTGTTTAATAAACTTTGTTATATAACATTGTTACATAGTGTAAACGCGGCTTAACAACACATATCATGCTACTAAAGAAATTATAAACCTGTACACAATGACTGTGATGTGATTCTATACAAGTTACCCGTGAATTTTGAATAAACTGATATTTCTTAACATTTTAGTCGAGAAACTCTTTCAGGGCAGATGAACATAAAACTTACGGCTATGTAGCTACTTAAGAAAAGTAAAATCAGACAGTGAACAAAAAACCTTGTTTATCACAATCATGCAGACGAAACCGCATGAGCAAGACTTCAAGACCAGCATCGGTTCAAACCAATTCCAATGTTAAAAAGTTAAAAATAAACACGCTTCATGGATTTGGGAACACGATAGGGACAAATCATGTTGTAAGATGGGAAAACATCCCGAATGGAGAACAAGGAATATTGTTGAGTCACTATTTAGATGGTAAAATGAGCCATTGATATGTGAAATAAATTTCAGCACAAGACTGATGCCCTTCAGGATAAGGCCTGAAAAGCAAATGGCTTCTCCAAGGTCAACTGAACCCCCACCCCCACCCACTATCACCTCAGGAGGGGAACAACTCGATTGGTAACACGGTTAGTGTTCACCCATGCAAAAGGGTCGAAATTAGGCTTAAGTACAGTCTCGTTCAGGACCACCTCAAAACCCAATGGGACGATTGGTGCGGTATCGAGGCTCCATGACAAGCCGAGGGAACCTGCAATGTAATGCATTTATTCGTGAAACATAGGAAAACTCGCAACTGGAATATAAATCGTATTATGCCATGAATTCTTCAATATTTGTGAATAGTAGCAGAATGCCAAAATCTGTATAGCAGGCTTTCAAACTTTGTTTTCAACCTTGTTTGCATATTTTTGGAATTTACAAAACTACAAGCCCCCCTCCCAACGACAACCTTTGGTAACCTGGGGTGCCTGGGGGAAGATTAGTGTTAAAATAGTTACTGAGGTGTGAAGTATTAATATTAATATTTTATTAACAAAGTTAAATTATTAAATTATTATTAAGGGACCAATGGAAAACAGTACTACACATTTATTACAAGCATCATGCAAATATAACATATTATGGTGGTCCCTGTGAAGAGATGTCCACAATACTCTTCACGCAATAGTTACGGGTGGGGTAAACTGACGACGACGGCAGACGTAGACGTAGCAGGCCTAGCCGTTAGACTACTCTACCAATCGAGTTGTCGTGAGTTCTGAAACTGACTGTAGCCCCTTTCCGTTGACTGCACTTTGACTTGACCGTTTTACCAATCGAGTTAAGCCCCTCAGGATTGGCTAATCCGTCAGTCATTGGCCCGTTTTGATTTATTGTTTGCGTAGCTTGGTTTTATTATAATTGATCATGTATAACTGATGACATGCTTTTGGGTTTCGTGTGTTGCACTGTGTTTTTATTATTTTTATTATAATTCCCGGGGCGACAAGATCCTTTTCCTTCAAATGTAGGATGAGTGAAAACTGGAGACACATTCTGCACTCAAAGAAACCTTACGTACAAACAGGCCCCTTAATAATAAAACAGTATTATTGTTAAACGTAACAAGGATCATACTCCACCCATCTAAAAGTGCATCAATGATTATAAACATCGATCACATTTTTTACTGACGAACAAAAGATAGCACCGATGTTATTAAATCCATCCTCAAAGATGAGAAGTCTCTTTAATCCCCACGAGGAGGATACGCCCATAAACACAAATGGTAAACTTCCAAATCTCATCATCATATAAAGACCCTTTATAAAGTACCAGGAGAGTGGCGAGCTGAAATCCGGCTAAGAAACTCTTTAGACCTATAAATAACTATAGGTAATGTCAAAAAACTGGGAGCCTCCCCCCTTGTACCCTTTGATGTCACATTCTTGTCCACCAATGTCCTCATGTTATAAACACTTAGTGTACTCTAATTTAATTTGGACAAACGGAGCAAAGGGGAAAAGTCGTTTACAAGACGAGCTAGTTAACAAAAATTGTCTTAGATGAGAACTACTTTGAATTTGAAAGGAACTTTATTTTTGGAAGGGAGAAGGAACGCCGTGGTGTCCCCCTGTACTCAATTTTGGCTGAGTTGTTTCTTGCCAACACAGAAAAATAATACAGCATCGACAGCAACATACACAACGAAAAATCATCTACTGTAAATGGGAGGCCAGTTATGTTATATGATTGTACAGAGTGTCACGTAAAAGGCCCACTTGCAATAAATGTCCGGATCCTTCACCTAAAATAGAATATAAGATGCCATTATTTGTATTCCTCTGATGTTAGCGTCTGTCTGTCTGAACTTTAATATAGCATAAGATATTCAAATATTAAATATGTTGTTGTTATATCATTGGATTGTTCAAACCCTCAGTGCCACACAATGGTGGTTATTTTTGTTTTCAATGATTAATATCTAATAAACAGTACATTTTAGAAACAAGTTTGAAGCTGTATTTTCTACCCATCCCCCCAATAAAATGAAAAAAACACCAAATAACAATGTAAAGTTAAAACAGTTAAGAAATTAAAAATAGTAAAACTAAAACATTTGTTTTGCTATTGTTCTGCCTAGCAAAGGTTTTACACTTGGCATTTAATAGGGTAAGATTAGAATAATGTGGTTATACTAATTCTGAGGTGATAGCGTTCTTGCCAGACTGTATTTTTTGGTCGATAAATCCTCATGAAGTCTTCATAATCTGAGATTCAACAACAGCTTTGTCGTTTTGAATTTTTTGTTCGACGCCCAAAAAGTTTCAACAACTTATACAATCAGGACATAGGCTCCAAAATCATAAAGCTCTTAATTCTAACCTCACCTACCTTGACCTTGATACCACGAGGTCAGTAACGCGGTAAGATCTCCCTCCATTATCAAGGGGTGCATTACAAAATAATTATTAATCTTAAAATTATTTCCTTTGTCCCAAGTCTTGTTTGTATATTTGCCTGTTATTTTGTGTGACTCAAAATCTAGAGGAAAGCCAACTGATTTGACCAAACTCTGCTTTCTATTCACCTCTTCCACTAGTTAGTCTTTGACCTATACATTTATTTAAACAATAATAATTTTTGGATTTTAAAAATAAACCTAGTATTTTTAATATAAGAATAACAATCTGGTATGAATGTAGATTTCCATTTCACATTCATTCAAAACGAGAACATTGACTTAATATCTTAATTGTTAATTGACTTAATTTTAATGTGTTCAAAACTAAATTAAATGTATGTATAATTTTCCCTGCCCCACCCCGGGCTTCGGGGTAACTAAATGACTCTGGGAAATGTTGACCGTGTAATAGAAAGTAAAATTAGAAAAATACCACTGACATAGACATTCGAAATATAACCTTATTGGGAGGGGGTGGTGGCTAATATTCAGGTGCCCCTAACGTATAAAATTCGTTTTTTAGAGATAATAGAACAAGAAAAATTCAATAAATTGCTATAAATGTCTTTGGCCTCTGCTGTAATTTTCTTTCGTGTATTTGTTTTTTCTAAACTTTTCGCTGATTTCATAGTCTGAGCTCTTTTGTTTTGTCTCCAGCATTGAATAGATTGTTGCTACTGTTTTAGTTGTGTCCAAAGTATTTTTCTCATCTGAAGACCCCAGAAAACAAAAGGGCGTAAAACTTGTTTTCCTTAATCAGTGATAGTAAATGTACTCAAAGCTTTAAATCACCATCAAAAATAAAAAATAAAATAATCAAAGAGGGAGGTATTCGTAGACGGTACCCCTAGCATACCTGTTCGACGAGAACCTCCCGAGGAGCACTGACGACGTAGGGCGAAGGCTGGGCATAACTGCGGTAGAAGGGGTAGCCGAAGGGCGCCGGGATTCCGTAGGGGTCCGCTGTCACGCTCACGGCCACTGCCGCTACCAACAGCAACCGAATCATTCCTATAACACCACACCACCTGCTTGATGGAGCCAGTACGAAGGTTCGCACAAGTACTCTTTACAACAGCTACTGGCGAGAGGGCTACAATCACGAAACCTTTGGCGTTTCTATCTGCTATTTTAAAAAGACCAATGTTCTTTCAAACCCGGCCCTTACCAACGGATTATCCGATATCTTTGATGTATGGCTCTTTTTAAAGAGCCAAAAACACCTAGCGATTTCACTGAGCAAGGCTTCTATACCACGAATAATAATCGTTTAGTAAAATTCCAAAATATTTAATGTTTACGGTTGTTTATGGGTGAACAATGGACAATATACTTTATTACATAATCATGGAGAATCGTAAAGGCGTAAACACCTTTTGCAGTTTTAACTATGAAACATAACATAACTTTTTGAAACTTTGGTTTTAAATTTTAAAATAACTCAAACTACTATTTTGAAATATAAATTAAACCGTTTGTTATTTGTTTATTCTTTAAAATGAACCATAAATCAACGGGGTCTCGGATAATCTGTTGAGAAGGGAGGTGTTTTGAAAGTTAACATTGACCCAACGTGAGAAGTAGGAAAAAGCCCGTGACTGGAGCACCATCTCAAACACTAGAAATAAAGCTTCATATTAAAGAGGTTGAAATTAACTGCTCTTGACGTTTTTTACCTTTTATTTTCTTGAAGTGAGTTTTATTGAAATATATATTGAAAATAGTGCAATTCCAAACTACTATAACTTACCAAAAACGTTAATTTTAAATAAAAAATCGTTTCAAGTAGCATTGAATTTCTTATTTTAAATTCTGTTGACTGAAATGTTAAAATAACCGCTGTAAAACTGCGGACCTCTCCAACGCTTCTTTTCATATTCTTGACAATTTACGTGCATGCGTCGACGAAGAATCTTCGGAAGGATAAACTGAAGCTTTAATTTATAACATGAATTCCAAAGGGTTAACATATTGGTACATGACATAATACAAGCCGATTTTTCGTAGAAAAGAAGGGCTTCATACAGATACTGAAGACGCAGATACAGCTTGGAGATAAGGTCGTGATTCTTGACAAGGGTTTGAGGGAAATATTTTTCGCCTCAATAAATATTTTGCTTTCTTTTAAGAACCGGATCGATACACCAACTATTTCGTGGCTCTACTTGCCCCTCCTTTAAGACTAAAGTCGCCGTTTAAGTTATGTTCTTTCTAAAAGGATTATCCGAAATCATTGATTTATAACTTATCAAATAAAGTATCTAGTGATTCCAGTGAGCAGTTTTGATATTAAAAATTAAAACAAAACCTTTAATCCAACACAGAATATCTGTACAATATTTTTAGTTGGTCATTAATAATATTTCCTTCATATATAGAATTATTTCGATAAAATTCTAAAATTTACAATATTTACTAAGTCTTTGTGTTATTTATGTTCGTGATATCAAAGTTATATGCTTGCTGGAATCATATTTTTCCCCTTACAATTAGTCATAAGTCAATGATTTCGGATATTCCGTTGAGCAAGAACGGGACTCAAGCTTAACGTTGGTTTTGTGGTAGAAACAGATAGATATGCGAAATATTTTGGGACTGGAGGCTCTTCGTAAATTTAGTGTGGATTCTGACGACTTTAGCTATTGATATGCGACATAACCTCTCCGAAGTTTCCTATAAATGTTTATCAAGCATGGGGGTAAAGACTATGAGTCTCGACAAGACTTTTTAGGATACATCCTTTGCACTAATAAAAAACTGTTTAAAATTAGCTTTTATATCCGACGTCCCATAACTCTGTTCGGTGCACTGTTGGCGTTGAAAATAGTAACTACCACAATCGTAGAATAGTAAAAGTAATAATAAAGAAGTATTTCCGATTGATCTTTTGATAAGGTAAAATACCTTGTAGTTATTACAGGTCTTTATATTGTAAACATTAGCTATTTACTTCAAATTTTAAATTTCTTGAAATCAAGTTTTCAAGTAAGAGAGTTGTTTTCTTTGCGAAAGATGATTAATACGGACTGCATCTATAATGTAAAGAGGATAACCAAAACTATACCTCCCTAATTTTTCCCTAAATGTAGCTCTTAACAAGTGCTATATACTTTGTAATTAGAGTACTAATAATATTTTTCTTCATAGTAATTCCTTTCATGAATACAAATACAAACTAAATCGTTTATTGTTGATCCGTTTTTGACATTTAGAAAAAATAACACCACGGTCTCTTATACAGCGTATTTACAGTATACACAAATTCTTATGCAAAGTTATTTGGAAAGTCACATGATTGCTAACTTCTTGCATTGCTAGCGCAGAGGGGGGGGAGTGAGTTTTTGTGTTTCTGTACCACATTCTACATACTCTTTTCTCTACTTTACTTCGCTTATTACTTTACTAAGTTTTTTGAATTAAAAAAGGAATTAGGAAATATGTTACTAAATACTTGTTATTAATTCTTTATTTAATTTTCTTCGTTGGAATAAAACTACAAATGGGTCAGTGGTTATACTTAATGATTATTTATGACTCTCTTTCTTTAGTTTCCCCTAATCTCCCTCATAAAGCGCAGTTTATATTCGTTGCTGATAGCGTATCCTAGACCTCAAGGTTTTTTATCCAGGAATATCAGCAACCAACACGTAATTACCGATTACTTCCAATTTCTCTGGAAACTATTTCAAAACCAGAAGAAATGCTCTAAATGTTGTATTTCTTCTATGAAAAGAAAATATTTACCAACAGAAAATATAACCACAGACGTTCGTTTGATCAATTACAGCGGGCAATTAATTTGTAAATACAAAATAAAATAAAAATACGAGTGCGTCACGTGATTCTGCAATCACAGTCTCTGATCAATTTACAAAAGCGATACTATTAAAATAAATGGAAACAGTTAATATAGAGAACTATGGAAAAATATAAATAAATCTGTAGTTTATTATTAATACCTAAACCATGAATATGTAAGAGTATATTAAACTATTACAAAGTTATATTCCATTAGTTTAACAGATTTATTATACTAAAATTACTTTGATCAATCAAATATTTGTGATATACAAACTCTTAAATTGAAATGGACTGATTATAATTAAGTGGAAGTAGTTAAATAATTTGTTTAAATGTGTGGGAAATGAGTATACAAAACAATGTGCATTAACAACTGGATCTGAGCAATTATACAAATGTATCTATCATGTTCAAAATAAGATTAGATAAATTAATTCTATAAACATAAATGTTTGAGGAAAATTATAATAGACATGGTTAAACAATTGTTTTTAGTTTGCCATAAAAAATGGGTTTGGTCATTGTAAGCTAATAGTATAGGAAGGTCATTGGAACATTTGTCTTTGGAATTGTTATTTGTCGTTCCTTATTACTTTAGGCAATACGTATATAATACGATTTAAATATATATTTTATTAATAAAGTTCCCAAGAAATATAAGTAACATCGACATCAAAAGCGAAGATGTCAGTAAGTTAATGCAGATTTTAAGGGGAAGATAACTATCGCGTATATAGTAATTGTTGAAGGTGGAACAAATATTGGTTGGGTTTTTCTTTTGAGTTGAGTAAATACATAAATGTTAAACATGTTAATGTTAGTTAAAACTATGTTAATGTTAATGTAAAATAAATAAACTACACAATGGTCATTTAGGAACTCTGTATTTTCAATGGATTTAAATTAAAACTATTCTATTCTGTTGCACGTTTTTTGTCGATGAAAATTGAATAAAGATTTTATTTTGCATTACAGTAGAACTTGTACAGGTAAATTCCTTTTTTAAAAATTTCATAAGAAGCTGAAGTGGTTTTAAATATAAATAAACAGCCATTTATGGTTTTATTTACAGAGCATTTGGGCTGAATAACAGGTAGATCACTACCTGAAATCTACTTTCCGATATTCTTGCGTCAAGTAGTTTACCTACTTAAATCAAATACTACAAAATCAAAGTAGCCCGCACAGGTCAATAGTCTATGGTGACGGGCAGTTATGGTTTTAATAAAAAAATAATAATAATAAATTTCCTCTAAGCTTGAAATTCCGTAGTGAAATAATACTATAAAAATGGGAGTTAGTTTGCATCCAGAAAAAAATGAGCGTTTTCATCCGGTAAAAACAAAATGATTTCTTCTGCGGTTTGCTTATTTTTCTTGAATTTTCTTGAATGTTTAACATTGTTTAGTAAATGAAATATTCTGTAAATGCTTTTGAAAAATAATAAACGTGTATATTACAGTAGTTTACAGTGAGAAACCGTCCAAATGTCAAAAGCTGGTTACCCAGCAAATGAAAGCCAACTCTTTACAATTGAGTGATACATTCAGTAAATAAGGATAAGCTTGATTCGACTCCCTGAAGTCTGCCAACTTTACAGATATCTTCTGTTTCAACGCTTCAAAAATACATTATTCATATCGGGTGGTTCTTAAAATTATAGGCTTTCTCTTTTTGATTTTCTTACCAATAATTTACATAGAATTTAATGCTAACATTTAAAATTTACATCGCCAGCCGCACATCACTTAACAGTATACACGAATCTGTGAAATGTAAACAATGAGACAAAATTTTGAATATCGTATAAAAAACATGACGAAGGACTCGAATAAACGTGATGCCCCCTTCACCTTACAACCAAAATCTATTTCTTCTCACCACCCTGATTATATTTCCCTCTGTCGGCTAAAACCTTACCTTATCTAATTTTGGCCGATCAACTCGAAAATCCTCAACATAAACCTGCACCGTGACACGTTTCAGAAAACAGCAGCAAGAGTGTTAAATCCTGGGCAATAAATTGTGTAAACTGTGATAACGTTATTGATAAAGAATAAAACAGAAGCCATAAAAAGTCACAAAGCTGTCAGAATCATGATAAGGCGCACACATCGACATCGGAGGGTGGCGGCGCCCTGTCTTGGCTGGTATTACTGCTTGGCTGGAGTGCAAATAAACCCGACAACATGCCCGTTTTACACGACATAAAAAGTACGATATAAATAGCACATTAACGATTAAGAGGGGGTTCCAGTCACGATGCATTTGGCGTTTATACCTGCCTCCTCCATAAGGAAGGTCAACTTTCAAAGCCCGTCTCAAAAAATAAAATTTTGCTGCTATTTCAGTGAGCAAAATGTCCACATAAAAATAATAGTCTTACAATAAAATTCCAAATATTCAATATTTAAAGTTTCTTTATAGGCCAGACGACCATCCTTAGTGATTGCGGTCGTAGGACTTACTACTGGTAGGACTTGAGCCGAGCAGATTATCCCGCTATCTTGGATATTTTCAAATTAAAATTAATTATTTTCAATAGTAAAAACTATAAGAGGCTACTGCTATATCTCAAGATGACCAAATTTACAATGCCCCTGGTATCAGATTGTCAAAACAAGTTTCGTTCCGGAAGTAATTTGATTTATAAATGAATGTATAACATTTGTTATTGCTAGCGTGCTGTGTTTTGTCGATGTACCAGAATATGTTAAAAACGCAATTCAATTCATTATTTGTCTTCACTAAATCTCACGTTGAAGCTTCGTCTGCCTGTGGGGCGGAGTTCTGAGGACAGAAGTTAGTTACAAGATATTTAATTTCATCGAATCTTTGCCTCGACCTCTCTTAATTGTCAAATCGAGATTAAACATAGTTTCAGTAGTTCCTTAGATATGGGTTCCTTAAAACCTGGTATTGACCTTTACATTGATTTGTTACAATATGAGAATTAGATTAATCCTGTCTTGGGCACGAGCATACGCGATTTCTCACTGTCAGTAGCAGTTTACTCATGAGGATGATATGGAATTGCAGTTTACATTATTCACAACAGAACACACTGATAAAATACCAACAAATATATGATTAAGATAATTGTTTTGTATCATTCATTATATTAGGGTTACTAGTTGAAAATGTAGAAATATACTACCACAGAGCACTCAATGTTGGGGTGTTAATAGTCCCTAAATGTAGTCAGCGTTATTGCGCCACGGTAAGTAATAGAATAGTCGTATTGGAAAATGTGTGTGAAATAAATTTAAAATTCAGTAATGCTCTCTGTTTGAAGACAAAACAATGCCAAAATTCAGTGACGAATTCACACTGCGTCATCAATTAAATTAAACAAGTAAAATAAACAGTATCGGGAAAAGCGTCACAGTGAAAAAATCCGTTAAAAATCCGTCGTAAATGACCATATTTGGCTGCATGTTGGTTTCCCGTTCACGAAGTAAAAGGAAGGTGAATGAAGGGATAAAATTTACCTTTATTTTTGAAACTCATAATAGCGATGGATGAATTTTTTTTATTTATTTGGTTTTTCCCTATCGCTTCTAGTGTTTAAAACTACACTACGTTTCGGGAGGTAAGGAAACTCCTCCCGTTATCAAGTGAACCCTACTTACATCTAAATATCAAGTTCTTACACCTAACTAACCTACATTTTTTTGGATTTTCTTAATCTTTTTCTTTTACAATTTAATTTATACAAACAGAAAAATAACAAATACAAAAATCAAATACAATACACTAACGCAACATTGATATACACGAACAAATGGAAAACTGACAATACATTACCTATTGTGCATTGTTGCCTCCAAGCTGACGGCAAAAACGGAGGCAACGATGCAGAACAGGTAATGTATTGTCAGTTTTCGATTTGTTCGTGTATACAAATGTTGTGTTAGTGTATTTTATTTTATTTATGTATATGTATTTGTTATTTTTGTGTTTGTGTAAATTAAATTGTAAAGAAAAAGATTAAGAAAATCCAAAAAAATTAGGTTAGTTAGGTGTAAGAACTTGATATTTAGATGTAAGTAGGGTTCACTTGATAACGGGAAGAGTTTCCTTACCTCCCGAAACGTAGTGTGGTTTTAAACACTTGAAGCGATAGGTAAAGTCCAAATAAATAAAAAAAATAAACATTTACCTTACTACCTACTACCAGGTATGATAATTGGTTTATAGCCTAATGAAATATAAATTAGGCTATTTATAGTCTTGTGATAAACAATTTATTTTACAAAGTTGCATCAAAATCTGTTAGGATACAGAAGCAGTTATCTACTTACAGAGAGTTTTAGGAGGGAGGGTTCTACCACTCTCCCCCACCCGTTACTCCCCTGTTCGTCTCTGTCCGTTAGTTTGGGTAGTGGAGGCAAAATGCTCCTAGTTTCTCAACTGATCAGTTTCCCTCAACTTATTTACCAAGTTTTGTTTAATCATATTTACGAAATGAGTATTTGTTTGATTCGATACATACTATACTGCTAAGTAGCTTTTGCCTACTGCTAACCAACGGGGTAAATAAATTCCTGAACTAAATCATTTTGAGGTTAAATATTCCTCTTGTGTATCCCTCCTCAGAACTTTTGAACAGAAATGTTGAAGGCTTCCCGAAAAGGTCAAATTGTAGCTTCAAGACCCATTCTTTAGGTTATGTAGAGACTAAAGTATGGAGTCTTCTTAACTCTATTTGTTTGTAACAAGTTTCTTCGAGAGGTTGTTTGGTCTTAACATTGCGACAGATTAGCTAGGTTTGAACATATTGGCCAAATATAAATTGTTTCTACTACATTTAAACCTAAGGGAACTTGGATAAGTATGTGTCAATTTTTAGTACCTATTTTGCAATACATGGTAATTCTATACAAAATAAAATACCCTGTAGGTTGTAGCTACGGCATTTAATACACTGCCGTGTCAGCGACTGCCTGTGCATCGCAAAGCTATTTAAGAACATAAGTGACAAGTAGCTTCCGCCTGCAATTGTGGAGATACAATTCGTTTTACACGTGTGAACTGCGTGTAACGTTTTAAGGCGCTTAGAAAATACTGTAATGTAAGATGACACGTAGTGAAAGAGGCAGTTGAAGGCAAACTGTGAATACTGTTACATTGAATGAAGAACCTAAAGAGCTAATTAATCAATAAATAATCATTTACTACGCTATTTCAAATAAACGAAAACGAACAAAAAGTATGGTGTAAATAAAACTTAGCTTTTGCTAGCCTAAATGATCTGGGTGTTTGATACAAATCAGTGAGAATAAACAAAGTCTTAAAACCGGAGGAACCACGAAACCCAGATCTAGTGCGATATGGAAAAGTGATCGCAAAAACCATAGTTTGTCCTAACCCTATCCCCCAACCCCAAAGGGATATTATCCCTTTAGTCCCCAGCAAGCAGGGGCGGATACATACTATATTTTTAAGGGGGGTCATGAGTAAAAAATATCTAAATTGTCAAAATACAATAACCATTACGCTGAAAAATGGGTAAAATACGTGAAGGTCTGACTTTTTTTGCGGGGGGGGGTCATGACCCTCATGACCCCCCCCCCCCCCTGTATCCGCGCCTGCCAGCCATGCCGTTTATAGGACCTCTGAGGCCACAGTGAATTAGTGAGTGAAGTTCCTTAATAAATGTTCATATTTATTTATTTAAATTCAGAGATAATAAATAGCCTATTCATACTCCAGAAATGACCGCTGCAGTGAGCCACATTCAGCGATCGTATTACTGTCCAGTTCTACTCCTTCTGGAATCCTAATCCAGATACGTAATCTGAGCCAAGTCCTTCTTACCTACCGCAGGTACATCGTCTGGATTTAAAACAATGTAGAAACAAAATAATTTACTCTGGCTTGCCCATGTGACTAATGCCGTTACGGTACCTCGCTGTCTTTAGTTCACCGCACAGGTCAGCTTGTGGTGACAGAAAGTTGAGGTTTTAAAAAAATAAATTCAAGGTATTTTTTAAAATGTAATTATAATTTTTTAACAAGTTTTAAATTTACCCAATGAGGAAGTCTCTTCTAGTATGGTGTAAGGGTTGTGGAATTATGGAAAATGTAGTTAAGGAACTCTATTACTTTAACGGGTGGAAACGCACTGCCGTCAGGTGAATCTATCAATGGACCCACTGTAACGTACACCCTTCAGCGGTATTGATAAATGGTAGTGTGGGCTAATAGGGTCGTTAAATTTGAACATATAAGTAACTAAAGGTCGTGAGAGCAATAAATTGGTTCTAAAAGTACACTTTGTTTATTTTATACGTTGTTTTGTTGCATTGGAATTTGTATGCATTGCTTTGTTTCTCTTTACCGATGAACTGAGGGATAAACATTTCATTTCGTTTTCCAACATTCTGTTCTTATAAAGCGGATTTATGTATTAGTGATGTTTAAAGTTACGAAGTTTGGGTTAGTGGAGTTTGGGTTAGCGGGGTTTGGATTTATGAGGTTTGGTTAAGCGGGTTTTTTTACGGGAATTGTGTAATTTGATTTAATTTATCTCTTATAAATCTTCTAGCATCCGGATGACGAAACAAGTAGGAGGTACAATCGGCTTGAAGTATACAGCTTGCTTAAGTTTGAGTTTTGATAGCTTCTTCAACTGTTAGTTCTCATGTTGCAGTGGATCTACCACGGCAAGCCACTAGTCGGTTGTTGGGAGAAAAATTCTTGAGTACGGCACCGACCCTTTATGAGATGAGACTTACATAGTTCGAGGGAGAGAAAGAAGAGAATGAGAGGAGAATATAATATATGCGGGGGGACCTCTCTATACCCAACCGGTATTGAGGGGGTACCCTAGTGCCGTACTCGAGTGTGTAATCAATAAAGCTTGATTAACTTTTATCGACGGCCAGATCTAGTGCCATACTCAAGTGCCACCGCTGGGAGATAGGCCTACCGCAATGAGTGCCTCGTGGATTCGAGGATCTGTTCTCCTGCACGAACCTACGGACGCACTTCCCACTGGATGTGTCTAAAAAAAACTTCAACAGATTCTGTTAGGCAACACTTTATCACAATAATGTGCAAATTAGTTATCACAGTGTGCATGTCTTAGTGTGATTAGTAATACAAGTTAAATAACAAATTAATCCATTTTTAAGTACTAATGATAATTCGTCTGAACTTGTCTATCCCTCATTATTACCAGAGTACTTCTGCCTCTACAGGCAATCCCTAAAACATTAATCAATTGTGAATTCGTTGTGGAAGCTTTTGCTGGAATTGTGCTCTCTCAGGGCCAGGGCTCGGCTCTAAATATGTAAAGACTTGGTATCCTTAATGTTTCTGGTAAAAATAAGAGTATGCTCCTATATCTTGTTATTATTCGAACTGAATTCCTACCTCCAGTGATGTTATTGATAAAAAATTATGAAATCCCTTAGTGAAACAATGTCCGTAATTTTAACCAAATTCATATTAATCAGACATTTTCCAGAAAATGACAAAAGGAGGATATGTAAATTTTTGAAAATTATAAACAAGAATTAAAAGTTGTATGACGAAATTTATAAATTTGGATTGTTTGACTATGTTATAAGTGTATTAAAACACTCCAATCACTATCTGCTAATGTCTAATAATTAGAAAGCGTAATAAAATAAATAAAATACAAATGTAATTGTTATGATACACTATTCTCAATTATTTTGTGAACATTGATTTATAGTGCTGTCCTTTAGATCACCTAGAGTCGTAACCATTGAAGCGTGTGTTGGTGCGTAGAAATTCTAAATAAAATAGTAATTTATACGTGAAACTCCCATGGATAAATGGTAATTAACCTTGATTGTATTGTATCCCTCAATCGGTTGCGCATTGCATTTCCGCACCAGCAGGTAGTTGGCGCTACAAGGCGGCCTACTATGACCACGACGATCTCTCTATGGAGTTGCAACTATCTCACAGTCATCGACCAGTAGTCCTGCAGTCCGGTAGTCCGGTAGGCAACGCGCCGCGAGTTGTTAGGTCGTTATTGTTAACTATTTCAGAATGCACCACACGCACACGCCGGCCGAAGACCAACTGCCAGACTTCAAAAGAAAACACAAGGTGAGCTATTCTCTATTCGTAGCTTCCACGTGTTTAATGAGCGAATTAGACATTGTTTTATTATCATAAAGGGAGGTAAGGAAACTCTTTCCGTTGTCAAATGGCTCTACTTAATTGCATTAATCCAAAACCTGTAGGGATTTTGCTTCTCATAATAAGGACGAAATAAAACCTAGGCTAGATAGTTTTAGGTTGTACATTAAATTCAATTAATAGGGTCACTTGATAACGGAGGAGTTTTCTTACCTCCCGCAACATAGTGTAGTTTTAAACACTACAGGCGGTAGGTAAAGTCTAAACAAACCGAGTAATATTTAACAAATCTATTGCTATAATAAGTTTTAAAAACGCGGTAGAAGTTTTAATAATGACTGTAAATATTGTTGACATATTTAAAAATACTACGGATCTTCCAAATATTCGTGTTGTAGGATGTTTGTTGAACTCGATTGAAATGAAGAAAAGCTAGTGATCTTGATGTCATATAGTGTTTTATTTCTCTCAGATATAAATTAACGTGCTGTAGAATATTTTACGATTGTAGGGTTTACCAGGAGCATTACCAGGAATGCTGGCAAGGTTTAAGGTGATGAGGTCTCCCTCTGGGCTAAAATGGATTTTAGACATTACGTAATGATCTTAAGGAAGTAAAAAGAGTATCGTAGCGTTACAATGTGATATCTAGGGGGTCTGCCACCGATGCGAACCGCTCAGAATTTGGATCGTCTAAAAATTTTTTTATCGGTCGTGAAATATGTTTTTGGATTTGATGATTGTTTGTCTATTTCTTAAGTTACGTTACTGTTACATAAGTTCGTTTATTTTATGTTGTCTATCCCTGTCCTATTTGATTATAAACGTAACTGTTTTATAGTTTTGCTTTTTTACATATTTTTTCAATTAATCAGTTTCTGTTATTCCAAAGAATACATTTAATTTCATTTCACCGCATTGTATTTTTAATATATTAGCGATTTTATAAAATGCGGTAAAACAGATTAACGTTATAAAACCTACTTAAAACAATCATTATTTTTAAATCATAGCAAAAGAACGCATGAAGTTTGGTTTTAAATTAGTTAACAATATTCAAACTCATTTTATATTACAACTGAACTGTCACGTTGGCTACGTGGCGTTATATAGCTGAGAGAGGGTTGACCCAGCGTTATGGCATCGGGGAGGCCGAATACTGTATACAAATGTTGTGTTACGTAATACGTTAATGACTATCAAAACTCTATAAGAAGTCATACTCCTGTAAGGGGATCAATTGTAGCGTTATACTAGCTGCGTTTTTGGAGGGAGTAAAAGAGGCCTGGGGCCTGAGAACATCCTACTAAGAATTATATTCTTCAATGTTTACCTATTTTTTGCTGTAGATTGTGGTAATTGTGGATGTTACTGTTTCTTACTTATTTATTTGTTAAGTGAGATATACCGAGATATATGTTCTAATAAAACAGTGCGAAAATATTATTAAATGATATAAAAGTGTTAAAGGTTTTCAGTGTTTTAGCTATCGGCTGAACGCTTATTAGTGAATTTCCTTTGGAAAGTGAACTATTAGCATGACCCGCACGGTGAAACTTAAGCCCGGGACCACCATAGAAGTTCCTAACGTGACCCCCTGAACACGTTTTGGGGGGTCATTCAAAATGTTTTATATATATATAGACATATATTTATTATTTTAAACATTTTAAACACAGTACCCTGGTTTAAATTATTTTATTTCAAGACTGACATGTTTCGGACCTTAAGGCCATAGTCATGGTCGTAAACAAAACATAACCTCACAATTATTAAAAAGAAAAAAGAAATATAAATGTAAACCATAAATTGCTGACAATATAATCATATGACTTTTTCCACAGTTCTTTTAACATGCTTCTCATCTATTGTGGCTTAATAGATATGAAAGTATTGAAGAAATACTAGAATACATATCAAATTGGATCAAACCTATTATAGATCAAAAGAAAGAAACTCACACCAGGAAAATCAAACATTTGATTGAAACCCAAAAGAAACAACTAATGAAGTCATTCAATATAACAGATATGAAGTTTAATCCTGGAGTTAACAACCTAACTGATATTGAGTTTACTGAAAATGAAAAAACTCTGCTTGGTAAGTCCATAAAATATAACTTAAATCTAGATGATAAGCTAAACGTTATTGAGAGTGATCTATTTGATGTAGAAGTAGCGATAAGACACAAAGAAAAAGAGATTCAAGATCAGATTAGATTCAATTTTATTCACAAGTTGGAGAAATATGATATAACAACAACAAATAAAAGTGAAAGAACACAGAAAAACAAAGAAGATTTAAAAGTAATTCATTCTATAACAACTAAGTTAAAAGAAAACCAAGCACTAGTTACAAAAGCTGACAAGAGTAACACGGCTGTTGTTATAAATAAAGCAGATTATGATGAGAAGGTAAAAGACTTCTTAAATTGTAATCAATTTGAAATACTGAATTCTGACCCAACTGTTGAGTTTGCTAAAAGTACTAACTTAGCTATCACTAAATGCAAGAGTATTCCTAAAATTATAAAGAACCAACTTAAGATAATTAAACCACAATCACCAACATTACGTGGACAACCCAAGATCCACAAGGAAGACATCCCCATAAGACCTGTGGTAAACTACATAAATGCACCTACATATAAACTGTGTGGCTATTTACAACGAAAGATAAAGATAAATATCAGTAATAATGTCATTAACACATTAGATTTAGTAAACAAGGTAAAAGATATAAAGATCCCTCAAAAATCCTTATTTCTGTCATTTGATGTTAAAAACATGTATTCCAACATCCCAGTTGTATCTTCTCTAAACATTCTTCAAGAAGAATTGAATAGAAATAATTCCTTACCTAAGAAAGAAATAGAAGATATAATGAAACTTACAAAAATTGCTTTGCATCAAAACTACTTCAGTTATGAGTCATCCTTTTACATCCAAAAAGACGGACTAGCAATGGGGTTTCCCCTTTCTGGTCTCTTAGCTGACATTTATATGCATAGCTTAGAATCTAAGGAAATTTTAAATTACATAAATCCTTTCCGAAATAAAATTAAATATTGGTATAGGTATGTCGACGACATAATATGTCTCTTTGAAGGATCAGAAGAGGAAGCAACAAACCTTTTAGAATATGTAAACTCTTTATCAGTTTCGATAAAATTTTCCCAAGAGGTCCAAAAATCAAAAATAAACTTTTTAGATGTTTCAATATCAAATGAAGATGGGAAACATATTTTTGAAATTTTCAGGAAACCATCTACCAGTGATTGTATAATTCCATTAGATTCAAACCATCCATGGGAACAAAAAATGTCAACATTCCATTCTCTGATCAATCGGTTAATTAACATCCCCATGAAAAATTCAAGTTTTGTAAAAGAAAAAAATGTTATTAAATACTTAGCCTTCAAAAATGGATACAACCCAAAAATAATCGAAAATATGATAAAAAAGAAACAACAAAAGAGAAATCAAAACAAAACACAAACAGAAAAGATCAGAGAAGAATATATATGTTTACCATACAGTACTAAATTCAACAGAGCAATAAGAAAAACATTTCGACATTCAAAATTTAAAATAAGCTACAGAACCAAAAACAATGCTGTGAAAATTATCAATAACAAAGTTACTAAAGAAAACAATAAAAGTAAAAAAGAATACAATAGATCAGGTATCTATAAGATCAATTGCTCAGAATGCCAAAAATATTACATTGGACAAACCGGCAGGACGTTCAAATGCAGATATAAAGAACATGTGTAAGCATTTAAATCGAAAAACAAGACAAGCATGAAATCAAATGTTGCAGAGCACATGATAAAGTACAATCATAAATTCAAAAACATAGAAGATGATTTGCAAATAATAGAATATGGGTCAAAAGGAGACAAACTCGACGTTAAAGAAGAATTCAACATTTACTCCAGCTACAAAAAAGATCCACAAAATATTATTAACACCATGCAAATTCATATACAAAACCCAATATATGAAAAAATATTGAAACTAAGATCTATTAAGCCACAATAGTTGAGAAGCATGTTAAAAGAACTGTGGAAAAAGTCATATGATTATATTGTCAGCAATTTATGGTTTACATTTATATTTCTTTTTAATAATTGTGAGGTTATGTTTTGTTTACGACCATGACTATGGCCTTAAGGTCCGAAACATGTCGGTCTTGAAATAAAATAATTTAAACCAGGGTACTGTGTTTAAAATGTTTAAAATAATAATTATATTAGTAGCCCTTTTTACTGAAAATTACATAGACATATATATATATATATATATATTGTATATATATATATATGTGTGTGTGTTTGCACTCAAGCGGTCGCAATTTTTCTCCGATTTACTTCAAATTTGGTAGGGACGTTCCTTTCTGTAATCAGTTGGACAAGTTTGTTGGGCAAAACAATCGGACAGCTTTAAACCCCTTTTTTGGGGGATTAATCTTTCAAATTTTGAGTTTTTGGGCCCAAAAATGGTCATAAAAGCCCCAGATGTAAAATAAATGCATTAAAAAAGATGGGAATTAGAGAGGCGAAAGTTTTAAGTCCTCTCTCGTCATTCTAGCATAAATATTTACCGAATTATTAAAGAAAATGTCTATCGACTAAACACAGTACGTTGTCTAATGGGGGTTTTACACGAGAAAAGCCTGTTATTCCTTTGTTAGAGTACTTTTATCATCCCCAACAACCTCATACCTACTTTCAAGCCTGACTGGACCTTCTCCTAACCTTATATTGGGCAAAATTGTATTCCCAGCTTTGCAAGTAAATGAAACCAGGTGTATCAGAACAGCCAAAAAATCAATGTTTTCAGATTTCAATAAAAATTGGACAAATGTATGTTTTTACACTGATTTTGTGTCTTCAAAGTTTTTATGTGGGAATTCACTTCCCTCACGTCAGCGTGCTGCGTGCGAACTCGTTGTTCCTTCAAATTAAATGTGTTTAAGATATTTACTCATTCTTACTTATTAAGCTGTGTCAAAACGGAATTTAATTTAAAAAATAAAAACTACCGTACTAAACAACAAGACTTCAAAATATATTCACATTAACATCGTATTTGCATATACGACGATAAATATATCTTGTTGTACAAGACAATCGATTGTGATCGGTACACCGGTTATCTGGCCCAATAAGAGCAATATTTCTCTTATCTTTACATTTCACTCAAAGGACCTGAGATTGAAATCGATTCCACCGTATTGTAGGCCTATGTATATTTTTTTCTGTTGTGTCCGTGAATACAAAATGAGGGTAAATATATTTTTATGTATTTTAAGACGTTTTAATTATACCCCGTAGTTATAAAACTCATTATTTACTGATCAAAAAGTTGTTTTGTGCTTAAAATTTGTTTTGAGTGGAGACTTTAGCAGTGTAGCAGTGAACCATTTACAAACAGACCTTATCAATGAGAGACCCATGTTGTTTTTAAGAATGTAAAAGCATTCCTAAGGACATCTGTTTTATAACCTGTTCCACAAAAACATCCATTAGACCTCAAGTCGTTGTTTTTCTCGGAGCATTCAAGGCAGTCCCACTTCACCCGTACTTTCCTGGTGTAATACATTGGCAAATAAAATTGTGAATTAGCTTATATACGTTATCTTGCACTTTCACAAAGTACGTTTTCTAATGTTATTCTATTAAAGAATACGTCTCGTTTATCTATTTATATATTTGTGTAATGGGGGGTTAAAAGGTTTACAGCTTGTGGCGGACAAGCAAGCTTATCTGCTGGCCAAACAGTATAAACCCACTTGCCACCACGAGGACGTAGCTCAATAAATTAAAGAGACATGTAATGTAATAATATAACTTTTATTAAACAAAGAATAAAACTCTACATTTTACAAATGGTGATTATATGGTAAAATATCAATGTGATGACAATGAAAAGACTTTAATACATTAACAAATAATTATCTAGATTCAAGAGCGAGTAGCCTGGAAAGTATAAATATTAATTTAGAAAAGACTAGTGACTATAAAACTTACTTGGGCCCCAGACCTAACAGGCCCTGGACCCTGGGGCCCCCAGCCCCAACAGTACGCCCTAATACTCAATCTCCCAGACTGACTGACTGACCCCCAAAACTACCCAGCTGACCTACTTAAGCCAGAGCCTTCAGCAGATCAGCAAAACAAGTTATTGTTTGATAACAATTCCAGCCTACTCACACAACATACCCAATGCCTTACACAATCTATAACACAATCTTTACACAATACACAATCTTGACTTCCCTCTTGCATATTTAACTACAGAAGTATTATAATAAACTAACTAACTCTCTTCCCCTCCATTACATCCCCCTCGATCGGTGAGACGATGTCCTCAGCGTCTCTCTTACATGCCCCATAAAATAAAGAAAAAATAAAGACAATAATATTGGAAAATTAAATGTAACTAACATCCATCAACAATTAATTTTCATTAACAACCAACAAAAATAAAAATGAAGGAAAGGAAATAAAATGGGATAGAAAGGACTGACCAATCCCACGAAGATGCGGCTCCTCGGATGAAGATGAACCTCTCCCAGTTATAGTCAATCCCAATGAATCCCAATCCAAATATTGAAAGCTCAGGACACGATGTCCACATCCCTCTGGAAGTTCTATGGCACGGAGAAGTCCACTGGCCATGGCAGAGACTGATGTTGGCAGAGTGTGACGAGCCCAGGTGAAAGGAAATCCATACCAACTCCTTGAAGAACCATTGTCGCTCTCCCCATAACTGTCCAGACAGCATGAGTAAACCTTCCTCCTGGTGCGAGCCTTCAAATGTTCGCCCAAGAAGACAACACGAACCAAAAAGACGGCCAGGTCCAGTAGAGGTGGACTCTGGTTTAACGTCCAGTAGTGTAGAGTCCAGATCCAAGAGGTTGAAGAAGTGGAGATCAAGTCGTGGAGATCACGCGATCTGTTGCTCCAGGGTTGCCGCAGAAGATCCCTATGTTAAAGGAGTGAAACTTCCACTGATGTATCGGATTGGCCGTTAGGTCAGGGAAAGGTCAAAGAAATGGAAAGTCTATAAAATATTCCATACAAAAATTAACAAAACAATTACATACATAAAACCATAAAATGCAATTAAAAAACCACAATTATTGTTTGCAAGAGGGTTAAACGTTACGTTACATACAATCAACTAATCTTGAAAACAGAAGAAGTATTTGGCAAGTGTTACCCCAAAAATATTCTCAATAAAACAAAGGAAAACAGCATAGATAATAAATTTGAAGAAACTTTATATAAATCTCACGACACCAACACAAATCTTTATAATGTTGATGCTAGTTCTTTCAGTTCAAACATTTAATTCCATTATCCAACAAATATTCCAAACAAATTTGAAACTAACTAATCTTTTAAATTGTCAATAGTCTGGTGCTGAGGTGCGTTACCCTAGGGGATGCTCTCTCCTGGCCGGTGCCTTTACCTTACATATAGTAAGTTGTGTTTGGCAATAGGCGTTAATAGGGTTGGGTTCTAGGCCCCAACCCCTAGGTCAGGCACCGGCCAGGAGAGAGCATCCCCCTAGGGTAACGCACCTCAGCACCAGACTATTGCCTTTGGCAACCCTAGGGGAACACACCGCATCACCGGCCTAGGGACTTGTGCCGAGCATCCCTAAGGTAACGCACCACAGCACCAGACTATTGCCTTTGGCTGCCCTAGTGGCACACACCGCAGCACCGATCCTGCAGTCTTCCTCAATCTTCTTCTTTTCTGAAACCTTACGTTCTACCTTAGCCATTTTGTGTGCTTTGGTTTAGCCTTTAGTAGTGCGTGAAAGTAAATACATCGGTATAAAATTGTTGTTTTTTGAGGTAGTAGTTGTATAAAATGTGTATATTTATGTACCTACTGTTTATTGTATGAGTGGAATACATCAATATTACACATTTCATTGCGAAATAAGTGTTACAATGTGGTGTTTTATTTATTAGCATCATGATTTAATTGAATTTAGCGAGTGCTAGTTAGTCTATGGTGCTAACAACTGCCTCCCGTTGCTGCGGGACGTTATCGTTTAGTGAGAAAAAAATCTCAAGTGCGCCCCCCCCCCTCAACAAATTCCTAGATCCGCCCCTGGTTTCCAGTAGGGGTTGAATATAAAAATCCGTGTCGTGGGGCTGAAGATTAAGTTATAATTAAGATACACTTACATTAAATATATTTTTCAAAATTTGTAACCGTAGAATTATATGTATATTTTTATCTGCAACTCAAAAACTGGGGTAAATCGACCAAAGTGGAGGGTGCTTTTCTTAAAGTTTGGAAAAGTATACTACCAACAGTAATTATTCAATTCTTAAAAAGTAAGAAATGTTTATGTTGGTTACTTTTATCTACACAACTAATGCCAAATACCCTTCAAATCACATATCTTATACCAAATAACCTTATACCTCGTTAACGTACTTTTTACTCAGTGTTTTAGGTCAAAAACAATGCACCATTTGATTATTTTGTCCGCTACTTCGTGCGAGCAATACTCGCCGCAATCTCGCCAGTGACGCCGGCGCCGGCGCAACGCCGCCCTTCATGACTGGCAAAGACGACTAAACAAATTAAATAGTTTGATCTCTGCACCCTTCCTGTCTTTGGCAAAAGATATCAACTAGTTATTTTTACTTGATATTAAAGATGATTTACAAAGTTTAAAAAAGTAAAAATATTATTGCAAGTATGCTTACAATATTTGAAATCCATATAATCTGTCGACAAATTTATATTAAAGAAATATGCTTCCAGAAATTTGCCGCACACAAAAAGTTGCCGCCCTAGGCCGCGGCCTACTTGACCTATTTATAAAATAGGCCCTGCTGAGAAATTTATTGATTTTGAATAATAACTTCGCGACCAAAGTATGAGCTGCGTATAAAAACGATAATGTTTTATTTTGAACTATTACAATTAAGTCCACTGTTATCAGTAATACGGAATTCATTTTTTAAAGCTTAAGAGCACTTTGACCACCCATAATGATGGTGGTAATCATAATGATTTCTTAAGGCCTGAATACTTTTATTACAATTTTCTATAAATCTATGTAAATTACTGTGAGGGGCGAGGTTTTAAAATATTAACGGGAGTTATTGCTAGTACCCAGAGCATATACAAACGTTAAAAAGCTCTATGTTTGTAAAGTATAATTAGATTATAGATTTATTTATCATTTATGTTTCTTTACCATGAATTATATTTGAAAATGATAATGAAAATTTGTTTTAATTAAAACATATGACCTTCTGCATACAGCAAATATTTCCAGACGGAAATATTGATGTGTCAACCCAGCATAGAAAAAGTTTTTTCAAGGAAATGTTGAGTTGGAAATTTAACATCCCTGAATATTATAATTATTCTGCAATGGTTCAATTTGTAAAACAGTTCACAAATGTTAAGAAACTTTAAATTAAATTTGCCTGTGCATAAAAAGTTATTTATTCATTGTTTATTTAACGTTGACCTGTAAAGGTGGCACCCCTACATAAGACAAGTTTCCTGACTGGTCTGTTGACTTTCAAAGGTGGCACCTTTTCATAGGACCAGTTTCCTGACGGGTTTGTTGACTTGCGCAGGTTTCACTCTTCCATAGGACAAGTTTCCTGACAGGTCTGTTGACTTTCAAAGGTGGCACCTTTTCATAGGACCAGTTTCCTGACGGGTTTGTTGACTTGCGCAAGGTTTCACTCTTTCATAGGACAAGTTTCCTGACTGGTCTGTTGACTTAAAGGTGGCACCCTTTCATAGGACCAGTTTCCTGACGGGTTTGTTGACTTGCGCAGGTTTCACTCTTTCATAAGGCAAGTTTCCTGACGTGTCTGTTGATTTTTGGTCTTCCCTGCTTGTTGAACTTTTCTTACTGGTATGTTTATTTTGCACAGGTGGCACCTTTGATGACCACAAACGCCGGCGCCCCGGTAGAGAACAAAACTGCTACAATAACGGCGGGATCCGTGGGTCCCGTGGTGCTACAAGACTTGACGTTGCTCGACGAGCTCGCCTATTTCGACAGGGAGAGGATCCCCGAAAGGGTGGTGCATGCTAAAGGAGCAGGTACTGATAGCAACCGTTAGTGGAGCTTCCCCAACCCCTTGCGAAGCTATCAGTTGTTCTGGATGTATCGGTAGACCTTCAAATGAAAATAAAATTACGTTTAGAGGGGGTTTTAGTCATAAATATGTTGTGGATTTAGCTGCTTCTCCCATAAGACTAACGTTTAAGTTCCTTAACCCTAATCGAGTTAGCCAAAAATGTTATCCCATAGTAATCACAAAAATACGATATTTTGGAATTTATTAAAGTTCTGCTCACAAAACTCTGTAGGTATATTTTGTACTTCAAATTCAGTTATGAATTTATTATTCAATATAATCCATTGAGGAGAGATAGAACTATAACAGTAAAATCGGTATTCTTAAATCTCTGAAATATTGTTTTTCAGCGGTAGCGCTCGGCTGTTCGGCTTAACAAGAGCGTAAACAAACTAAGTATCTGAAATAAAATATGAACAGTAGCAATAGAAAATATAAGCGTAACATAGAGAGATAACAATGCATATAACATAATTCATTAGCACTACTGTTGTTCGTAAATCAAACGTAGAATGTATTTGAAATTCTTAAAAGATGTAATCTTAATAATAAATAAAAATGAATCCCTATTTCCCTTTGTTATTCCATAACTTGAGAATGAGTGAACCAAATTGAATAATTATTTTTTTGTTGTGTTCGTTAATGTCAGTACAAGGTTTTTAAAAAAGAACATTTTTAATCCGACCTAAAGGCTTTGTCCCATTGGCCGTCAAAATTCCCATTGATTTGATCAAAGTTCAGTTAGTTACACCAAATAGCTGTTAACAAGAATTATATCTAAACATACTTGAAAAGCATAAACATATGATCATTACGGAAATAAAAAACTACTTAAATCTCTCATTATGGAAATAAAAAACTACTTGAATGGCAACTCAAACTCTTTTCTCGATAGGCGATTGAGCGAAGCGAACGAGCTCATCTTGAAAATGAACGAGTATTTGGCATAAATCAAATTCAATGACACTAGGACAGGACAACGTCTGTTGGGCCAGCTAGTATGTAATAATTATTGACAACATTTTAGCACTAAATAACATATCTCTCTATATATGAGGTGTCCCACTTCCATTGCTGTTGGGGTTATTTGGCAATTAAAAACAAACAAATAATGCAATGAAACATGTATCCTATCTCGAATATTTCTGTTTGTGAGTTTGCATGAATTCTTTACAAAAACCTTAATTTCTCTGAAACGGTTAAAGATACAATAATAGAACTTAATATTTATCTACAGAGTTTAAAACTTATTCAAAGTCTCATTTCAATGCAATATTCCCTTTCAAAACGGTGGTGGCTTAAAACTTCCAGTGTTAAATATTTAAAACACAAAAAGTTATAAACCCAAATATTCTTACAATTTCCAAGCAAAATGAACCATGTGTCATATTTGAAGATTGATTAATAAGTAATGGAGTAATTGCTCAAAAGTGGACTCTCTTTGCTGTTGAGTACGGACATACCTCATCTGCCATACCTCATACCCATTCCTGCTCTACTTTTGAGCACTAACTTTGAGACTTTTACGTTTCCCATCATCCCATTCGTAAATGTAACACACCGTTCAACTCTTCTTGAAATTGTATATCCATCTTGTTTTTGTATTTTCCATTTTAGCGAATTTCCCCTATAGGGAAGAAGCTATTACCGTAGTCGGCATGGTAAGACCTAGGCCCGGGACCATGATAACTTTTCGTTTTGAAGTCCCCAGACCCCAGAAACACCATTCGTTTGAAATTGTATATATGTGTGTCCGTGGGTGCGATAACTCTCGTAAAAATGGTCCAATTTTGATGAAATTTAGAACAAAAGTGTAAACCAGCATTTATGACTTTAAATTCGAAAACCAGACAGATCACCCCATCCAAAGTGGTATTTGGGGGGGGGGGGTTTGTAACCCAAAAATGGGTTTTTTGAAGTTTTTACATGTAAAATTTTAAAAAGTCTAATTTTAGTTTTCACCATTAGATTCAACTTAAAATAAACGGTATCAGGAAACTGACACATACTTTCTCCCTTTTAGCCCAACTTTAATGAATAAATTACTTTTTATTTACTAAATATAGAATACAAAGCACGGTCGAATGTACAGGAAATCTTGTAAACAAGTTGTTTTAAAATACCCCCGTCACAGCAAACTTGCGTACTCAGCGAATTTCCAATGCATATATATGTGACTCACTACTACATAGAGCTATTTACCAAGTTTCACAAAAATACATCCATAAATAAGTGATATATAGCATTTTATTTATTCTCTATAAGAATAACATTAGGGTTGAGGACGCAGGTTTGCTGCAACGAGGAAGATAAGTAATGTGTTTTTTTGCAATTATCAATACAACTGAACCAGGTGAAGCTACATACCAAGTTCTCTTAATGTAGGTTTATAATTAAGGGAGATATACAACTTTACTTATTCTCCATATGAATAACATGGGGGCCGAGTATGCAGGTTTGCTGCTACGGGGACTATCAACAAAAAAACTTGTTTTTTGTGGTAATATCAATATACCACAACTAGTTCAAGCCACATACCAAGTTTCATCAATATACATTCATAAATAATCGAGATATAGAATTTTATTTATTCTCCATAAGGATAACATTGGACAACGTACTTTGTTTAGCAATTTTAATATCTCTGCAACGGTTGGACGTAGAGCAACGATTAAAACACCAAAATGTTTGTTTTCTTGAGCTAAACACAATAATAAACAGAAATGTGAAGTTTTTAGTAAAACTATCTGAGAAAAATCTAAAATCCTTTTTCCTATAAGATTAACATGGGACACGTTTTTTTGGATTTTCTCCGCAACCACTTAACCTAGGTTAATGATTCAAAATATTATTTGTTTTTTTAAGCTCTATAAAATGGCTATAACCAAAATTGAATGTTTTTAACATTTTGGGGTCAAATTTGCAAAAAACCGATTTTTGCAAAATTATAAACCCCCATAAAACCCCTTTCCCATAGTGCGATCGATCTGGTTTTCTAACTTAAAGTCATAAATGCTACTCTCCGCATTTGTGCCAAATTTTATCAAAATCGGGTGTTTCTTTCAAAAGTTATCGCGGTAACGGACACATATATATATATATATATATATATATATATATATATATATATATATATATATATATATATATAAATTTGAACGAATAGTGTTTTTGGCATCTGGGGACCTCAAAACAAAAAGTTATCATGGTCTCGGGCTTAAGTCTTACCATGATAACTACGGTAATAGCTTCTTCCCTATAGGGGAAATTCGCTAAAACATCCACCCAAATCCCTGCTTTGGAGGCACTACAGAATCCATTGCTACACTCGTGGTTTTAAGGGGGGAAATGCCCCCTATTCCCCCCAGGGTTATTAAGGGGCAACATATTTCGAATTAACTCTGTTGGTCAATGCTAAATTGACAAGCATATCAAGTTTGAATGAAATTGATCAGTAAATAAGAGAGAAATTGTAATTTTTGTATTCCCCATAAGAATAACATTGGACAACGTACTGCGTTTACCGCTAAATGAAAATTTCAATTTTCTCCGAAACCAGCAATCGTAGAATAGTAATTCAAAATACTAAATTATTTAGTTTTTTGAGTTCTTTTTAATGGTGAATAGTAAGATTTTTTTATATTTATGTCATTTTATGAAAAATCCAAAAAAACTGAATTTTGGATGTTTTAAGTCCTGTAATTTCTGAACCCGAATTATTACAGGAATGCGGGTGGTGTCATTTTGTTGGAAAACTAAAGTTCTACAAACGACTAAAGTTTAATCAAAATCGTTAGAGCAGTTTTTGAAAAATTTTGATTTTTCATGTTTTTTGGCGGTTTTTGGGGGATAATTACCCTTAAAAAATAAAAAATTCAAAAAATGAAAAACTCCTGGAGATATCGTGGATTAGTACCTACATAGGGCCTACCAAATTTTATCAAAATCGGCCCATTGGTTAGGGCTCTAGCTCTGTACACATCCACACAGACACACACACACACACACACACACACACACACACACACACACACACACACACACACACACACACACACACACACACACACACACACACACACACACACACACACACACACACACACACACACACACACACACACACACACAGACATCACGTAAAAACCACTTTTTTGGGTTCAGGGAGGTTCACCAAAAGGAATATTTCCACTAAAAAATCAAATTCGAAAATTTTGACGAAAACAATACTTTCTCCATATACTATGTATAGAGGGAGAAAGTAAAACACACTATTTGATAATTTCTCTAGGTAAAATGGTTACAGAGATATTGGAAATGCTAAACACATTACGTTGTCCAATGTTATTCTTATGGAGAAAAATAAAAACAATTATATCTCGCTTATTTATGAACGGATAATAATGAAACTTGGTATACGACTTCATCTGGTTGTGGTCTATTGTTATTTGCACATCAAAATTTACCGATTATTCCCGTAGCAGCAAACCTGCGTACTCAGCCCCCATGTTATTCTTATGGAGAATAAGTAAAATGTAATGACTCCCTTAATTATGAACATAATTTAATAGAACTTTATGTGGCTTCACCTTGTTGAGTTATATTGATATTTGCATAAAAAAAATTGTTTGTGTTCCTTGTTGCAGCAAACCTGCGTACTCATCTCTCATGTTATTCTAATGGAGACAAATCAAAATGGTATATATCGCTTATTTATCAATGTATATTGATGAAACTAGGTGTGTGGTTTCACCTAGATGATTTATATTTATATTTGCATGAAAACCCATATTTTGTGTTCCTTGTTGCAGCAAACCTACGTTCTCAATGTTATTCTTATGGAGAATAATTAAAACTGTATATATCGCTTATTTGTGAATATATGTTTATGAAACTTGCTATGCGGCTTTATGTGGTATTAAGACATATATTATGCGTTGGAAATTCGCTGAGTACACAGGTTTGCTGCGACGGGGGTAATTATAAATATATAGCATTTATTTTAAGTTTTAAACCACCTCCACTTTAAATAGATATGGAACTTTAAAGGAATTAGTAACTGTTTTAGATAAATAACTAAACTAAAGTTCATTATCGTATGCTTCTCTGTTTCTGATTTAGGTAAGCTCACAGAAAACGGACCTGGTTTGGGAACATGTTGTTACATTAATGGTTTGTTTTGACCTGCCTTACAACCCGATAAAGTTTGGTGTAGTGGAATCGGAACAGTAACTCTCAGAAATAGAATACTTAGTTTGAGATTTCTCTCTGAATCCGTTGAATTTAATTTCAACCCGGGAAATAATTTATCTCCGGGGAAATTCGGCGATATGGAAACCCTGGCGATGAAAGAAAGGACGTGATGTGAAAGTGTTACAGCCGTCGCGATTGGTTCCACTGCAGTGATACTTCCTTTCCCGCCATATCGTCTCGCCGCGGGTTGCTTTCCCGCCGCTAATAACTCGGGATTCGTCACACTCAATATGCATATAACCAACAAATAAAGTATAAAGTTAATTTTGCATTGGGTTATCTGTGGAAATTACCTTGTTAATACAAGCTCACAGATAATTTCAAATCTAAGATTTGTTTAGTTCGCTAAGCACATTTGAACTCGAAGGATGTTTGTTAGTAATGCATTTACTCAGAATTGTATAAACAATTAATATCTTATTGATGGAAATTAAATATTAATAATAAACATACGGATTGAATCGCTATTACTAATTTATATAGGTTCATTAAATAATTTTTAAATTTATGTTTTATGTGCTGAAATATAAATAACAACTCCAATTTTAATAATAACTAGGGGGAATGAAACTCGAAACCGAGCAAATTTGTCTCTATTTTGTTTCTAATAAATGATTTTTTCTTGCCTCAGTGGTTTGAATTAGTTCAGTTGTTTGTGTTATCAGCTCATAAAATATTACAACCGTGAGATGTAACTGTGAGCTGTACAGTATTATATAAACTGTAGAGCTCTATTTGGTTTCATAGACAGCGGTTTTAGAACGCAATTGAAGTAAAATTGAGATCATTATCCTTATGAGCAAGAAAACTAACTTTGAGGGTGGCCTGTGAACTTCAGAATGAGGATATCAGAAATTCAAAACCACTTTGCACAATTACTGATTGGGACTATTTATTTGATATCTCGATTGTCAAAATCGGTCCAGAAATAATGCAGGATTTATATTCACAAAAATCGCTTTAGCATATTATAGATACAGAAAATATTTATTGAACTAGATTATATGTGTCTGAGTGATCCCACCATTATACTCATCTGACTATTGTTACATGCAGCGTTCGCCACCCCTCAAAACTTGCTATCCTATCGACCAAAGAAGCCGAGTACATTTTGTCTACCCTCTACAATAGAAGCAACCTATCAGGTTAAATCTTAAGAATGGGCTCCAGTCGCCGGCTTCTTCCTACTTCTCTTCTCATAAAATACCAATGTTAACTGTCAAAGCCCGCCCTCCTCAACGGATTATCCAATATCATTGATTTATGGCTCATTTTAAAAATGTAGGAAAATACCTAGAGATTTCAGTGAACAGAATCTAGATACCAGGAATATTTCACACGTAAACCAATTGTAAATATTAAATATTTTAGAATTATACTGAGCGATTATTATTTGTGATATTGACATTTTGATCGCTAAAATCGCTAGTAAAAATGAGCTATAAATCAATTATATATGAATATATGATAATCCGTTGAGGAGGGACGGATTTTGAAAGCAAAGGCCTTAAGGGAGAAGCAGGAAGAAACGCTAATGATTCGTCACTGAAGCCCATTCTTAAAATCGGGCAGTCTGACCGGATAAACCTGCAGGCAAACGGTCAATCGCGGTGGGACAGGGGGGAGTGAGACTGATGTATTTTCTAACATGTGATTTTTTACTTCATACAAAATTGTGTTCGTTAAGTTTTGTTAGTGTATGAGTGAAGTTTGCTACAAAGTCTTAAAATTTGTCCAATGAAAATCTACGTGCTTGGGCTTACCCGGACAGGTTATTTACTCAGATATCAGTGTTCAAGGTTTAACCATCGGCAACTGTTATATACCCTGACGTCACTAAAATTAAAACGCATTTATTGCCGTAAAACTATGCCACACTCCTGACGGTAACCGGACAGGTGCGCCCTGGAGTGAGTGAGAGCGTTGGAGGTGAGGGGAGGGGACAGGAGAGACTACCATTGGCACGAGCGGTGTTGTTGTTGCCGTAGACAATTTACATGAGTACAACGGACTTTAACACATGTTAATTCTGTAAAAAGGTGTGCTTGAAACCACATTTGATATGATCTAAAAATTGGTTCAGAGGGGTTTTGTTGACAAATTCGCCTAAGCGTATTATAGATATAAATATAAGAAGGTATTGCTGAGGTCTATACCTTAATTTATTTATTATTGTAAATTGAAATTCCTCAGGTTAATTCACATTTAAACTATGGAGTTTATTAATGATTTAGAAATGCATGGAGGCCGTATTCCCAATTATCTAAAAATAAGGGACCTTTAGCCATTGATCTACAGTAAATATAAACACGGTGTGTATACATTTTTAAAGATCAGGAAGATTCTGGCTTACATATACATTAGGATGGATGAAGTACGATTTTATATTAAACTAGGCTTATTGCCATTAGGTGGCAAACCCTCTTTTGGAGGCAAGTTCGCTTTGTTCACTTGCATTCGTCAGTGAACACAAGTTTAAATCAAACTCACCTATTGTAGTTTGTTAACCAAAGAATAACTACAACAATGAGCTTTATGCAAATCAGCTGTTACAAACATGTGGTACTTGCCAAAGGTAGTGTGCTTTCATAAAACATCAAAAACTTTACAGACATTTAATGGGCCAAAACACTAAACATTACTTCTTCTCGGATGAATAGCTAAAGGGATTATCGGATCTTTAATCTGACAAAAACCTGCGTTTGGACTAAAAATGTTCTATATCTGTTGTATTGCCATCATTGTTTGCCATCTGTTACAGTTTTCTTGCAAAACGCGCATAAGGTGGGACGATTTAAAAAAGTGGAATTTTATCCCACAAAAAGTGCCTCCAGAACCCACAAATTGAAATTTTGGAAATTCTTCTGACGGTTTCTTGTCAAAAGCTTTAATTCAAGTATGACGTTGAGGAGGGTCCGATTACGGGAAGTACCTCATAATTTATGTCAGTGAATCAGTGAACCCGTCTAGCTTTATACTAAGTAGATGTTAGCAGACGAAGTCAGTTTATTTAAGCACTAAATTCACATATAGACAATGTATAATTTTAACGGTTTTATATTCTTGGACAACGTGTAGGTTAAGTTAGGCTTTATCAGGAAGGACACAGGTATTCCAATCCTCTCCCCCAACTCGCTTCCACCACTCTCACCCTCTCTTGGGCTCCAATGACCGTTGGCGCATCTGCCATGGACTCCCCCTGACGCCTACCACCCTGGAGTTCTCAAACCGCCTAAACTTATGAGGACACAATGATGGCCACTTCATCAATCCTGACAATCCTTTCTACTTCTCCACCCGGAAGATCAGATCATCAAACAGAAATCTGAAGTGCGTTAGAATCGTCACCCTATTGTCTTTCAATCGGTTGTACAATAAAGCAAAGTCAGCTGGAGAAACATCTGTTTGCAGACCGCTTCCGGGATATCGCAACGACTAGTTGAAAGTCTTTTTCAAGACGACCTTCAGATCGCTTGGAGGTTATAATTAGTAGTGATGTTAACACTAACTAGGAGGGCAAAGAAACGCAGGTGCGCGCGACGTAATCACACGGTTGTTCAACTTCTACTAGAGAAACGTGTTGTTACTTTAATGAAACCAAATGTTTGGTTTCAATGGACAAACTAATTACTCCAATTTGAACACCAAACCTTCAAATCTCCAGAATGTAGCTGGAGTTTTCATTTATTGGAATTAATATTATATGTCTTAGTTTATCGATATTTAATTATCTCTTGGAATCTTTGTTTTATATATTTGTTTGCTTTTTGCATAATTAGTTTTAAAGCAAGTTAATGTTTAGCAGGTGGAACATAACCCACTTGTAGCAAGCTGTTGTTCCAATATTCACAAAACGAAATAAAAAGTGAAATAGGAGGGCTGTTAAATTTGTAGGTGTGGCAGGGGAGATCTTCCGTACCGCACCGCAGAATGTAAGGGTTTGCAGGATACCCTATACAATGGAAGTTAACATCTTTCATCAAAGAGAAAGAAATTATCTACTCTACGAGTGTTTTACTTTTCTTAATCAACAATAAATAACATCTGAAATAATCGTAATTTTTCACTCATGAACATACGAAATCTAAAACCCTATTCTAGTGCGTATTAATAATGTTTTAGTTTAAAGTTAACATAAGACTTTAAATAAAGATAACTAAAATGTTCTTAACTTGATAGTAATCTTCATCGACAAAATCTTAAAGAGGAAAAGGGAAGGCAACTCTATAAAGCTAAATCTTCTTTTTCCTACTCCGGATTTTTTCTTTAAATTTGATTTTAGCAAATAGGTGATTGAATAATTTTTACATATGTACATGGTGTCATTTTATACACAATCTTGTTCTTTATACTGGAAATTTTAGATTGCCTGTTCCCATTACTATATTTGATTTTCAACTCCGTTTATATTATGCTGTAACCATTTTGTTGCCGCTGTAAACAGCAGTCCTTAACACCTCTGTATCTTACCAACAATGCACTAACGGGGCTGCTTACAGGGGCTTTTGGATATTTCGAGGTGACCAACCCCCAGATCACACAGTTCTGCAAGGCAGCGTTGTTCTCCGACCTGGGCAAACGGACAGACATCTCCGTCCGTTTCTCTTTCGTGTCCGGGGAGAGCGGGTCTGCGGACACGACGAGGTAGGTGTTGCTATTGGAAGGGGTCAAGTTCGTGTCCGGGAATAAGTATTGTAGTAATCCCTCCGAGATTATATGTCCGGGAACTTTTGCTTTCTTCAAACTACAGGTGGGCGAAGATTTTATTAGGCCATAATGAATTTATGGTCGGCTATAGGAGATTTATGTCCCATTCATAGTGAGCAGTTTCACTGCTATTACTAGAGTTTGTGCTTAGTTCATCGTTCAGTAACTTCCACCAAACCTATAAAAGCTCTATCCTTATGAAAGTAATGTTGGAATTACAATGAAGTATATACCACACGGCGAGTTGAATCCTTGGTAAAAACTGTGGAAGTTACACTCATTTTACATTTTTTTAACCAACCACTTCCCCAATTTATAAAATATCCGGAATTGATTGCCCTAATTTTGTACTCCTTTTATTTGATTCATTTATCTTTTGTTTGGGTAAACGAAGGATCAGAAGTAACTAGGAACTAGGAACTAGAGTTACAATAAAACTTTAAGGGAGTTTTACTATGTATATTTTACTTTCCTTTGTTTTTCAAAGTGAGAGTCGTAATTGTAATTAACAGATGTTAAATAATAAATCGGGTTGGGGTTAGGGTGGGGAACCCTAGCTAAGCCCTTAACAAGATCTTCTGTAACGAAAGTGCCTGTTTTTCTATGTTGTAAGCTACTCTTTACTTTCTAATGTGAGTAAAAAACAAAACGTTCAGTGTAAGGAAAATACACTATAATCACAAGTGGGCTCGTGAGTTACATATAATCATCAGTTGTTTGGGTATCAAGAATTTCAATCGTACTAGATATAATACAGACTATGACAATACTGAAATATACATTAAAAGAGGGATATATCTTTTCAAAATGGTTGGTTCCTTCAGTTTCAAAATTAAAAGTTCAGTTAATTGTTTCTATTGAAATATTTTAAAGAACTGGTTTTTCAGGGATCCTCGTGGCTTCGCCATAAAATTTTATACTGAAGAAGGCAACTGGGATTTGGTGGGCAACAACACGCCTATCTTCTTCATGAGGGACCCCATACTGTTCCCTAGTTTCATTCACACTCAAAAAAGAAACCCGCAAACCCATCTAAAGGTAACAATTACACGGTTCAAGTGGTCTTCAAGTTACTATTGAATGTGCTTACTATAAATTTATTTTATTTATATTGTTAATTTATCCTGGTACAGCGAATCAGGTACATATTTATCTTTTGTTACCTTTGCAACCCCGACAGGAAAGAGCAAGTCCACGGTTTGCAGGTTTGTATTTATTGCAGCCTGGAGTGTTTAACTAGGACAGCATGTGGGTGGTCCTTTTGGGCCATCCGTTGTAACAAGCATTCCTTTTACATTGGTGCCTCCAATTTTGTAGCAACAGCAGATTGTCAGTAGTCCCTTATTAACATGTACATCCATTCCTAAGCCTATTCTAGTGCTAATGATCAAGAATGTGTCAAGAGGTGCCCTCTGAAGAATTGGGTCGCCCGTCATGTCCCACCTTTTCCACATATGCAAGTTCCTTTCCTTCCAGTGGACTGCGCCAAATTCAATACCATTGTAGATGACGTGCCTTGTACTTCTGCTGGTTTTGCTAATCCATAACTCTGTAAAGTGACAGTTGAAGGATGCCTTGGTTGTTGCAGGATGCCAACATGTTCTGGGACTTCATCACCCTGCAGCCACAGACCACGCACCAGGTGATGTTCTTGTTCTCTGATCGAGGGATACCAGATGGTTACCGGTATATGAATGGCTATGGATCCCACACATTCAAGTTGGTCAACGTGGCTGGCCACCCAGTCTATTGCAAATTCCATTATAAGGTAAGTAACCTCTTTAGCTGGACAGTTTATAAGAACCTGATTTAGTGCAGCAACAAGAATATATATGTGTATGTTTGATTACACTTTTTAAAACACCATCTTAGCTGAGTCTCCATTCTTATGTAATTTGTCACATGTTGCCACTTCAATTTTCTTGAAGTTGACCTTAAGGGAGAGGCTCTACGTATTTTTAAAAGTGTCATTTTTTAACAGGGTTATTTATTCATTCTTTCGGAAAACTTCCACTACAAAATTCCATAGAGCTACTTTCGAAATTGTTAACTAAATTACAAAATAGCAATGCAAAAACAAGCAGAACATCAAACCTCTTACTAATACTAGACTAATACATACGGAAATTTAAGAAATGAATGAACAAGCTCACATGAAAGAAACCATGTAAATAATCCGTTAATGAAATCCATAATAAACTGTGAAATACGACATAACAATAACAAGTTTATAATATACAAACGAGTTTGCACGCAGCACGCTGACGTGAGGGAAGTGAATTTCCACATACAAAACTTTTAAAACTCAAAACCAGTGTAAAAACATACATTTATTCCAAGTTTATTGAAATCTGAAAACATTGATTTTTTGGTTGTTCTGATGCTCCTGGTTTCATATACCTGCAATGCTAGGAATACAATTTTGCGCATTATAAGGTTAGGAGAAGGTCCAGTCAGGCTTGAAAGTAGGTGCGAGGTTGCTGGGGATGATACAAATACACCAATAAATGAATAAAATGTTTTTGTAAAAACCCCATAAGACAACGTACTGTGTTTAGCCGATTTACATTTCCTTTAATAACTCGATAAATATTTATGCTAGAATGACGAGAGAGGCCTAAAACTTTTTCTTCACTAATTCCCATCTTAATATAAGCATTAATTTTACGTCCGGGGCTTTTCTGGCCCTTTTTGGGCCCAACAACTCGAAATTTGAAAGAATAATCCCCAAAAAAGGGGGTTAGAGTTTTCTGATTGTTTTGCCCAACGAACTTATCCAACTGATTATAGAAAGGAACATCTCTACCAAATTTGAAGTAAATCGAACAAAAAATGCGACCGCCAGAGTGCATACATACATATATATCATTTTGAACGACCCCCCAAAACGTGTTAAGGGGGTCACGTTAGGAACTTCTATGGTGGTCCCGGGCTTAAGTTTCACCGTGCGGGTCATGCTAATAGTTCACTTTTCCATAGGAAATTCACTAATAACAGAAGAAGATACAATTTATCAGCTTTAAGTCAATCTACAAAGGCATTCCTGGGATCTTCTTTTCACAGTGGCTGAAGAAAAAAATCAATCACTCGGCATACAGCATTCCCATGCCGGGGAATGCTTGCTAAAGGAATATGGTAAGAGTAATCTCTGGCATGATGACCCCTGCTGAAAATATCCTGCGAGTGAGTTATGAAAGGAACAAGGTTATCCACTTCTCGCAGGAGATCAGAGCATTGAACGAAACTACAGTATTTGGAGGCTTGTAGAGTAATACTACATCAGTGACACAGTGTCTGGTTCTAAGGTCGGCTACACTGAGTAATTCTTGAAAATCATAATACAGAAACCTCTGGATACCGGTGTCCCTGCCGCACACCAATAAGTCGTACAAATTGCCTCTGGGTAGCTTCTAATCTATGAATCTGACCGGTCTAATATGGTGACCACACATTGCTAGAGTATTCAAGTAACTGGTGGATCAGTGAGCAGTACAACGTTTTTTAACGTGATAGGGTTGTTTATTCCTTGGGCAGAGTGCATAATGAACCATGGTGAGGTTCTTACTATGGGATCGAAATGTGTTAAGAGAAATTTATGACCATGCTTTTTTAAACCACATTTAAGATTAAAATTCGAACTGTGACAGCTACAAATTTTCATATTATACAAGTGAAAAGCGTAAGTATCAGTTTGCCGTTATCGTAGGCAACAAACAACAATATCACACAGTAGTTTTTTTTTCAAGAAAATATTTTGGGATCTTTCTTCATCAGTAATTTAACTAGATTTGGCATTATCAAAAAAGTGTTCCAGTCATACTAACTTGTTATGTAAGTATTAATGTGAAAGCATTCAGAACTCAGCATGTTTTTCCGGTTTTTAGAGCGATCAAGGCATTAGAAATCTGACCAACGAGCAGGCACAACAGATAGGTGGGGTAGACCCTGACTACGCCATCAGGGATCTGTTCAACGCCATCGCGCGAGGGGAGTTCCCCTCCTGGACCCTCTCTGTGCAGATCATGACGTACGAAGAAGCTGAGAAGTTCCCTTGGAACCCTTTTGACTTGACAAAGGTATTGTAGACAGCAACGAATACGATATTCTCCAAACTAAAGCCTACAATTTCATCCTCATGGTTTAATTCACTGATTGGCTGGGTAGGCTGTTTGTGCTTGGAGTGTTCACCTCACGAGCCGAGGTTCTCCCGATCTATCCTGGGTAAAATAAAAAATAATTTTAAACTCTATCAAGCTGCCTTTGTAAATAGGCCTTTGTATTGTCAAATCAAACCATCGGTCATACTCATATCAAGGTTAAACAAGACATCTCACTCATTCCGGAACTTGAATACATCTAGCTTATCCATCTAGTGTTATTATTGTTACTCATAACCATTCATATTCACCTTAAAGTATGCACGAATGTGTATTTTAAATATTAATTTAGTGGTTACAAAAACTAAAACATAAAATAAATATGTTACACCTGATCACGATGAATCTTTACTGTCACTTCCCACTCTTTATAAGAAAAAAATACCCAAATTCCACAAAATATCAAAAACCTTTTAGTTTGTGAGTATTTAATTTGTGCTGTCCTCATCTAATACTAGATCATTCAGCTTAAACAGTCATTTACTTATTTATTTAACGTTTTCTCTTGGCTCAATTTCTTCGAAATATACGTAATCGTTATTTAAAAAATAATGCTGATGTGAACTGATGGTTGTGAAGGTGTGGCCCCACGGAGACTACCCTCTGATGGAGGTGGGGAAGGTAGTGTTGGACCGGAACCCAGGGAACTACTTTGCAGACGTGGAGCAAGCCGCTTACAGTCCTTCCCACCTGGTCCCTGGCATAGAGCCCAGCCCTGACAAAATGCTACAGGTAAAGTATCAAATCAAATCCCCTCCCGCACTATGCCGTCGCGGCTGTCATGTGATTTTCCAGAAGTCATTGATTCTTACAGAGGTGTAGTCAATATTCGATGACGAGCAACGGACTATCTCAATGTCTTTGAAATTTTATAAGGGCCAGGAGAACCAAATGTCAACGAAAATCTACTTATTTGCACCAGATGGCTCATTGCAATTTTTGTAGGCATCAGTCCGGTCAGGTTAGGCGTTCTACAATACTACTGCCGTTACCAAACCCTTAAGTGAAGAAGAAGGAAGTGAGAACATTACACTGATGTGTTTGAGGAAGGGGAAAGAGTCTTAGTGTTACATGGCACAAACTATTTAAGTTTAGGGCTAGTACATTTGAAAAATTTGTGTTTTGAAATTATTCGTATGATTAAAATTCAATAAATTACCATACCATAAATTATGAAGTCTAAGGGAAAGTAATTGGATGAAATAAGGAACAAATTGATAAAAATATGGTTTAGCCTCAAGAATATTTTTAAAGGTTTAAAATTGGGAACAGCTAGACTATTATATTTAATCAGGCTATTAATTTGTATGCTTTATTAACCAAAGCCAATAACCTTTCCTTTATAGTGACATTCCCAGAGGATTTATTCTGCCTCCCCCCCCCAAAAAAAAAAAAAAATAATTCCACAGGCGTAAAAAGTATACAGAAAGAAAAACCGGCAATATCTGCTCCGAAGATCAAGTGGATGCTCATTCCAAAAAATGCTCATCTGATAATCAAAAAGGATCAGTTTGTATCGACATCCTTTCCTCCAATAAAGATTAGTTTTAAACTCGCTAACTAATTATCTGTTAGTGTCCTTGTGATCTGTGTTGTTCATGTGACAGTATTACAAAAAATACAATAATCCACTAGTATTGTCATGTGGTCTACTTCAAATAAAAGTGTATGCTAGTGCTAAAGCAAAACTTGTCACTTTTAAAATGTATTTTAAAAATAAGAGTTGTATTCTTTCTTTAAAAGACATGTTTTTGGTGGGGTTGATGTATTTAGAAATTTCTAAAGAGTTGTATTCTTAAGATTCTCCCTTAATTGTGTTGGTAATATTTTTAGAATCCTAAAAATCAAGTATTTCATGACATAAGTCAAGTATATTTGTCAAAACTTTGTCATAACATCCTGGGGCCCATTTCATAATGAACTTGTAACTTGTAAAATAAACTATTAGTCTTGTAACTTGTATAATTTCGTTTCATAATGCAATAAATTACAAGTAAAAAGTACGGCTAGTAAAATCAAAAATATTAGAACTTGTAACCCGTAAAATATACTTGTAACTTTGTAATTTGTATAATTTTGTTTCATAATGAACTAGTCAAATTCGAGAAATTACAACTTTTAAAATCCAAATTATTAGAAAATTGTACAAGTTTATGTTTCTTAATAATAAAAAATTATACAAATCTCTGTAAAATATTAGTGTTTACTAATACAAGTTTTACAAGTCTTCAGTAACTAATAATTTAAAAGTATTAGCAAGGTTTATTGAGTGTTTCATGGGATGTTGTCATTGGTGTGTTCTCAAATAATAAAATAAAATGCTGCAGAATCCACATTCATCATGCAACCAAAATACTAATCTGCCGTGTAACTGTACTAATTTTACAACAGTTCTGGAAGTAACAATTGATCATAAATTAACCTAGAAAATTCACATTACAGAAGTTATTAGAAAACTGAATAGAGCTAATATTGTAATTATTATTTTATCTAAATCAGTTGACGATGCCACTCTCATAATGGTTTACTGTGGCTATGTCTATCCTATTCTTAACTACGGCATAATGTTTTGGGGTAATTCTGATAAGAGGAACAAAGTCTTTTAATTGCAAAAACGAATCATCAGGATAATATATGGTCTCAAAACAAGGGATTCATGTCAAAATACTTTCAAAAGTAGTAATATCCTTACATTTCCCAGTATATACATTTATAATTTAATTATATTTATCAAACAAAATATTTCAATTTTTGTCAATTAATTCAGACTACCACAATTATAACACAAGACACAAGGGTAGTCTTGCATATCCAAGACATAAATCTTCTAGTTATTAATTCTCACCATATTATTCTGGAATTAAATTATATAATTGCCTGCCCGACTCTATAAAGTGTGTGAATTCACTGTAGTTATTTAAAAAAGGTTTATTTAAGTTTGTATTTAATAAATAAGGTATATGACTATAAGGTAGATAAGGTATATGACTATTGGTATATGCTATAAGGTAGATGACTTTTCCAGCCAGTATATATTTCAATGTTTAGATTATAGTCCTAACTTAAGTGACACTATTCATATATGAAATGTACAAAATGAATAAAGGATGTTCTGATTCTGATTTAAGATTTAATTTTTGATTCAAGTGACGAGGAAGAATGGTTCAGAGGAGTTGAGCAGGCCCGCCCAGAGGGGGAACAGGGGGGCAATTGCCCAGGGACCTGGACTCTTTGGGGGCCCGGGCAACACCTGATGTCTAACAAAAGGTCACCAACTTGGATCCGGACGCAACAAGGGCCCGTGAAAGGGGCCCATACTCTAATTTGCCCAGGAGCCAGAAATTTCTCTGGACAGGCCTGCAGTTGAGAGAAGGCATAAAGCCCCCACACATCCCGTGTATAACTCCATTCTTTGGTGACTGAAATGCTCAGATGGATTGAGCATACAGATTAATTTCCTTCCACTTATTAACTTCTTCTTCTTTAGTTAATTTTTGGTTGAAGGGCCCAAACTATACATCCCTATTAGCGAATTTCCCCTATAGGTAAGAAGCTATTACCATAGTCGGCATGATAAGACCTAGGCCTGGGACCATGATAACTTTTCTTTTTGAGGCCCCCAGATCCCAAAATCACCATTCGTTCAGATTAATATATATATATATATGGCTCCGTAGGCACGATAACCTTTGTAAAAAAGTCCGATTTTGATGAAATTTGTGTAAGGCAACATCTATTTTCATGAGTTAGAAAACCAGATAGGTCGCACTATTTTAAGGGGGCTGGTACCCCAAAAGTGGGTTTTTTGAACTTTTTACATATAATTATTTTTAAAGCCAAAATTTAGTTTGTGCCATTAAATTCAGGTTAAAAAAGTTTGGTATCTTGATCATCGCTCTACGTCAATTGGTTACCGAGATATTGAAAGTGCTAAATACAGTACGTTGTCCAATGTTAATCTTAGGGAGGATAAGTAAAATTTTACATCTGGATTATTAATGAACATATATTAATGAAACTTGGTATGTGGCTTCATATGGTTGGGGTTTACTGATATTTGCATGCAAACCCCATTTGTTGTGGTCCCATGGCAGCAAACCTTCGTACTCAGCAGCCATAATGTTATTCTTATGGAGAATAATAAACGTGTGATATCTTGCTTGTTTATGAACATATATTGATAAAACTTGGTATTTTGCTTCATCTAGTGGTGATCCATTGGTATTTGCATAAAAACCCGATTTTTGTGGTCCTTGATGCAGCAAACCTGCATCCTCAGTCCTAATGATTTTCTTATGGAGAATAAATAAAATGCCATAACTCGCTTATTTAACAATATGCTTCGATGAAAGTTGTTAAGAGACTTCACGACTTAGTGAAGTGAGGTGTCATTTAAAATTCGCTAAGTATGCAGGTCTGCTGCAAGGGGGATTTTTTTTATTTTTCCCGAAAACTGACAGCTTGATACTTCTTTGATCGTCTCTTCTGCCCATAATCAATTTTTAACAGTAATGTTAAATGAATATACAGTATGTTTAAATACTAACACCTAATTAAATGAATAATCTAATTGGATGATCGGAATGAAGTGAAGGAATGCACATTCTAGACTCCGTCTCTATGGATTGGTCTAGGGAAATGACTTTCGTTATTTGAACGGGAGACTGTAACTTTCGAACGCATTCACAGATCGACTCCAAACTTAGACAGTAGATTTTTAGCGTAATTTGTAGATCGAAATTTGATTTTGTAAGAATTCTGTTCAGTAATTAACGAAATATCTTCCAATGAAATTTAGTTTTTTCCCCATAAGAAATACATTGGAAGCGGTTTTAGTGGTGCTTGAGTAGTTTATATTTTAACCAACGTCTATTCGTCATTCATAGAGTAAGTGAGTCTGAAAACTATTCTTAGCCTTCTTTAATACTACTAAAAACACATTTGGTATGATTGTAAAAAAACGTATCATGATGTTGGATTTAGGGTAATGTTATAGAAGAAAAGTATAATAAGAATAATAAGACGTTAACCAATATTCTCATTTTCTTTAGTAATTTTCAATCCAACCGAAATGTTTAATGCCTTTTACGGATCGTTATTAGTACTCTATGTCAAAACCAAAGCAATGCTTGCCGGACGGACGGTGGACTCGCTGGCCTACGAGACTTAAGTCCAGACGACAAAATGACAGCTGAAACAAAATATTATGTCATCAAGAAAAACTTCTAAGTGATCAAACCTCCTTCTTACGTAATTAAAGTGATTAAACGCTAATATATGTAATTGTTAACATTATAATTTCCACTTATTAAAAGTCTTAACTTGTTCTAAGAAAGCATGACCTCACTAATAAAACGTAAGTTACCAAATCAAATTAGAGTTTTCACGATATCTAGCCCTAGCCTATTACCTTTTTGTCAGATTGCTAACAATTTAATATACATTTGTTTTCCTACAAAAATTAAAATGCATTACCATAACTACCCTAAATAAACGTTTATCCTAACTCAATAAGGTGCCTATTGACATTTATTTTCCAGGCATAATTTATGATGTCCAGACACCACTATTTTCATTAGATGTTGGTCTAAATTTCTTAAATTTTATCTAAAATAAGCATTTTCCAAAATTATTCCGCAAGGTAAAACTTAGTCTCTGGATGTGCCCGTTAGCACAAGTTCATCCTAGGCCTACTTTTCAGTTAGGAATGTTCAATTTCACTGAACTAACCTCATAGAAATTTACCTCTAAAGTTTGAAAATCACATTTGTTTTTGCCAGAATCAAGGGTAAAGTGATAAAAATTTAAAATCCTAAATATGACTTTTGTTTAACTTACATTTAACTTACCCAGGCGAATCCAATGTCAAGTTCAGAAGTACATGAATTAGCCGTTGTGTTTAGCCAATAGCGAGTGAATTTATCAACGTAGCAAACAAGTCTGTGTCGGACTATATGCGCGGTGCGAGGGAACGGGGAGCCGTACGCGCAATCCAATTGTTTACTTCAATGTTTTTCTTTAAGCTGTCGGTATAACCCCGAACTGACTGTCAGAGTGGACTCACGTCGTTTATGTTTGTCATAACTAACTGTTTAGTCATAAGTAATTGTCCATGTTTTTGTCATTATATAACGTCTTTTTAAAATAACTTATCCCACTATAATTACGTATTTTACTACACAATCATGTTCTGTTAAATAAATGGTTTTTAGTGATATTATTTGCGCAATAATAAAATAATGAAAGACCTCGCGAACACTTCTTTCCCCAGGCTAAGCTTACGCTTGCCTTGGCTAAGGTCGGCACTCTAAGCACCCATGTTCACCTCAACAATCAATCATGCCTGTATAGAACTTAAATATACTTGCTGACATATTCTAAATAAATAAACTAACGGATAACGAATTGCCTAATGTAGGCTACATGATTTGAAAATAATATGAAATTCGAATACAGATCTCGCGATTCCCAATGGCAGTACGATTTTTGATGTTGATACGTATTGTATCGCCATATTGTGATATTGCTATTGAATTAATATTTTCTTATAGAAGATTGTGAAAATATTACCGTAAGGTTGTTTAAACTGCTAATACTACATATCACGGAATACCGGTCCCTACAGCAGAAAGGACAGAGAATTCTGTTTAGCTATGAAGAGTGATGGAAACTTAAAAATTTCAGGAGAACTGTAATTTATCGGTAAAAACTAATATCATTTATGAATTCTACACTATAATAAATCTTTCAAAAATACCATAACGGTAATTATATCGATCTCCAGACACCAACGATTTTTAAAATTTGTTGTGTGAATAATGTTCAAAATAATATCCTCATTTTGAAAATGGTACTCATTTTTCGCGGGAACGTCAGGAAAACCGGGAAAACGGCCGAAATATATTTATTTTCAAATATTAGGTTGTGGGTACTCAAAAGGTGTGGAATTCCGTCCTGAACACGATTAGGTCTATTTAAATATTTTTTGAATCCGAACCGGGAAAAACGGGAAAATCGTTGACAATTTTTGTTTAATATTATTTAGGTTGTGGGTACTCAAATTGTGCGGAATCCCGTCCTGAACACGAATATGAAACCTGTTTTGCAATTGAATAAGTGCTAAGGAAACTATTGTCAACAACGTGTTAAATACACACAATCAAGGGATTTTGGGGTAAGCTAATTGGTTGGGAAATTTTCTTCAGACTAGGTTAAATTTATTGAAAGGAAATGGTTATCAAAAACTAAAAATGTTCCCAAAACGGGAAATTTTCCCAAAAAACGGGAAATATTTCAAAAACGGGAAATTTTCCCAAAAAAGGGAATTCCGCTATACAGCGCTCTGCGGAGTTAGGTTAGGTTAGATTATGATAAATATACATAAATTATTTACACGATACAGCAAATTTGTATCCATCTATCATAACCTAACCTATCCAAACTCCGCAAAGCGCTGTATGGGAAATTTCCCCTTAACCGGGAATCCCGCTATACAGAGCTCTGCGGAGTTAGGTTAGGTTATGTTATGACAAATAAATACAAATTTGCTTAAATACAAATCAGGTAAATTGTTTGTGTATATTTATCCTTAACCTAAACTAACTCCGCAGAGCGCTGTACAGCAGGATTCTCGTTTAAGGGGAAAATTCCCGTTTTGGGAAAAAATCCCGTTTTAGGTAAAATTTTCCGAAATAGTAAAAAAATTCCCATACCAAAACTCAAATACAAATAAAAACAAATAAATACAAATTTGCTGTATCAGGTTTAAATATTTTATGTATATTTATCACAACCTAACCTAACCTAACTCCGCAGAGCGCTGTACAGCGGGATTCACGTTTAAGGGGGAAAGTTCCAATTTTTGGTAAATTTTCCCGTGTAGGGGAACCTTTTTCAGTTTTGGGGATACTCTCCGCCGCGGCCCAAGACGGTGGAGATGGTCAACGCTCTTCTCTGGGACCCCATCAGACTCGAGTGGCGAATTTAGGAGGGATGATGACACAGAACACAGTTGAAAACAAATTAAACAATTATACGAGTACGCAAACACCAACAGTAACAAAAATACAGGCTTCCAGTTTGACGACCACGCAGTCTATGCCGTCAGAGCACATTGCACGGAAGGACGCCCAAGGGGTTCACGCCCACGGACTCAAGGACTCTGCCCATTGCACGGAAGCCGTGCAAAACTGGAGCGCCAGACCCTCGCCACAACAAAATAGCACTACAACAAAGTACAAGGAGATGTGACACTCATACGGCGGACCTAGTCACGGCTCAGCTCAGAAATAATGCAAAAAAAGTGTGATACATTATTGGAAAACAGACCAGGAGCACTGCCTAATGGTCATAGTGCCTAAGTAACGGTATATCATAACTTTCCCTACACCATTCTATTTACTCTCTAAACTTCGTATCAATAAAACTGATTAGAAACATTTTGTTCTTAATGTTAGATATACATAGTGGATAGAATAGCTAAAATTAGTTAACTTAGTTAAAATGAAGTATAATATAACTTGCTGACGCTATTAAACTGTACCCCTGTGCATGTATGAATACAGAATTACTGAATTGAATTTATTTCTTCCAGTATGCTGACCACGCTCTTGCTATTGTTTTGATTGTTTTTACCGAATTCATTCCGACAGTCGGGGATTTGGATAGTAGGGCTTCAAATAATTGGAATTCCGATGTAGTATTAAAATAATTTATTTAGTAGCATGATACGTGTTGTTACAATTAATCGGGATAAAATGAACTAGTGTTGTGAGACGTAGTTTATTTTATCATGTAGTATTAAAAGTAACATCAAATATATTGTTCACTTAAGTTCCTCCTACAACAATTGTCAACACATTTGAGGACCTTGGCTCATTTCAGAGGGGGCTCCAGTCACCTGCCTCTTCCATAAGAACAACGTTAACTTTCAATTCCAGTCCTATCTCAATGGATTATCCAAAATTGTTGATTTATGGCTAATTTTATTGAGCAAAAATATACCTAGCGATTACAGTGAGCAGGATTCTGGTACCACAAATAATAAGAGTTTAATAAAATTTTAAAATATTTTATATTTAGTTTTTATAGGTTAACTATTTGTGACATAAAAATTCTGTTCATTGAAATGGCTAGTTTTGCTCATCAAACGGAGCTATAACTAAACTATTTGGAATAATCCGTTGAAGAGGGACAGGATTTGAAAGTTAACACACGCCTTATGGGAGAGGCAGATAAAAACGTGAAATATTTCGTGACTGGAGCCCACTCTTAAGATCCAATACTTACAGGCCAGGCTGTTTTCGTACCCTGACACCCATCGGTATCGCCTCGGCACAAACTTCCTTCAGCTCCCGGTCAACTGCCCGTACAGATTGTCCATAAACAACAACCACAGAGATGGATTCATGCGGTTCGGGGACAACCAGAATGGATCTCCAAACTACTACCCCAACAGCTTCAGGGGGCAGCAGCTGGATCCTCGTGGAGGGATAGATCCTTATCCTGCCAAAGGAGATGTTGCCAGGTAGATTTTTTTAACTTTATTATAATCATATTTGTTGTCTATATTGTAGGCACCCACCCCCGGCTGATTTTCGACCTTTGTCCCCTGACGTCACGGGATTCCCAGTCCCGCCTCGCTCATCTTCTCGCACCGTGCCGGCACCCACAGTGGTGCCAACCTAACACATATAGATTTTAAAATTAATTTATTTTACTCTCAGTGTTGCCAACCAAAACCTTGACAACTGATACAACCTCTATCGGTCATAGTCCCACACACTACTGCTACATGCGTATTTGTAACAATATGTTTAAAAATTACCCCGACAAACTAACAAACAAACTAGCAAACAAACTAACTAAACTTTTTGCAAAACATGGGAGCCGGAACTTGGTCGGTATGTATACTCAAACTCCTACAACCAGCTAACTTGTAGCCTGTTTTCCCATACCCAATGAACTCGCTAGTTGTATGATTCATGCATACATCCCAACCAAGTTTTTTAGTCTCCAGATGGGAATCGAACCCGTGCCTAACGTAATCTCTGGCCAGGAGGAAAACGCCGCTGACCACTCAGCTATACACCAATTGGCTCAATTAGCTCAATCTGGTTAGCTCTGGCTACCAGAGTGATTTAAGGTAAATTGAACGAGATATGACTAAACTATTCAACGATATTTATCTAAATAATATTGCACAGCCGGCAGGCTTAGATAATACGGGAAGCGGCCCGAGGCACTGCCCCTGCACTCTAGTAGAGACAGTTGAAACTAATAATATTCACCGAGCCCGTCCGTATCGCTGTAACTGTTGAAACTGCGCTAGTAGAGATTGTTGGAAATTATTGTATTTGTGGTAATGACAACAGTCGTATTAATTTTACAACTTGTTCACTGTACTTACTGTACGGTTTTCTTGCTAAAAATGGTTTGTTTCACATTTTTCATAGTAATTGTCCTGTTGGTCGTGTTACTACAAAAAACCATAGAAAAAACTACTGTATTTTCAATCGAGTTTGTAAAATATTGTATTTCGTCTTGAATAATGGTTTCATCCCTATTTATTCTTAAAATGCACGAAGTATGGAATAAAGATTAAACACAAGGGAAAACTCCACACACACTTTATTTGCGACTAACATACACATAGTTAATTTCGTCCGAGGGAAATATTTTCGTTCTGAAACGATATTCATCTGGTGTGTCTTGCTTTAGATCCATTAGTAGGTATCTACAAGCACAGACAAGGGAATCTATAGATTCGTTTCTCTGTGCTACAAGGTTCTGATGCCGTATCGGAGTAAGCTTCCTGAATAAATCGGTTATTATCAGGCCAGATTTGATTAGCGAGTTGGCGAATTCGTACCTTATCATGTGGGTACTTAAAAGATGCAGAGTGGGCGTTCAGTGAAATGTCACGTTGGCCTCTGCCCTGATGGAAAATATTTTGAGCTATGCAAAACGCGCTGATATCACAGTGATGACAGCCTTTGGTAAATAAATCCACCACGTTCTGATCAGTTCTATTCATCATGTCGTCGATAACAACCAGTTTTGGCGATCCGGTATCTTCCAAGTCTTCCATGTCGGGTAATCCAGGTTTGAAACGTACAGGAATATTGATATTCGAAGGCTTACAAGGCCCACATCGGCGAATATTTAGTCACACATTCTGTCCACATTGTTTATGCAACTTTTAACGAACTGCGACTTGCCCGCCATACCGGGACCACTTATGATGGCCGAAAAAGGATGTTTCCACCTTGGATCAATGTTTATTATTGACAGAATTTTTAAAATTAGCTGGTATTTATACTCTACGGGATTGTGTAACCTTAAATCGTTCGTTTAACAAGTAAATTTTATTTAGTCCTACTATATTTGTTCGATTTATTGGTTATTATTTTTTCATCATTCGTTTAAATACGAAGGGCGAAGGCTTCCGACCGCCACTCCGTATGGATGAGGTACCCTTTCCGTCTACCTCCCGCTCAATACCCGGCCCCTCCTTGACCTGTGTCATGCCGCAACTCAGCAGTCCCGACCCCCTTCCTGTTCCTGACTTTGATGTTGTGGGGGAAGTGAATCATCCCTCTCCTGCTTTCCTCATTATCGATGAGCGTGCTCGACAATACAGAAACTTTGAACTGTTGGCACGTGAAGTCACCGTCGTAATCGATCCTCTCCAACCTCATGACAACCCTTGCGTTTGGCTGCGTGAAACTTTCGCAGCACTGACCTGTCATCTGCTTGATGGTAATGTTGCACCCCAAGATAGAACGGGTTTATATTTCATAGTGTTGCACGTGTCGGTCAGTGCCCTATCAGAATCAGTGTGTGTTGCATGGACCAATTCTCTGTCAACGTTCTGTTGCAACTGATTGAGCGTTGCATTCAAAGCAACGAACAATTTATCATTGCTGGCACCCTGAGAGTTGTATTGCTTCATGTTCGAATGCCTATGGGTGGAATGCGACACCCTAGGATTGATTATACGTCCGATTTTCATACTTTTTGTAGAAAAGACGACAATAGTCACAATAAAAATAACAATGACAACCTGTACTTAGCTCGTGCCCTAGTTGTAGCGATAGCATTTCTAAAGAAAGGCGAGTCACTCGCATCTGCTGCTGAATACAATCCTTTTGTTTTTCTGGGCGATACGGTCGTTGAGGATTGCAGTTTGTACTAGCTCAACGTTGGGGCCGTGTTTCGCCGGGATATTTTTTAATTTTATTTATTTATTTTTAATTTTAATTTTTTATGCACCCCTAGACATTTTGGGAACCCCACATTACAAAATGAGACCATAACTCAAACTCACATGGTTTATGGTTCTCCACTTAAAGACAATGACCCTAACTCACTTCTCCAAAAAATAAATTCAGATTTAAAGTCACATCACATAAACTCCCTGAAGTTAGATAATTTAACTCCAGAAATAATTCATCAACCAAGGAAATTCAAAAATATGCTTGACAAACATTTATAACTTATTATTTGAGGAGAAACCCCTAAAACGAAATCTCCCTTCACTAATAAATGTTAAATGTTAACATTTAAATGTTTGAGCTTAAGATACTTATCTTTAGATTATTTATCTTTGATTTAAGTAAAATGTTTAACATTTAACATAAATGTTAACTTAGAATCAGCCCCTGAACAAACTGCACCTCTACTCATTGACACTGGCTGTAATATTTCCTTAATAAGATCTGATCTAGCAAAACAATTGCCTATAAACTGCGAAGATAAACCTGTTGTTGTAGTAGCAAACGATGCACCCTAGACATTTTGGGAAGCACCAACGTCACTCTACAAATTGGACTGTTAACCATTACAGATAAATTCTACGTTTCAAGTGACATGAACACTCCAATAATTGGAGGAAACAAATGGCTCTTCAAAAATAATGTAATCCTAAACTTCAAAACAAATAACATTATCTTCACTCAGCAAAACAAGGAATATAAAATCCCAATGAATGAAAATTGGATGATTAAACTAGCAAACATAAACTCTATCTCCCAATCAGAAAGCCTAGATTCAACAGAACTAAAACTTAACTCAGAAACAATTGTAGCACCTCGGCAGCATCTAAAAATAAATTCTCTACCATATTCAGACTCACATTTAACCCTCGAAACTAACTACAATGTAAGGAACCAAAAGAAATGTCATGTTTACTTAGTAGAAAAAAAGGAAATAAATAGCAACGATTTAGTTGTATACAATGCTTCAAACTCGCACTGTCGACTAAAAAATGGAACCTTACTAGGACATATAAAACAACCAGATAAACAAAAATATTTGCTTAACCTATGGAACCCCAAAGTCAGTAAAAGTGAAAGACCCGACCACCCTAATAAAATAACGTTATACGACAAGAATGAAGTTCCCTTTGACACATCACCACACTTAACTGTTAGAGAACACAATGAGCTACTAGGTCCTTCAAAAATACTTGACAATATTTACAACAAAAATTGAAGACATAGATGCAGCTAATCTCCCTCCTGTAAAATTACAACAAGTGCAAGATGCAAAACCAGTTAATCTTCCTCCTTATAAGCAATCTCTAAAAGAAAGACAGGAATTAAATCACCTAATCGATAAACTGATTAAAGCAATCATACTAGAGGAATCACCCGACCTCACAGAAAATTGCAGACCTTGCTTCGAAGAGGCGATCCCGAAAATATTTCCTTAAACCCGGGGAAAACCCGAGTGCCTAAACTCCTTCTGGGGCAAATGAGGTCAACGTGAAGACCTATCCCATACGTCTGTGGTGAGGACATGAAGCCAGCTGCTCGACTTCCTCACAGATCCCGGCATTGAGGTGAATAAGCTCCTTCTGGTAAGTGGACGAGCTGATGTTCGTCAACTGGCACGACCTAAAGGAAGCTATTGTGCCACATCCGTTCACCAATGTGGTGATTGTGACATTCATTACCGCGCAGGCTCGTCTGAAATTGTACTCCTACCTCAAGCGTCTGGGTGAACGCGTGTTATATTTTGACACGGATAGCATTTTGTTCACCCAAAAGCCCGGTGAGGAGGTAATCGAGGCCGGAGAGTTCTTGGAGCAGATGACTGACGAGTTGATTGACAGTACGGGTCGTATGCCTACATCGTCGAATTCGTATCGGGCGGTCCCAAGAACTACGCGTATCCAATACGCATCGGCCCCGACGAGTACAAGACGGTCTGCAAAGTTTGTGGGATCACCATGAACTACAGGAATCGGGAGATCGTGTGTTTTTCTTAATCTCCTGAAGGAGATGATTATTAACGATGCCCCGGCATCTGTAGTACGGATCCCCAAAAGACTCGGCCAACAACAGGCATAGTTGTGACACACCCTGAGTCTAAAACGTACAGGGTGGTATACAACAAACGTCGTCGTGTTGGCGAGTTTGATACATTATTTTTCGGTACGAAACGACCAAGGGTGTAGTTATTCTGATCTGAGACTTTATTTATGTTTTGTCTGTGGTTTATTTTCATATTGTCTTGTAACAAAAATTTACGATTATGGTTTGAGGATGGTCTTTCCATGGTATCCTTCTGCTGTATGTTGTCTTGAACAAAGTATTTTCTATGTTTTGCACGTATTTTTTGAGGACGACGTATTCCCACCTCGTGTGGTGTCCTCTGGGTAACGCTAAGAGGTACACGCAAATGTTTCTTATTCTACTTTAAAACATTATAACTAATATTAAGGATTACAACTTCGCTTTTAAAACTACACATTTACAGAGTACTCTTTCTAGATTAATTTTTCGACCAAAAAACTACCCATACTTACTTGTTCATACATCATTCTAATTATTTTACTTTCTTTTATAGTACACATCTACCTCCCTGTGACGAAATTGACCTTTGATCCCTGACGTCAAGTGTTCCTTTCTCCCACGTCACCTACCCCTCCCTCCCAAATCTGTATACCTCCATGATCAGATTGTTTCATTCTGTTGTTTCATCCGGAGGTTTATCGAATATAATTTTGCGTTCAGCGATTACTTCTATCGCTTCTACTATTGGTTCTTATGGGAAAAACCGAATCAACATTCGATTGTTTTCGGTTATTTTCATTCGTTCGTTGTTCGATTCAACCCAATAGATTTATAAATAGACTAGGAAAGCCGTCCGGAGCTCATTTGCGTTCTTGTTCTCTTAGTGGTAACAGCTTCTTGTTTCTTCCTGAACAGCCGATTATTTCTTTCTTCTTCTAGTAATATATTCCTAGTTTCTATTTCTTTATTCTCATTTTAGTAATTTATTCTTGACTTTTTTTATTTATTTCTTTACAATGATTTTGCACATTCTCCGAACTCGCCGTTGGCCTATCACAAATGATGATGGTTGAGACCATAGAACTCGCAGCCCGAGACATCTTTGTCAGGCGCCACTGCCTACGAAACGGTCTATTGACCATCAATCTTCTCGCAGATAATCGTAAGATGAAAATTGTGGTCTCAGACGTTCGGATTGAGGACCAAGTCGAAATTATTCTCAAGTTCGGAACACCGTATCTGTGGTACGTGGCGGTGGTAAAACCCTACCATGAGGGTGTGCGGGTGATCCCGCTGCACTGCAATCACCTGGCCCATGGCATCATGAGGCCGACGTTGCGTCACCAGATGTTCTTAGGGCTCGACGTCGGTTCGCTGGGGCGAACCGATATGTCAACATGGACGAAGGCCTTGAGTCGGACTCCTTTAACGACCATGAGATTATACAACAGATACAAAACGTTGAGCACCGGGATTGAAGACGATCAGTGCAATAGCGATGGTTTTGTAAAAATTAAACATGTTGCGCAGACCTTTTCCCAAGATAAATATTATGGTGTTTTAAAAAGTTTTGATTTTAATTGAGGAAGGAACAAGACTTGATGCGGGAGAGACAGACTATACAATATTGTTAAAAAACATATCCCACTAAATTCAGCTACATTTTCCAGGCAAGCATTTTGTTAAATGAGGGTGCCCTTACGCCGATAGTTTCCATAAAGGATTTGTTTTTAGCCCCTTATTGATAGAGTATCTGTTTTTTTCATCAGGGCCTGAATATATTTCCATACTAGTCCAGAGAAACTAAGGTTTGCTGTATTGTTTTGTCACACAAGACTACTTTCCAAAAAGTCCCCAAAAATCTCAAAAAGTAAATCTTTACATAAAAAGAACAATAGATATTAAATCTGAAACTATCGACCCATCTCAGTTATTTCAGTTCTTCCAAGTTTTTAATCATATATTCAAAATCAACTTTTTCGATAGTTAAATAAAATTTCCCGTCTAAACTCAATTCCTTTTGTAAAACCTATCTGGTCTAATAGATTAAAATCTACAATTTTTAAGTTTCATTGATTTAAAGTGTTGAGAAAACTGAATTGTCGTATTTTTATGTATGTTTTAGAGGCAGGATACTATGATTTTTTTGAAGTATACAAAAAGTATACTTCAAGCATATTCAAATAGCAAAATAGTTTGGAGAATCATGTTTGGGTTGAAGTTATCTTAATTTTGCAATGTCATTTTTATGTTCAATAAAATTCTGCCTTTCCCTCATTTGTATACTTTAGAATTTACATGGCTCACAATGACAAATTTAACTTTTTTAAAGAAAACACTCGTCATATGATTTGTACTTTTTCAACTGACTGACATTCCTAACACATTCCACCAACTTTTTACCAAAAGCACGTTTCATTCTCAGACATACTGACAAGTTTTCCAAATAAGATTTAAGTAATGGTAAATTAAAAAAATTGAATGCAGATCGATTTTTATTCTAGTGATAACATTTATGAAATAATTTTATGTGAAAAACACTTAAAACCTTTCTTAACATTTAACAGGTTCAGTCGTTTACATCACACACAAAAAATAAAGTAAAATGTGACAATAAATATTATTTTATTTGAAAATTAGAAAAACTATGCTTACTCAAGGTGCTACTATGATCTTTGTATACTATATTCTTGGCTACTATGATCTTGGACTAATCATTTTAAGGGTGATTCAGGTACAACAGCGAAGACCAAGATAATTTCACCCAACCCGCGCTGTTCTGGTGCAAAACTCTGACTGATCCGGAGCGAACCACTCTTGTCAATAACGTCGTAGACCACTTGAAAGATGCTGAGGATTTCTTACAGGTAAGACTGTTACATTCTTACATTCATTTACATCCTTACATGTACGATTTGTCTTTTGTTATGAGAGGAGATGAGATTATTTAAAGATAGTTACTGTAGTCTTTAGAGACATACTCACAGACCCCATACAAAACCATGGCCGTTATTGCCAACCGTTAACACCATAGCTATTTCTTCACCTATAGCTTTCGTCGTTACGTTCTCCTTCTACCATTACTGCATACCGCATAGTGGATTTTGTCAAATGGGTATTGTTATTTTTGAACTGAATTGAATTGTCCGCCTTATGTTGCATATGATTTCGCCAAAGGCTAATTATGAAGAGCTTTAATGCATTATCCTTTTACAGGATCGAGCTGTCAAAATGTTCAGCCAGGTCGATGTGGACTTTGGACAACGAATTGCAGATGGTCTGCGAAAAGCAAATTTCACAGACAAATTTCTGCATCTCGTATTCTCTAAGAAATATTAAAAAATATGAATGTATATAGTGCTAGTCCATTCCAATTTTTGAAAATTAAAAATAAATAATATAAAGTTATCTCGAAGAAAATGTTGAACTTTTTACTCTAAATTGAAATTTATCGAAATATTGCAGGTACGGTAAGTAAAATAACATTAGTTGCTTCATATCCTTTATATATTTAATAAAATGATTGATTATTTTCTTTCAAGTAGGATTAAAAGAGCATAAATTTCACTCCTAAATATATCTGAGAATATGTGTTTAGTTATATTTAAAAATACTTTAATTTAACAATAAAATAACTATTTAAAAAAGAACCAGTGGCCAACATATATACTAAAAAGTCACCGTTATTAGCAGTCTATTATTTGTACTACTTTAAGCTATCAATAAATACAAATACATTTTTTGTAACTATTTGTATTTATTAATTACCTTAGGGGGCTGCTCTTGTTATTATATTTAAAGTAAAATGAACGAATCTAAAGTACCCTGCTCAAAATATATATATATATATATATATATATATGTATGTATGTATTTCTGAGCGCAATCAATTTGTATAACTATATGAAATTAGGTACAAACATACAAAGCAACATTTTATAAGTTTGATAATCAGAGGGATCACAAAATTCAATGGGGATTTGGAAGAGATAGGTGATTTTTTAAATTAGATTTTAAAGCCTTAATTATTATATAGGGGACTGGGCCAATTACACATCAAATAGATGGCAAATCGACCCTTCAATAAAATAAATGAAATAACATAAACGATCGATGGACCATCAGGAAATATAATTTAATTAAAAATATAAACTAAGATAATATTAATTAAAATATCAGTTAAGATAAAATATCATATTTTGGTCTGATGGACCATCGACCCACTATCCATAAAATAACATATTATAACGACGTGAGGTCGATTACACGTCAAATAGATGGTACATCGACCCCCAAACGAAACTTATTTAGAATAAAGTTATAACGGGTTGATGTATCATCTATCATCTATTTGATGTGTAATCGACCCTACACTTTATATTATCAGATTTTTAAATGTATGGTTCGATTACACATCATATAGATGGTGCATCGACCCCCAAATGAAACATATTTATATTAAAGTTTTAATGGGTCGATGGACCATCTATTTGATGTGTAAACGGCCCTATACTGTTTAATAACACTTTTATAAACGCGAGGTTCGATTACGGTGTTTGTACTGTGGCCAACCCTAAAACCAAAATTTCCCCTTTTTATACACAGAAAAAAAATCCCTCTGTTATCCGACCACAGTTATTTAGAATTAAAATGTAAATAGGAAAAAAACACCAATATGTACTGTAAATAAACAGTTTACGTTTAAACCTTAACGTTTATGTTACAGTATGCCTAAATCATGTTCTCACTGTAAGAAACAAAATCGTTGTAGAGAATGTTATCGTTGTAGAGATACTTAAATCTAAAGCTATAATTGAAGAAAATAATTTAAAAAAATTTTCTGTTAATACATAAAGAAGCAAGGACCGATCATGTCTATCGCCAATGAGCTGAATTTCCAATTTATTACCTCAAGGAATTTGGCATAATTTGAGCCTACGGCTGGGATGGAATTGTAACATTCAAATCCGCCGGACGGATTTTGATCACTAATTCTGTATTGTTAGTAATTTTTACGGAGGAAATAAATATGAAACCCCGTTTAATTATTTTGTAAATCTTGAAATTTAAATGTGTATACAACTAGCTGCTACCAGGCATGCATTGCAAGGTCAATGATTTCCATTTGTGTTCATTTGTGAGCTCGTTCGCTCCATAACAGCTTCTTCCCTTAGGAGAAATTGGTCAACAAAGCTTTAATAAATATCTGTTTGGTTGAAAGAAGTTGCGTATATTTAATGTGCCTTCACACATGTGGTATTTTCCGAACACCGAGCTTAATGATTACCGAATTATGAATGTGTGGATGGTCATTCGTCTACTTGATGAGCAGCAAGAACGAATGTTTGTCGTTTTCAATACATGTTGGCTTTCTGAACTCATCAAAGTGCCCGAATATTCACCAAACGGCAAATTAGGCCGGTTACACATATTCGGCTCACTGCTCGGGATTCATTTCCCAGGCACTGGCGGTACGGCAAGCAAACAGCTATATTTATAGATTATTTTCCTAATTATTTTTTGAGATGTTATTTTTTAAATAATTATTACTACTCCCACCTATTAATCAAGCCAAAATCGCCACCTGATTGGTCTGACGTCACTCCTCATCCCTCTTTCTGTCTCTTTAGAGGGCTGACAGTGTTGCTAGCTGCTAGACCTCACTGTGTGCGATGTTGCTATTCTCTAATTAGACACAGTTGTTTTAAAAATAATGCGTAGTTTGTTTTCTCGTGGGAATCCTAAATATTTTGCAACTTCCGCTGTACCGTGGAAACGATTGTGACCAGTTTGTAACTCATCTACGACTACAATTTAATAAATTATTTTCAAAATCAAAATCTGGCTCACAGCCAACAGAACGGGGAACACTCGAAAAAAGATTGATCCCCTCCATGGTGGGCACAATTTTAGCACTCCCACGACAAGATCTGGTTTACATGTTAGGTGTGTAAAATAGCCATTGCCAGAAGTATAAACCTTCCCCCCCCCTTGAGGCCCTCAAACTCACGATAATTTAGCGGTACCGCCCCAGCCATATTACACAACTATTACACCCTATTACACAACTATTTTGTACTAAAAACAAATACAGAACCCTGCAGGCGCTTTACCATTAGCTGTCATGAAGGGAAAACAATAATTAATTATTATTAAAGGTTTAATTTTTTATCGTGTAATGGGATGAGCTTACAAACGACACTATGAGGAAATTTTGGTTTCTTCTAAGTATAGGACACAACATTGTTGGGCAAATATATGCATAATCAACCAGCCCCAGGAAAGAAGACCTGATAATATTAGCGTTAATAATTGTAATAATGTCATTCAAACCTCTGAAATTAGAATAATCGTCGGTATTTTATGATTATTTTTTATTATCTTATATACTATTCAGATTACGGCGAGATAGTATCAAATCTAAATGTTATATGTGATGTACAGGAGGGAAACATTTGTTATCTGATAAATTATGAAGATATATTTAAAGAGATTGATACATGTCAAAGTGTTGTACCTATTTTTTTAATGTACAAAGGATTTTTTTTTATAAAGGATTTACAAAGAACATGATCTATTGAGCAAAAGTAGGACCTATGGTAGGCGGAACGCCCCGCACAGCCAAAGTCGTTATAGGTGGCTAAACTGCTATGTACTTTTTACTTATGTCTACTGTGTGTGTGCCAATGCGACTCTAAAAACTGAATGAAAACAGTATTTCAAAGAAAATAAACCATTAATCCATTTAAAACACAAATTTCTATTCCAATTCATAGGTTTACAAATTACAAGTAAGGAACGAGACCAGTTCTTATGTCTACGCCAATGGGATGAAACAAAATCGTTAACATATACAGTATACAAATTAAATCGTTTAAGATACAAAAACGAATATGATAACTAACTTTGCAATATGCATAATCCATTGAAGGTGTTCTAAGAAGGTGTTTTAAAATTTATTTTAATTAGTTCATTTTTGCACATTATAGACCTAACTAGTTGGTGCCCGTCGAAAATCAACGGATACAATACATGAATGAGTATCTAATTGAACCTTACGGGAAAAGTCACCAACAATGAACAATGCGACTCTATAAACTCGGTGCACGGCGCCGGCGGCGTACCTCCGAAAAACACAACTCCGACAAGGCCTAACTCCGACAAATATACGGATTTTAACAGAAATAAATCAAAAATGCACAACTTGGACACTTTTACGGCTCTAAAGCAGTACTCCGACATAAAGATTAAGTTTAGCGTAACTCCGACAGATAGTTGCCACAAATGCGTTACTCCGACAGATGTTTTTCGGACTTATGCCTTACGGAGTGATTCGTGTCGGAGCTGTGCATAAAAGCTTACAAAATTGTCGGAGTAACGCATTAGCGGCCGAAAACCAAATAAGGAGAACCGAACGAACCGATGACGATTATACCAATAATCGAAGGGTCATTCGGTTTTTTAATCGAATGGTCATTCGGTTTATTTTAATCGAACTATTATTTTTTCCTTAAGTATCCTTATACCAAATACAACAAACGTATGCTTCTTGAAAACATTGTAACGGCATAAACTCTTGGAAAAAGTGTAGTAACGTTCCTTCCCAAATACATGAATAAGTTCATCTATATATTAAGTTATAACTTCGTTGTTCAGGTTTTCCAATGTCACATACATTGTGATTTTTGTTCATAACTTTATTACTTGTTAAATTTTATTTTAAAGCAACATTCGTCCGAAACCGAAGATCCTAATTTTGATTTAGTTTAACGTAATGTTTACGAAAAAGCTATAAGTGGGGTTTAGGGAAAATCACAATTGTATAAAATGACTATACTGTTAGTAGTGAATAGTTACTAAAAACGCTCCACCAGTAGTTAGTTGTTGTAACTATATCAGAAATACGCCTCAGAGGTTACCTGTAATTTATTCTTGATAAGACAAACTTGCAATGTAACAAGCCGTGAGCTAACCTACGCAAAAATTTGTATTGATGTACTAGTTTTTGTATCAGGTTAACCTCATAGAGACCACTGGTTTCCACGGTTAATCGTTGATTAGGTTAAACCATCCCTCCATGAACAATTTTCAATCGTTATTGACAAAAGGATTTAAAATAATTTACATTATTATTCGGATTCACCTTTTTACCCGGATTCCTTATTACCCAGATGTTACCCGGATTACAATATAAAGACTTTAATATTTTGTCTTATTATGTTGTAAATTTTCAAGTGGCTTATAGTAATTCTATTCGCTTGTCCCTTGCTAAAATAGTTAGTATTCTTCTTAGATGCCAACGCATTGGCGTATTTTAAGGCGAATATGCATGGATGCCATTGTTTGACAATGGTCTCTCTAGTTTTTAGTACACACCGTTATACAATTATGTTTTCAACGATCAGATTGAATTTAGAGCACGTTTACCACTTCTAGTATTAAAATATTCATTGTGTTCGTTGTGATATTTCCTGCAATTAAGTTTACACCCTCATGTCAACAATTTTTGTCCCAGTGTGTTTCTAGTTGTGTATTTGTACTTAGTGATATATGCAACAGTTAAATTGGATTTATTATGTTTTATATAATTTTAAATAAAATCAAATTGTTTGATAAAATGGTGTTTGAGGTTTCCATAGCAAGCGGACCGGTGCCCAACAACTGTTAATTATAATTTTTTAGGGTTAGGCTAACCTAAACTGCTATCATTTAATCAACTTTTGTGCACTGTTGCATGTGTAAAAGATATTAATAAATATACTAGACAATCTATAACTTACTACAGTAACTTGATAACAACATAATTTGCGGAGGTAACTGCACCCATAAATAAACGACTTTGTAGTTTTATTTGTTTTGTTAAACGTAGATTATTCATCTCATAGAAAACCCAACCCATTATTTTAGTATTGCTATTGTCAACTTGTACTGTATTGATTATTGAGTGCCCGTGATCAGAAAGCCTCGTTCTCATGACGCGCGGCTTGCCGAGTCAGCCGTCATTGATCATTCATCAGAAGACTAGTTGTCTCTGCATTTCCGAGCCGACTGTTCTGACAGTGAGCAATCGTGTCAGGACGTCGACAATGACCCCTGGGGGACGGGCTACAAGATTGTTACCCAGAAGCTAGGGGCCCGATCACCACCTGCGATCATGGACCCACCTGCCATGTCCGCTGTCGTCGACACATTGTTTCCAAATCACCCAGTGCGACCAGTTAGGGAATTCGATTATGTGGGCGCGTTCCCAGCCTTTCGGGAAGAGGAAATTTCTGTCGCCGTCCGATCCCTACGGAACAGAAGAGCAACCCGGTCCTGATGGTATTCCCGCGGAAGCACTCAAGCTCGTCACTGAGATAAATCCAAGGGTTCTCTTGGACATGTTCAACGCTTGTTTGGTGGAAGGCGTTTTCTTTTCATCGTGGAAAGTGGCTCGCCTTGTTTTGATCACCAAGGCGAAGAGCACCCCAGGGACTCCTTCTTCTTTTCGTCCCCTGTGTATGCTCGACACCACCGGCAAAGTGCTCGGGAAACTCCATCGTGTCAGACTGACGGAGGCGATCGTCTATGCAGGGGATTTGTCTCCACAACAGCACGGTTTCAGATCTGGTCATTCGACCAGAGATGCAATCCAGGAGGTGGTAGAGGCTGTGCGGAGGGCGGAGGATGACAACCACTGGTCGTGGCGCGTGGCCCTCCTAGTCACGCTCGACGTGAAGAATGCCTTCAACCCCGCCAGGTGGAGCGATATGCTGTGGGCGCTCGAACATACGTTCCGCGTTCCCGCCTACCTCCTGCGGATGATCGAAGGGTATCTGACTGACCGTGTTCTGCTTTTCGACACCACTGAAGGCCAGAGGAGTATTTCTGTCACTTCCGGGGCTGCACAGGGATCGATTCTCGGAGCCGATCTTTGGAATGTGTCTTATGACAGCTTGCTGAGAGTCCACATGCCCGATGAGACCCGTCTTGTTGGCTACGCCGATGATGTTGCTGCATTGATTGCAGCAAGGAACTTTGAAATGGCCAAACTCAAGTTTAGGCGGGTGATGCTCAAGGTCAACGAGTGGATGAGGGATCACGGCTTGTCACTGGCTCTCGGCAAGACCGAGATCGTGGTCCTGACTAAGAGGAGAATTCCTCTGATTTTTCCTGTGCAAATAGACGATGCTCAACTCGACACTAAGTCTGCTGCCAAGTACCAAGTTGAAGTTAACTTTAACTCTTACGTTATTCTAGCCGAACTTCTCTATGAGACGAACACACACTGACTGAAGATGATTGGTATTTGGCGACTCCCTACTTTGGATGGTTACTCACGAGGCAAAGGTCCATATGAGTCACCGTAAGGGTGTCTAAACAAAACAGTGGTATTTGTAACTATTTGTAACTGGTCAGCCGGAGGGAGACAGGAAACTTGTGACACATGTTTTAAATACCCAGCATTAAGATAATAGAAACGGTGATGTCTTTACATCTTACCATTGTTGTAAATACTGTCTGAATTGTAAATACTTGTGGAAGTAATTAATTGATTAAAGTAAAAATTGGTGGTCATTTACATCATTTTTTTATTTTTATTTTTAACCTATAACAATAATCTCACATGAATTAATAATAACGGTCGGTTTTGTTAATAACAATTTTAAGTTGTTGTGTATGCCTGTAAAAGCAAAAGTAAACCGATTCGTTTGAAATTTGATATAAAAATTCACAGCATTTTATGGCAAAGAACGTAGTGATATTTTGTTTTTTTTTCAATTATTAAAAGTTGTCTACATATTTGTACTGGACTAATATATTATGAGTCAGTGCCTCCTGTTTCCGCGCCGGTCAGTACGGATGCTCCAACAATAGGAGCCGGGCCCGGGCAACCTAGGCCGGTTAATGCTAGTTGGCCGATTCTGTGTCTCTCTGTGATCGTTCCAAGAGTATAATCCACTTCTGTAAAATATAGGCCTACAGTCTTTTGGTGGTGATCCCTATGATATTCCACCTCAATTGTTTAAAAATGTTAAGGGTCACTGTTACCCAACACAAACCGATGCGATTGAGCTAAAATTAGTTAATTATATAGACAATATACCAGAGTCAACTCCCGTTAACAGTAGGGTAGACCGGGGCACAATTACGCGGATTTCTTTATTTTATTTTTGTATTTTTAATTTTTAAGCCAATGATAATGTAAACACAGTTTTTTAATAAAGCAGTTATTAAAGATAATTTTTATTACTAATGTTTTTATATTTTTATGTTATAAACCATGAAAATAAATTAAAAATAATACCAAGTAGGGTGCGTAAACCTACCCCGTTCTCGGGGCAAGTTTACGCACTAAGTGGGGCACGTTTACGAATGTAATCATTGGTACCAATAAAGTAATTACAAATATGAAATCAACTCATTGCGTTTTATTATGCTACAGGAAATACATACATCACGAACGATATAAAATACTTTGTCTTCGTTGTCATCATCACTGTTGCAGTTTATGCATACAAAAAAATACTTGTGTGGCACACTTATCATGGGCCCATCTTTTGCACCTAAGACATTGAACCCATTCTTGCCATTTCTTTGAACGATTATAAGGTTTCAAACAATACATGCACAGGCAGTTTTCATCACCTTCATCAAAGTCATATTTTTGTTTTATTTTGTTCATGATTTATGACTGATGTAAGGTTATCGAAAAATGCTGGTACATTCGCTCTATTAAAGCTTGTAGCTCGAGCTAAGCTTGTAGCTTGAGGTGACCTAATCGAGAGTTTATTGTGCCTTTTCAAGAATAACGTCAGCCAATCGGGTCCCGCCATTTCATTGTCAGTCCAAGACTGAGGATTTTTTCTTCCCCAAGCAACGGCATAAGTATATGCGAAGCGTCTTACTTCTTTTGGAGTCAGCCCAAAATAAATGTCAGAAAATATAATTAGGGTTCAATTTTATTCAATCCAATATCATATTTTTGGATAAAGGTAATAAATAACTCAACTTTGGGACGATGAAGTGATAAGATATTCACTGGGGCACGTTTGTAAACCTGTGTAGGCAGTGTGTAAACCTGCCCCGATGACATTGCGTAAACTTGCCCCGTCGCCATGTTTTATTAGTGAATTTCCTTTGGAAAGTGAACTATTAGCATGACCCGCACGGTGAAACTTAAGCCTGGGACCACAATAGAATTTCCTAACGTCACCCCCCGAACACGTTTTGGGGGGTCGTTCAAAATTTTATATATATATACATTCTAGCATAAATATTTACCGAGTTATTAAAGAAAATGTGTATCGACTAAACACAGTACGTTGTCTTACGGGGGTTTTACACTAGAAAAGCCTGTTATTCCTTTGTTAGAGTACTTTTATCATCCCCAGCAACCTCACGCCTACTTTCAAGCCTGTCTGGACCTTCTCCTAACCTTATAATGCGCAAAATTGTATTCCAAGCTTTGCAAGTAAATGAAACCAGGAGTATCAGTACAGCCGAAAAATCAATGTTTTCAGATTTCAATAAAAATTGGACAACTGTATGTTTTTAAACTTATTTTGAGTTTTACGAGTTTTTATTTGGAAATTCACTTCCCTCACGTCAGCGTGCTGCGTGCGAACTCGTTTTATAATTTAGTTGGAAAGAAAACCATTAGCTTTTGTTTTAATACAGACACAGCATAACAACAAGAATTTATGTCTGACTATAATCGCAACATCGTTTTTTTTTACTGTTTACTCTTTGCTTACTAGGAGCTTCAACAATAGCATAACATAATTTACTCACCTTGGAAAAAAAAACAGAAAATCTTTAACTCCCGATCGGTAGCGCCACTGGCGTTTAGACGGTTGTGACAGCGCCCGCTAGGTAGCAGCATGAGCCTGACATGACCAGTTGCGCGCGAGTTTTAACTGTTTTTGAAAAAAGCGTACTGCGTAAACTTGCCCCGTGCGTAAATGTGCCCCGGTCTACCCTATTTTGGGGCTCTGTTACCGGAGTAAAACATTTTAAAAGCATTCCATATTATAAATAACAAATTTAAAAATTACCGGTACTCTTATTTTGCTTGGATAAGAAACTGACAGTGAAAGTTTAGCAAAAAACCCATCAAGTCGAACCGAAAGATATTCTCATGAATTATATAAATTATAATAGTAGATTATATTTTCGTGCATTTTACATATATCCTACCCTATAATTTCTGGAAAAATAAATTGAATGACAAACGAAACTACCTCGCATACCATTAGGCCCGGTGCACATCAGCGGTTTGCGGCGGCGCGGCAGCGGCGACTATGTAGTATTAGCATTGATTATACATAAGGTGAATAATCAATGGTAATAATCAATCTGTTACTCTATAACAACAACTTTGGTAACAAAATAAATAATAAACAACAATTTAAAAAAATGATACATTTTCCAACTCGATATTTAATTTGTTTCTTAAAATATAATCGTACGAATCTAAAGTAAATACTGTACTTAATTTAATATTCAGTCAGTGCTGTTATTAGTTTACAATATTTATGAATGATTGTAAACTTTGTTTTTTTGCTGTGATAAGGTATTGCTGGCATGTACAAACTAGAGACCGCCCAAATATATTTTGAATATAAAGTCGACGAATGTATAAAAATTTGAACCAATGGTGTTTTTGGCATCTGGGGACCTCAAAACGAAAAGTTATCATGGTCTCGGGCTTAAGTCTTACCATGAGACCTACGGTAATAGCTTCTTCCCTATAGGGGAAATTCGCTAAAAATGATCTTGTTCGGAACTACCCAAGCTTAAAACCATTGCTCAAGCTATATTTATTATATTATTGGTCTAGGAAGGTAAAATAAGAAAACCCTATCTAAAACTAAAACAGACATCAGTATTTAAAATTACATCCTAAGTATAATGTATACTATGATTTGCAGATAAAACACTGCGTAACTTAAGGGTTTACATATGTTTGATTACCGACGTTTATTAATACAGTGTTTGTGGTTACTTTTTTATTGATTGATAAGTTCTCTTCATAAGCTTTTGTTTGACCAGAGTCATCATAGAATAAGATCACAACATTAGCAAGAGTTGGTTGATATGGCTGTTATGGAAAAATAAATTCACTTTTAACAAGAAGCGCGAATGAAAATTTCATTTTTAAAACGATTAAGATCGCTATCAACGTTTTTTACATTGAAGGTTGTATTTAACATATTAGCTTTTAGTTTTCGTACATATTATATTATTTATTTGTTGTCCCTTATTATTCTTACAAATGTCCACCAATGATGTTACTCACTGTGGGAATGGTCAGTGCACATTTAATTATGGTATAATTTAATTTCACAGTGATTATTCATTGAAGTGTTTTTACACATGGCATGATTATATACAATTATAAGTTAAGAAGCTTATCAACGATTTCACTAATAGTATTTTACTTATTAGATAACTCACTAGTACGTCAGTAATCGCGAGTGAGTTTACGAGTTTGTTGGCTCGAAGATTCCCTCTGACGTAGGGTTAGAGGCACTTGTTCACCACAATCGTTGATTAGAAAATTGCATCAATTTTCTCATTGAGCTCGGAGGCCCCAGTGGCCCAAGAACTTTCAGGATGTCTTTAGAAGGATCTCAGTCTTCGTTTGAAACTTTCCTTATCCCCAAATAAAACTGTTATAATTCCCTCTATATATTAAGGGGAGGATACTTCCGACAAATTGAATGAGTTAAAACTGAACTTAACTATATGAGAGGTGGGTGGTATGTTGCGTGGAGAGCAATTAAAATTACTGTTCTCATTTGTAAAATGACATAGCTTAGAAAACAAAAACCATATTGGAGCATAGTTCCTAACTCAGTGAATAACAGCAAAAGTGGACACTCTTTTAGCCATTGGTGATCCTCTGTTTCATTCTTGTTCTTGAGTTCTTCTGAGATGAGATTCACTAAATTTACGTTGGCGTATTGGTCAAGGCGACAAACTTCAAAACCGGCAGCTTCCCAGTCATAAGTTCGAATCCCGGTCCTGGCATGTACATTTTATCAGTATTGTTCAAGTCGTACTGTAACGGCTCACCCATTACTTTGCTGGATACGTTCTACTCACAGATCTGTAGTCTACGTGACGGGCAAAGTAAGGATGAAAAAGGCTGCCAAACTCTAAAAAAAATCATCAATCCAAGATCGTTATTTGTTTCTAGCATATATTTACAGTAGTGGCTTGTATAGAGGCTATAGTTCTGAACTAAGCGTACACATACCTTTACAGGCACTTTTATCATCATTTGTACACGAGTAATTGCCTCATGTATTTATCTGCATTGTTAAACAATACCCTGAATATTTGTGTGTATCAATTTTACCTTCAAGAACATTGGGTATTTAGTCTTGGGGATACAGAATTGTTTTGTTTCATCAAATCTTACAATTTACATATGTGGTATAAATATCATAAAGATTTGTTCATGATTTGGTTATCCGACTATCATATGAACGGACGGCAAACCTGCGATTGTACAGTTTTGTATTGTAAGTGGTTTTAGAGTGGTTCGTTTTTATAATATACAATTGATGTAAAGAAAATGTTTGTAAATTAAGTGTACCGCACAATCCCCGAATATTCGTGTGATTAAATTTCATCCTAAGGACTACATGTTTTAAAATTAATACATTATTATTAATTGTAAATATCCTATTTTGATAAATAATGAAAATATTGTATTCACTCTGATGAAAATGTCTAAATATCCAGTGAAACGAAATTGTTAAAACTAAATGGATAGATAACAACCATATACTCAAAAGTGTTTGGATTTTGTAATTTATCTTTATTACTGTGAAATTTCAAATTTTTAATGTAAGTGAGTATTAATTAATCATTATGTATAAAGAATTTTATTTTATAATAAACTGTATTTTTTAAGTATCAGCCATGTTTTAAGGAAACAGCCTTAGGAGTATCCCATTTCAGCCTTGAGAGGAAAAGCATGCAAGAGCTAACTCAGTTGTGTGCTTTGAAAAAAAGAACATGTCAGCCTAAGACTATTTATTATATTGCTTAGTTGTTTGCACGATTAAGTGCATTAAGTGGAAAATGCTATACTCAAAGTAACATGACTGCTATTATTGGTTTCATGGTCATAACAATCCTTAAATTTGTATTTATTCGCTGAGAACAAAACTTAATCTATATTAAATTCAAATTTGCTACATCCTTATTTATTGTAGAGACAATAAACCCGCAATTGTTGCAATTTGTCACAAAACTCTCAAGATTAATAAACATAGAAATTTGATATTTGTCTGTCATATAATAATTTCAACGTAGACTATTGCAACACTATGCAATAGATTTATGAATGTTACAGTGAATGATACTTATTTAAAATGTTTATATGAAGAAGTTTATTTATACAACTAATATATACTAGAATATTTTACAACTTGTGATCCAGCAATTTAATGTGTAAAAGGCAAGATTATGATATAATGCATAACACAATACAGAATAAAATATATAAAAAACATAATCCTTTTAATGACTTCTAACTAAAAAATTTTATTATGCAGCCAATTGAGAAAGAATTGCTTGCTTGGGTCATATTCATATTCGATCCTCTAGCTAGAAAATAAGTTATATAAGAAGGAAACATTTGAAGGCAAGAATTTTAGCCTTTGTAGAAAATACGTAAGCAGTAAGTCGCTGAATGTAATATGACCAAATTAAATAGATCAACAAGAAAGATTATTATATTCGATGAATATTTTTTGTAAGGCAATATAATTATATAAAACCTCCTCATATGTAAACAACGGTGATATGTTAAAGCTAAGATGGATTCTTTATCTGGATTATGTTTTATTTGTCTGTTGAGTTTTTTAACATAGTTTCCAACGTAATTGTAAATTAATCTTTATCAAATTTTATGACCATTGATTTTAAATTAATGTATATCAAATGTTGTGACCACATATTTTAGATTTATCAAATAGGCTTAAATTACAGAAACGCACAATTCCAACCTTGTACTGTATCAACAAAATCCTAAAAATACCTAAAAGTGTTCTGATTTTTTTTTCAAAAAGCGTGGTTTATTTCCATTTTGGAGTAGAAATTTAGCACTTATACCGAAACCTGGTTTTTAAATTTTAAGATATTTCTATTTATCCACTTTACAAAACAAAAAATACCCTAAAATACTTTTTTAGAGTAACAGTTTCTTTATTGAGTTATTTTAGTTCATATTTTAACAACAATATAATTACGCAGTCAAGAGTTACGATGACCAGAACACCGGTTTTAGGGACTGTGAATTCAACTCGGGTGATCCCAAAAAACAACTTTTGAGGTCGGTAGTTTAAGAAATAAATTCCAACAAAATATTTGAGATTTAACACAAATTGAATATATTATTTTAACTGGGCTTTAGGGGTTCAGGTGTAACTACTTTGGTATTCTCACCATGAGCTTTTTTTGCCGGTTTAACGGTTGTTTGAGTATATAATTTATTATCGAGCATATATTTTGAGCAAATAATTTATATGAATAAAAATAACGCCAAAATGTTGTGAGGTTGGACTGATTTACAAAAGTCGAAAGGTATTTCCCACAGTGTTTTCCTCTCGCCCCCGACCCTCCATTGTCGCCAATGAGGAAGAGGAGCTCGGGAGGAAAGGGTGGTCACAGTGATCCCCCTCCCCATCCCACTCAACCGCGGTGAATTAGATCAGGAAGTTGACTCTGGCCGTTTGGACTCAGTTCTCGCTAGAATCACGCGAGGTAAGTGTTAGTCTCTTGGACTTACTCCAATGAAGCTTTGATTGGATCAATACTTCCTTGATTGATGCTTCGGTTATAGTTATTTCATTGTGCTTAGAAGAGAAATTTAATTATTTTACCTTTTATTACTTTTATTTTATTAATGCAGCGGGCAAAACTATCTTTTAGCGTAAGGTTACAGACATTAGGAAAAACCAACAACAATTATCCGTTGGGTCTGGGATCAAATCCAAAATATTATTTGAGTTGATTTGTGTAAGGAGTTAAATCGGGGGAATATAAATCATAAATTTTATTAAGATGTTTAAAGCTTTGTATAAACGTTTTTTGTGTATTAAAAAGAGCTTTAAAAATTAATTGAGTTGCTTTTTGAACATTTAACATAATGTTTCAAATATTATATGGAATTAGTTAAAGGTTATTCCATATGAAAGTACCCGAAAAGTAAGACATTAAGAAATTCCCTGGATTCTCTTACTATTTAATTATTCATTTAGGAACATATTGTAAGAGTACATATATTTAAGTTTTTTAAGGCTAATTAATTATATCCATTATTTTTTTAATTTTATAAACGATGTGCTGATCCGTTAACCTACAACTAACGTTATATTTTACCACCGATTATTTAAAAAGGGCAGAATGAACAACTGTAAATGTAGATACTCGTTCTTTGAGTTTTGGGTTGATGTACAATAAGTAGTTTGTTAGCCTTAATAGTAATTTCAATCAAATTAATAATTTTAATTGTTCTATTGTTGATAGATTTGGGAAAATATCTTATTCAATTATAATAAAGTATTTATCAAATTAAAAATGCTGTAAACTATACATTGACACATTGATGCATATATATAGATGATATTACATTGTTTTGACATATAGTAAAAAAATTGGGATATCAAACACTTAGAAAATAAAATTAAACATTATTTCCATCGATTGAGTAGTAAAATAATTTATATTTGAGATATATCATTAAGTGTTTCGATGAATAAGTTTTAAAACGTCGATGTAAAGTTGTACAGTTGTTAATCATAATTGTAAGATCCTAAATACTATTACACAAATTAAGTCAAATTCTACAAAATCTTATATAGGCTGTATTATCTTTTTTATAAAATTGTATAACATTTGAGGATTTTAAAATAACTTGCAATCACTGAAAAGCCGATAAGTTATTTTTCAGTAATACCTTCCAGCGCCTCATCAAATTGATCACTAGAACTGTTTTGGAAACTGACAAACTCTTTATATTCATTAGATTCAAGGGAATTTCAACTTAATGACTTTTACACTCCAATTGCCTTTGAGGTGATTGTTGTACTGTTTTGGGATTATTAGAAATATATACTTAAATATCAACCTACTTGGTCTTTAATCAGGTTTAATTTTAGTTGGAAAAAGGATTAAACGTACGAACTGTGAGAACTACATGTATTTAGCCTGCACAGTTCTAGTTTATTAAACAACTTTACTATACTATATATCAATTGATCTTATTTGTAATATAAATTGTTTGTATATACTGCAAAATCCTCTACTATAGGCGTTTCTGATGTTAGGACTTTTTGATTTTCCTTTCCTCAAAACAAGAGTTATATTTTATATATTAAAGGAACCAAAAGCTTTATTTTTGGTCCCCTTAACGTTTGGGCCTAATGATGTAGCTAGATGGCTCTTGGGCTGGTCTGTGTCAGTTTGGAAAGGTCAAAATAAAATTGAACAAAACTAAGTTGACATAGTTTTAATAGGTCCTTTAGCTACGCAGTGTAACAAGATCCCTGTTCACCTAGTCCTCCATGTTTCACAGTGGCAGTTTTCATTTGACCTGAAGGATTCTTGGTTAGAGTACTGGCTTGGATTGGAAGAACCCCTGAAAAAATCTCTAAATCTTGTTTAAGTTCACAAATTGGCACAGCCATTCTTTAGTACTAATATTCTTAATCATATTTTGAGTATTTTGATCGGGAAGGTAAAGTGATTGTGATCGTCATTTATGATAACTTTAAATACGTTACGAACTCGTTCTTCAAGTTATCTGGGAGTCACTGCCGACTGACCTCTCTACTTGGCACCATGGAAACCAGACATTAGAACTAATATATTACTAACTAGGAGTAAAAACACCTTACTTTCAACACAAACACTTCACTTATAATATCGGCAATTCGCCACCAGGTAATTTTGTCACTAAAAACACAGTTATCACTTTTGAAAAATGTATACTGAAGGACACGGAACAAAAATGTTCTCTATCTTCTTCTACGTTATCCCGTCCTTTCAGCCGAAAAATCTCCCATATTTCTTCTCTCCCCCACTTTTTCAGAATTATTTCCCCATTAGATTTCAATATGTCACGTGGAGGGCACAATCTTCTTATTGGTAGTTGACGGCAACGTGAATTCCCTGTCATATGTTGTTCTGTGGGCGGTGGCTTTGCTGATCAACTAACTTCTCTGGTCAGTGACCGCTGCAGTGTAGGGTACCTGAAAACAAACAAATTGTATTATTAACTTACAAAGAAAAATATTTTTAGTAGGCAATGGATTAGGTAAGAGCTTGACCTCTAACAGTAAAATATCAGTTGAAATTAATCAAACCGCATATGAAACCCATATATGTACCGTACATCTGTTCCAGATTGTTTAATTATATCCTAATCAAGCATACCAACAGAAACCGCGTTAAGGACTCTACTAAGGTTACACATACCGGTAACTTACTTGCAATGACGAGCTGCAGCGGTTTCGTTACAATAGATTTGGTTATTCATATTGGCTATGATGCACACTTTTAAATATTGGAAAATATTATTTAAAGAAAAACAGAAAGAATTGCTAAAACTTACACAAAGTAAAATACTGCCAACGTAATTCAATTGAAATATCAATAGGCCTTGTTCAGTTACAAAAATTTAATACATCGCTTAAATCAAGCCTAAGTTTACCCCTCCTGATAATACAAAAGTAGGCCTAAGTAGTCCTAGAATAGGCCTAACTTATATTTGATTGACTTACGCTAGGCCTCTCATTAGCTACCTACAGGTACCGTAACTTAGTCATCGCTAGCTAATAATACATTTGTTTAGTCTAAACTATAATAATTCGATCCATATAAACTTACAGGCGATTAGGCCTATTTTTAGAGGAGATGACTTCATGGCCAGCTACTAAACAAGGTGGTGAGAGGAACGTTACTCCCCACCACAATCCTTCCTTAGTTATAGTGTCCATTGGGCTAAGTTACATGTTTCTTATTCCTATACATTGTTTTTATTTTGTTTTAGCTAATTTCCCCGATAGGGAAGAAGCAATTACCGTAGGTCAAATGGTAAATGGTAAATGGCCCGAGACCATGATAACTGTTTGTTTTGAGGTTCCTAGATGCCAAAAACACTATTCGTTCAAATTTATATGTGTGTGTGTGTGTGTGTGTGTGTGTGTGTGTGTGTGTGTGTGTGTGTGTGTGTGTGTGTGTGTGTGTGTATGTGTGTGTGTGTGTGTGTGTGTGTGTGTGTGTGTGTGTGTACGTGAATGCGATAATTTCCAAAAAACCTACTCATAAAATCTCCCATGTTATTCTTATGGGAAAAAGGTTTTTGGCTTTTCCTCAGTTCATTTGAATGTAAACTTCACATTTGCTTTCACCAATCAGTTCAGCTCAACAAAACAATCATTTTGGTGTTTAAATTGTAATTCTACACCCAACCGTTGCAGAGATATTCAAAGTGCTAAACACAGTACGTTGTCCAATGTTATCCTTATGGAGGATAAATAAAATTTGATATCTCGATTTTTTATGAATGCATATTGATGAAACTTGGTATGTGGCTTCACGTAGTACTGGTATATTGATATTTGCACAACAAATTGATTTTTGTTGATTATCTACGTAGCAGCAAACCTGCGTACTCAGCCCCATGTTATTCTTATGGAGAATAAGTAAAATGTAATGACTCCCTTAATTATGAATATAAATTAATAAAACTTGGTATGTGGCTTCACCATGTTGAGTTATATTTCTATGTTGAGTTATGTTGTTCCTTGTTGCAGCAAACCTGCTTACTCAGCCCCCATGTTATTCTTAAGGAGAATAATTAAAATGTTATATATCGCCTTTTATGCTTGAATATTGATGTAACTTGGTATGTGGCTTCGCCTAGTTAAATCATATTTATATTTGCATCAAAACCAATTGTTTGTGTCCCTTGTTTAAGCAAACCTACGTACTCATCACCAATGTTATTCTTATGGAGAATAATTAAAATTGTATATATCGCTTATATGTGAATATATTTTTATGAAATTTGGTATGCGGCTCGATGTGGTATTAAGACATATATTATGCATTGTAAATTCGCTGAGTACGCAGGTTTGCTGCGACGGGTTGTTTTTGTATCCACGCTAGTGGCATTTTTAACATTTTGATCGGGAACGGTCCAAACCCTGGTCATGTTACTATGTAAGGTCTAACTATTCTTAGAAAGCATCATTAATTAATAGCACAATAAGAAATGGCAGCTGGGTAGAGTCTCGAACCTTCTCAACATTTTGCGATCCGGCAAATTTATCATAACAGCTGTTTGTTAAACACCATTAGGTTTCAATAATAGTTTATTGGTTGACTGTGTCAATAAACAGTGCATAAACATTTGAGCGAGCACTTCAGTTTTCCTATCAAACAGTTAAGTTAGTCCTAAATACCTTTACATTATACGGTAATCAAATATAAGAAACAAATTTATTTAATTTGTATTAAGTTATTAACTATTAATTGTATGCCTGTTTACAGTTGTTTTCAGTACAAAATAACACAAACTGATGCAGGTAAACCTTTGGCCTTAGTTAGCACTTACAGATCCACACTAAGGACTTAAGGTTAGAAAAAAACTAAGCTTTAGGTTATGACAAATAATTAAAATTCTCTCAGATGTACACTTTAATAAAACTCAAGTTATACCTACCTTAAGATAGCTTAAGCCTTATACAGGTTATTGAATCTTAATACTTGCAAGCATTTTGTGAAAACATTAATTTACCAGTAACTTACTGTACCAAGCTGAAGTTTATATATCAGTATCTACACTATGATAAATCCGATACTGAATTATAATTCAGCACTGTTAAATATATTAGTTAAACTAATAGTGAGTGAAAATAACTAAATAAGAATTGATTTTAACTATTTATTTCTTGATTTATTTGGCCTTTACCTATCGCTTCTAGTGTTTAAAACTACACTAGGTTTCGGGAGGTAAGGAAACTCCTCCCGTTATCAAGTGAACCCTACTTACATCGAAATATCAAATTCTTACACCTAACTAAACTACTTTTTTGTATTTTCTTAATTTTTTCTTATACATTTTAATTACACTAACACAAAAATAACAAACCCTATACAAAAAATAAAATACAATACACTAACACATCATTTACATACACGAACAAATGGAAAACTGACTATACATTACCTGTTCTGCATCGTTGCCTCCAAGCTGACGACAAACACGGGCAACCTCACTCTCACGTCCGCTCACCATCAGATAGCGCACTCGACTAGTAGCTAGCGGTAGTGGAGGGGAGAGAGCCGTTACCCCCACCTACCGCCAGGGACACGTGACGACACAGCTGTGGTTACCCACCCGTCTGTGTCGACGGGAACATGACACGGAAACCAAAAACTGCACGATTCCTCCTAGAATGCTACACGGGCACTCGTACGATATTCTCATAGAGATTACCGCATGCCTCCAACGTGAGCATTGGGAACTAGTCATGCAATCAGGTGGCCGTGTTTCCTCCAAGGGCGATCACGGACGCATGGGTCGTAGCCGCATTGGATGGACTCTAGACGCGAGAGCAACTGAAAAACAAGGAACTGGCATGTGTTTGTGGGGTGGTTTTCGACTGAAATGGTTTTTAATTAAGGGAACCCATAGTGGCCTGACATCAATACTACTCTGACTTATCGGATTTTCATTTAATTTAATTAATGCCCCTTCATCAAACTTTCTTTTTTAATAGTGAGACTCAAGATGTATAATTTTTGCCTCTTCCCAACTAAATTTATGATCATTTCCCCATACGTGTTTCGCCAATTCAGATTTTACTGTCTCGCCATTTTTTGTGTTCTTTTATGTTCGTTTATACGTTCGTATAAACAAACGAACATAAAGGAATGGGATCCATTTGTTCGTGTATGTAAATGATGTGTTAGTGTATTGTATTTTATTTTTTGTATAGGATTTGTTATTTTTGTGTTAGTGTAATGAAAATGTAAAAGAAAAAATAAGAAAATCCAAAAAAACTTAGGTTAGTTAGGTGTAAGAACTTGATATTTAGATGTAAGTAGGGTTCACTTGATAACGGGAGGAGTTTCCTTACCTCCCGAAACGTAGTGTAGTTTTAAACACTAGAAGCGATAGGTAAAGTCCAAAGAAATCAAGAAATAAATCCAAATCCATCGCTATTATACTTACTTACTTACTCCCATGGCCACACATATCTAAGGAGATATTTGGCCGCACCAAAAAAGCCCCTCCATCTGTCTCTGTCTTCCGCGTCTTCCTCATTTGCTCCCAATCGCTCCAGGTCCCCCTTCACTTGCTTCCACCACTTTTGCCGTGGTCTTCCTCTTGGTCTTCTTCCTTCAGGATTCCTCAATATAACTTGTTTCAAACTATGATTCTCCTCTCTTCTTAAAACGTTTCCAGCCCATCTAATTCTTCTTCATTTAAACTCGCAAACTACATCCGGATCCCTGTATAGTTCTCTCAAATCTCTGTTGTGTCTTCTGCTCCACTCTCCTTCTTCAAAAATTGGCCCATAAATTTTTCTGAGGATCTTATTTTCAAAAACAATCAATCTCCTCTCATCCTTTTTATCGATCTTCCACGTTTCAGCTCCATATAGCATTACTGGACTGATAATTGTTTTATATAATCGAATTTTTGTTATTTGTGACAGTAATTTTGAAGACATAAGTTTATTGCATGCGTAGAAACATCTGTTTGAAAGATTTAGCCTATTTTGTATTTCTATTTCATCTTTGTTTTCTCCGGATATTACAACGCCTAGATACTTAAATGAGTCTACCTTTTCAAATTCATGACTTTCTACTTGAAGAGGGCCTTGATTTAAATTGACCATCACTATTATGAGTTTCAAAAATACAGTTGATTTTAACTAGCTTACCTTGTCTCTCGCAGTTGTATGTTATGATGAAACCTTATGTTTACTGTTATTCGCTGGACATAACCTCAAAACCAACAATAACAAAACAAAACTGACATGGAGGAACTCTGGTTGATTCTTGCCTTCAATGACACTCGAAATAGGAGTGGGTTTCGTTCTTTCCAAAGATCATTATGAACTCATCTAATGAAGGAATAAATTTTTCATCTTTTAATGAACAACATGTTCACTCTTTATGAAAAGATGAGATTTTTCCATTTATTGGGAGTGGATATTCATTCTTTCGGATTGAACACCTTATTCACTCTATCAAAAGAACGGGTTTTAAATTCTTTCTATTTTAGCGTGTGAATGACCATGAAAAGATTAATCGCGATCGGATGAGTGGTATATGAGCGCATAAAGGATAAATAGGGTTGCAGTGATATTAGTGGCACGAGGAAAATAAATGTCTGAAGAAGATGATTTACAATAACTTAAGAAGACACGTGCTGTTATTAAAGGGCAATTCACAAAGGCAAAACGACTTACAGAAGGCCACCTTACATTGTCTGAAGTTAATATAAAACTCAATGCTGTTACTGAATACTGACAATGATAATGTTTTATTTCCATAAAAAACATTCATTAAATGATACGTTATCATTTGGAAATACATAGTCATCTTTATCAAGTAATTATAACTAGCAATACATGATCCTATGTTCTCTTGTCTACCTGAATAATACTTTAACCAAGCGGAACATTATGCAGCTATTAATTGTTACAAATACAAATACATACATATACAATACACACGCACATACATATACACTAAAAACAAATCGCATACACATGTACTGAAAAATTCAAATATATACACACATCTATATAAACATTTACGGACTGATACACACATGAATACTGTGAACAATCTAAACAAGATCATGATTCCTTGACAGATGAAAATAAATTAGAGCACGAAAAACACTGTAGATGTGATGATGAAGATGAATACTTACTGCTTACTAGAAAATTGCATGAATTTATGTACAGTATAAAAACGACATATTCAATCACCTCATCTACTTTATCTTCAAGTCGAGCTGTTAGTACACAACCACGTTATACATGAGGAACCATTGATTTTACCCCATACTGAAGAAACTATTACAAACTTCGTTATAATACTGGAAGTATTTTGCCACCTCAGAAACCAAAGCACTGATGAAATAAACGGTATCAGGAAACTGACGCATACTTTCTCCCTTTGAGCCCAACTTGAATGCAATTTTTTTATTTACTAAATATAGAATATAAAGTACGGTAGAATGTGCAAAAAATATTATAAACTACTTTTTTTCTGGAATCTCTACCCAAATTTCTTTTTTGGACGCACTACATAATCCTTTGCTACGCACAGTGGTTTTAAGAGAGGAAATGCCCCCTCATCCCTCTCAGGGTTAAGAGACAACACATTTCGAATATCTACTGAAGGTCAATAATAACTTAACCTCCATATCAAGTTTTAATGAAAATGATCAGTAACTAAGAAAGAAATGATAGTTTTCCCCACATAAGGATAACATAAGACAACGTACTTCGTTTACCGCTAAATTAAAATTTCAATTTTCTCCACAACCAATAACCGTAGAATAATAATTCATAGTAATAAGTTATTTAGTTTTTTGAGCTCCTTATAAAAGTAAGTTTTATCTTACAATTATGGTTTTTATGAAAAAAAAACAACTTAATTTTGGAACCTTTCTAACACCGTACTGGGTGAAGCAAGCGAGGGAAGTGAGGGGCATTTTAAGAAAATACTTACCTTATCACATACTAGCACCACACCAAAAATCAGCTGGTTATTAATTTTGTCTAATTTAGGCCTTTTATACCTAAAGTGCCTGGGCTATAAGTAAAACAATAATGAATTAGGAACAAACAGTTTTTTCCGAGTTCACCATACATTTCTTTCCAGGTCAAATCCTTCACATTGGTGTCCCTACAGCTCTCAAATTACCATCCCGCAACTCCGAACGGGCACATACCTCAACAGTAAACTAATCTATGTTTGAAATAATCAATCCAACTAACCACAATATAAATAGTATATGTCTAAACACTTCAGCAGCAACCTGACAGCCCCGGAACACATTGGGCAGGAGGACAAGTGGCTCATTGCGCATGCGCGAGGCCACCGAAGCCCCGTACGTTCCAAAAGATCGCTCCCCGAGCAATCCTCCGCGATTAGTTGGTTTAGTTCGCAGACATGGTGGTGTAAACTGCTGCATTTTAAACAACGGTGAGCGATCTTTTAAAAGGTTTGTCACGTCCTGTCACATAACGTAAACGTTACGCCAGTGTGAGATGGCCTTTAAGGAAATATTTATATATATACATATATGTATATATACATATATATATATATATATATATATATATATATATATATATATATATAAAGCCTATTTAGATAAGAGGTAAATTTAAATTGACTTGTTTGAAAATAACGATTGCTGCATTGTTTAGTAAATTATATATCTATATAACATATATATATTCATTTTTGTTAAATTTATTCACTATCGTTCATATCATCAAAACATTCAAATTCATTCAGAGTAAAAAATTGTACTGTCCCCTCAAAATTAGTAAATACGGATTTCGACAAAGTGAAAATGTATTCCATGGTGTGAACTCAAAAACACAACTATGCTTGTTTTGAACATGCTTCAGCAGACTTTTGTTTATTAAATTAATAATCCAGTATTTTGTTATATTTGAGGATGTCATCCGTTGATATCTTTCAAATTATGTTTCGCCTAAAAGCGCTATATAAAATCGTTGACTTTCGGCATATTAATAAAAGAAAACAGTACCTAGCGATTTCAATGAAAATAATTGTTCTATTACAAATAATAAATAATTTCTTGAGTAGCATAATACGTGTGGTTACAATTAACTAGATAAATAAACGTACAAAATATATTCACACTTATACTGTAATTACAAACAAGACGGTAAATATACAAACAAGATGGTACAAGGCGATCGATTTCAACTAGTCACACCGGTCATCATCAGGCCCAATGAGAGAATGACAGAAACAAGCTTGTTAATATATAATAAGAGTAAATATATTTTGTAGTGTTGTGAGACGTAGTTTGTTAATCCTGTTGAGGAAATACTTGATTTTTGCGATTTTTATGGCATTACATTTTCAGAATTTATTTCAGAATTAATTTAATTTATTTCAGAATTTATGTAGAATAAATTCTGAAATAAAACATCTTGTAGAGTCATGGTAAGTCATGCCTTTGGATAAATTAGACCAAAGATTTTTCACTCGATTTGGGTTGCACTTAAACCTTGCAGGTAAAAGGAAAATATTGTCAATGATTGATAGCATATTATTTTCCATCTCAGACAAGACTAATGTCAGTTCTGCTATCCCAGTCATAGTCAGGGATCGTCCAGTGAAGAAAGATCCACCTCTTAATAAACGTATTTATCAGATTTTCACTCTTAGAAGTGTACCAGTTCAAAATGCTAATTCTCAGGACCATTTTTTAGAACAAAGGAAGTCCCCCAACAAAATACTATAGCTTGTTCAACGGTTGATATACCACATACCTCCAGTAATGAAAATCTGCAGGCAAATTTTCAAATGCGTCTGTTACATCAAAATTTAAGAGGTTTAGTGTCAAGTTTATGTGAATTTGAGATCATTCTCTTCTTGGAATCTCCAGATTTGATTTGTGTGTCGGAACATTTTTTGAAGAAAGATGAACTAGAAGTCTTATCTATATAGGGGTTTTCCCTTGTTGCTTCATTCTGTCGCAATATATCTGAAAAAGGCGGAGTTGGTTTGTTTATTAGAGATGCCTATAAATATATTCATATTGATGTTGATCAGTTCTGTCAGGAAGGCATTTGTGAGCTGGCCGCTATTAGGTTAGATGTTTCTACGAAGCGTCTCACTGTTATGTGTGTGTATAGGCCTCCTTCTAATAGGGTATGTGATTTTGATGAATTTCATGATTTGATTCATGACTGTTTGGTCAAAATAATGAAAAGTGATTCACACACTGTCATTATGGGCGACTTTAATGTTATTCTGGCTGATCCAAGCGTGAATAGTAATAAGCTTCTTAATCTTATGAGGTCTTTTGCCTTGAGAAACACGGTCCATTATTTTACTTGAGAATGTAATGGTGCAAAGACTATGATTGATCATGTGAACACAGATATAAACCCCTCCGTTATACACACAGATGTGGTAAAAACTGTTATTTCCTATCACCATGCTCAAACTGTTGACCTTAAGTTGTGTCCTATAACCTCAAATGCCAGGTTCTTTTTCACTCGTTCTTTCAATATTGACAATACTTCAGTCTTTCTTCTACTTCAGTCTGTTTAACTCAGTTCTGTCTTATCTCTTGGATGTAGCATTTCCTTTCAAGAAAATTAAACTTAACACATATAGACAGTTAAACTCCAGAGTAGCTCTAGATGTCAAACTTCAACGTATGAGAGATGATCTGATTGTTCTGTACAGTACTTCCAAAGATCTTCCCTTGGCGGACCCTCATAGGCAGTGTTACTTACGGTTGAAAAAAGAATATAGGTTTTGTATTTGGGCATTAAAATCCAAAAATATGTTGAGGTATATTGAAAAATCCAACTCTAAGTCCAAAGCCATGTGGAGTATTATTGGTGAGGATATCAATAGGAAAATTAAGAAAGAATCATCTTGCCAAATTGGATCATATGCCAAATGCCAAATCATATTGAATCATATGCCAAATAGTATCACCCATTCGTGATGCTAATGACGAATTTGTGGATCAGCCATTCAAGAAATCCAATGTATTTAATGAGTTCTTTACTGGTATTGGTGAAAACCTGAATGTACAACCGGATCCATCCGCTTCTCCTGCTTTCACTAATAGAAGTTCTTCTATATCCCCTAAGGAATCATTATTTTTACATCCAACTGATGTTGCTGAGATACTTCGTGTGGTTGAGTAATTAAAAAACAGTAAGTCTTTTGGAGTTTATGGAATATCTTCTAGGTTATTGAAGGATTGTATTTATTTACTTGCTCTTCCTTTGGTTCACTTAATTAATTGTTATTTTTCTTCCGGTAAATTCCCTTCCCTCCTCAAAATGGCAATTGTTAAACCGTTGAATAAAAAGGCAATCCCCCAAATGTGCGATAACTACAGGCCAATTTCTTTACTTTCAACCTTTTAAAAAGTATTTGAAAAAGTTGTAGCTGCCAGACTGATTACATTTTTCAGTAGAAACAACTGTCTTTTTGAAAACCAGCTTGGTTTTCAAAAGAAAAAAAGCACTTTAGATGCAATTTTTTGTTTTGTTGATAAGATTGTGAATGCACTTGATGATAAGCAGCACGTTATGAGATTTTTTGTTGATCTGAGTAAGGCTTTTGATCTTGTTGAACATTCAATCCTTCTGCAGAAGCTTTATGGAATGGGTGTTAGAGGACGTGCTCACGATTGGTTCATTCTACCCCTCACGTCGCAAATAAAAAGTTTAAATGAACTACATTGACAACATGAATTGTATCCGCATAATGACTTCTAATGAGATGTATGTCAAAATGGGTGTCCAGCAAGGGTCTGTTTTGGATCCAATTTTGTTCCTGGTTTTCATTAATAACATTCAAGATTGTATAAGTAAGGCTGCTATCTGCCTATTTGCAGATGATACATCACTTCTTTTTCCGGAACCAAATGCAGTTGACATGGAGATAAATAGCTTTATTGAATCAAATTATCTTTTTCAAAGGTTAAAAGTAAATGGTCTTGTAGTGAACACGAAGAAAATCCATCTTCTTAACTTTTCTATCAGAAATTACAATACTAATGTTATTCAGCTTCTTGTGGATGAATCAGAAGTAATTTCCGCAGACACTGTAACTTTCTTGGACTCAAGCGTGATGCTCACTTAAAATTTTATGATCATATTAATAAGGTAACTGGAAAACTTAGTTCGTGTCTGTTTGCTCTCCGAAAGCTTGCTCAATTTGCCAACACTGATGTGCCAACACTGATTGACACTTACGCTTTATTATGGCTGTTTTTACCCACCTCTTAGATATGTTGTTCCTATTTGGGGTTTTGAGAATTCAAGGACAAAATCGATTTTTCGCCTACAGAAAAAAGCCCTTCGGATAATTGTTGGGACTCAAAAGAAATGAATCCTGCAAAACTATTTTTCGGCAGGCTAAGATTCTTACTTTCCCTTGTTTGTATACACTTGAAACCGTAATTTTTTACAAAAAAAATTCTTCTGCAATTTTCTTTAATAGTTTTTCTTCCAAATACGCACTCCGCCCACGGTTAAACATTCCAATTCCAAAGCAGAGGACAACCTTTTTTCAACTAACATCTCTTTTAACTGTATTAAGCTTTTTAATTCTTTGCCTGCAGGCCTTAAAGTTGACCTCCCCCTGAAATAATTTGGAAAACGTCTAAAGGAGTTTCTTACTGATAAAACATATTATAGTATCTATAATTTCCTTCAGTAAAATATATTTTGTTTTATTTGTTCTATGTCGGTTTATAAGGATATTGCATTTTTAATTGTAGTACATGTTTGAAACACTGACTCATGCCAAGGCTGTTTACACTGTTTGATGGCAATAAAGACAATTTGATTTGATTATTTGTGATATAAAAATTTTGCCAACTGAAATCATTAAGTATTTTCTGAACTTAATCAATAATTTAGAATAATCCGTTGAGGAGGTACGTACTTTGAAAAGTAACATTGGTCTCATGGGGGAACTATTTAGAAACGAGAAATGTTTCATGACTGGAGCTAACCCTAATTTTTTTTCTTGAAGTAGGATGGCAGCATTTATTTAAGACATTTTCTATCCAACCCATGTATATTTTTCAACTATATAAAATTATTTCTATATATCACCTCAAGCGTAGTCACCACCAACGTAGTCAACTCAAATAAAGAATAGGTTGTTATAATTATACTGGGCATTATTTGTTGTAGTTGATGGCGTGTCGAATCCTGTTAGGGGGCTTGTTATTGACAGCTGTTTGCGCCAATGTGGTACCGCGAGGTTACCGTCTAGACCTCTACCCGTACCCCGGCGATGGAGTATTTAAGGTAAGTTCTGCACGAACTACGAACTATGACAACATGTATGTTAGTGATAGAGTACTTAACAGTTACACTGAAAAATTATTATGAGAAACCAGCTTACACCTTTTTGTCAATCCTAATTATTACACATACTGGCAGAAACAGTCTGGTATTTAGTAGGGGTACAGAAAGCAACTCCACAGTACCTTCCTAGAGCTCATTTATAACAATGTATTCAAGTTATGTAAACAACTTTTTGATTAGCATATTACGTGTTGTTATTACTTACGGGATGTAATAAAAGACGTCTTACAACACTTAAGATATATTTACACTTATATTGATTCCCATACAGACGGTAAACAAACATAAAATATGGTACTAGGCTATTGATCTCGACCAGTCACACTGGTCATCATCAGGCCAATGAGAGAACTGACAGAATCAAAATGGCGTCCCTTCTTATATCCTATTGGTTACCGGAAGTTCCGGATACAGGTTCCTAACTGTGCCACCAGAGTCGAAGTTAACTTGTTCATTAAACAATTTATCTCTATCTTTACATTTTTATTTAAATAGAAACAATTCTCCCCATGCATTCATTTCATTTCCTTTTTTACAATTCTTGAGGATGCTGAGGTTTTCTTCTATTTTCCCTATGGTGTGGCCATTTTCTGAAAGATGTTTTGCTACTTTTGATCTTTCCAGTTTCTTGTTATTCCAAGCATGGTTCTTAAATTTTTTAATAAAATTAACAGGTTGACCAATATAAAAGTGATCTCAGTTGTTACAATTAATTTTGTAAACGCCGGGCATTTAGAATTTGTTACAATCTTCTATCTTGGGATTTAGTATTTTAGGATTTTAGTATGTTTAGGATTTAGTATTGGAGTTAATATAGCCTACAGAACGCAAAACACCATGAACAAAATACTAAATCCCAAGATAGAAGATTGTAACAAATTCGACGTGCCCGGTGTTTACAAAATTAATTGTAACATCTGTGATCACTTTTATACTGGTCAAACTGTTAATTTGATTAAAAGATTTAAGAACCATGTATCAGCTTGGAAGAACAAGAAACTGGAAAGATCAAACGTAGCAAAACATCTTTCGGAAAATGGCCACACCATAGGGAAAATAGAAGAAAACCTCAGCATCCTCAAGAATTGTAAAAAAGGAAATGAAATGAATGCATGGGAAGAATTGTTTCTATTTAAATAAAAATGTAAAGATAGAGATAAATTGATTAATGAACAAGTTAACTTCGACTCTAGTGGCACATTTAGGAACCTGTATCAGGAAAGTGTTTTTTTTTTTTTTTTTTTTTTTTTTTTTTTTTTTGTAAAAAGATTACTTTCCGAAAAAAGTTAAATAAAGTTATGAACTAGTAAGTGAGTCAGGCATAAATATAAAAGTTTTATTATAAGTATTAAGGTAACTTCTTAGTCCCATATTTTACATTAATGTGGAGGTGTGTATCCTTGTCCTACTGATATAGTGCTTCTTAAGGTGGCTTCCTAATTATTATCGAATGCACTTAAATACCAACACACTGACTACTAAATATTGAAGTGGACTTAGTGCGTCTAATTATGTAATACATAATATAAATACCGGAGTCACAGCAAACCTGCATACTCAGCAGATTTACAATGAATATAAATATCTTAATAACACATCAAGCCATTTACCAGGAATCATAATAAATATATTCACAAATAAGCGATATTTAAAATATTAATTACTCTCCATAAGAATAACACTGGGAATGAGTACGCAGGTTTGCTGCAAAAAGGAACACAAAATCATTAATATTTATGCAAATATCAATATAATTCATCTAGGTGAAGTCCAAGTTTCATCCATATACATTCATAAATAAATGATATATAACATTTTAATTATCCTCCATAAGAATAACATGGGGACCGAATACCCAGGATTGCTGCTATGGGAACCATCGGCGAAAAATTGTTCTGTTTTTTTGAAACAACAATAAACCACAACCAGATGAAGCCATATGCCAATTTTCGTCAGATTATATTCATAAATAAATAAATAAATTCTTTATTTCCATAAATGTGCAATACAATAAGCATTAAAATTATATAGTAGAACACTATAATCACATAGTTTTCAAATATATATACTAAGCAATAAATACCTTATGTTTACACAGTTCTTAGCCAGTACATTATGGATAGCCACCTCTTTAGCATTAGCTGTGCAGAGGTGGCATCAGGTTATAAACAATGTGCAATTTGCAGCGTGCCAGAAACTCCCAGTCAAATTACAGATTATTAAAAAAATTCATTAAATGCTATACATCATTTTAGTGCCTAATACATAAGTTGTACTAACTTTCAAACAATTCCAACAATAATTTAGGAAAGATACTACCTTATAAAACTAAATAAAATTGGTGTAACAAATATAAAAAGAATGTTGTAAAACAATAACATATCTTGTTTATACCTACATAATGATAAATAATACTTATACAACACACAATATGACGTAACACAAATAGTAATGAGTAGACTCACACATACGTTTAAACTTTATAGATACAAATCAAATAAAATATTTAAAAGCAATATTGTTATAGATGCAGATAAATTGATCAAAGCTCAGGGGTGCATAGGTAAAACTTACAAAAGGAAAGACAGTTACCATCAGACTATGAATTTTTCAACATCACTACTATATTTGTTGGTAACCATGTTTTCAGACTTTTAGTAAATGAAGAAGTTGTTATGGAGGATGGTACTGAAATGGGTAGAAAATTATATAATTTTGGAGCTGAAAATGTATAAAACAGTTTATAAGCTTCTATTCTAGGAAACGGGACAGAAACTCGATTTAAATTTTGCAACCTTCCAGAGTGGACATTTATGTTACCCTGCAGATGATCTCCTCTTAAGAAAAAAATTCGAAGAACACGATAGATGTATAAATATCCAAGGGGGAAGATCTTCAGCGACACATACAAAGGAAAGGATGAATCCCTCCTCCTTGCTCCACTCATAACTCTGATTATTTTATTTTGACTAACAATTAAAGGGTAGAGAGTTGAATAATAAGTCCCACCCCAGCAAGATATACCATACTGTAATTTTGAATTTACAAGGGAATAATAGACAGTTCTTAAAATAGATAACGGACATAAGAATTTCACAAAATAAAACTTCCTGAGAACTGCATAGAACTACCCTTTAATCTTTGAGACGTGTTCTTTCCAATTTAACCCCCAAATATTTAATATGTTGAACTTGCTCAATTTTGATACACTCCTCGACTGATCACGTGACAGCAGACAAGATTTACATTTAAAAAACATGTTCATATTTTCAACATCTTTACTCCTCAGAGATAAATTAATGAATTTTGTCTTCGTACTTAATACCATTCTATTTCTAATGAACCACAGTTTAAGCTTTTCCAGATCAATTTGCATACTGATATTTAAATCGTTTTTATCTTTTTCTCGATAGCACTTTGCCGTATCATCTGCAAAGCAAGGCATATACCCAGAAAATTTCCCGTTGCAAAGACTGTTAATATAAATTAAAAACAAGATCGGCCCCAAGACAGAGCCTTGGGGAACTCCAAGTGTAATATTAAGAGTATTACTCACACTACTACGAAACTTAACACATTGAGAACGGCCACTCAGATAACTCCTAAACCACTGTAAAGAAATGCCTCTAACACCAGCTCCCCAAAGAGTGTCATACAAAATATTATGATTGACTGAATCAAATGCTTTAGTGATATCTACAAAAATTCCACTAACAGATTCATTCTTATTCAACCCTTCAAAAACAGCAGAACAAAAATATATCAAGGCATCCTTCGTTGACTTTCCCTCCATCAATCCAAACTGATTTTTACAAAAGAAATTGATCAAATTCAAAAATTGTAATAGTCTTACTTTCATGATTTGTTCGAATATTTTGGAAAATACAGATAAAATAGAAATTGACCGATAGTTATTAACATCAGCGTTGCTACCTTTCTTATGCAGAGGAATTACCAAGGCCACTTTAAGAGACTCTGGAAAATTCCCTGTTTCAAAACTTAGGTTTATTAAATAAGAAATGACGGGTGAAATGAAGCTACCTATTCTTTTGACTATGTACGGTGATATACCATCAATGCCGGGTTGTTACCAGAGAGCTTATTAATAAAACTTAGGACCTCCTCAGGACAAGTGGGATAGCAGAAAAAAGATCGATTTACAAATGGGGAAGGAAAAACCTCGTCATATTTGCACAAATCAATTCCATCAAAAGATTCCGTGTTGTGCATTAGATCGTTAACAATATTAACAAAAAAATTATTAAATTCCTCAGCAATTCCATGATCGTCACAAACCAAAATATCAGCAGCAGACCTTGAGTGAATTCCAGTTATGGTATTCTTTTTAAGTTGCCTACCAAGGACATTGTTGATAGTTTTTCATTGTATTTAGCGTCTGTCTTATTTTGTTCAAATAAATTGTAATAATAAGCAGCTTTTTGTTCAATTATATCTTATTTTAACTTTCTGGAGTAATTTTGGAAAACCTATTAAATATTTTATCATTGGGCCTTTTTTTGAATTTTGAATATAGTAAATTCCAAAATTTTTGTCGTTTACACAGTTCAACGGCCATCCACGGTTTCAATATTTTTATTTTATTCTCTCTCGTGATTGTAAATTTAGATTTATCTAAAGAATCCTTTAAAATATTAATAAAAGTACCAAACCCAACGTTAACATCTTGCTCTTTATATACAGGAGACCAGTCTGTTTCTCTCAGAAGAGCTGATAATTGTCTATAATCAATCTTTGGTAAAGGTTCTTTATCAATGCTACAATTAGTTTCCAGTAATTTCGGTATAAAAAGTTCACACACAACTGCATCGTTATCACTCTGACAAGATTCACAAACCTTAGCACTAAACTCCATGTTATCTCTAGTTCTAAAAAATATATGGTCCAAACAACTTATGCCTCTAGTTGGAGAATTAATCAACTGTTCAAGACCACTGCTGGCCATTATTGTCACATAATTGTCCACGTGGTGTGATTGCTTAAGCAAACATAAATTCATGTCACCATTTAAAAGTAAATTTTGCTCTGCTGAATCAACAACAAAAAAATAATAAAGTATTTATAGTAAAGTATTTAAATCATCCAAAAAGGACGAAACTGTATGAGAATGTAATCTATACCATATTGCTACTAGTGCCAACGACAAAGCTCGGACCGACTCTATATCAACAGTGACTTTGAGAGCGTCAGCTGATTGGATATCAACAGCTGACTGCCTTGCCACGTACCGCTCGCTTACGTAAACAATCACGCCACCTGATCTATAGCTGTCATTACAGTTTGCATATTGGTTGTAACCTACAATGTTATCCATATTTAATACACAACTGTGTATCCATATCTCGGTTAAAACAATTACATCAGGAAAATCAAAAGTAGCACCAAGATCAACTACGAAATTATCAAAGTTCTCTCTTAGACTAGAAATGTTTTGGTGAAATACAGTAAACTTATAAGACATATTTAAACTACTTAACATATTTAAATCCTTTTGACTTTTAATACTAGATTTTTTTAAAGTATCATATTTTAATTGTACCACAAGGATAAACACTATTAACTGTGTATCTAAATTGAAATTAATACAATTATGCAAGGAAAAAAGACATTATAAAACTATCAACTATGAAAAAAACTGTGTTTTTCTGTAACCTAGACACATACTTATGTAATTCATTATAACAAATTATATTCGAACTACTTATGTCTGGAAATGACATTGTAACAAAACATCAAGGTAAGAAACAATATAAATGCAAAAAAGACAACAATAATACTTACAGTTTTTCAATTTCTTCCAAAGAGGTAATTGTTATTACAGAATCTCCCTGGTTTTTTCTCATACATATTTTGCCGTTTCTAACCCAGAGATAAGTATAATTCTTCTCCCTCTTCGATGTTCGAGCAGCCGCAAGTAGTCTCCTCTTCACAGGGCTCAGACTTTCGTTTATATAGACTGGTTCTGCGGCAGACTACAAATAGCCATCGTCCTTGGTGTTAAGGTTCCTTTAGACCCTTCTTTTTCCAGCATAGTTTTTTTATTTTCTCGCCTGATAAACTTAACAATGATGACAGCTGGACGGTCAGATTCAGGCTTTTTCCCCAGACGGTGACACACATCTATGGCTTCTCTGGAAAAGTTCATGTCCATTATATAAGCAAGATATAGAATGTTTATTTTCCATAAGAATACAATTTTACACGTACTTTGATTAGCACTTTCAATATCTCAGTAACCAATTGACGTAGAACAATGATCAAAATACAAAATTCAATGGTAAAAACTACAAATTACATGTAAAAGCCCAAAAACTCCCATTTTTGGGGTACAAAACCCCCCTTCGGATGGTCTGATTCGTCTGGTTTTCGAACTAGTTTAAATAAATGGACTTTACACATTTGTACCAAATTTAATTAAGATCGGACATTTTTTACGAGAGTTATCATGCTTCAGGAGACACACACACACATATAAATATATAAATTTGAAAGAATGGTGTTGTTTTTAGCTGTGGGGACCTCAAAACGAAAAGTTATCATGACCTAGGTCTGACCATGCCGAATACGGTTATAGCTTTTTCCCTTTACCGGAAGTTCGCTAAAATGTGGCATTTTCAGCAAACGCATGAAATAAATCCAAAATTTTAAATAAAACTATCAGAAACATTATTTAGTTGTTGTAATATAATGCAAGCCACTTTTATATAAACTTAGACTAATGACACAATCAAATAAGGAAATATTTACCTATTTTTTGTTGACTCAGCTACAAAAAGCATGTTCTTGGGTATGGCACGAATTATAAGACATATGTTAAATTTAAAATATATTTGAGCTTGTTCGAAAGGTGAGATATAACCCCTCTCCCCCCTCTTACACAAGATTGAAACTCATTAGCCTCCCTCTGGTTTGAAAAATTAGAAACAGATTCGTGTGGTTTTAAAACTTCCCTTAAGGAATAGTTAATATAATTTATTTCAATGTAAATGATAGCTGAATGAGTATTGAGTTTCGTTTATATTTTACTTTGTTATTGTACATTTAATCAGTTTTTAATTTGTAAGAACTGTGTCTATAATCTATAACACTGGCCAACCAATATAACCTGATTTTTTAAATCGTTATACTAGGTATGAGTTTAGTACTAGTATAAGTCTCATAATGGAAAAAATCCCCTTTTCATGTTACAATTAATAACCAAAAATCTCTTAAGATTGCATTTTATAACATTCTTAGACAAGACATGCATATTGATTTGGTAATGGAAAATAAAATTCCGTTTTTATTTTCGACAATGTGTGATAATCACGGCTTTAAAGCCTTGTTTTCAACAAAAACTTGACTAAAATAAGTTTTTCTGTTACAGGGTAGAGTACGGATTGACCTGGTGTTCCCTGGCCAAGGTAGGGTAATTACTACTGAATACTATTTATTATACAGTATACGAAATTAGAATCATTTGGTAATTTAAGTTTGATTTAAACTAGTCCTGTTAAATCAGCCTAAATTTAGTTTAGTTATTGGTTCATTTCACTGTTACTGTTGTGCAGTGTGACGGAATCCAAAACCGGGCAGCGGTCCTGTCGTGGGTTCAATGATGTGTGTGAAGTGGTTTATAGGTTCAAGTCATCAAAAAGTAGAGATGTCTGTGATGTCTCAAATTTTCTTTTGAATCAAGTGATTAGTATATACATTCCTTTAAGTATGTGTATAAATATGAGTCTCATTGAGGGGTGATTCCTGTCTGAATTGAAAATTTCAAAGGTCATCCCTATCCACAGAAAGGGTGACCGTGACTCAGTCAGTAGCTATAGACCGATCTCTCTGGTCCCCACTTTTGGGAAAGTTTATGAAGCATTCATCAAAATGCAGGTGATGCATTTTTTCGAACAACAAATTCTGTTTACAGTAAATCAGTTTGGTGTTAGGTGTTTGGTGTTAGTAGGGTGTATTGGACACTCCGAGGGCAGGAGGAGTCAGGAGGAGCAACCCCCCCCGAGCCCCCCCTCGCGAATTTTTATTTTTCGAGAATTTTTTTTTGCGAATATTAACCTAACCTAACCTAACCTAACCTAACCTAACCTAACCTAACCTAACCTAACGTAACCTAACGTAACCTAACCTAACCTAACCTAACCTAACCTAACCTAACCTAACCTAACCTAACCTAACCCATCCTAACCTAACCTAACCTCGGATCAGATTTCTGATTGCAGATTCTTGTTCGTCTAGTCGAGCCGAGAAATTTGCATACCCACAAGGTACATTTGGACGATGTAGGGGGGGGGGCTATCTCGGTTACCATAAGTCGGATTTGAATTCTGATTGCAGATTCTTGTTCGGCTAGTCGAGCCGAGAAATTTGCATACCCACAAGGTACATTTGGACGATGTAGGGGGGGGGGCTATCTCGGTTACCATAAGTCGGATTTGAATTCTGATTGCAGATTCTTGTTCGTCTAGTCGAGCCGAGAAATTTGCATACCCACAAAGTACATTTGGACGATGTAGGGGGGGGCGGGCTATATCGGTTACCATAAGTCGGATTTGAATTCTGATTGCAGATTCTTGTTCGTCTAGTCGAGCCGAGTCATTTGAGTACCCACATCGTACACTTTGGATGATGTTTACAAAAAAGGGGCCCGCACCACACTTTTGACCTTTTTTTTGCATTTTTGGAATCTCCTCGTCAAGCCGAGTATTCTCAGTACCCACATGACATACTTTGGATAATTAATACAAGAGTTGATCAGGGTAACGCTACAACCAACAGAGCTAGCCCATCAGCGCTTGCGGTCAATTGAACTACCAGTGAATGAAAATTTTAAGGAGAATATAATTGCAATGCTTTGAACATATACTGCAAAGGGGGTGTATCGATACACCCCCCTTCAAGTACTCTGCACCGAGGCAGCTGTTCGCACAACCGACTGACGCGTCCAGTCTACTGTCTGGGAATGCGGATGTTGTAATTTGATCCCTCGACTGGAGGGTGCAGGTGTTCACACAAAAAACCGACAAGTCGAGACCTGTCTGGGAATGCGGATGCTGTAATTTGATACCTCGACGGGAAGACGGCTGACCCTTCTAGGAACCCATAATTATAGACCACCCGCGTCGAATTCCGAGCAATAAATCACCAGTTGTCAAACACCCACGGTATCATTCTTGTTTTAGGCTTCAACAATTCCTGACGTATGGGGGAGCGAAAATCTCCCCCTAACCCATTATGTGTTAGGGGGAGCGAAAATCTCCCCCTAGTAATTAAATCAACAGAACACCAGTTGTCACGGTCTCATTCTTGTTCTAGTCTTCAACAATTCCTGACGTATGGGGGAGCGAAAATCTCCCCCTAAGCCATTATGTGTTAGGGGGAGCAAAAATCTCCCCCTAAGCGGTGCGCGGGTCGCGACACGCCACAGTCTCTTGATAGACTTCTTCGAAGACGGACGTCTACATTAATTCGATAACAATGTCGTTTATTCATCAGAAATCGTGTGAATGTGTGAAGACTGAACTGGACTTGTTTTCGTTACCGCCTACGCAGACCAGTATCGAGAGCGGTAAATGGGTTCAATACAAACCGATCTCATCGCTGACGGACGATTCGCCAATAGAGTTTGTAATACCCGGTCACGGTGACGAGTACACGGACCTGACACAAACGTTATTACACGTGAAAGCCGCTATTGTGAAACAGGACGACACTAAAGCGGACGGTGGGCAACCTGCTAAAGAGTTGGGCCCGGTGAACAATTGGCTCCACTCGATATTCAGTCAAGTGGATCTCTATCTCAATCATAAACTGGTGTCACCACAAAACAACACGTACGCTTACCGTGCCTACTTGGAAAACCTTTTGAACTACGGATGTAGCGCGAAGAATTCGCACCTGACTAGCGAGCTGTTTTTTGAAGATTCGGCCGGACTAATGGACGATTGTGACGAATTGAACGAGGGATTGAAAAAGCGTCGCGATCACACGAAAGAAAGCGATGTTTGCGATATGGTCGGTCGATTGCACATCGATCTGTGCAATCAGAACAAATTCATGTTGAACGGTGTCGAGATGCGATTGCAACTTAACAGATCCAGAAACTCGTTTTGTATAATGTCCAAAACGCTAACTACCTACAAGGTGACAATTAAAGAGATTAGTCTTTTCGTACGTCGATGTAAGATCAATCCGAGCGTATTGTTGGCGCACAGCAAAACTCTCGAGACCGGCACGGCCAAGTATCCGATCACGCGTGTAGAAGTGAAATCCTTCACACTACCCTCCGGTATAATGAGTAAGGCTTTAGACAGCGCATTTCTCGGTCAGTTACCGAAACGTGTGATAATTGGACTGGTCAGTAATCTTGCGTTCAACGGAGATTTCAAGAAGAATCCTTACAACTTTCAACACTACGATATGAATTATCTCGCATTGTACGTGGACGGTGAACAAGTACCGGCCAAACCGTTACAGCCCGTTTACACATTGAACAGTGAGACATATATACTCTCTTATTACACATTGGTCACTGGCACCGGAATCCAGTTCTCCGACGCAGGTAATGAGATCAAGAGAGGTGACTATCCGTACGGTAATTGTCTTATGGCGTTCGACTTGACACCGGACATGTCCGCGGCTGAGTCGAGTCACTGGAATCTCCTGCGCAACGGTAATCTACGTATCGAAATCGGATTCTCCAAAGCGTTGTCCGAGACCGTCAACTGTATAGTGTACGCCGAACTGGACAACGTCATCGAGATCGATCGTCACCGTAACGTAACAGTTGACTTCAGCGGGTGAATAAAAGCGAACGCTAAACAGAAATATTGTCTGACAGCGAGTGCGTACAGTTTACTTCAAGGGTGAGCAGACGCACCACCAGTCAGTAGTACGGTTGAAGTCGCACGGTAAGGACGTTAACATGGACGCTTACGCTTCTGCGGACGACTATATCAAATCGTTTATTCAGGAGATTGAGGTTATGAACAATAATGCTAGTAATCAGACGTTGGCATCACCTCAGTCGTCATTTGTAAAACCGACAACTGCCTGCAAGAGACGAAGGAGACCAACTCCCATCGAAGTGGAAACCAAGAAACCAGGATGGGTACCAAAACCAACAGATGATTGTCCCATAGTGTCATGGATGGACGATGGGAATACGTTTGCTGTTCAAAACCCGGGAAACAAAGGACAAATTTTATTGAAAATGGAAATGTACGATGGTACAGATATGGTGTTCATGTGTGGTTTATTTTTGGACAAAGATGGTGATATGCACCAAAATGTCAAACAAGTAGTTGATAAAGTGGAAAACATGTGGATCTATAAATCAACAGGAGTACCGAAAATTACAGGCTTAACTCAAACTGTTACACAACGCAGTGCAGTTTCGCAGCCAATGCCTAAGAAGCGAGCTGTGAGGAAGAAACAACGAGTGGCGCCGGCATTCAACTAGAGCATCCGCATTCCCAGACAGGTCTCGACGCGTCGGTTTTTTGTGTGAACACCTGCACCCGACCCTTCGGACCACCCACGTAGAAGAAAATGGCGGCGAGGGTTTATAAGGCGGGGCCCCGCCCGATTGAGCATCATTCGCCACCAGACCACCACCTCACATAGACCTACTCCAACTACTACTACTAGAGATGTCGAGCAGCAGCACTTTCAAGCTAGAGTTTCCGGGCGTGAACGGCACTGCAGCAACCGCGGACCTGAGAGCTACCCTCAACAACTGCAAGTCTGAATCTCCGCTCTACACCAGGATAGCCGATCTCCGAGAGGAATGCGGCTATCTCATCACTGCGATGGAGCGAGCCACCACACCCTTTGGCGAGACGATCATCGTGATCCTGGAGGGGCAGGTCGGGGACGACTTCTTTCTGCGAGTCTACCTGCCTAGGCGCTTCACTGAGGTCCTGAGCAACACCGACATCGAGCGCTACAACAGCGGGTTTGGAGAACGCCTTCGCTTGGTGAAGCGCAGCCCGAGGGGTTCCAATAGCAGATTCACACCTTTGGAGTTTATGTAAAGCAAGACTTGAAGATTATGTTAATACCTTTGTAAATTAGTTTTCGTAGTCAATACTTATGGTCACGTTCAGAACATAACCACTGTGTTATTTATTTCATTTAACCCCAAAAATGTCCTTTGATAGTAAGTTTAAGAGCGTGAGTATGGTAACTGTGAGGTGTTTAGTAGCTCAGTAGTAATCATGGGCTTGATGTGGAAACATCCTTTCTCAGCCATTGTAGCGGGACCTTCGGGTTGTGGCAAGTCTCAGTTTGTGTCAAAGTTTATAAAACACATTACAGAAATGTGTGACACACCATTTACCAGTATAAACTGGCATTATGGTAGTGGTGGTGGTGGTGGTGACCCGAAAAATGTCACCATTAACCACATAGAAGGTCTACCAAACTTGGAGGATTTTTCTGGTAACGAGCCGATACTTGTGATTATAGACGATATGATGCGTGAGGCCGACAACCGTGTGGTGGATCTTTTCACAAAAGGTTGCCATCATCGCAACATTAGTGTGTTTTTCATTACACAAAATTTGTTTCATCAAGGACGCGGGCAGAGGGACATCTCACTGAATGCACATTACATTGTGTGTTTTAAGAATCCTAGAGATAGAGTTCAGATTAGGTACTTGGCCAGACAAATATACCCAGACAGCCCGAAATTCATCGAGGAGGCGTACGCTGACGCTACTAGGAATCCACACGGCTACCTACTGATAGACTTGAAACAATCAACAGACGAAAATATGCGAATACGAAGTTGCATATTTCCAGACGATTCTACCAACTATGTGTACTTGCCAAAGAAAAGGTAATTTCGCCATCAGTAGTAATCATGTCGTGCTTGCGGAAGGACGCAGCTCTGCTTACGGCTTTCATACACGCAACACCCAAGGAGCGGAAGGCACTGTTAAAGGTGTGTGACAAGAGCCGCATTCGCTCAGTGTGTGAGTGCGCATACAACGTGTTGCGAGGTAACGTTCCTCTAGCGAAGAAGAGTAAAAGTCAGTTAAGCAAACACAAGGCGACGCTACGTCGATTGGTGAAACGCGGCGAAGGCTGGTCAAAGAAACGAAAGTATCTCATACAAAAAGGCGGTGGAATCTTTATACCATTACTTTTGAGCGCAGTACTACAAGCAGCATTGAGTAGATAAAAATGACTGGCATCAACAATCAGTTCTATTTGACACTGCCCAGCAACAGTTCGATGCAGTATTATCCGAAAAATACAGTTGCAAATTATATAACACATTTGCCGAGAGCTATTCAACTGGACGCTGGCGACTGGGAAATTGCACTTGTGGAAGCGCACTATCCAATGACATTTCTATCTGTCGGTAATGACGAAACAATTGACATTTGCATACAACCGCAAGAGGAAGCAAAAGTGAACATAGAAGCGTTGGCGCGGGTTATGGACAGTACTGCTGATGTGACACCAGTAGTGTCAGCTACTCCAAAACAAAACCACAGAATTAAATTGAAGACTGGTGATTACGCAAATATTCAAGAATTGTGTGATCATATCAATTCACAAGAACTAGCGATTACTTATGGTGTAAGGTTCACCGTTGAAAACTCATACAACAAATTCATTGAAGTATCGATGGGGACTGATGTTGGAAAAATTACATTAAGTCCGACGTTAGCGCTTCAATTGGGGTTCGATCCGAATGAATTGACGCTGGAAGGTGATGCAGTTAACAAAAGCATCCGTTCGCCCAACATTCGTCTTGGCTTACCGTCACACATGTACGTGTATTGTGATTTAGTCGAGCCGCAGATGGTCGGCGATACAGTCGCACCGTTATTGAAAATTGTCAATATATCCACGTCTACTTATGTATACGGATTGCATAAATCAACATCATTCATCGATCCGCACTATGTGCCTGTTATGAATAGATCTTTTGACAGTGTGGAAATTGACTTAAGAGATAACATTGGTAATCATTTGCCATTCCACTTTGGAACGTCGTGCGTGAAGTTACACTTTAGAAAAGTAGCTAGTCATTAGTGTAAATATGGAACATGCAAAGAAGATGGTAGGGTTGCCGCAAGAGTTTATTGATCGACTGCAATCAAATGCTACGGATAACAGACCGACTAATCTATCCAGTGAAAACAGCCTCGACGCGGAGATGCAACAAATATTGAATAACAAACGTATGGACGATAGTGAAAAGTGGAAATTGTACAAACAAGCGTTACATCGCTTCTTGCATATTGCAGAGAATAGACGCCAACCGATTAGCATACCAATCGTGGAGACGGGTGGGATTGAACATAGTCAACGATCGCACCCCGCTGCGGAAGGTGGTCCAGTGGAAGAGATTGTGGAAACGTTTTCCAAAACTTACAGATCTGATGCCCGCAATCTTTTACGTTTCATGAAACGTGACGGCAGCTTAATCAGTTGGGACAGTGGCTATTCAGTGTACATCAACGGTGTAAAAATCCCAGACTCAAATCTAGTGGATATCTTAAATTGCATAGTAAAGGTGCGTATGCGTGATTACATACCGCCAGGATGGCGGGAAGTGCTCAACGCATTGAAAGCGATGAACGTGCCAAAGGACTATATGAATAATCTAAGAGCACTAAAGGAAATAAATGCCGAATATCGATCATCATTCACAGGAGGAGAAGGATCAGACGATGACGTGGAAGACACATCAACTGAATCAATACTGAGAACACCGCTAGTAAATCGACTACGATCGGCTAGAGGAAAACGTGTAACATCTACACCCGTGCGAGCGGCAGAGCAGTTTGATTTTTCAAATAGAACAAATTTGGACAAGTGGGAAACGTACACAGGATAGGTTTTCATTATGGAGCGTTTGTATTACAATCCCATCGAACCTTCGTCGTATGGCGGTGTAGCTCCTTTAGCGCGAGCTGCAAAACCAGTTTCAAAACGCAAAGTGATTGAATGGTTACAAACACAGGACACTTACACATTGCACAAACCGGCACGCAAGCGTTTCCCGCGCAATCCTTACATAGTGTATGGTCCATTTGAATTGTGGCAAGCGGACTTGAACGATATGCGTGGTCTTAGTAAACACAACGACGGCGTCAACTACCTACTGACTGTAATAGACGTGTTTAGCAAACACCTGTATGTGCGGACGTTGAGGCGGAAAGAAGGAGCTGAAGTGGCCAACGCTTTCGAGGAGATATTTGCCGAAGCGACCGATACACCTCGCTGTTTACAAACCGACAAAGGTACTGAATTCACCGGTGCCAAGACGAAAAGGTTATTCAAACAATACGGAATCATCTATGTCACTACACAAAACCCAGATGTTAAAGCGGCCGTAGTGGAACGCGTGAATCGCACTTTGAAAACACGCATGTGGCGATATTTGACTTACAAAAACACATATCGTTACGTAGATGCGTTGGACAAACTGGTTAGCGCATACAACAACAGCGCTCACAAGAGTCTAGGCAATAGAATACGACCAGTCGATGTGACTGTCGACAATAAGCGAATATTGCATCAGGTATGGCGTCGCATGTTCGGTAAGATACCGCGTCGTGTTAAGGCAAAACTTACAGTTGGCACCACAGTGCGCATATCTAAGGAGAAGGACACATTCGCAAAAGGTTACGAGACTAATTGGAGTAAAGAAGTGTTTGTGGTGCGTCGTGTAAACACATTGATGCCTCTGCCAATGTACACTTTGTCGGATCTCAACGGTGAACAAGTGACTGGTCAGTTTTACGAATACGAAATACAAAAAGTGACAATATACAACGACCATCTGTTCAAGATTGCTGAAATACTAGACGCTAAGGGTCGTGGTCGCAGTAAGCGTTATTTCGTCAAGTGGGCAGGTTACGGAGACGAGTTCAATTCTTGGGTAGGAGCGCAAGATTTGCAAAATGCCTAATAGCAACCAGTTCTATTTGACATTGCCCAGCAACAGCTCAAAGGATTATTTTCCAAAAAACACAGTGTCCAAGTACACTACACATCTGCCAAGACAAATTCGATTAGAAGGCGATGGCGAGTGGGAGATGGCTTTGGTCGAAGCGCATTATCCATGTTCCTTTATGACTGTGGACGATGAATCGTGTATTTGGCTCGACTATAAACTCGTTCTGCCGAGTATACCCGTCACACTCAGCGTCGAGCACATTATGCTAAAGATGAAACCCGGTTATTACAAGAACATAACCGATTTATTGAAAATGATCAATAAAGCGAAGGATGTAACCCAGTACTTGTACTTTGAGTATGACAAAGAGCAGGACAGAGTCAAGATCACGACAATGGTTGACGGTATAAGCAAAGTGCATTTCACCGAAGCGCTGTCTCTCCAGTTGGGTTTCGATCCGTACGAGAACGTTTTGACAAATGACCTCACAGCGATATGGCCACCAAATCTGACTATGGGACTGCCGACACACTTGTACGTGTATTGTGATCTGATTGAACCGCAGCTGATTGGCGACACTACAGCGCCGCTTTTGAAGATTATCAACATTGACAGAGATAACTACACACACGGCGCGCATAAGACTGTGCATTTCATCAGTCCTCATTATGCGCCAGTTATGAAAGGAACATTTGAAACGATCGATATTGACCTAAGGGATCACGCTAGTAAAAAAGCGTCATTCCTCTTTGGGACGTCGTACGTGAAGCTTCATTTCAAAAGAGTAGCTCAGCAATTATGAATACAAACGATCCCTACTTGGCTTACTACCGTCGCCAACAATTGCAGCAGACCGGCGGCAGTATCGATAGGGTATTTCGCGGTGCACCCTACCAGCGCGGACATGGAATTGGTAGTTTCCTAGGCGGTATGTTCCGCACCATCACACCGCTACTCAAGTCGGGAGCCTCTGCTGTGGCCAAAGAGGCGTTGAAATCCGGTGTTGGATTCTTGGGCGACATGGCCATGCACCAGCGGGATCCCAAAGAAGCCGCTAGAGATCATTTCAGCCAGTTTACAGACTCGCTAAAACGCAGGGCGGATGGCAAACTTCAACGTGTGCTAAGTGGCGGCGGCGGCTCTCGCGCGAAACACCGTCGCGTAACGCGAAAGAATACCGCGAAACACCGACGCGCTACTCCTGCGCGAAAGACTAACGCGAGACTCTCGCGTAAGAGAAACGCGAAGCGCGCCATGTCCGGCGGCCGTCGTGTCACACCTCAGTCTTTGGTGAAACTCCTTCGAGGAAGGTCGTCGTCATCCAAGAAGGGCAAGAAGAGAAGGACAGTTAGAAAGAAGAAGAAGACGAGGAAGACAAAGACGAGGAAAGCAGTGAGGAGAACGTCTATACGCGATATATTCAATTAACACACACACACACACACACGCTAGCAATGTCGTTTCTACATCAAAAGTCGTGTGAATGCGTCAAGACGGAATTGGACTTATTCTCCCTACCACCGACGCAGACCAGTATCGAGAGCGGCAAATGGATTCAGTACAAACCAATCTCCACACTGACTGATGATTCGCCCATCGAGTTTGTTGTGCCCGGCAACGGCGAAGAATACACTGATCTTTCGCAAACAATGTTGGAAGTTACAGCGTCTATTGTCAAGTCGACAGGAGCGGCAATCGCAGATGTCGAAGAATCGAATAAAATTGGCCCAGTCAACAATTGGCTGCACACGTTATTCAGTCAAGTCGATATGAGTATGAATCAGAAACTGGTCACACCACAAAACAACACTTATGCATATCGAGCGTATATTGAAACATTGATGAATTACGGCTATGATGCTAGGAAATCACATTTAACATGTGGACTGTGGAACGCAGACGACGCCGGCTATATGGACAATACTCTGGACGATAACGATGGACTAAAGGCGAGACGAAAAATAACAAATAAAAGTCGTGAAATTGATATGCTCGGTCGCCTACATGTGGACATGTGTAATCAGAACAAGTTCCTGTTGAACGGTGTGGAACTGCGTTTTAAACTGATCCGATCCAAAGATTCCTTCTCCATTATGGCGGATGATGGTGACTACAAGGTGCACATTGTTGATGCGAATCTCTGGATACGAAGGTGTAAAGTTAGCCCCACGGTACTGTTGGCGCACAGCAAGACGCTTCAGACCGGCACAGCTAAATACCCAATCACCAGAGTGGAATTGAAAACATTCACACTGCCGTTTGGAGTGAGGAGCAAAACTTTGGACAATGTCTTTCTAGGTCAAGTGCCGAAAAGAATTATTGTCGGACTGGTCACGAACGCCGCTTATAATGGCAATTTAAAAAAGAATCCATTTAACTTTCAAAATTTCAAAACCAACTACTTCTCGCTGTACGTGGACGGTGAACAAGTGCCGTCCAAACCGCTACAACCACACTATGAAACCGGCAAGGGAAAATACGTGATGGCGTATCACAGTCTGTTTTCAGGCTCCGGCATACACTTTAGCGATGCTGGTAATCTCATAAATAGAGACGATTACGACGATGGATACTGTCTGATGGCATTCGATCTAACACCTGATATGTCAGCAAGTGACACAACTCATTGGAACCTAGTGCGCAACGGCAGTGTGCGTATGGAGATTGCTTTCGACACGGGGCTCACAGAGACTGTCAACTGTCTGGTATACGCAGAGTTTGACAACGTCATAGAAATCGATCGTCATCGCAACGTGTCTGCGGACTTTGGCGGTTAGATCGTCAGCGGCGGCGTCATCGTCCTCCTCCTCAGTCTACAACTAACATTCGCACAAGATGGATCGTTTATGCAGAGTACCGCGTAAAAATTTAGCATCTCCAATTATTGTGGATTTTCAATGTTTCAAGGACAACGCAAATGACTACATTCTGAAGGAAGTGTGCGTCTTGGAATTGGTCAGTGGAACACTGCTAATGCATCATATCGCCAAATCACCATTCAGTCGAGATTTCCTATCACAAGAGAAACTGCGTGAAAGCCATTGGCTCACAAAACACTGTCACGGATTAGAATGGGACCAAGGTGATATCTGGTATCATGTGCTAGAGGAAAAGTTACGTGCATGTATCGCCAAACGACCGATTGTCTACGTCAAAGGTGCTGAGAAAAAAGAGTTTGTACGATACAATTTCATCACGGATCACTGTACTACTAATGTCATGGATATCAACGATATTGGCTGCGGATCACTATCGTCAATCAACAGTCTACTATCAACAAACGCAGTGCGATGTCGCCACCACAGAACAGCTCACACACGATGCGCTCTAGCCAATTGCATCACATTACGCAGTTGGTTACATCTAAGTACAAATATCGCTGACGCTGATGATTACGCTGACGATGGTGAGAGTGATACCAGTTCCTGCTTTTGTTTTGCTACTAGTACTACTACTCCTACTACTGACTGTGGCGTCGACACAGTAGAATGAATACCTTAGAGATACAAAAGTGTATGGCTAAACTGCCCGTACAGAATGTTGGTGTCTACGCTGCGGATCAATTGCCCCATTATATTTCACCATCTACTGCTATGATTGTGAACACTGATCCACACAATGAAGACGGCACTCACTGGGTCGCTTTCTACCTTAACAAAGGAGGAGGAATAATTGAATTCTTTGACAGCTACGGTCAACCGCCACATCTTCAATTCTACCAAGGATTCCTGAGACGCAACGCTCGTCGCTACCTGTACAACGAACATCGCCTTCAAAGTGACTCTGGTCTGCGGTCAATACTGCCTTGTATTCCTGTACTGCCGCACCCACTACGGCATGAAGATGAAGGACTTTGTACAGCTCTTTGAACACTCTTCTGTCGGCCACAACGATGCACTGATCAGAAGACTCTTTGCACAAATGTATACCAATTGAGTTTTGAAATTTTGCATTTCTCTCAATAAACTAGTTGTGTACTCAGAATAAAAAAAGAAACATTCTTATTATTTCCCATCCTCGCCTCCTTTAGTAATGACTTTTAGCAATTAGTCAGACAGACACATATTGAACGAGCAAAACAGATATTGAATGCAAATTTTGAGGTAAAAGATGAATGTAATGCTTTGAACACATACTGCAAAGGGGGGTGTATCGATACACCCCCCTTTCACCCCCCTTGCGTGTTGGTGAAATCACTAGGTCTGACCCAATTTTGGACATACCTATCATACAATGATTCTAAAGTAACATTCATATCCTCGCCTCCTTTAGCAATTACACTTTTAGCAAGTAGTCAGACATTTGAATTGGTAGTTTACTTTTGAATCTTAAGACTATGTGAGGGGAGAAAAAAAAGACAAATGTATATACGAACAATTTGGCTATTTATTTACACACCTTATATATATATTTTACATCGAGTATGTACTCCTGAACATTTGACATTGACTAGCAAAAACGAGACTAGTCACAAACTAACGACTAGAACAAAAAGAAAAAAGGAGCACATTTCTAAGTTTTATGAGACTCGATACAAACTAATGACTAGGTTTAGCAAAATCGAAAATTTACAAGTCAGGGTCTTTGGTAATATGACACAACCACTCAACGCTCCTCATCCTCCGCCTCTTCATCGTCTTGAGGGATGTCTTCGGGCTGAGGTGGCACGTCAATATGCCCCCAAGGCAGTGTGTTTACTCCGTCCGGAAGGATGTAACGTTTGTCATCGTTACAGCTCAAGGATAGCTTGTCGACTTGGACTGTGAAGACGCGGTGGTTTCGGGACTGGAACCTGGTGTTGATGGTTCTCTTCAACACGCCATTGAAGAGACATTCCCGATAGTCGTCAGAGGTTAAATTGTGTTTTACAACACCTCTAGCGACTCCCTTGGCGCGCTTCACCGTCATGACCTGCAACTCGTCATCTTCGGTCCTCTCCTCGAACTTGACTATATCCATGAAGTATAGTTTCGAGCGAAGACCGAGGTACTCGAGCAGAGGAAGTCCGTTTGCTTCATCCTTGAACTTTCCGATGACTTTTGCGTTTATGGGGCTGTAGCAGGGATGGTTTCGGGGGTACGCACTGGTGTCAAAATCGTCCAGATGCTCCAACATGTCCTTATAAACATCTTCAGTCTGGACGTCGAACACGAAGCTGTCAGTGTCCATGTAGTCAACCTTCAGACGATCACCGTAGCGGTTCTTCATCTTCCGAAGGAAGTCGTACATGAGCCACTTGCTCAGATCGAGGACACACATTCCGACGTACAGCGGTTTGTCCAGGACTATATTGACTTTCGACATGTGTACAATGGCGACGTCATCGTTGAAGTAGGTTCGGTCCAGGAAGTTTGACTTGGCCACGTACTTCCTGAACATCTCCGGCGTACACACCAGCTTAGAGTTCATTCGCTTGCGAACATTCTCGATCGTCTTGCCAAAGACCGCATTGTTCATAAGCTTGAAAAAGTCTTGCTCAAACTTGGTCTTGGCCTTCTTCCTCAGTTCGGTGTTCATTAGGATGTAGCTCTCTAACCACCGAGACTGACGGAACGAGATGACGCGATGCACGTTCGCAAGCTCCAGTCCGTTTTCCAGCGCCTGTTGCAAGATTCTGTAATGACAGATGTAGTTCTTCTTGTCATCCAGAGTCGTAACGAGCTTCTTGAATTTCCCTCCTGGCGGACGTTTGGTCTCGCAGCAGTAGGGGAGATCCTTGTGAAGGTCGTGCAGGTGGGTGGGGTAGCGAAGGTCAACTTCCAAGACATAGCCCGTGGGTCCTTCGGGGTCCAACGCTGCAATGTCCAGGGACGTGATCTCCTCGCGGCTGAGCCATTGGAAGTCTCCCTGTGGAAGACACTGGGACATGGCCCAACCGTAAAGGTTGTTGGCGTCCAAGTATAGCAGGTGATTCGTTGGCTCTTCAGGTCGTCGATCTTCAGGGCGACATCCATCATGGTTGGCCTTGGCGTGTCTGGTGATCGCCTGGGAAATACCTCCTCTGATGCCTTGCTCGAAGAAGAGGTACATATCAAAGTCCTGCATCGTATCAAGCTCCACTCGACAGGTCCTTAACATAACATCCCAGGCGTATGACGGTAGGGTGTAGTAGTGCGCAGGGTCTAGTTCGTATTCAGCCATCGACGTGTCCCTGAAGCGTTCAAAGACGTCAGTCAACAGCGCAATATCACAGCGCAGGTACTTCTCGGCGTAGTCCTTGAGGTTCCTACAACCGAAGGTTTCCCACACGTTGCGAGCATGCTCGTAGTCTGCATCCGTGATGTCCTCCAGGGTCAGGTCGTTGTGAAAATCTCGCTGCAGAGGCAGTTCCGTAGTATCTTCCAACACGGCGTTCGACGTTACAAAGTTGTACGGGAACACGCCTTTCCTACGGACTAGATCGAAGAGGTGGTCTTCGGGGAATCTCTTCCTCGTCTCCAAGAGTTGAGCTGGTGGAAGTGCGGCTGCGAGGCTGGCGAGGCTCAAAGCCAGGAACCTGTAGGTGTCGAGGAACCTGACTCTGAATCCTGGCTGTCTTTTTCCACGCCCTTGCATCCCAACCGGTGCCGCTGCTCGGTCGAACAGGAACCGCTTCGTGAAAGCGATGTAACGCTCTTCCGTGTGAGCCAACACCTCAACATCACCGGGGTCGACCGCCAACTCCCGCACTATGAAGTGAGCGTCGTAGTTGGAGAGGTTGTGGAAGTAGCAGTTGACTACTCTCTGCTCCCTGTAGCGTAGGTTACATGATCTGTGTGCAGCGCCACGGAACTCGTAGGGCGGCGCGTGGTTGTGATCACGAACCTTTGGGTCTTCGCTTGAAAATGTCGATCCGCAGAGGTAGCAATTCGCTGTCGAGTTGTACTGCATCGTTTCCGCTGGGGTCAGGACAGGGCGCAGATTTCTTGCTTCGTACAGGAAGTTCCACAATCGCTCAACATCAGTTTTCAACATCTCCATAAATGTCTTTGACGCATCATCCCCGAAGTAGACTCGAGGCTCAAACTCCTCAAGTCCGTACGAGTCGATGATCTGGTACGCAAAGGCGTATGGGATGTGGATGTGGGTGGCTACTCCTCCGTGCGGTTCATCCACTTGTTCATCCATCTCCGCGGTCGGCAGTAGAGCACACTCAAAGTCCGCGTAGATGGTGAAACGCTCGCGTCGGGTGAACTCTGGATGGCTGAATTTGATTTCTGTCTTTTTCGGCGTATCCATGCGAATAGGGGCTGAAGCGGAGCAGTATCGCCTATGCTCCTCCAGACGCTGTGCACCCGTCAGACCGAGCTTGTTCGGACGGTTATCAAAGTGCGCGAAGCACCGCTTACAGATGAATATCCTGCCCATATGTGCTGTGAGTTGGGGACGGATCAGTCGGCCAAGGTCTTTGATGTAGGCGTAGTGACTATCACCGTCCGTTGTCACGTACAGAATGTCGCAATGGTCTTCACGCTCCTGCCTACAAATCTTCAAGGGAAAGACGGTGTTCTGGTACTTTGGTTGTCCGTTAGGTTTCTGACCTACGCACGTGCGATCAATACCATAGACGTTGATGCTGATGTTGTTTGTCCGCTCAAACGCCTTGATACTCTTCAGAGCAACGGGGAACTGAAGGCCGGTCCAATCGTATCGGGCGATGATGTCGTCGGTGTACAATGCCGGTCTATCGGGGTGATCTTGAACAAACTTTCCCAGGACTGCATACATAAAACACCGCTCATCGGTGTTCAATACGTTGACGACTGCTTGGGTGTTCTCCAGAGACGTAGGCAGTGGGAGCCAAGCTCGACCATCTTCACCTAGAGGAGTGTATTCGTTGATGCCGACCTCCAAATAACGAACGCGAAGGTATGTCCACCCGGAGCCGATATGATCGCACTCAGCCTTCTCTCTGATAAGCTTCGCAAAAGCTGTTGAAATGTAATGGTTCAGGTCCGAGGTCGTCGTCAGCAGAGTCATCTTCGTTTTGAAGTTGCGCAGGCAGGTGTTGTTGTGAATATTTTGGAATTCACACTCCAGCTTCAAGTTGACCTTAATGCTGCGGTGTTTTGCCAAGGTGTTCTCAAGCAACTCCGTAAGGCTCACAATCAACAACGCCATCACTTCTCCGATTGTGACGAGATTCTCCATTGGTCGCTGCAGACGGTAGGTTAGGAGGCGGTTGCGGAAACCCCGTTGAATGAGTGAGAACACGGGGCTTGACTGTCCTGCTCCAGTCATCTCAACATCATCGGGTTGCGGGTGTGTGCTCGTTCCAGGTTGTGGCTCCGTGCTGGGTCCTGGCTGGGGTTCGTCCTGTATCATAGCCACTCGGTTCAGGATCAGGTCCTTCATGAGCGGGCAGGTGAACCGCTCATGATGGTCCTTGTTGAACAGCTGGTTGAACTCCTGACCGCAGTATGCGCAAGGGAATCTTCGTTCTTGACCATCGCCGTGAAATTGCATGGTGTGTCGACGCAGGTTGTCTTCCCTCTTGAATTCGGCGCCGCATGTGCCGCATATGAACCTGCGGACTCTGCTGTGTACCGAATCCACATGTCGACGCAGGTGTATTTCACGTCGGAAACGGCGACCGCATTCCCGCATGGCAGGTGTGGTGGCCAGGACCCGGACCTTCATCTGAAAATAAAAATAAAAACAAATTAGGATAACTAAAGATACAAATTCCCCTCTCTCGAGAATCACATTTCAAAGTTAAGTTTGTTAAATCAAAATATCAATTTTGAAACAGGGAATGTAATCTTCTGTACTGTGTGTCTACATTGATGAACCTGGGTTCACAGCTAAGGATGTAGCTGCAATATTGAGCTGCGCCAACCCTAAAGAAGCATTATGTTTTAGGGGGAGCGAAAATCTCCCCCCTAGCAATTAAATCAATAGTACACCAGTTGTCACGGTCTCATTCTTGTTCTAGTCTTCAACAATTCCTGACGTATGGGGGAGCGAAAATCTCCCCCTAACCCATTATGTTTTAGGGGGAGCGAAAATCTCCCCCCTAGCAATTAAATCAATAGTACACCAGTTGTCACGGTCTCATTCTTCTTCAGGTACCTAGTTAAATAATTATAATTGTATCACTCTGCGGTTATATTGCATAGCGTATTCCTATATTACTAACATTTAGGTCTGATTAAAACAATAATGCAACGCAAAAAACGTACCTTGCTGCGTTGGTGTTGGTGGTAGTAGTTGTGGTCTCAAGCCGTGGAATCTGATGTGGTGTTGCACCAAATTGTTTCTACGCACGAAAATACAACCACAAATGGTACAAACGTGTGTGGCGTTCATCTTTAATATGGATTATAAGTTTTGATAATCACAAACAATACAGCACAACACGTACGTTTTAAATAGTTCAATGGTGCTTTACGCAAATCGCAAATGATGACAATCAACAACTAACACAAATCGCGTAGAACGGAACAGGATCGGACTAACACGTCTTCACGCACTGAACTCTCGAACTGAACTGAAGGAGGGCTGGTGATGTGGGTGACTCTCCCCACTAATGGATTTCGGAGAAGGTCGGGGCAAAAACTCTCAACCGCTGTCTTGGGTAAAGACCACCCTGCTCTAATGGAACTCGTTATGAGCGGTCTATTATGGGTTCCTAGAAGGGTCAGCCGTCTTCCCGTCGAGGTATCAAATTACAGCATCCGCATTCCCAGACAGGTCTCAACTTGTCGGTTTTTTGTGTGAACACCTGCACCCTCCAGTCGAGGTATCAAATTACAACATCCGCATTCCCAGACAAGAGACTGGACACGACGCTTGTGTGTGAACGTCTGCCTCGGTGCAGAGTACTTGAAGGGGGGTGTATCGATACACCCCCCTTTGCAGTATATGTTCAAAGCATTGCAATTATATTCTCCTCAAAATTTGCATTCACTGGTAGTTCAATTGACCGCAAGCGCTGATGGGCTAGCTCTGTTGGTTGTAGCGTTACCCTGATCAACTCTTGTATTAATTATCCAAAGTATGTCATGTGGGTACTGAGAATACTCGGCTTGACGAGGAGATTCCAAAAATGCCAAAAAAAGGTCGAAAGTGTGGTGCGGGCCCCTTTTTTGTAAACATCATCCAAAGTGTACGATGTGGGTACTCAAATGACTCGGCTCGACTAGACGAGCAAGAATCTGCAATCAGAAATCTGATCCGAGGTTAGTTTAGGTTAGGATGGGTTAGGTTAGGTTAGGTTAGGTTAGGTTAGGTTAGGTTAGGTTAGGTTAGGTTAGGTTAGGTTAGGTTAGGTTAGGTTAGTATTCGCAACAACAAAAATTCGCAAAAAAAAAAAATTCGCAAAAAAAATTCACAAAAAAAATTTCGCAAAAAAAACTTTGCAAAAAAAAAATTCGCAAAAAAAAAATTCGCAAAAAAAAATTCGCAAAAAAGTTTGCAAAAAAGTTCGCAAAAAAGTTCGCAAAAAAGTTCGCAAAAAAAAATTCGCAAAGTGTCACAGACGAGACCTCGGGGGGGGGGCTCGGGGGGGGGGCGTCCCTCCTGTCCCTCCTGGCCTCGGAGTGTCCAATACACCCTACTGGTGTTCGTGATTGTAAGTGAGCTTGTTACTTTTGTGTTGGATAATTTTGAACCATGATTATCCACTGTTACTTTATTCTGTGACCTTTCAAAAGCCTTTGACTGTGTCAATAATGCCATTCTACTGGGGGGGGGACTAAGTGTTAGGGTATGATTGGAAATGAAAATTATAATTTTAAATCTTACCTCAGCAATAGGCAACAACAAGTTTTTTCTAATCACATCTTCTCTAAATTAACTGAGGTTAAGCATGAGGGTACCAGAGGGGTGTGGGAACGCAGAATTGTTCGCGTCGGGAACTGTCGTTGTGCGGACCCCGCTGTGTTCTAAGTGTTTCGCAGGGGAATAAATCGTGTGCCCCCCTCCTGCCACCACCATTACTGTACCAGCAGACCACGCCCTCTGACCAAGGTTGCTCCCTCCCCGTGATTGATGCCAACAGACGGAAACAACAGAATTGTCGTATACTCCTAATATACGTCAATTTAAAACCAAAAATCTTCTCATTGTTAGTAATTTGTGAATATAATTTGATATCGGTAATATATGAATTCTTGAGAGAGTAATCTTAAATTATTTCTATAAACTTGTAAACTGTAAAGAGTAGATTGAATAAAAGTTATCCTATATATTAGAAGATACTGGTGTTATTTAATCCAAAGATTCTGAGTTAACAACTGGACGGATTTCCATGTCTTTTTTGATGAAAGAAAGGTTATTTTGAGTAGAAGAGAATTTCGAAGCCCGAATATAAGTTAAGGGTTCAATTTTGAACAATTTGAGATTAATTTTCAAAAAGTGTAGTAGCCGACTCCAGCAGTTCAAGGTTGTTTTTAAATAATCATGAAATATCGTACGGTGTAAACAAACAGCTGGGTTCAACCCATGAGATGTAGATCAGTGAGAATGGTTTTTAATCATAAGGATATAGAGTAAACATCGCGTGTTAAACCGCGACAAGCAAGTTATTTTATTTATAAAAAGCAAACCGACTTTGCATCAATAGTCAGTATCCCATGCTACACCTCGGGCACATTATCTTTGCAAGAGTAGCTTAGATTGATCACGCCAAAATGCTACAGTTATTTAGCGATAATTCTGTAATAGATATTAATAGGAAAGAAAATCACTATTCGTTTTTAAGTTAAAATATCGCAGATTTTAATATTTGCAAACGCCGCCGCCGGCGTTATCTGTTTCACCTTGACCGTTATCTGACAATGTGCCCTGCATCGCTTCTGCTTATGAGACTATTCCCATCTCTGCACATATTTTGTTAATTTTGTTCAGGTAATTTGGTATTGTCATGCTATAACACAATAAAAACAGAGATACAATTGAATACCTTAGGTAACTCACGATAATTAAGTTCAGAATCGAAAATAGCATCGGTTCTATAGCGCTACTTCTTCGTAAAACTGTAATACGGAGGAAGTTTACCTTCCAAACGTAATAATGGTTATTTTTCCAACAGAAATATATACGGTAATTAAAAATTACTGTAAAAAGCTGTTGGATTAGCCAGGTATACAAATATTAACAATTGCATCTGTTAATCTCATTTAAAAGCATTACGAAAACCCGACCTTTCGCCAGTATTTCCCACCTCTTCGACCCGGAAATCGCAAAATAAATACGTTTTGTATATGAATCTAAACTGTAATAAAATACGAATACAGTGATACCAATATTGAACTAATTTTCTAAATATAAAATAGTCTTTTTGGGTTAACAAAAAACTTTCCTTTGTCATCTACGATACGCTAAGGTGGTTTTTGTAGTACTTCTCCTAACTTACCGACCAAATTTTGGAGATTGAAGTAAAAAAATAACTGCCTCATTCCATAGTAGAGCAGAATTGTTGTCCATTTTGAATACTAAAATTCTTATGGGCACAGGCCAGCGGCGAAGTATATATTTTTTAACCAAAAACCGTTTGACATAAAAACCAGAAAACATTAAAATTAGTGGAGGAACTAAAATAAAAATGAAAAAAAAAACCATAAGAAAACTGCAAATCGTGATAAAGGTACGCCCAAATGTGTACGATGCCCAAAGGTGGTGGGAACGACCAAAGTTGTTATAATTCAAAATGGCGGCAATTTTTCAAAATGGTTTATACACAGACCCACCCTGTGTTAACTGAACTCGGACCGAGTATAATTCAGCAACCGAGTTTAGCAACCTATAACTTTCGAGTTTAGCAACCTATAACGACTTCATCTGTGCGAGGTGTTCCGCTGCACATAGATGACGTGCACATAGATTAATAACATAGGCACATAGATGAATAACATAGATAATATTTGGAAATCCTTTTACTTTCTCTGATTCTGTGGGAAATCAATGTGTAGTGCCTCCAAAAAAGAGCTTTAAGTAGATATTTCTGAAAAAGGTTCTTTAGAATATTGTTTATACATTCTGCCGTACCTTATATTCTATATTAATTAAAAATAAAGTAATTTATGGGTCACAATTGGACTAAAAGGTAAAAAGTATGGGTCAGTTTCCTGATACCGTTTACTTATATTTACCTTAAAAACAAATACATTAAAAACTTGTACTTTTATTACTATTTCTCAATATATCCTCAAATTTGGACAAATAACAAATGTTTCACTACTGTATATCACATGTAATATTTTGTAGAATATACTATCCCACCGTAATCTGAATAGTTTTAGATAATAAATAGTAGTAAATTGATTGTAAAATACCGACGTTGGTTTTCATTGCAGAGGATTAAATAATATATTGTTATATAATCAACAAATGTGTGATGCGTCTGGATGAAAATTCCTCAAAAACTAGAGGTGCCACAAGTGCAATTAAACCTAAAAAGGTTTTAGGTGGTAGGGATGCAGGAATATATTTTAAGTTAAAAGTCTAAGGTCCCGCACAGTAAAAAGTTGATTTCGCCAATTACAAAGTGCCACGGAAAGTAATTAACTATGATTTTAGTGCTCTTTAAAGATTGTTCTTTGTATTAAATATTTTTCCTAAATTAATAAGTGACCGCGGTTGCTAGAAATTGCAAGTCTTTTTTTATTCTCTTAGATCGGAGATTTTTGCTATAACTTCCAATCGAATGTTTAAAATGCGAGTCCAGTGGTCGAAGGCTGTTTTAAATGCATAATGGTACCTTAAACATTAAAGATCGAAGACTGGCCATTTACAACTGAAGCCAATTTCACGATGCACGTCTTATTCGGAATAATTTGGATAAGACACCGAGTTCACTATTTAGGTCTACACAGGTATTTATAAAACTGCAGTGCAAAAACGGGGATGCATCTGAGGCGAAGAGTATTTCCAATTCTACGATTACAGGTTCTACCAATATAACCTATTCCAAAAAATCGAAGATTCTTTTGGACATGTTAACCCATTTTTTAAACTTGTATTATAATCATTAATTTTTAAATAGACGTAATCATAGCTTCAATAAATTATTTGTTATTTATGTATGGTTTGCTGTTTTATAATAAAAATGCCCCTCGTTTACAAAACTCCATTGTATGATTCTTATACACTGTATTTTTGAAAATCATAATAGCAATGGATTTGAATTTATTTTTTGATTTATTTGGACTTTACCTATCGCTTCTAGTGTTTAAAACTAAACTACGCAAGTGGAAATTTCCACGAATTCCGCAACGCCCCAAGCGGTCGTCAACCTCTCGGACAAAATGACTCACGACGAAATGCAACTACTTTCTAAAGGCCTAAATTTTGCTGTAGCTCCAAAAGCAGTAAACGTACTTGATTTCATTACTGGTATTGAATCGGCGACACCCCAGCTCCCTGAGGATGTAGCTGATCAATTCAGAAGTGAGGCCAGTATGGCACTTAAAAATTTAAAACCAGTGAAACCGAACATAACAAGAAATGAAAAAGAGGCCTTAAATGCTTTAAAAAAGGGAGGAAACCTAAAGATTTTACCAGCCGACAAAGAAAATGCAACTGTGTTAATAAATAAAGTTGATTGTTCGCATAAAATTCAGGATGTTCTTAAAGCTGGAAAATACTCCCTACTAAAGAAGGACCCAACTAAAAGTTATGAAACTAAAATTGAAAAGACTCTCAGAAAACACAAAGAATGTTTTACAGACGCACAGCGCAAACGACTTACACCACACCACTCAAAAACTCCACACATGTATGGGCTACCAAAAATACACAAAAAAGGTGTTCCTCTGAGACCCATTGTTAGTTCAAGAGACTCCCCAAGTAGATAACTATGTAGATTTCTCCTGCCCATACTCAAACCCTTGTCAGGAAATACTGATTCACATGTAACAAACACAAAGCATTTTGTAGAAATCACAAAAGACATGCAAATTTCAGATAAGGACATGTTAGTTAGTTTTGATGTTGAAAGTCTTTTCACTAATATCCCCGTAAACCAAACATTAGAAATCAAATTATGGAATTGCTTAAATTATGTACCGAGTCAAATTATTTTGAATTGGAGGGCCAAATCTTCCACCAGGATGAGGCAATGACAATGTGATCGCCTCTGTCACCAGTATTTGCCAACATATTTATAGAAGAATTCGAACAGAAAGCTATTGCGTCTGCTTTTTTCAACCGAAAGTGTGGCTGAGGTACGTTGACGATGTCTTTGCAGTCTGGAATCATGGCGATAAAAAGTTAGACGAGTTTACTGAGCATTTAAATAAAGTTTCACCAACAATTACACTCACAACAGAAAAAGAACAAGACAAAAAACTATCATTTTTGGATGTAAATGTAGTTAAAGATGGAAACGCCCTTAAAACAGAAATGTTTAGAAAGAAAACACACACAGGTCGTTACCTCAATTACAAATCAAACCACTGTGAAGCAGTCAAAGAATCAGTAGCTTATTCTCTTTTCGACAGGGCCAAGTCAGTTTGTTGTGAAAATAAAACTTTAGACGCGGAGCACAATAAAATTTCACAAGAGTTACAAAACAATGATTATCCTCAAAAAATAATTAACAGATGCAAAAAGGAAAGGGGGACGAAGACAAACACTATTCCCAATGTGGATAAACCAACAGCTTTCATAAGCATCCCATATGTCCCAAAACTGTCGGAAAAAATAAGGCGAGTTGCCAGAAAATATAAGATCATAACAGCTTTTAAATCAGCTTTTAACACTTTGAGACAGCAACTAACTAAAGTAAAACCGAAAAAATGAAGAACAAGCCTCAAAAAACTGTATCTACAGTATCAAATGTAAATGTGAGGGGGAATATATAGGAGAAACTAAGAGGCCGCTAAAAGTTCGTATAAATGAACATAAAAGAAACACACAAAAAAGGGCGAAACACGCCTGGAAAAATGATCATAATTTTAGTTGGGAAAAGGCAAAAATTATACATCATGAGTCTCACTATTATAAAAGAAAGTTTGTTGAAGAGGCATTAATTAAATTACATGAAAATCCGATAAGTCAGAGTAGTATTGATGTCAGGCCACTATGAGTTCCCTTAATTAAAAACCATTTCAGTCAAAAATCACCCCACAAACACACGCCAGTTCCTCGTGTTCCAGTTGCTTCCGCGTCTAGAGTCCATCAAATGCGGCTACGACACATGCGTCCGTGATCGCCCTTGGAGGGTACCCGGCCACCTGATTGCATGATCAGTTCCCAATGCTCACCTTGGAGGCATGCGGTAATCTCTATGAGAATATCGTACGAGTGCCCGTGTAGCATTCTAGGAGGAATCGTGCAGTTTTTGGTTTCCGTGTCAAGTTCCCGTCGACACAGACGGGTGGGTAACCACAGCTGTGTCGTCACGTGCCCCTGGCGGTATGTGGGAATAACGGCTCTCCCCCCTCCACTACCGCTAGCCACTACTCGAGTGCGCGGTCTGGTAGTGAGTTGACGAGAGAGTGAAGTTTTTGCCGTCAGCTTGGAGGCAACGATCAGAACAGGTAATGTATTGTCAGTTTTCCATTTGTTCGTGTATATAAATGTTGTATTATTGTATTGTATTTGATTTGTTGTATACTTATATGGTATCTTTGTGTTAGTGTAAATTAAAATGTAAAAGAAAAAGATTAAGAAAATCCAAAAAAATGTAGGTTAGTTAGGTGTAAGAACCTGATTATGATGTAAGTAGGGTTCACTTGATAACGGGAGGAGTTTCCTTACCTCCCGAAACGTAGTGTAGTTTTAAACACTAGAAGCGATAGGTAAAGTCCAAATAAATCTAAAAATAAATTCTTATACAAGTCAATACAATTGAGATTATTGAGACAACCGTGATTATTTTTCCACATTTCAATTATTTAATCGTTGTTGATTTATTCTCAATGGTAGATGATCATAGTGATTACCATTGATTTTTCAACGGGTGTTTCACTATAGTTGTTTTTGTAATATATGTTTTGAACTTTCCGGTGATTCCGGTTTGGACGTTTATAACTGCTAGTTTGAGACCCTGGTATTGATTATAATCCTAAATTTAGTACAGTTGACTCGAACAAAAGGCATCTTTGGCAGGATTTCACGAAAAGAATTTAAAGGCCAAAAGAAATCGTATTCATGTTAATGTTTTTGAATAATCCGAGGCAGCTTTTACATTTTTTGTTTTAGATGTTATTCCAAATCAGATTAGTTTTTTTGTTTTTTTCTAAAAAGGAAGTAATTGGTTCCCCAGTGTGATGAGTATCAACATAATATTTAGCTCTTACATTAATTCAACAACTGAAGCCGGACACTGAAGGCAATACCATCAACAAAGATTCTCGCCAATCTGAAATTATTGATTAAGGCAATCTATTAAATTATTGATTACCTTGGAATAATTAATGAGCTGTTGAATAATTAATGATATTTTGATAAATATATTAATGAGCTGTGTGAATTATTAAGGATATAAGTGGTTTGAGTAAGTAAGGAAAACCATAAGTAATTTATTTAATCAGAACTATGACTTACTTATGGTGTATTGCGATGCGGTGCATTATTATACTCCGCAATTCCCGTGTTTGTTTACAGGATGGAAGGTCCGCCATTCTCTTTGAAGGTATCAACACCTCACACTAGGGTAGGGTCAAAAATCTGTGACTTTGACAAGAGTAAACAAAACACACCTTCTCACCGCCACCGCCAACCGCCGCCTCCTGGAGTGACCAATATATCTTTCCCCATTACACGGTCATTATAGGTTGTTAGAATACTACTAGCCTCAATTTCATAGGGGGAAACTAAATAATTTCACATTGTTTTATATTTATTTATTATCAAAGAGCTATAATATACTTCGGTCTTGAAAGCCTGTTTACTTTGCTGTTGAGTAAACTATTTTTTATCGTCCAACTATCGGTAATAACGCTCGAAACACCAATTTGAAATATATTGCAATGTAAAACATAATTTCATCAATTTGAGATTGATTCTTTATATCAATGAATATAGTTAGTATAAGGATAAAAATGTTATAAATAAAGTAGATCAGCAAAAAAAGTTTTGATTAAAATAATTGTACAGTTTTTGATTAAACAGCTGATTATAGAAAACTAACTATTTTTGGCAAAATTTGATGGATTAGTTTTAATTCCAGTAACTATTAAAATATATTTTGCAGTGTTGTTAGACGTGGTTTATTTGATCATGTTTAAGTTAACAATAATTTATGGCCCATGCTTCCCGAAGGACTCTTACTGTCACTAAATCAGATTTGTATTACTTATATTATTTACAGGATCATGAAATAAACAAATTTTCATAATTAAACAGTACAAAACCCTTTCAGTTTTATATGACAATGGTAATATTGTTATCAAAACTACTATTCTATTTATATAAATGCACTCCAAATATTATTAAGATAGGTAAACAACATTATTTATCATTTGTAACCTGCTAGTGTAATAAATAAGTCAAGTGCAACAGGATCAACAGGGAATACAAAAAGGTAATGTGACAATTTTAGATTTGCGTACACAACACGATAGTTTCTGATGGTTCCATAATTTTACGCTACAGGCTGGACGTTGGCAGAACTGCTGTTGTTATTTACCGAGTGGGAACGAGGGCATGATCTGCTGGTACAGTAATGATGGCGGCAGGAGGGGGAACACGGTCAATTCCCCCATGAAACACTTTGAACACAGCGGGGTCCGCGCGTTGACTGTTCCTAACAGAGGGTTTTCTATCAACTCGTCGGTGCTAGCCCCCTTTCCCTTTCTTATTTAATACATGACCTAGATATTAATGTTAAGCCGAACTCTGTTTTGTTTGCGGATGACGTCACTTTTTATCTCTCAAATAAATCAATAATGAGTTTTGTGCTATTATTGAAGAGGCAAATGCTTAGTATAAGGCAAATATTTTATTTATGAATGTGGAGAAAACTCAAAGTATTTTTTTTTTTCTTTAAACAACAGTCTAGTCAATTCTACTGATAGTTTCAAGATTCTAGGTATTTATTTAGATCGTAAACTGTCATGGAATTTGCATGTAGAGTTTTTCTGTAGAAATTTAAGTAGGCTAATTTATTTGTTAAACGTTAAAGAAAATAGTTATGTAAAGAATATTAAAAAAAACTATTTATTTTGGCTTATTTCAGAGTGATTTTTCCTATGGCCTATTACTTTGGGAAAATAGTTCTGCTGTAAATAATGTTCTCCTGACCCAGAAAAAGACTATTAGAATAATAAGCAACTCTGGTTTCAGAGACTATTGCAAAACATTATTTATTCGGGAAAAAGTTCTGACTGTTGTTAATATGTATATTTTTCAGACATTAATTTCAGGGGATTATGTCAAATTTTAAAAGTTCAACGGGATCGCAGTGTTTACACATAACACTATGTTTATTCTCACCATTTCATAAAGCAACATAGCAACAGCTACTGAACAAAATGTAGTTATACAACGCTGATAACTTCCCAACCTCGGGTTAAACATAAAACTACTTGAATAACAATAAATATCTTCAAAATATAAATACATTGGACCTAATCTGAATGCACACACAATGTGCAAAGCGGTAGTATGTTTAAAACATGCTCTAAGGATTACAATAACGCCAATCTGTAAATTTTATTTTCAATATGTAAAAAATATACTTTTTCCCCATATACTCTGCCTGTCCTCATGGTTCTCAGGTCTGTGCATGGAATGTATCTAGAAAATGAAAGGGTGAACCCCTACGTAAAAGCAAGACAATACTGACAAAAGTCACTCCCAAGATTGGGACCCGAACTCACGACAGGGTGCAGTAATGGTACCCAGTCCGTCGCCTAGACCATTGTATCAGCGACTCTGTGTTTACTGTACACAGTCACCTACAATCAGATCACTGACCTTACAAGTCACTGTCGAACTATACAAGTTCCATCCCAAGTACGATGCCTTTCACTAGCGGTCACCTCTGGGTTACCCGTGTGACTGGTGATGTTAAAGAACTTCAGCTGACTTATATCGCCGTACAGACCTATCGGCCCATGACAAGAGATATTTTTTTAGTTCTGTTTAAGATAAATAAATGTTGATGTTTACAATGTTCAGGTGAGGCGCCCAGGAAAATAGAGCTGCACGCCGACCCCACTCTGAACATCGTCAACAGAGACGTGACCATCTCCCGACTAGCAGACACCGAGTCCTCGGAAGAGGATGACGCGGAGGGGGAGCAAGTGTGAGTACAGTACCACTCTATTTTGCGGACATTTGCCGTCACTGAATGAGAAAAAACTAGAATCACGATGTTTCGGGATCTGGAATCCGATCCCATCTTCAGGTGAGAAGAATATCTAGAACATTAAAATTACAAAAACATTATTAGTGGCACAACCAAAGGCAAAGCTGAAAAAATATACAAGGCTAATAAAATAGAACTATGAAAGCAGTCAAAATAACAATAAACTCAAAGGCAAACTGATTTTTTTCAGCTTTGCCTGAATTGTGCCAGGAATAATGTTTTTGTGTTCTAGATATTTTTCTCACCTGAAGACGGGATCAGATTCCAGATTCCAAAACGTTGTGAAACTTTTTTTCATTCAATGATACAAATGTTGGCAATAATTTATCAAATTAATAATACTGTTTAAAAAATTTACCTCCCATCAGGGAATCTGGATATGGAGCTTAAAGCCCGAAATTATAATGGATAGGTTTAAATTTTATCCTACCGCCGTAAAGTTTTCAAAATCACTAAAACACTTGATAAAACATTAACATTTATGATTTATAGTCACTATGGTAAACTGTAAGTTGGAAAGAGTAATTTGAGTATTTCGATTGGGATGGCAATATTATCGTGAATGTGATTTTTGATATATTACATTAATTCTCGCCAATTTATTGGGGGCGAGGCATCTACCCCTCCCTTGCACCCCCATAACTACCACTATCAAAAGGGTTTAATCTTGAGCTTTGCAAATATAATCTTAATCTTAGTTTAGGTGTTTCCTTCGTATTATGCTTTTTCGTTATACAAAACTTGGTATTTTGGTTGATATTGACTGATTCCTCAGGAGCCTAACTGCGACCAAGGTGGAAAGGCAGAACCAGACTCTGACTGTGCACCTGTCCCAGCCACTACAGAGGGATGCCACGTACCAGCTAGACCTGCAGTTCGACGGCGTTCTGGGGGCCGACCCGACCCATGCATTCTTCCAGAGCAACTACATTGACCAGGCCACCGGGGAGAAGAGGTGGGACCATCGATAGATTACCTCATATGAAAACAGTTAGATGATGTTAAGGGGAGTTTAGTGTGTTCGTTGCGTCATTTTTCAAAATAAATATCCAACCAATTTCACTATTAATAAAAATAGAATAAAATAAAGGAACTGATAATATTTAGTATTTAGAGAATACATTAGCAAAAGGATATTCGTAATATAAATATTCTTCCCGAATTGCTTATACAATTTGTTTACCTTCTTCTGATCCCAATAATGTCTTATCATCCTCTGATGGAACATGCAGATGTCCTAACGAGCCAAATAGCCAACTGGAAGTAGCGCTACTTTCAGTATCATTTGTGCTTTCATGTTACATAATTTTAAAAACGTTAAACAAGAATTTGGTACAAAATATATACTGAAAAAAGTCAAATTCACTGGTTTTAATGTTTTGAACAACAATGTAAAGAAAAAAATTCAAGATACTGTACCACCGGGTTATTCGCCAAAAGTGTTGCCTTTTGTTCAAACACTACGTAACGTTTATAGAGGGTGAAGTAAAGGGAGTTTGTTGAATTATGACGGTAGGATAAAAAGAGTGAGGGATCTGAAAATTGGAAAATCTGATTTAATTTACAAAAGCCCTTTATATAAAATTAGGTAAGAAGGTTGGAAGCATTCCCTCAAGAAAAAGGGGGAAGATAGAAAATAGGGGAGGGTGGGGCAACCATGGACGGCGGGTAACCAAAACGATCCAGATGGGCAAAAAGCTATCGGTAATATACGCTATGCCCACTTGATACGATGCCATTGGTGTAGTTATGATCACTATAGAGTAGTATACCTATTTCAAATACTTTAAGATGTTAACTTTCAATCAAAATGAAACTATAGATAAGACAAACAAAACAATAACTACCATTCAGCCTGAGCCATCTCATTCTGCCAGTGAGACATGATTCCTTATCATCAAAAATCATAAGTTAATTATATTCATCATTTATTCATGCGTTATATCAATATATTTTGAATTATGATCAAAAGTATATCGGGAATAAGAATTTGTTGTTATGTATTTTGTGCAGAATATTAAGCAAAACCTATTTTTTATGTTATTGTTTGCTTGATTGACTGGTTTTCATAAGGTGGTTTGTGGTCCTGAACCTGAAGCCCTACAGAGCTCGCATGGTGTTCCCTTGCTTCGACATTCCCCAACTGAAGACCTGGATAGAACTCAGTGTCGCTCACAAGTCCGAGTTCCATATTTTGAGTTCCATGCCTGTCACAGATACCACAAATGTGTAAGTAACTTTGTACAAAAATGTATATAATAGGAAACAGGCGACTGCAATCTGCATCTAACACACCCTCAAAGAACTTTTATAATAATCTTTAATAAAAAAAATACAACATTTTAAACTACTAATGTTAATGTTGTTATTAATTGGGTTGTAAAAATAATGTTCTGCAACTAGAAGTTGAAAGTAGTCCCTTGGATGTCCCACAGATAGCAGAACTGTGGTCTAGTTGGTGCTGTTGTCTCGGCAAAACGCTGAACTTCTGCAGGCCAGAAGCTGATAGAGTAACGGTGTCATCAGCTGATGCTGCTAGCCTAGCATTCAATGTGTTAATACGATTATTATTATTATCATTTATTAAGAGAGTAATGATAGTTTACTAAGAGAGTCTTGGTTAGTTCATTTTGTTATTTTGTAATGCAATCTTATTGGCTTAGTCTATATTTTATGAAAATTAGATAAGATTATTTATCAAATTGGTTATTATAAACAAGTGGTCAGTGGATTGTAATTTGTCAGGAATTCTCATTTATATTGATATTTGCTTTTAAACTTATATTTTTGTAAGAAAAATCTAAATGAGGTACTGTATTTAGGCAACTAAACTATTGAGAATCTGCTACAGAATACTTTAAATATTGGGAATTATGACAGTTCATACACTTAATCTTCTATACCATGAATTTTACCAAAGGTTTTACTCATAACTATGTATTGTGCCAATTACACCTATGTAATACTAGGAAGGATATTGACCCCCACCCCTAACTTTGCTGAAAAATATTAAAAAGAAACTACTAAATATGCTGGTAAAAGAGTTTTAGAAAAATTCCAGATAAATAATAAATAAATCAAACTTACAAATTTATTTGGTTGACTCTGTTATATGTAACTTAGATGAACCTAGAAGTGACAGGCACTAGCTAAAAAAAATCAAAGACTGTTTTGATTATCGATTATATAAATGTTTTATATTTAAGCATGTTTATATTTTAAACTAATATACATTTACTCTAACTTACTCGTGTATATTATCGAATGAAGAATATTGAATCGTAAACACCTTGAATATGGGGCAGAGTAAATGCACCGCACCCTAGCTGTGACCGGGGTTGGGGCGGGCAATCTTCACATTGTTGAACATTGCCTCGGTCTGAGGCCAGCTGCTTATACAAGTAGTTATACTCAGTGTCTCATTAGAAAAGGTTCTGTTGATACACGAGTCATCTCATTTTTTACTTCTGGTTAAGGATCTAATTTGAACTAGGAAAATGGTGGAGCGGGGATATAAATATTATAATGTACATAATTACTCGTAGTTTACCAGTTCCATTACAGTTATTTTTATTGAGCTTTTGCGATTATTTTTACATTTATGTGTGCGCACAAGTTTAAACTAGAAAGTTTAGACTTGTACAACCACCAGTGAAAATGTGCATAGCTTGTTTAATGTAAAATACATCCTAGTATGGTAATTGCTGAAGTTCTCGTTAGTGTTGATAGTACAGTATATATTTTCATATAGTATTATTTTTCATAATTCACGTTCGCGCTCAGAAGTGCAGGCTGACCAGCCCATTGCTGTTTTGTGACGTCACTTATGACGTCAAAACCACTTCCGGTTGGCTTGTAAGTATATTCCACATTTCAAATCACAATAAAAACATATGTTTATTTTTTAGCATATTGATAAGCTTGATTTTTTTAGTGTCCACACTCAACATATTACCGCGAATCACTCGGCTGTTGTATGTTTCACAGGACCACTGAGGGAGTTTGGGTGATGGAGCATTTCTCCAGGACCCCTCCGATGTCTGTCAACTCCCTGGCTCTCTTTGTCTCCGATTTCCCTCAACCAATCTCCAACAACTTTCTACAGACTGGTAAAACCATTTAGATTTTGATCAAAGCCAATCAATTTGAAATTCTGATCCGCAGGCCCTTACTATTAAAGGCTACAAATTACTATAACGTAGAGGGTTATATATTTGTCTTAGCCTGCTATTGAGTCAAGGTATTTTATTTTTGCACTTGTGACCCTACCTGACCTGATGTGCTTAAGTAGTCGCATGCCGTGTTGATTAGTCTGTCCCTCTGTTTTTGTGTACGTTTATTCGTGTATTATGTTGTTTAAAAACACAACTCTAATCAAATTTCATGAGTAATGTTTTAGAACTCTTGTAATGAGGGTTTTAAAATGAGAATATTTTAATTCTTGAAATATTCCAATTGCCTAAAGGATACGATGAATCACTCTGGCAGACTCAGATAAAATGTATATGTTTTATAAGATACTTCAACTATGCAATCATAATAATACCAACTATATTTACAGGGCTTAATAAGTTTCATAGTATGTACAGGACATTAGAACATTACTCCCGCAACTTATATTGTGTTTTAATGCTTCCTTAAAGCTTTTTCTAAATGTATATTGTTGCAGTGTCCCCAAAACAAAAGTGTATTTTAACACATTGATATACAGAATCTACCAGTGATTAAATTGTATTTTGATTATATGGTTTTACCTAATGACCTCCAATTTTCTTTGCTGGTTCTTCTGTTTTGTTTTTCCAATCCTCTCCCTATAATTCCTATAGTGCCTAAAAACTGTCAATGTTTTGAACATCAATACCTTTCATTCCGTCTATTGCAGATGGCATCCGGGTGGGTGTTTGGGGGAGATCTGATTTTGTGACTGCGTTGTCTAAAGCCCAACAGATGCTGCCAACCGTGATGGTCTCTTTAGAGATATATTTGTCCCGCCCCTACCCTCTGCCACAACTCAACCTGGTGGCACTGCCAGGGTACACGGACGATACCCCTATCAATGCTTGGGGACTGCAGCTCTTCAAGTAAGTATAGAATCCTGTAAATTATAGTTTTCTCTATTAATTATTATATGTTTGATTCAAAATTACATTTTTTAGCATTCTGACTTTACTTTGATACAAACATTACTATACCAAGCATTAAGAATCCTGCTGACGTTTCTAAATCACTATTTTTTAGCAGTGAACCGATTAATAACTGAAAGAGCACCACTTTCTCCATAGATCAAATAGTTGTCTAAGCCTCAATAAGCTGTCTTCTGTTTGTTTTGATGTTACTACACAGATTGTCCAACATTTAGCTAATATGCTATATTAGCTAAATGTTATATATACTATATTTAGCTACATTAAGCTACGGCTTTAACTGCGTGTTTAAACTGAGAAAAAAGTGATTTATATATATATATATATATATATATATATATGAACAAATATTCATTACTATTCCTGCTTAACCATCCAACAATATGAGATTGGAATCTGCTGCTTTGGATAACTCCATAGTTGAGACCTACATTGAAGCCTCAACAAAGTATACACACTTAAATGTGTCATAACTACATGAAAGTGGGAGAGGAACACGACTTTGGTCGGAAAACTTTGCCATGTTTCATATGGGTGTTGTACCGGATTGCATACTCTCTGTATTCAGACTATTTTTTTCTAATTAGTATGCGGGACTTAAAAAATAAGGTTACATACCTTGTCGTCACCAATCCACTAGTTTATGTGATTACTAGTTTCGGGACTAGTTTTGTCCCATTATCAAATCTTGCTGTATCACAGAATAAAATATTGTCATCGTTTTGAGTTTAAAAACATTTCAACACTAAACACAAACTTGTACTGACACACAGAAACATTAAACATTTAACAATTTACGATAAGTGTACACTTTATTTCCCATGTGTGGTCGGCCAAGGTCAAGAGCAGACTCAAGGTCAAGAGTAGTCCCGAAACTGGTAATCATATAAACTTGTGGATTGATGACGACAAGGTATGTAACCTTATTTTTTAAGTCATACAATCAATGCAGGAGGCAAATAGCATGAATAAATATGCTAAAGACCACAAAGCCAAAGCCAAAGAACCAAATAAATTACATATTCGTTTTGTTTTTGCAAGTTGATGTTCAAAACTTTTATGTCAAAATAATTACTTTGTTTCAGAAGGAATTTAGCTTTTCCGGCTTCTATTTGGCTCTGAAATTTTAGAGTTATGCAAAGCTGCACACACTACCATGGGAAAAAGTGGTGAAACAAGAGCTACCATGTTTTAAACTCATTACTTTGCCAGTTCTTTTGAAACAAAGAAACTAATTTCAGATATAGAGGTTGAAAGCCAAGAAGTAAAAGACTTTGATTTGGCATCATTATTACTGGGTTAGGAAACCCCAGCTAAGCTGCTAGGCACGCCCTTCCACATGCGGGAATTTTGCGCAGATTACCGGTAGGATAGGATGTAGCAGGAAAGGAAAGGGTGGGATGGAACAGGCTGCTAAATTTACGTTTCAGAGGGCCACCTCCCGTGCTTCTGTGACAGCTGTGATCAAGCTCAAACGGGCGGAGTCACTCTGCCCTCCAACTTGCCAACTCAACTGACAGGGCATCCATATACAACAGACAGGAACCACATTCTCGGGTCGGGGAACGAACCCGGACATTCCGTTCCCAGCCGCTGAAAATGGAGGGACCAAAGGTGATAGGGAAGCTTGTCATAATGGACAGCCAAAATACCTACCATTTTGATATGACAACTATATTTGCTGTACCCAATGTGAGCCTCGAAACTGGTATAGACCAGTTTTAAGGTTGTCATGGGACCAAGATTGATTGGGCATTTTGGATGTCACACCACCTCCAAAGGTGCCACCTGACTAAGCAGTGATTGAGCAGCTAAACCACCTGACCTTGCCACATCTGTCACTGGTCAACTACCTGGCTACCACGTCATAACTTGTGTTTCTATCTAGGGAGAGTGATCTGATGAATGGAAACACGTTTTGGCTGTCACACCGCTTGGCGAAGGCAGCTGCTAACCAGTGGCTTAACCACCTGACCACGCCTGAGCCTAACACCACATCTTGCATCACCTCAGGATTGGCCAACTACCTGGCTACCATCGTTGCAAAACAGGTAATATACTAAAAGTAACACTGGGCTGAATTGGTTTATGAAAAAAGTCTTAGCTTGTTCATTTTGGGTATAAAAGAAACAAAATTGATATCCTATTGGCTGTTTATAGTCCTAGGCCAAGATAAGTGAGGGAGTGATAAGGAGCGGAGTGACTAACTGTGGGGGGGAGTGGGGGAGTAACTAATTGTTTGTTTACCGAAATTCCATTGTTTTTCACTCAGCTGATAATGCTCTGTGTACCAAAGTCTCTGCACTTCAATTTACCAATGATCACAACATCTGAAGAATGACTGTGGTTGATTCATAAAATTTTGCCTTTGAAATTGAAGAACTGAGCCTCGTGGACTGTGATGTCCAAAGAGTAACTGGTTGAGTGTGAAGTAATGTTAGCTAATGAAATTATTAAGATAAAGTATAATTTCTAAGATTTCAGATAAAGGTTCTACCTGAGTCATTTCCCAATTCAATTTGGCGAAGACTTTACATTTTGGACTAACAACAAACTGTTGGCACTTGCTATGAAGCTTCTGCTACCTATTTGATGATAATATTATAAACTACAATTTTTAGGTTTGATGTTAGACTAGTACTTTGCCTTGGTTAGAATGAGGATAATGTAAATGTTTGCCAAGTTTGAAATAATTCCAAAGTTTCGTCAATGGGTACTATAAGTTGACAACATCAAATGATGCGAGAGTTTGAATGTTTTCGTGTGCATGTGTATGTTTAAATTTGTTGTCTTTTCAATAAATTCATATTAGTTTTTAAAATTGTGGTTATTGTTTAAAGTTACATGCTCACACAGCATTTTGTCCAGTTTTTTCGCAAGTTTAAAGGCGTGTCTTCTCAAACTCGTCCCTCTAAAACCCGTCCCTACCACCCTAATACACTGGACCGTACTAATGAGGGTCGGCTCATGACACACCGCTGGTTACTGCCGACTGATCCGATCATACTGGAACTAGTTCGTGTGACAGGAACCTGAACTGAATCGATTCAAGTAATTTTCAAATTCAGGTGAAAATTCTAAATCCAAGTTTACTTCTCTAAATAACACAAATATTTGAGCTGAGCATGTTCTCAAAGGTCCCATGGTTAAAATACCAACATCCATACAAATGACGATGTGAGCTTTCGCGGCATATTGAACTAAAAAATTAAGCCTCGTTACCGGTACAAGAAACAGTTATGGATGTAGGATTTGAAATAATAGTTATACACGGATTTATTATCCCATAACTTCTTTGCTTAGGATTCATTGTTGGTGATGGTGACTTTATGTTATTTAAGAAATTATTTCGGTCATTTTCATATCTTTATCAGATTGAAGACGGTATCAGATTCCAGATCCCGAAACGTCGTGCAACTTGTTTTTACAATCAGTGATGGAAAACGTCCGCAATAATTTCTTAACTAACATAATATTTAAACTAACTTTACATTTTTAATTAAACACTACTTCTGTTTAGTGTGTAGCGATTCAGTTCAGGTTTCTGTCCTACGAACTAGTTCCAGTATGATCGGATCAGTCGGCAGTAACCAGGGGTGGGTCATCAGCAGACCCTCATTATGTACGGTCTAGTGATTTAGGGTGGTAGGGACGGGATTGAGAGAGAGAAGTTTGAGAGGTGACCGTTTAAAGGTAGGTGCAGATGTAAAATCAACCAAAGGTCTAATAGGTGTACCTTTTTATGGACTTTCTGAAGGCCCTTAAATTTAGGTGAAGACGGGTTCATAACTTTTAAATATTATATTTAGTTTCTTCTTCAATAAATATTAATTTGGATCTATTTATCAGATTCTTTATTTTTATTTGATAGGTTGTTGTGGTGTCTTTGTTCATTATCAATATGTTTTTGGTATTTAGGAAATAGTCTAGTGTGTTTGTATATTCGCTTTTATTTAATATTTTGAAAGATCTGGTAACGGGATTGCTGAATTCACTATTTTTCATGGTGTACTTTGATCATGAGAAATTCTATTTTGTCAGAAGTGTGGCGCGTTTCGCCGACTACGGCATCATCAGACGTACACAATACACAAAACTAATAGTCATTACATATTGTAATCACGTTGCGGTTCGTCAAACACATAAATTTACATTGAACACGAACGACACATAATTTAAAACGACAAAACATATTTTAAAACTGCAGTTCGTGCACGGGCCTCAGACCGTTACCGTATCGGGAGCTCCCAATTTTAAAATATGTTTTGTCGTTTTAAATTATGTGTCGTTCGTGTTCAATGTAAATTTATGTGTTTTATGAACCGAAAGGTTATTACAATGTGTAATGGCTATTAGTTTTGTGTAGTATGTACGTCTGATGATGCCGTAATCGGAGAAAAGCGTCACATTTCTGAAAAAAATAGGATTGCTCAGGCTGTAAGAACACGATTAAAAATAGTTCATTTAATATTACAGTAGTGTTTCCCTATTAAAATATTAAAAACAAACTTATCCAATAACTCAAACCTATCACCTGAAGCCATCCAAGAACTTTTTACAGCCAACCAGACGGATTGGCCATGGGTTACCCACCATCGGGAATATTATCAGACATTTACCTCAATCACATTGAAAATAAATTTATATTCACTGACACCAACAAACACAGAAATAAGATTCCTCTGTACAATCAATATGGACAACGCTATTTAATGGTAATGCTCGGCAATTAAATTTGTTGCAAAATTATCTTAACATTCTCGCACCAAAGATGAAATTCACCTTAGACACAAAAGAAAATAATAAAATAAACTTTTTTAGATAAAACTTTAGAAAAGAAAGACAATACACTGAATTTCAACAATTTATAGAAAACCTACATTCTCAAGCCAAATAACCCACTTCACATCTTTTCATCCAATATCACAGAAACTTGCCGCATGCAATAGTCTAGTTTATGGCTTGCTAAACTTTCCCCTGTTACCTAAAAATTATACCCGAGAAGTAAATATCATTAAACAAAAAACAGTGTCAAACGGATAAAAATCCAGTATTATTGACAGACTAATATCAAAATTTAAAAATAAACAATTAGATAACCCACATAATGGTGCAGAATCGTCTGAAAGGAAATATGTTTGTATTGAATACAGTCATTTAGTCCAGAAAACACTAAACAAAAATCTAAAGAAACATGGTTTGCATCTGATTTAAGACAAATTATAAAACTAAACATGCTCTGCCCATAAACAAATCTGATAATGATAAAATGGAAAAATCTGGCGTATATACAATTAATTGTGTAGACTGTCCCAATTTTTATATTGTACTATAGAAAAATAAACTTGTACCTTCACACAACGATAGAAAGAACATCGCCCCGACCCAAAAGCAGACAGAGGTCAACTTTTGCTCAACATTTAGTTGGCAGTAATCACACCATGGCTGAATCGGCTGAATCAAACAGTGACCTTGATATATTGCATGTCTGCTGCAAAGGAAATAAATTGGACTCCCTAGAGCGGTTCGAAATTTTCAGAAATTTCAACGACAAAGAAAAAGATAATTTTATACTAGAAGACCAACTGAATTTCATGTCTCATTCAATGTTTAACGCCATAATTGCCCACAAAATAAGACAAGATCACGAAAACCTTTGTTCTACTGATAACGAGAGAGAGGTAGGAGGGGTGGGAAAGATCCAGTCTCCTTCCTGCCGGTGCCGTGGCGTGGTGATTAATATGCGTGTGGCAGGCCTTTCGGTATTTATTCGAAATTGTGTTTGTGACTGTTCTGATTTTAACTTTTGACATATCCTGTATGGATAAATGCGTTTTTGTATTCCACTTTAAAATTCCGCATTGGCGAAACATGTAGTGGGTGATTCCCTACAAAATTTGAACTGTTGACGACAAGGTATGTGGCTATTTAAGATATTTCTAATTTATTAATTGTTAAAGTTAAAACTAAATATATTTTAGACACTTTGAGTAAGTGATTTTACAAGGATATTTTTAAGTTTCTGGGAATGTTTATTGACATAAATAAATGTAGCATCGTTTTGTAACCTGTTTTGGTTCATACCGTAAGCTTTAAACAAAAGTTAACTTAGCTCTGCTACATTTACAAAATAATTTTAATTTCAGAGTGTCTCAAGGATCTATCCTGGAACCACTGTTATTATATTTATTCTTTGAATCTGTTTTGTAGATGCTAACAAATTATCTTTTGTGCTAACACTATGAACTTGATTCAATCAGAAGGTTTTGATACATCTCTTCCTCTTTTAATAAATTGATTAATAATATATTTTGTTAAAGTATAGTATGTCTAAAGATAAACAACTCGATAAACCAAAAACTAATTTATCCCCTTATAGAACTAAAAGTCTTAATTCATTACTCACTGTGTATCAATGTTTTGAACATTACCACTTAATCCCTATAATCTTCCCATGCTTTTAATTCTATATACTTCTACTCTCTGTCATATGGATTGATTCGGTACATATAATAGGTGATGTTTTGAAAAAGATATTTGATAACCAACATACAAGAACTCTTATATTTTAGCTCATTAAAAAATTATGTTTCAGGTATTATAATAGTTAAGAGATATAATTGTAATAGTTCGAAGTGTCAAATTCCACAGTCCTTGATGAGAGCTAAGAAATGTACATACTTAAGGCAGTACAGACATCTAGCTGATCAATTGGTCTAGGAACTACGTTGATCGTGAAATCTTGAGGTAAACTCCGACTTCAGATAAAAAAACTGATATCAGACCTTTTAACTTAGGTAACATTCCTTTTGTTTTGGATAGTAGGTTTCCACTGGGTTTAAAAGAATAATCATTTTTGGCCATTTTTCGTAATATTTTCATAATTTAAAAACATTTATGCTGCAAATATTTAAAGAATATCAAATTTAAATACTCATTTGTACAGTGCGTTTTGTGATGTTAGGCCATAAATTGAAAATAGATTTGACCTAAAATAAATATTCATGAATATTAAAAAAATGTTGGTGCTATCCAAAAACATCAAATGAATATTCAGTGCTTTGTGGGAGGTGCTTTGAATTACCGTTTTGTTTACAGCTAGAACAGCAGAACATTTACCACTGGCACCTGACAGGACTACATAGCCTGTACCTTGAGTACGCCAAGCCCAAGAGTAGCTACATGAATGCAAATCAGAAGGAGGCCTTGTGCTCATCAAAAGGTGAGCCTTAGCTGAGCATCTTCAAGGCAGAACCTAAAGCTCATTTCAAGAGAATATTGGTCATATTTAGATTTGACAGCCTTATCTTAATGAGAGATAGATAAATAATTGTTAACACTTGCTCCCACTACCAAGGAGTTCCCTAAATATAGAGGGTTCCAACTGTCATAACACAAATCATAGTAATTCAAATTTCAGTGGAACAACAAAAGTTAAAATATCAAGAATTTCAAAATTCCGGGGATTGATTTATTGCTGCAATTTCAAGCTTTGGCATTGAAATTATAGTTGATTTATTATGATGGGGATATAAATAGATGTTAACAATTTTGATAACTAAGGATTCCCTTAACTCATGTATTACTAAATAAGTAGCCAAGGTGTCTCAGGAACCATCTGGCTCAGTGCCCTCCTTTGAACCAACCGTCCGAAAAAGAGCTCTGTTTTGTTAGTTGCGTTACAAAGATTAATTTAAATTCAATCTTAAAATAAATTTGTTTCTTCTCCACTTTGGTTTACTTTAAGTTCAAAGGTTCGATTGATATTTAAAAAATTGTTTGCTATTATGGTTGTAAAAGTAAAGTTTTTGTTGTCTATTATTATTCTAAGTGATGATGAGACCTGTTTATGTTCCAGTCCAAATCTTCCTTTCTATGTTGGATGCAGTATTGACCACCCAGACCTTCAAAACCGGGATTCAAAACTTTTTATCTAAAAAGTAAGTCACGAATCCTTTGTGAATGTGTATGTGAAATGAAAGAAATAAACAACAAAAATATAGGAATCTTACAAATTTCAATTACATTTTCAGAAGATACTTTCCACAAGGCTTTTGACTGGAAATAGTAGAGCTGTAACCTGTTCAAATAGACACCATGATTTTTGAAACGACGCTTGCAAGAATAACTCAACAGTTTAGGAGTTCTCAACAATATTTTTGTTTTACAATTTTAAATAAAAATAGTAATATTTGGTTTTAATTTGACCAATGGAGTTTATTTAGGCACTTACACACTTAGTTTTCAGTAGTGTTGCCACTGTGGTCAATGAAGCATGTCCGTCAGGAAAGGTAGTCTCAGGATGAATTTCAAACAGTTTTATAATAAACGGTATCAGGAAACTGACACATACTTTCTCCCTTTTAGCCCAACTTTAATGAATAAATTACTTTTTATTTACTAAATATAGAATACAAAACATGGTCGAATGTACAGAAAATCATGTAAACAAGCTATTTTAAAAAACATCTACCCAAATCTCTGCTTTGGAGGCACTACAGAATCCATTGCTACACTCGTGGTTTTAAGAGGGGAAATGCCCCTATTCCCCCCCAGGGTTATTAAGGGGCAACATATTTCGAATTTCCTCTGTTGTTCAATACTAACTTGACAAGTATATCAAGTTTGAATGAAATTGATCAGTAAATAAGAGAGAAATTGTAATTTTTGTATTCCCCATAAGAATAACATTGGACAACGTACTGCGTTTACCGCTAAATGAAAATTTCAATTTTCTCCGAAACCAGCAATCGTAGAATAGTAATTCAAAATACTAAATTATTTAGTTTGTTGAGTTCTTTTTAATGGTGAATAGTAAGATTTTTTTATATTAATGTCATTTTATGAAAAATCAAAAAAAACTGAATTTTGGATGTTTTAAGTCCTGTAATTTCTGAACCCGAATTTTTACAGGAATGCGGGTGGTGTCATTTTGTTGGAAAACTAAAGTTCTACAAACGACTAAAGTTTAATCAAAATCGTTACGGCCGTTTTTGAGAAATTTGGATTTTTCATGTTTTTGGCGGTTTTTGGGGGATAATTACCCTTAAAAATTAAAAATTCAAAAAAATAAAAAAAACACCTGGAGATATCGTGGATTAGTACCTATATACCAAATTTCATAAAAATCGGGTCATTGGTTAAGGCTCTAGCTCTGTACACATCCATACAGACACACACACACGCGGACACACACACAGACAGACATCACGTAAAAACCACTTTTTTGGGTTCAGGGAGCACCAAAACGAATATTTACACTAACAACTCAAATTCTAAAATTTTGACGAAAAAAATACTGTCTCCATATACTATGTATAGAGGGAGAAAGTAAAAGCAGTGAGATCGACATTGGGTACAGCAAATAATTTTCATTGCGTGTGGTTAGTCATTTGTAACTATTATGACAAGCTACCCTTTCACCTTGGTCTCTCCACGTTTGTAGACAGGAGGTGATGGAACATCTTTAACAATATTGTGGTCTCTAGGTAGGGACTCATCCCGTCCCATTTTCCATTCCTGCTAGTTCCTTTCCTTCCGGTGACCTGTGCAAAATTCCTATGTAGAATACGTGCCTATATAGCGGTAATTTCGGGGTTTCTTAACATCCACCAACCTAACATCTAAGATCTATCAGGGAAGGTATTTTAACTGTCCCAATAATTTATAATTCCAGAGAATTCAAGATGTACAACGACTCAGAACTGTGGGCCGCAATCGGAGACCAAGCTCACCAGGAGGAGACTCTGGATAAGTCCGTGTCAGTGGAGGAGATCGCGCAATCTTGGCTAGACAGAGACAGACTGCCCATCCTGTCGGTGACACGCAACTACGAGAAGGACACTGTCATCGTATTGCAGGTGAGATCTCATGGTCCGACGCATGAAGTGGTGCTCCAGTCACGAGGAATTCCACATATCTACCTGCTTCTCCTATAGGGCCAATTTAACTTTCAAATCCCATCACTCTTCAACCGATTATCCGAATTAGTTGCCTTCTGGCTTATTTTAAACAATCAAAGCAATACCTAGCGATTTCACTGAGTAGAAAGTCTTTATACAGGATGCAGCAAAAAGATCTGAAGGGTTTCGCCGCTGTACTGTTGGGCAAGCAGGTGTACTGTATCACAAATAGGTAATCCATACAGAAATTTTAAATGTTGAACATGTTTGAATTCGATTGAACAATTATCATTTGTGATATCACAATTCTGCTCATTGAAATCACTAAGATCTATTAGCTCTTCAAAATGAGCCATCAATTATAGATTTTATATATTCTCTACAGGATGGACGGGATTTGAATGTTAACCTTATGGGAGAAGCAGGCAGAAACGCGAAATGTTTCGTGACTGAAGCCTACTCTTAGTGAACACGATTTTTCAGGCTTTATTAAAACTGATCAACTTTGACCGAAATTGTTGTAATGAGTTGGTAAGGCTTATTTAATTCTACCAATACTTATAAGGAAATATGGCTCAATCCAAACCAATCTTACAATTTACATTTAAATATTTTAATTGGGGAAGAATTTGATGTCCTCAACAGTAGAACTCTTGGGTGTTTCGTTATTGTTACTACCTTTTATACTGGAACAGTAAACTTGTGGATGCCCGTAATTAATAGACTAAACATAAGTACCAGATCCGCTGGGAATCAGTAAGTTCGCAAACAAACTGTAGGATATAGTAATTAAATTGCCGAATTCAAATATTGTGTTCCTCGACCAGGAACCATTCATCAATCACCTGGAGTCAAGGTGGACTCCCGCCAAGGTGGTCAAGAAGCCAGCGCCGCCTGACCACCTGTGGTGGGTGCCGGTCGTGGTGCTGCGGGAGCCCGAGGCCGAGGACTCTGCCCTCAACATATCATCCACTCCCGCCTCCTGGCTACGGCCTGAGGTGCACCAACTTACACTCCAGGGATACTCTGACGATAGCAAGTACATAATCGTCAACCCTGGCACTATCGGTAAGTTCATTATTTCGCATTTATATCCTTTTTGAATCTACTATTCTATATAAGTTCCAATAATAAATAAAAAATAACTATGCCACCAGCCCAAAACTTTAAAACAATTTGCACATCATAAAAAATCCACATGTAGACACTTAATGTTTGTAACTATTTTAAATGTTTGTCGTTAACTAAATTTAACTTAGTCATTATCTAGGACCCTTAGTCTGAGTTTTAGTAAAGTTTAAAATCGATCAAGTTTAAAATTAAATTTTCTAAAGAGACAAAAACACAAACAAACGTTGTTACGGTTTACCAAAAGATCGAGTATGTAGATGTAGCATTTTCAACAATGATTTTGGTGTATTTAACATTTTATGATTCAGTGTTGTTTAATAAACTACTGCCAAGAGGATTTCAATCACCAATGTTGTCACAAAAAAGGACTAATGCCGTTAGCTTGAATGTCTGTAGTGTCCAGTAAAAATAAGTGTTTTAAATTAAAAAAATAACAACTAATATTACAACTTTTTCTTTAAGGAACAACTTTCAAACTACAACATTGAACATCTAGCGTCGTATAAAGTTTACGTAATTTTATTAAATAATTACGCAAACTCTACGCAACATTAGGGTTTACCGTACCTCGACTTTAAATTTACCTTTGTACAATTTCCCCTGAAAATAATTCATTCTTACATTGTGTAAAAGTAGGGGGCAATAGCCAATTCTGAACCAGCAGCAACCTGCTTGCTCCACTGTGGAGCTGTGGAGCCCCCCCCCCCGGCAGCACGCAGGTGAGGAGCCCCCCCCCCGTCACGTGACCGTTAAACCTAACTTAAACCTGGCACCTGGCGTGAGGAGCCCCGCCCCGGACCGAAATCAGCATGTAAGTGAGGAGCCCCCGATGACGTAATTACCTGGAATCAGCATGCAGGTGAGGAGCAAGTGAGGAGCCCCCAGCTGGCAGCACGCAAGTGAGGAGCCCCTGGTGACGTAATCACCCGGAATCAGCATGTAGGTGAGGAGCCCCCAGCTGGCAGCACGCAAGTGAGGAGCCCCTGGTGACGTCATCACCCGGAATCAGCATGTAGGTGAGGAGCAAGTGAGGAGCCCCCAGCTGGCAGCACGCAAGTGAGGAGCCCCTGGTGACGTCATCACCCGGAATCAGCATGTAGGTGAGGAGCAAGTGAGGAGCCCCCAGCTGGCAGCACGCAAGTGAGGAGCCCCTGGTGACGTCATCACCCGGAATCAGCATGTAGGTGAGGAGCAAGTGAGGAGCCCCCAGCTGGCAACACGCAAGTGAGGAGCCCCTGGTGACGTCATCACCCGGAATCAGCATGTAGGTGAGGAGCAAGTGAGGAGCCCCCAGCTGGCAGCACACAAGTGAGGAGCCCCAACTGACAGCGCGCAAGTGAGGAGCCTATTTACTACTATATTTTAATAACTAGCCTATTTACCCACCGATTCCCACGGGACTTTTTCCAGAGTGTAGGCCTATCTCAGAGAAAGCGAATGACGAAAGAACCCCATAGATCCGCCATCAAACAAGGCTGCTATTAATTTATAACCGCGTTTTCCTTATGGGATATCAGCTGTTTACCGACCGATTTTGATGAAACTTCACCATATGTCGGGCAGCGACATAAGTAAACCATCCCTTAAAGAAAATTGAAAATCCACCGTTAAACGGACCCGATATTAATTTTTCAACGCGTTTTCCTTATGGGATCTCAGCTGTTTACCGACCGATTTTGATGAAACTTCACCACATGTCGGGCAGTGGTCTAAGTAAACCATCCCTTAAAGAAAATTGAAAATCCGCCGTTAAACGGGCCCGTTATTAATTTTTAAACGCGTTTTCCTTATAGGATCTCAGCTGTTTACCGACCGATTTTGATGAAACTTCACCATATGTCTAAGTAAACCATCCCACAGGACTTTTTTCCAGAGTGTAGGCCTATCCCAGAGGAAGCGAATGACGAAAGAACCCCATAGATCCGCCATCAAACAAGACCGCTATTAATTTATAACCGCGTTTTCCTTATGGGATCTCGGCTGTTTACCGCACAACCGCGATGACGTCATAGTTTTCCTGGAACCAGTAGTGATGACGTATTCCGAGAACTGTTTACCACTCGGACCTGTTCACTCATTAGCGAGCTTCTAGAAGCTTCTCCCGGATATGGAAAATCCCCAGCTTATTGCGCAATAGGCAATCTCCCGCGCTTCTAGAAGCTTCTAGAAGGTTCGCTGGAGTGCGCGCGTGACACAGGTATAAAACCGAGAATCGGCCGCACGCACGCGACCTCAGTGTTGTTCGAGACGTCACCATGAACGGAAGCGGTACCGACGTAGTAAACGTGGACCAAACGATCCGCTCTTTCCTAGAGGAGCTGGACGCAATGGACGAGAACGCTAACATACCGTCAGTACAGCAACAGCAGGGATGCGCGTCAAAGAAGAAGCCCGATGGGTGGACTGTAAAGAGGAAGGAAGTGCCTATCGATTCCCCATCACTGTGCTGGTCTGCTGGTGGATGTCAGTATACTGTGAAGAACCCCAGCAACAGCGGTAACGTACTGTTGAAGATGAACGTTTTCCAAGGAGGTCGCTCGACTTGGACCTGCGGCCTGTATTTGGACGAGCGGCGGGACGACGAGATCTGCATGATTCTGACGGATCTGCTGACTAGGCTGCAGAACCTATGGTTGGTCAACAGCGAGACGGGAGAGCCTAGATTCAACGGAATCGTCAGGACCGTCAGTCCGCTGCCCGCCTGGAGGAAGATCGTGGATCGTTGCGTTTCCACCACCGCTGTCGCCATCCCTGAAAAGCGGAAAAAGACGAAAAAATAAATGAAATAAACGAAGTAATTCGATCCTTCCCTTTCCTACTTTTCCTTAATGTACACTATTGTAAAAAAAAAATAAATAACTAACGTAATAATACGAATGAGCGTGTTCCTCGAGGTACATTTCCAGCCTCACCACCCCTCCACTCCTCCTCCACTCCGCTGTCCCTCCACTCCTCCTCCACTCCGCTGTCCCTCCACTCCTCCTCCACTCCTCCACTCCTAGTAATTAAATCAACAGAACACCAGTTGTCAAACACCCACGGGCTCATTCTTGTTCAGGAGTTTGAAGTGTGTGTTTGTGTAATAGTGTTGCTGTGTGACGTTCTGTCAGAGTGTTCACCCGACGTTTTGATCTAACCTATAAAATGAACCACTTAACAGCCTATGTGTTTAATGATCAGCCTTTGTCTGTACTGTTTGACAGCAGCGATAATCCATGGTTCAAAGCTAAGGATGTAGCTACAATATTGGGCTACGCTAACCCTAAAGAAGCAATCAGAGTACATGTTAGAGAAAAATATCGCAAAACAATTCCTGAAGTATGGGGGAGCGAAAATCTCCCCCTAACCTATAATGAGAAACATTCAGGGAGTTTGAAGTGTGTGTTTGTGTAATAGTGTTGCTGTGTGACGTTCTGTCAGAGTGTTCACCCGACGTTTTGATCTAACCTATAAAATGAACCAGTTAACCGCATATGTGTTTAATGATCAGCCTTTGTCTGTACTGTTTGACAGCAGCGATAATCCATGGTTCAAAGCTAAGGATGTAGCTACAATATTGGGCTACGCTAACCCTAAAGAAGCAATCAGAGTACATGTTAGAGAAAAATATCGCAAAACAATTCCTGAAGTATGGGGGAGCGAAAATCTCCCCCTAACCTATAATGAGAAACATTCAGGGAGTTTGAAGTGTGTGTTTGTGTAATAGTGTTGCTGTGTGACGTTCTGTCAGAGTGTTCACCCGACGTTTTGATCTAACCTATAAAATGAACCAGTTAACCGCATATGTGTTTAATGATCAGCCTTTGTCTGTACTGTTTGACAGCAGCGATAATCCATGGTTCAAAGCTAAGGATGTAGCTACAATATTGGGCTACGCTAACCCTAAAGAAGCAATCAGAGTACATGTTAGAGAAAAATATCGCAAAACAATTCCTGAAGTATGGGGGAGCGAAAATCTCCCCCTAACCTATCATGAGAAACATTCAATCTTTCTTAAAGAGCCGGGATTATATTCGTTACTTATGAAATCTAAAATGCACATTGCCGAGAAGTTTCAAGATTGGATCTTTGAAGAAGTTTTGCCATCCATTAGAAAAAAAAATGGTCAGTACAGACTTATAAACGAGAACCAAAGGCTGCTACAATCACTTACAAAGTCGCTAACAAATAACCGAAAGCTAGATCAAACAAATTCCGAGTTTAAAACTACAAATGATATATTGTGTATGGAAAACCAATCCATGAATCAAACGCTGATCGAACAGACACCTAAAGTGGCAGTGTTGCCTGAAGATGTAAATCTGAAGCATATATTTTGTGTGATGATTAGGGAAACCCTTCTAGAGCAGTACGGAGTTTGTGAATACAAGTGCATTCGAACACAGAGGAGGAATTTCAAACAAGCCTTGAAAAAAGCAAAGGAAGAAGGATTTACATTGTGCTACTGTAGAGAAAATGTCCCCAACGGCATAAACATAGTGAATAAGGCTAAAGAAGTGATGAATAGTTACGGCATGCACATTGACTGCAGATACAACAACATCCTAACCTCGCACAATTTCATGAATATAGTTGAACATATCATTGACAATGTATAGGTCTGCGCTTGTGGACACGTTCCAGAACCTTCAACGCTTGTCAGGTAGTAACAGTCGATACGTGCTTCAAAGATGACCGGTGCGGATGATGCAAGAAAAGTAATCACCATATCAATGAACAAAATACGTTATAAACGTAACAACATCCGAGAAAGGCTCGCAATCAAGTTAGTTTTGGATAGAGCGAGAGATGTGTTTGAGAGAAAATATCATACGAAACAGCATACTTATGAAGAAAACAAAAATATTGAATATCATGTAAAAGAATATAACTATGAAGAAAACAAAACAGACTGTTAAATTTAACGAGGAGCTAAATACACAGTACACTTACGAGCCCTGTGAGGATGTACAACAATTAACGTGGACTCAAATCGCAATAGATGAAATAAGATTCCGCAGACCGTTGGAACTGATGTTGGGTGAAAAAATCAAACATCTAACCTATTGCAACAAGATGTGTCACAGCGAGTGCATACAGTTTACTTCAAGGGTGAGCAGACGCACCACCAGTCCGTAGTCCGGTTGAAGTCACACGGTAAGGACGTGAACATGGACGCTTACGCTTCTGCGGACGACTATATCAAATCGTTTATTCAGGAGATTGAGGTTATGAACAATAATGCTAGTGATCAGACATTGGCATCACCTCAGACGTCATCTGTAAAACCGATCACTGCCTGCAAGAGAGAAAGGAGGCTGAGGACGAAGACAACGGATCAAAGGCGATCAAGCGAGCCAAGGGAGTCGCTAAGGGGGTTGTTAAAAACGTCCTAACCCCCGACGACTACAGGGAATGTCTGTTCGACGGGGTGTTGAAAACCACCGTCAACACCCGTTTCCAGTCGTACCTGCACCGTGTCTTCACCGTACAAGTAGAAAAGCTATCCTTGAGCCCGGCCGATGATAAACGCTACATCTTGGCTGATGGTATCAACACCTTACCTTGGGGGCATAAGGACATTCCACCACTGTCCGCAGCAAGAAGGCGAGGTAATCCCGAGGAGGAGCAAGGCGGGCCTATGGAGGTGGACGAGGAGGAGGAGGACATGGACGAAGAGTTCCCGGTGTAGATTTAAGTGTAAATAGAACTAGGTTAACTTTGTAAATATTTTGTAAATAGTATTCGTAAGCAAATATAGTCAAACAGTTTAGTTTACAGCATACATCTGTGTTGTTACTACCCCTTGCATTTCCCTGACATTTACTTTCAAAAGACTCCTCTAATGCAAACCGAATTTGTCGAAACTACTTTCAAAATTAACCTTTTATGAAATTGTAAAACTATCATGTTTTCAAAACAAAACATTTATTGAAACACAAACATATTACAATCAAGAACTCAAAAGGTATTTACACAAAAGTAGTCTTAAGCGAAGATGGAGTCGAAGAGCCTGCGAAGGCGGTGGACAATTCTCGAAATCGCGGCAATTATCGCTAATGAGTAAACAGCCTGGGGCAGTCACGTAGGCACGGGATGATGACGTCACCGCGGTCCACGACTACACTATTTAAGGTAGGTCAATGCGTGCGTGCGTGCGTGCGTGCGTGCAGGTTTTAGTTAGGTTTACAGACGCAGGTTTAGGTTAGGTTTACAGACGCAGGTTTAAGTTGGAGTCGAAGAGCTGCACGTAGTCGCTGAGTGGTATACCGAGGACCGCCCGACAGTACAGGTAGGTGAGGCAGTAGTGGTCATAAACAGAAGTACCGTCGCGCGCGCGCAATTGCGTCTGTAAACCTAACTTAGACCTCGCGTGCGCGACGTTTATGCATCCTCAAACCTAACTTAAACCTGCGTCTGTAAACCTAACTTAGACCTGCGCGCACTTGTCTGCAGACTCCAGGCTTGCACCTGACACACACGCACACGCACGCGCACGCACACGCACACGCACTTATGCTCATGCACACGCACGCACGCTCACACACGTACACGCACGCGCACACACGCATTGTTAAACCTAACCGCTGATGAGTAAACAGCTCCGGCCGGTCACGTAGGCATGGGGATGACGTCACCGCAGTCCACGACGTTCTAGAAGCTTCTAGAAGGTCGCATGCTCATTACATTGTGTTTCAAGGTGCGGGATCAAACCTAACTTAAACCTGCGTCTCTAAACCTAAACCTGCACGCACGCACGCACGCACGCATTGACCTACCTTAAATAGTGTAGTCGTGGACCGCGGTGACGTCATCTCCCCGTGTCTACGTGACCGCCCCAGGCTGTTTACTCATTAGCAATAATTGCCGCGATTTCGAGAATTGTCCACCGCCTTCTACTGTACGGTACGTAGCTTTATTACTTCAGTGATTGTGATCGCTTCGCGCGACGTTCATGCATCCTCAAACCTAACTTAAACCTGTCCTTCAGTTTGTCTAGTGATGTTGTAGAGTAAACACAAACATGGCTAGTGCAATCGAAGTGGATGAATAAGTCCAGACGTTGTTGAAGGAGTTGGAAGCGATGGAAGGCTACAGCACCATGTACTTTTCTCCACGAAGTCCTGAACAACCACCGCCAGCACTATCACTGAAACGGTCAGTCGCCACACCATCGAAGCTGGTGACCTGGAAATGTCCATACTGCGCGGAGTCATTCACGTCGCGAGATAGACTTCGTCGCCATCATCGTCAGCACCACCTCTGTGTTAGAAAGAAGCGAAGAAACAATCGTTCCTCACAACCGAGATCGTTCATACAAACCTCGGCAGGAAGAGGTCTGCAGAAAGTCAACACATGTATTGAAAGCAGTTGCATAAACGACATTGAAAGTGACAATGCTCCGGAGATATCTGGAGACTTCGCATCACCATCATCCAACCAAATAACCGAAGGGGGAGGTTCCCAGAACGCCAGCATATGTGCCGATAGCAGTTGCATAAACGACAACAGTAGAAGTGTCAATCCCCCGGAACTACCTGGAGACTTGGAGCTTGTGGAAAAAGATTCCAACGATTCACCACCGACTGTCAGTTGGGTCGATTCCGGTTATCAACATACAGTGCATAATCCCGCCAATCAGGGTAATGTGTTCTTGAACATCCAGTTACATCATAGAGGTCAGTATACACATGGTTGCAACTTATATTTGGATGAAAATAAAGACTATGAAATCTACATTATGATTATGAACATCATAACGCGATTGGAAAACCTTTGGGTGGACCGTTATTCAGGAGTCCCCAGAGTCACTGGTTTGACACATACAGTGAAGCCTGTGGTGATAAAGTGTGCAACTGGTAGTAATGAGGGTATCACACAATCGGCGGGGACTGCTTCCGCCCGCGATGAACACCACCCAGATTGAGAAGCGCCTGGTGGCAATCCCCGGACTGAGCTACATGGAGGTCTCTACAACAGGTATCGACTCCAGGGCTACGGTACTTCTGTTTATGACCACTACTGCCTCACCTACCTGTACTGTCAGGCGGTCCTCGGTATACCACTCAGCGACTACGTGCAGCTCTTCGACTCCAACTTAAACCTGCGTCTGTAAACCTAACCTAAACCTGCGTCTGTAAACCTAACTAAAACCTGCACGCACGCACGCACGCACGCACGCATTGACCTACCTTAAATAGTGTAGTCGTGGACCGCGGTGACGTCATCATCCCGTGCCTACGTGACTGCCCCAGGCTGTTTACTCATTAGCGATAATTGCCGCGATTTCGAGAATTGTCCACCGCCTTCGCAGGCTCGTCGACTCCATCTTCGCTTAAGACTACTTTTGTGTAAATACCTTTTGAGTTCTTGATTGTAATATGTTTGTGTTTCAATAAATGTTTTGTTTTGAAAACATGATAGTTTTACAATTTCATAAAAGGTTAATTTTGAAAGTAGTTTCGACAAATTCTGTTTGCATTAGAGGAGTCTTTTGAAAGTAAATGTCAGGGAAATGCAAGGGGTAGTAACAACACAGATGTATGCTGTAAACTAAACTGTTTGACTATATTTGCTTACGAATACTATTTACAAAATATTTACAAAGTTAACCTAGTCTATTTACACTTAAATCTACACCGGGAACTCTTCGTCCATGTCCTCCTCCTCCTCGTCCACCTCCATAGGCCCGCCTTGCTCCTCCTCGGGATTACATCGCCTTCTTGCTGCGGACAGTGGTGGAATGTCCTTATGCCCCCAAGGTAAGGTGTTGATACCATCAGCCAAGATGTAGCGTTTATCATCGGCCGGGCTCAAGGATAGCTTTTCTACTTGTACGGTGAAGACACGGTGCAGGTACGACTGGAAACGGGTGTTGACGGTGGTTTTCAACACCCCGTCGAACAGACATTCCCTGTAGTCGTCGGGGGTTAGGACTTTTAAACAACCCCCTTAGCGACTCCCTTGGCTCGCTTGATCGCCTTTGATCCGTTGTCTTCGTCCTCAGCCTCCTTTCTCTCTTGCAGGCAGTGATCGGTTTTACAGATGACGTCTGAGGTGATGCCAATGTCTGATCACTAGCATTATTGTTCATAACCTCAATCTCCTGAATAAACGATTTGATATAGTCGTCCGCAGAAGCGTAAGCGTCCATGTTCACGTCCTTACCGTGTGACTTCAACCGTACTACGGACTGGTGGTGCGTCTGCTCACCCTTGAAGTAAACTGTATGCACTCGCTGTGACACATCTTGTTGCAATAGGTTAGATGTTTGATTTTTTCACCCAACATCAGTTCCAACGGTCTGCGGAATCTTATTTCATCTATTGCGATTTGAGTCCACGTTAATTGTTGTACATCCTCACAGGGCTCGTAAGTGTACTGTGTATTTAGCTCCTCGTTAAATTTAACAGTCTGTTTTGTTTTCTTCATAGTTATATTCTTTTACATGATATTCAATATTTTTGTTTTCTTCATAAGTATGCTGTTTCGTATGATATTTTCTCTCAAACACATCTCTCGCTCTATCCAAAACTAACTTGATTGCGAGCCTTTCTCGGATGTTGTTACGTTTATAACGTATTTTGTTCATTGATATGGTGATTACTTTTCTTGCATCATCCGCACTGGTCATCTTTGAAGCACGTATCGACTGTTACTACCTGACAAGCGTTGAAGGTTCTGGAACGTGTCCACAAGCGCAGACCTATACATTGTCAATGATATGTTCAACTATATTCATGAAATTGTGCGAGGTTAGGATGTTGTTGTATCTGCAGTCAATGTGCATGCCGTAACTATTCATCACTTCTTTAGCCTTATTCACTATGTTTATGCCGTTGGGGACATTTTCTCTCCAGTAGCACATTGTAAATCCTTCTTCCTTTGCTTTTTTCAAGGCTTGCTTGAAATTCCTCCTCTGTGTTCGAATGCACTTGTATTCACAAACTCCGTACTGCTCTAGAAGGGCTTCCCTAATCATCACACAAAATATATGCTTCAGATTTACATCTTCAGGCAACACTGCCACTTTAGGTGTCTGTTCGATCAGCGTTTGATTCATGGATTGGTCTTCCATACACAATATATCATTTGTAGTTTTAAACTCGGAATTTGTTTGATCTAGCTTTCGGTTATTTGTTAGCGACTTTGTAAGTGATTGTAGCAGCCTTTGGTTCTCGTTTATAAGTCTGTACTGACCATTTTTTTTCTAATGGATGGCAAAACTTCTTCAAAGATCCAATCTTGAAACTTCTCGGCAATGTGCATTTTAGATTTCATAAGTAACGAATATAATCTCGGCTCTTTAAGAAAGATTGAATGTTTCTCATTATAGGTTAGGGGGAGATTTTCGCTCCCCCATACTTCAGGAATTGTTTTGCGATATTTTTCTCTAACATGTACTCTGATTGCTTCTTTAGGGTTAGCGTAGCCCAATATTGTAGCTACATCCTTAGCTTTGAACCATGGATTATCGCTGCTGTCAAACAGTACAGACAAAGGCTGATCATTAAACACATAGGCTGTTAAGTGGTTCATTTTATAGGTTAGATCAAAACGTCGGGTGAACACTCTGACAGAACGTCACACAGCAATACTATTACACAAACACACACTTCAAACTCCTGAACAAGAATGAGCCCGTGGGTGTTTGACAACTGGTGTTCTGTTGATTTAATTACTAGGAGTGGAGGAGTGGAGGAGGAGTGGATGGACAGCGGAGTGGAGGAGGAGTGGAGGGACAGCGGAGTGGAGGAGGAGTGGAGGGGTGGTGAGGCTGGAAATGTACCTCGAGGAACACGCTCATTCGTATTATTCCGTTAGTTATTTATTTTTTTTTTTACAATAGTGTACATTAAGGAAAAGTAGGAAAGGGAAGGATCGAATTACTTCGTTTATTTCATTTATTTTTTCGTCTTTTTCCGCTTTTCAGGGATGGCGACAGCGGTGGTGGAAACGCAACGATCCACGATCTTCCTCCAGGCGGGCAGCGGACTGACGGTCCTGACGATTCCGTTGAATCTAGGCTCTCCCGTCTCGCTGTTGACCAACCATAGGTTCTGCAGCCTAGTCAGCAGATCCGTCAGAATCATGCAGATCTCGTCGTCCCACCACTCGTCCAAATACAGGCCGCAGGTCCAAGTCGAGCGACCTCCTTGGAAAACGTTCATCTTCAACAGTACGTTACCGCTGTTGCTGGGGTTCTTCACAGTATACTGACATCCACCAGCAGACCAGCACAGTGATGGGGAATCGATAGGCACTTCCTTCCTCTTTACAGTCCACCCATCGGGCTTCTTCTTTGACGCGCATCCCTGCTGTTGCTGTACTGACGGTATGTTAGCGTTCTCGTCCATTGCGTCCAGCTCCTCTAGGAAAGAGCGGATCGTTTGGTCCACGTTTACTACGTCGGTACCGCTTCCGTTCATGGTGACGTCTCGAACAACACTGAGGTCGCGTGCGTGCGGCCGAGCCTCGGTTTTATACCTGTGTCACGCGCGCACTCCAGCGAACCTTCTAGAAGCTTCTAGAAGCGCGGGAGATTGCCTATTGCGCAATAAGCTGGGGATTTTCCATATCCGGGAGAAGCTTCTAGAAGCTCGCTAATGAGTGAACAGGTCCGAGTGGTAAACAGTTCTCGGAATACGTCATCACTACTGGTTCCAGGAAAACTATGACGTCATCGCGGTTGTGCGGTAAACAGCCGAGATCCCATAAGGAAAACGCGGTTATAAATTAATAGCGGTCTTGTTTGATGGCGGATCTATGGGGTTCTTTCGTCATTCGCTTCCTCTGGGATAGGCCTACACTCTGGAAAAAAGTCCTGTGGGGTGGTTTACTTAGACCACTGCCTGACATATGGTGAAGTTTCATCAAAATCGGTCGGTAAACAGCTGAGATCCTATAAGGAAAACGCGTTTAAAAATTAATAACGGGCCCGTTTAACGGCGGATTTTCAATTTTCTTTAAGGGATGGTTTACTTAGACCACTGCCCGACATGTGGTGAAGTTTCATCAAAATCGGTCGGTAAACAGCTGAGATCCCATAAGGAAAACGCGTTGAAAAATTAATATCGGGTCCGTTTAACGGTGGATTTTCAATTTTCTTTAAGGGATGGTTTACTTATGTCGCTGCCCGACATATGGTGAAGTTTCATCAAAATCGGTCGGTAAACAGCTGATATCCCATAAGGAAAACGCGGTTATAAATTAATAGCAGCCTTGTTTGATGGCGGATCTATGGGGTTCTTTCGTCATTCGCTTTCTCTGAGATAGGCCTACACTCTGGAAAAAGTCCCGTGGGAATCGGTGGGTAAATAGGCTAGTTATTAAAATATAGTAGTAAATAGGCTCCTCACTTGCGCGCTGTCAGTTGGGGCTCCTCACTTGTGTGCTGCCAGCTGGGGGCTCCTCACTTGCTCCTCACCTACATGCTGATTCCGGGTGATGACGTCACCAGGGGCTCCTCACTTGCGTGCTGCCAGCTGGGGGCTCCTCACTTGCTCCTCACCTACATGCTGATTCCGGGTGATGACGTCACCAGGGGCTCCTCACTTGCGTGCTGCCAGCTGGGGGCTCCTCACTTGCTCCTCACCTACATGCTGATTCCGGGTGATGACGTCACCAGGGGCTCCTCACTTGCGTGCTGCCAGCTGGGGGCTCCTCACTTGCTCCTCACCTACATGCTGATTCTGGGTGATGACGTCACCAGGGGCTCCTCACTTGCGTGCTGCCAGCTGGGGGCTCCTCACTTGCTCCTCACCTACATGCTGATTCCGGGTGATTACGTCACCAGGGGCTCCTCACTTGCGTGCTGCCAGCGGGGGGCTCCTCACTTGCTCCTCACCTACATGCTGATTCCAGGTAATGACGTTATCGGGGGCTCCTCACTTACATGCTGATTTCGGTCCGGGGGGGGGCTCCTCAGGCCCCTCACGCCAGGTGCCAGGTTTAAGTTAGGTTAATGGGTCACGTGACGGGGGGGGCTCCTCACCTGCGTGCTGCCGGGGGGGGGGGGCTCCACAGCTCCACAGTTGAGCAAGCAGGTTGCTGCTGGTTCAGAATCGGCTATTGCCCCCTACTTGTAAACTAACATACCCATCTAAAGAATATACCTATATAATAACAACTGGTCATTTTTAACTTAAAAATGTTTATGTCTTAGAGTAAAATCTAAGATATAAAAATGCCAGCCACAATTTGGTTCCTTTTGATGTTGAATATGATTCAGCAAATATGGATTGACAAATCCTTAAAAATACAAAAACATGTATCCCCTGTTAATCTATTTTTATATCTATATTATTACATGTGGCTGACCGAATTCTCATCTGAATTTGGCCACTTCATTCACAGTGATGAAAGTTTCTCTAAAACCAATAAAACAATCTAACAGGTTACACCTCCGTCTTCATATGTTGTTCAATCCGAGCAGGACGTGGAAGGGATATCCAAATGTCAGTCCTGCTTCGATTGAACAGGGCTAAGGATGCACATACTGTAATATTTCACACTATTTATACTCCAGTAAACAACGCATTAGAGATTCAATAGTTGTGAGTGTCATTTTAGTTCCCATACTCAAGCTCATATACTGAAACCATTCTCATCTATAAATACAAAATATATTAGTCACTTTTCTTGCACAGGGCCCTTCCTAGTGAACTACGACCCGGAGAATTGGCGGTTGCTCAGTCTAAAGGCCACGGTCCTCCCAGATGCTGTGAGGACCCAACTGCTCCATGACTCTCTAACTCTGTCCCTGGCCGGCCAGCTGGACACCACTATCGCCCTCAACATCACCCTGTTTCTCAAAAAGGAGCAGAGTGCCGTAGTCTGGAAGACATTCTACCCCCTGGCCGACAGACTGAGGAGACAGTTCCAGGGCACATCCGCTGCCAAATTTCTTGATGTGAGTTGTTAAAATTTGATGTCAGATGTGGGATTGGACATAACGGCGAGTAAAATTTGCCAATGAAATCAGTATGTAAATTTAATTTCTTATACTAGATCTTATCATCACGGGCTTTTGTTACTTAGCTTCTGTTTATGGTTTTATAGGAATACATCGTAGCTCTGGTTACCCCAGTCCTGGAAGCTCTAGGGGAGGAGACAGACAAGAGTCCTATCTGGAGGACAGACTTCCGCACCAAGACTCGGCACTTGCTGTGTGCCGCTGGACATCCAACGTGCGTGGAGCATGCTCAGGCTCACTATGCCAAGTGGATCAGCAGTCAGTCGCCAGACAGTGGCATGCCGTTAGTATCTGCAATTACACAGAGTAACTGTATGATTGAAACTCATAAGAGCGGTGGATTTGAATGTATTATTGCATTACAGGGTCATCGAAAAAGGTGGCCTTAACTTCGATTTGTAATAGCTCAGGCTGTAACAAAGAAACAAAATCTTACAGTTTTTTTTACCTGTTTATTAGGTTTCGATATGAGCTCCACCTATGGCACGACACACTTCCAAGCAATATGTCTACTTCCGTCCAGGTCCGCCGAATCATGTCAGGAGTCACAGTTGCTACCGCTTCGGTGATCCGTTCCTTTAGGTGTTGCAGGCACTGGATATTTTGATCGTAAACAATGTTTTTTATTTAGCCCCAAAAGAAAAATTGTAAAGGAGTTAAGTCAGGGCTCCTTGACGGCCACGCAAGAGGACCAGCTCTACCAATCCACTGACCAGGGAATTTTCTGTTGAGAGCTTCACGTACAATAAGACTGTAGTGAGGCGGTGCTCCATCCTGCTGGAAAATAACTTTTATTCCTTTTTACCTTTCAATATCGTCTATTTGTGGAAAGACCAAGAGTTCTAACATTTCCAAGTAGTTAGTTCCCCTGATTGTGTCTTCACCGAAAAAAATGACCCAACAACGCCATCAATGGATTGGTAGAGCTGGTCCTCTTGCGTGACCGCCAAGGAGCCCTGACTTAACTCATTTAGATTTTATCTTTTGGGGCTACATAAAAAACATTGTTTACGCTCAAAATATCCAGTGCCTGCAACACCTAAAGGAACGAATCACCGAAGCGATAGCAACTGTGCCTCCTGACATGATTCGGCGGCCTGCGTGGACGGACGTGGACTATCGCTTGGATGTGTGTCGTGCCACAGGCAGAGCTCACATCGAAATCTAATGAATAGGTAAACACAACTGTATGATTTTCTCTACCTTTTGGTGTAAAAATAATTAAGTTATCTTTATTACAGCCTGAGCTATTACAAATCAAAATTAAGGCCACCTTTTTCGATGACCCTGTATTTTGACTGTATCTATAGTTTCTAGTGTTTAAAACTACACTACGATTCGGGATGTAAGTAAACTCCTCCCGTTTTGAGATAAACCCTACTTACATATAAATATCAATTACTTGTAATAGTGGACAATTAAATTGCCATTTGAGGGCGTAGTTTGCCGGACTATCAACCAAGATCAGCCAATAGTGCTGCATTGCCAAAACCCCACACCAACTGATCGGAATAACATTCGAGTGATATTTGTCTATGGCAAAATGGCAACAGTGACAGCGTACAACCATGCTATTGACTACAGCCTAACCGTCAACTTAATTGTCCACTATTATGCACATAAATAACATAAATTTATTTTATTATATATTTGTTCTTTCCTTACCTTTGAATTTACACAAATACAAAACCAACACAAATACAATACTAACAAATACAAATACAGATACAAAAACACAAACAATACATCAACACATCATTTATTAAAAAAGAACGAATGAAAACTGACAATATATTATCAGTTCTGCATCGCTGCCTCCATGCTGTCAGTAAAACGGGAAAACTTCACTTGACTTTTGCGTTTACTCACTACCGCACCAATATTAGACTGAGTACACTAGACTGACTGAGCTAGACTGAGTGCACTAGTCTAGTGCGTGGTGCGGTAGGGAGTGTAGTTTTCTCGTTTTACTGTCTAATTGCTAGGGTTCGCAATGAAATTGTTTAGAAAATGGCTTTTATATCTTAGGTGTATTTTGGACATTTTAATCTTACAACATAATGCATATAAACTAAAAAAAGTAGTATTGTATAACATTTATCGTTTCCAGATTCAATTATCAGCTTATAATAAATAGAATACAAATTTATCATCTTTGTTTATTGCTGAGTTGTCTAACAGTTTATCAAGAGTTTACAAATCTGTAAAAGTTGGTGATATTTTAAAATCCAACTTAGCTATGTTTTAAAAAGCAAATTAATAACATGTTTATTTTAATTAAAAAATTACTTCATTGACCAGTGTGATATCAATATGATGTGAGAACCCAGTTTTATATTTATATTTAAATATTTTTTAGCTCTAAGGTATAACCGCCCAAGTTTACGGAACCTAATATGAGTTCAATAATTAAATAATTTCTTAGTTAATAGTTCTTAGTTATAAATAAAGACTTATTTTATATTAGTAGTATTTAAAACCGGTAACTGCAGTACATGGAAATTATATTTGTATAACAACAGTTATTAATATTAGCTCAAAAATGGGCCGACCCCGGAAATAATTCCTAGAAGGCTGGAAATCGATCCAATCTTTTTGTTTTACATAGAAGTACAAATATTTGAAGTTTGCCCATTTCTCCTATTGAGCTCCTGTCATGGTACCACAAAAACATCAAAATATTGGACTTTTTAATATTTTTCGCAATCAATTAAAAAACCATTTACCCTATACAGAATCAAAAACCATCTTATAAGAATCTTAGAGCACACAATTTCGCATCTATTGAGTACCTTACAGTAAAAATCGCACCAATAATAGGTGACAATATGGAAGGTCGAATAAATTGTTTTTTTCTTCTTAATCATTGAATGTAACGTCATCTATTTGGTTTTAATTTTAATTATGTTTACTGATATTTGTTCATAGTTATTTCATAGTTTAATTCACACAACCATTCCCTTCTTGTGATTACGTGATTTGTCTGAATAAAGGCGTGATTGTTGTACGAAAATATACTGTCATTTTGACTATGAAATAGGAGTCATAAGTATGAAAATGTCATTGGTGATTTTTGCCATGTGATATTCAATACATATGCTGAGCTAGTTTGAAGGTTTGCATGATGATGGTAGTATCTTCGTCCTTAATAGCTTCACATTAAATATTTCTCGCTTAAATCATTCGGTAATCATTGTTATTAGACAGTGTTTATTTTCTTCTTTGAAAGGACGTGTTCTTTATGCATGGTGAGGGCCATTGTATGATCAAAGTTGTCACCTGCTGTAATGGATTTATTTTTTGGCGGATTCGTTCTTCCCCAGATTTCTATGAAAATAAATTCAGTGGAGATTTGTCTCTGGATTCACAGACACCTCTTCATTTTAATTTTTACAGCAAAAGTGATGTTTTTCATTGGGACTACTCGATTGGTTCTTTTGAATCTCACATGGCAATCACCAATGATAATTTTCATACATATGACTGACTCCTATTTCATAGGAAAAATGACAGAAAAATTACTCGTCACCAATCACGCCAGTACTCAGACACCACGTAATCACTAGAAGGGAATGGTTGTGTAAAACGAACCATAAAATAAATATAACAGTGCTCCAAATATCAGTAAACAAAATTAAAGTAAAAACCATAGAGATTGTTACATTTTATGATTAAGAAAAACAGACTTTATTTGACCTTCCATATATCACCTATTAATAGTACGATCTTTATTATAAGGTACTCAATAGATGCGAAATTTTGCCCTCTACACTTTACAAGATATGTTTTCTTAGGGTGGGTGTCGCTTTAATTAGTTGCAAAAATATCATACCCCAGTAGCAGCAATCCTGCGTACTATGCAAATTTCCAATGCATATATCTTAATACCATATAAAGCCACATACCACGTTTCATCAATATACAATCATAAATAAACGATTTATGGCATCTGAATTATTCTCCATGAGAATAACATGGCGGCAGAGTATGGAGGTTTGCTAAAAAAAGGAACAAAAAAATGGGTTTTTATACAAATATGAATACAACCCAACTAGGTAAAGCCACGTACCAAGTTTTATTGATTTATGTTCATAATTAAGGGAGACATAATATTTTACTTTTTCTCCATAAGAATAACATGGGGGCTGAGTACGCAGGTTTGCTGCTACAGGAACCATCAGTAAAATTTTGTTGTTTTGTTCTAATGACAATAGACCACAACCAGATGAAGTCATATACCAAGTTTAGACGGTATACGTTCAAAAATAAGCAAGATATAAAATTATTCTTATTCTCCATAAGAATAACATTGGACATCGTACTGTGTTTAGTACTTTTAGTATCTCCGTAACCAATTGACGAAGATCAATGATAAAAACACAAAATTCTGTGTTTTTAAGCTAAATCCACTGGTAAAATAAAATATGTTTTTTTTCAAAGATTATATGTAAAAAATTCAAAAAACCCATTTTTTCGGCACAAACCCCACTTCCAAAATACCCCTTTGAATAGATCGATCCGTCTGGTTTTCGAACTTAAAGTCATAAATGTTGCTTTACACGTGTGTACTAAATTTTATCAAAATAAGAGAATTTTTACTAGAGTTATCGTGCTCACGAACACACACACACACACACACATATATATATATATATGTATATATAAATTAAACTAATAGTGTTTTTGACATCTGGGGACCTCAAAACGAAAAGTTATCATGATCTCGGGGTTAAGTCTTACCATTCTACCTACGGTAATAGCTTCTTTCCAATAAGGAAAATTCGCTAAAAAATGCAAGTCACTACTAACATACGTCTACTTAACCAAAAAGTAAATGCCATTCTGATCTTATCAATACTACTAATTACCTATCTTAAATATTATTGAGAAAATAAAAATATAAACTCCATGGTATATTTTTGAATTTTAGCGAATTTCCCCTATAGGGAAGAAGCTATTGCCATAATCGGCATAGTAATACCTAGGCCCGGGACCATGATAACTTTTCGTTTTGGTGTTCCCAGATGCCAAAAACACCATTCGTTCAAAACTGTATATATATATGTATAACTATGTCCGTGGGTGCGATAACTCTCGTAAAAATGTTCTGGTTTTGATGAAATTGGTAAAAACATTTAAAGCAAAATTTATTACTTTAATTTCGAAAACCAGCCAGATCGCTCCATCCAAAGGGGTACTTTGGGGGGGTTTTTACCCGAAAAGTGTTTTTTTTTAGTTTTTTACATATCATATTTTAGTAAATCAAATTTTACTTTTTACCATTGGATTCGGCTTAAAAATACGAACAATTTTGTGTTTTATAATTTCTCTGCGTCTATTAGTTACAGAGATATTGAAAGTGCTAAACACAGTACGTTGTCCAATGTTATTCTTATAGAGAAAAAGATGAATTGTATATCTCCCTTATTTATAAACTTATCCTGATGAAAATTGGTATATTGATTTATATATTTGTTGTCGATTGATATATGCACAAAAAACAATTTTTTTGCCGATAGTTCCCGTATCAGCAAACCTGAGTACTCAGCACCCATGTTATTCTAATAGAGAATAAGAAAAATGTTATCTCCCTTAATTATGAACATATATTAATAAAATTTGGTATGTGGCTTTACCTAGTTGAGTGATATTGATATTTGTATAAAAACTTATTTTTTATGTTCCTTGTTTCAGCAAACCTGCGTACTCAGCCGCTATGTTATTCTTATGGAGAAAAATTAAAATGTCATAAATAGTTTATTTATGAATGTATATTGATGACACTTGGTATGTGGTTTTATGTGGCATTAAGATACACATATACGCATTGGAAATTCGCTAAGTACGCAGGTTTGCTGCTACGGGGGTATTATTTACGTACTATGTGACAACTCAGTGATACAGAATACATGTAGTTATTAACATATAATAACCTATAATTATATGATAAATATTGACATAACATTCATATTGACATATAATACTCATTTACATATAAATAAATACATATCCGACTTCCTAAATATAAATATAACTTTCCCAAACTATGCTAATATTTTAAACAATTATACTAATTTAATAAATATTATTGAATAGTTTTTAAGAGCCATTACAACACATTCATATATAATACAAACATCTCCTTAATATAGTCTGATATCGGTTTCAGTTTCTAAGTACTAATTTATAACCAATTTTTCTCCTTAAACTAATTTAATGTTTAAAATATCTTCTACAGTTTTCTTTAAAAATAGCCATCTTCTAATGTTATTACAAAACAAGTGAATACTCTAGTAGAGGCACAATGGGGAGTCAGGGACAACTGTAAATTCAGCAGTTTTTAATCAGAAATGACGTTTGAGTGACTTGATGATGACGTATGTATGACGAGAGGGTGTGATGACGTCACGGTGATGACGTAATGGGGTGTTGACACACATACGTCATCGTATGTGAGGTAATGTAAAAACGGGTAGATTTATATTCGTTCCAAAACTGTTAGAAGTCGAGGGAATGGTTTGAAAATGAATTGGCGGTTGCTGAGTGTCAATCGATTGAAAAAACTGGTGGCCTTTAAAAAGGCCGTTTGTTACATGGCTTTAAAATCTTTATGTGAGACGAATGACATACGTCATCGGATGTGGGGTAATGTGAAAACGGGTGGATTTATATTCGTTCCGAAACTATTAGAAGTCGTGGGAGTTTTTTGAAAAATGAATTTGGTGGTTACTGAGTGTAAAACGATTGAAACATATGGTGGCCTTGAAAAAGGCCGTTTTTCACATGTCTTTAAAATCTTTAATTTCAACAAATATGACATGAATCTTAGTTGATAGACCTCTTCGCTTGATCTCAGCCTTCAGCGCAGTGAGATTTTCCATCCGCCAAGATATCTCCGGCCACTGCTCTGTAAGCATCGTTGGTTGGCCAACGTATGACATGATCTCATTGAAGTCATCTTCTTGTAGTTCGTCCTCAGACATAGTTGAAATTACTCTCATTCTCTCTCCGTGCTCCGCAATCAGGGTGATCTCCACCAACTCTTCGTCACCGATGTCTTTGAACCACAGAGTAGATGCAGACATGTTGGTTTAGCTCGATGTCAGTCGAGAGGATGGAAGCAAGGATCAGACGGACCTGATTTTATTACTGTTTGTGCTTAGTCATCACAAAAACACTTTTAAGTAATTGGCTAAAACAATAATCCAATTAAATGTAGCCATTTTATAGAAAAAACCAACAAAAAATAAAAATAAAAATAAAATAGAGTAATTGTTACTCCCGCCATCTACCCACTCAGTGGGTGGTTACGGACATGTAGAAACAAGTTCAAGGTCATCGAAAGTAGTTTAAAAAAAGGTTTGTTGATTTGTCAAAAATTAGAAAGATTTAAACATGGTTTACATAAATTATCTTTACAGCAACCTAGGTATATTGTATTAAACATTATTTCCTTCTTCGTGCTTTGGAGGTTCTTGTGGTTGGCTTTCTTCTTCGTACTTTGGAGGTTCTTGTGGTTGGGTTTCTTCTATATTTTCGGATGTGTCATTCGGAACCATTCAGTGGGTGACTCAGCCGTCTCCGAATCGCAGAAGGTAGCGCTGTCTAATTCAACAGTAATCTTCATTACTATCGGAGGATGTTCCGTCATCAAATGCAGGAGTGTTTCGTGAAGTATTCCCAAATTCACTTCGTCTTGCATAACCAGATGAAACTTAATTATTTCGATGGGTTAAGCTCGTTCTTGGCGGTGCGAGAGCTGATGGAGAAATGATAGCTGATCACTAGTACGGGTTCTATTTAAGTCGGAATACAGTGGTGGGGGTAAGTCAAACACTTCCAAAGCTATGTCAAGGTCACATTGATGAGTTAAAAAATATTATTATATAATATCTAAGTAATAATAAATAATTAAAAAGGTAAAATAAACAGAGATTACAATGGAATTTTACTCTATGTACAAAACTATTTTACAAAGTATTGTTAATATGGATTGTTATTTCGGTAGAGTTGTTTCCAGAAGGTCCATGGGAGACTAAATAAAATAGGCCGGGCTTCATCGAATCCAGATCTTCGTTCATAAGAATATTAACAAGTCTTCTCGGGAGGTGAACTTGGAATTTAGGTTTATCTTCATCTTTGTAGGATGAATCTCCAAGAACGGCTATAACAACTTCACCAACTGATGTATCCATCTTTTTCACCGAATGCACTGTATAATGTTTTTACTCTTGAAGTTCGCTACATCTTTTTGTTGTTAGTAGATCGGATTTTGAATGTTGGTTGAATTTTTCCGTAAGAGCTTGTAGTGGAGAAGGTGATGCCATTGTGGAGAAGCTGATTTGATCCTTTTGCTAGGTGTTGTATACTGTTAGAGATCCTGTGTCCAACTGATTACGGTTGTATGTGCACGGGTATATGTGGATTTCCCCCTCCACCGAATATAAATCGGCCTGCTGTAAACTTATTTTGCTTAGTTCGCAAAAGGTAACAAACTTTGAACTGACTGGTACACTAATTATATTCTCGCTTAGCCTTTGAGAGAAAACTTGGATTGAATACTGAGCAAACACAGATAACAGATGTACAATGTGTTATTACATACTTTAAAATCAGAATACATGCTTAAAAATAAAAGATGCACAGATAAGAGCGAAACAAACTGGATATAGGTAACATACAATAGACAAAGGATATTGTCCCTCTGCAAGGAAAATGGCGCTGTTCGGTAATATGCTTAAAAGTCTCTATTTCCCATAGCATTAACACATATTGAAATCACTGTCCCTGTAAGGGTTAGGCTATCACTGATTTAGTGTCCTTTTGCCATTATATATTCCTCATACGATAATTACTTCCAAGGTCTCAGTACTATAAACAGATAAAAATGTGTATAATAAAATAAGATACAACGACACACTCCAGCATGTAATTAAGTAACAAAGTGAACCCTCATAAAACAAATCATCAAGTCTAAAATCTAAATCTAATTTACTACGTTCCCACAAAATGTAGTCTAATATATGACACAGTTAAAATGGTAACCCTGCTACTAGGGCATATCCTATGACAAGGACTTGGGTCCACACTCTTTCCCAAAATTGAGTTCTCACACAAGTATTAATTATTTAAACATCCCCAAATCAAAATTTTATTCTACGCTTATTTATTGAAAATTCCTTAATTATATTTACATAGGGCCCTAAACATGTTATTCTTGAATTACTTCCCGTTTAAGTATTTTAACGCTTATTTTCCCTTACTGTCTATTAAGACTCTTTATTCAACGTTTTGCTTCATTTCAGGAAAACCTTATTTAATGTGATTGTTACAAATAGATTTAATTAAGTTTTATTACTCAAGAAGGCGCTTGCACCGTTATTTGAGCTTTTATTAACTTTAATTCAATTTTCGGGAAATGGAGCCTAACTTTCTGTGCACAAATATGACTATGTTCCACATACCGTAAGTCCAAAAATGATCCTGCCCCAAGAGGTTCTCTGCCCTGGCTGCAGTGTTGCCCTCTGGGGTTGTCCAGGGGCCGCTGTTCGGCCGTAGTTTGGGGTCGCTTGTTCCGCAGGGGTGGCTCCGCTCGAACGTCTCGGGAGATCTGTGTCGGTGGTCTACCGTCAGCTTCCCCGTCCTGGACTCTCTCGGCTGGGATGGTGACTAGTGATTAGGAAGCTGTGTGCTCGTCTGAAGTGTGAATCTCGGTGACAGTCGTTGTGGAGCTCTAAGGGCGGCTTTATACTCATCCCCTAGATGTCCCTGATCCTTTCCTAACTTCCCCAAGAATGACTTCCTTCAATCCTCTTCATTCCTCCCTCTTTTTCAGTTCCCTCTCACTCTTCATGTTTTCCCCCATATTATGACCATCTCATATTCTATTAACCAATCTGAGTGACGATTAGCCACGCCTCTATTCTTTGATTGACTGATCATCTGTCAGCGGAATTACACCATTTTTGAAAGCTGATACTGCCGATTGGTAAGTACTTTGATTTCTAGGCATGCAACTTTTCCACGAAGTGTTTACCATTCTATTCGATACGTTGTGTTAATAATTCCCACCGTCCATTTGATACTTTTGCTAGTGTAAGCTCCGCTCCCAGGCTCCCTTGTGTATCTCACGAGCGTTTAGCCACGTGCGATTCTTTATAAATTACTAGTCCCAAAAATCAATTTTAATCATATATATATATATATATATATATATCTTTGTCATTTATGGTGGACTTAAAAAAGGCCGTTTTTATCAGTGTCATTGTTTAAACTGACACCCAATTGACGTTGACACACCGACGTCATTGCCTATCTTCCGGCCTCCCGATCCCCAAGAAGGTCTTCAATGTCTCGTACGGTAGCTCCATCACTCCATTCGGCAGGTAAATTCTAAAGACAAAGTTGCGGTAGCGCAACAAAAGCTCCCGCGAAAGCTTGTCCCATTCGAGCAGACAATAATGTCCCGGCTGCAGTTGCCACAGGCGGTGGAGCTTGAATCTAGGCAATGTCGGTTAGAAGCTCGGCCGATGAATCTCCCTCGGCTAAACAATAAAATGGATTCGGGCCGTATAGTTCTTCTCAGGTTCCAGATCCTTCGTCTTGTCCGAGAGAATTTCTCTAAGTAAATAGAACGGTTCCCATGCACAAGTCGATATGTTTACCCGTCGAGGCATTACATCAACGGGCTCACTCTTTGACGCTGGTGTTGGAACCGGGCGTTGACGAGGCTGCCGTGTCACGGACTCGCTCTTTGGGGCTGGTGTTGGATCTGGACGTTGACGAGGCTGCCGGAGTGATGACCGAGGTGTGAAACCGAGGGGCCTGGAACTGGAAAGCTGGAACGATGGATCCCGGAGAGGCATGTCAACCATCTAAGGCCGAGTCTGCTTCCTGAACATGTTGCAGTCGCGTCCGTAGCGAAAGGGTGAGCAGAAGTGATTCGCCTAACAACATCGGTATACTCATTAGCACAAGCCGGCTTCTCATTGGTCAAACAGTTAAACTTATGAGGTTAGGTTATTTTCTGCTGACTCGGCGGAAAAGTTGATAAAACCGGGACGTTCGTTCCACTCGAATCATTCAGCATGTAGACACGGTACCAGTCCAGAGCAGTTCCAGAGAAGCGGGGCACAGCGGAGATCATCGGAGAGAAGCTAAACGTCCACGGAGGTCTTCTAGTACCGCAATCCCTGCAGTGGTAACCCGGACTTGGAACTTCTGTGATATAGCGAGCACCAGATACGTAGGTCTCACTTGCTATCGGCCGGCGTCTCTACGCTGATCTCCGCTGGGTCCCGAGGCGAAGTCAACACCTTCTGCGTCGCACAAGGCCTGAGACAAGTCCCCCTGTGTGGTCAGCACTGCTTCGGGCGTTGGGTGAACAGTGCGGTGGCCAATAGATCTGGCCCGTGTCATTCGTTAAACTCAGCGCTGATCTCTTTTTCCTGTCTGTACTATCCTTTTCTGTCTTGCATGGCTTCACTGGTTTCCCACTTACACTAACACAATTTGTTGAATTGAACAAGTTAAACTCTGTCTCTTACCCCATTCTCATCACAATCCCAAAAACAAACCCGGGTGGTTCGCGCAGTGTGGAGTTCTGCGGTCCACCCAGACCCTAAGCAGTTCAATCGGTCGGCATGGGCAAACCGCCACGAATGAACTGACCTTCTTGACTGGTTTGCAGGCCAATCCACCATAGTCAAGATCCTTGTTTTTAAGTATTAAAATGGCCTTGAACACGTTTGAACATGTTAGGAGAATACAAATTATAATTATTTAAAGTCTCTAAAACATTCTCAGCACTGAATAAATATTTACCCTGGCACCGCGATAGTTGAAAAATTTAGACTTATAAAAGCGTCCTTTATAAAGGCCACTACACTGAAGGCGGTTAAATGACAAAGTCCTGAAAATGTTGAATAAGCTCCTGTAAAACAATTTTCAGAATGTGCGGCTGAGACTTGGAAAGTAATTGGCCAAAGTGTGTGAAAGTTTAAATAATTGAGACTTATAAAAACGGCCTTTGTAAAGGCCACCAAAATGACGGTGGTTAAATGACTAAGTCCAGAGAATCTGGATTGAAATGTACGCAACGAAGGTTTAGTATGTTGTATGATTGCTAGGCTGATACATAACGATTGATATAAGTGATGGCCTTGATAAAGACCGTTTGTAGAAGGAGTGGTGTCCTGTGTTTAGTGTGGGGGGATGGAAGCGACGACCCAAAGGATGTGTCTTAACCGTAGTTGTTGGTGTAGGATAGCGTCGACTCTGTCCAAGTTTTCATTTTTGATGATGAGGTGCAAGTCATCTCCCCTACTAAGTTCGAAGGTTATCCTATTGCCAAGGTGTCGGTAGCGAGCCAAGATGGTCATGAGTTGGTGTATACGTAGGTGAGAAAAGAAATCTCGCTGGATTCGAATGATCGCTCTCCCCACAGGTGTAGTTGCCGGCGCCGGCGTAGTTCTAGTTTGGCAGAACTTGATCTTCTTCGTCCAAATAGTCTTCGTCCGAAGAGTCAGCAGGGTGTTTGATCGCTTGGTAGTTGCGAGCCATGGCTGTGCAGCGAGGAAGATCAGGAGTGGTAATGACGGGGAACGCGCGATTCAGTGTTAAGCTGTAAATGTGGCAGGGGTGATTGGTCGATGGAGGGGGGTTGCTAGCGTGGTGGGGAGTGGCGGTACGTGGCTGGGAGGGCGTGGGTAGCGAAGCCCTCGGCGAAAATTTCTTATCTTATCTAAGATCTTGATCTAAGATAAGATAAGATAACCACCCACTGGGAGACCACCCACGGGGGGGACCACCCGCACAAACCGTCCTAATTCGTCGGTTGGCCATTTCAAGTCGCAAACCATCCTAATCGGTCGGTTGGCATTTTCAAGTCGCTGGGTGACGAGTGTGTGTGTCGTCACACAATGGTGTGACGTCATCACACCCTCTCGTCACACAAACGTCATCACCACGTCACTCAAACGTCAATTCTGATTAAAAACCGCATAATTTACAGTTGTCCCAGACTCCCAATTTTGCCTCTACTTACTCTGTATAAGTTTGAATTCTGCTGGTATGTTATTAAACAAATATGGTGTTAGATAATTAAATGATTTGTTAGAGAAAGTATTTACAGGTCTTGGCACATAAACATCATGGACATTCCTAAGTTTTAATCTATGTTCAATTTTTCACAACAGCCTTTACTTCTAATAAAGAATATTTTCAGCACTTTATAAACATATAGATTTCTTAAAGTAAGAATTTTATGATGGAAAGGAAGGTGATAATACGATATTCTTTGGCTTGCTAATAAATTAATATTAATTTAATAATTCATGTTCCAGATTGGCTGGCAGCCTTCTGTGCTCGGTGTTTTCTCATGGGACCCCTGAAGAATGGGAGTTCGGAATCCAAAGACTGCTCAACTTCCCAGCGAACCGCTCGAGTGTGGAGCGATCTTTCCTGCTCAAGTCGTTGGCTGGCTGCTCCCGTGAACCGGATCAGTATGAACGGTCTGTTGATCAGGTTCAACTATCTATCCTTCTTTTCTCATCCTTGCGAGTTAGAGATTCCTGTATTCCTGTAGAGGAAAATCAACGTCTTGTCTCTAATCCTGGAATCCAACAGCGTGACAACATTTTATGGCTTTCAGTTTTGTAAGGGGACTGTCCAACGCGACTGAAAACAAGAATGTCAAATTAAGTTCCAAGGATTATTAAATTATTTTCATTTGAAACTAGGTCCCTTGTTACAACACAACGTCTCAGTTCCTTGATGACAGTATAGTTGCCAACACTATTGGTTATAACAAATCTACTCGCTAAAGAAGTTACTATATATTTTGACTTTTCTGGCTGTCAGCATGCAGCTGTTCATAAGGATAAATATTTATTTTAAGATAAATATGTGTACAAATTGTACACACAGAAAAATTATTACATGTGACGTGAAATTTCATCAAGAATCATTAAAGACCCAAAATAACAGTAATAACTAGTTTATTTTATTTATTATTAGTGAATTTCCTTTGGAAAAGTGAACTATTAGCATGACCCGCACGATGAGACTTAAGCCCGGGACCACCCTAGAAGTTCCTAACGTGACCCCCTGAACACGTTTTGAGGGGTCGCAAAAAATTGTATATATATATATATATATATATATATATATATATATATATATATAGTGTTCCCACCGTAGCGGTCGCAATTTTTGGTCCATAATAAAATTTACACCTATGAAGCAGTTTTAAAGAATCCACATTTTTCCAGTACACAAAAAAGGTAACGTCAATTTAGTTGAAAACTATAGAGTTTTTTTTTCATTTATAAACTGCATTTCCAACATATTTACGAGTCTCATTAATAATAGACTACAAAATTGGGTTGTATAAAATAAAGTACTAACAGAGATTCAAGGGGGCTTTAGAAAAGGTCCACTGATCACTGATAATAACTTCACTTTATCTTGCGTGATAAAGCTAAGGTTACCGCAGAAAAAAGAGAAGTTTTTTAGTTGATTCCAGCTTAGCTTTTGATACAATTGACTGCTAGGCAATGATTTTTAAATTGTAAAACTTGGGAGTTTCGACACGCATGCGTAATATTTTAAAAGTTACTATAGCGGAACTAGTGCAAGCGTATGGTGCGGGACTGGCGTTATGAGTAGTTTTTTAACGAATACAGGTTTAAGACAGGGCTGCAATCTCTCGCCTACGTTGTTTAGTTTATTTGTAAATGACTTGCCAGAAGCGGTGGAGGGAGGCTGCAATTTTGGAGGAACTAGGATAAAAATGCTTCTATACGCTGATGATAACATTCTCCTCTACTTGACGGCTACTGGGCTTCAGCATATGATAAGAAATTTATAAATATATTGTCATACTTGGAATTTAAATGTAAATTTAAATAAATCTAAAATTATTGTTTTAAGAAATGGTGGAAGGCTCAAAGCAACCGAGAGGTGTTGGTACAAGAGCAAACAGGTTGAGGTAGTTAGGTAGTCAATATAAACGTATGTGAACGTATGTCCTAAAACGTTAAATGGCAAAGCTAAAATTCTGAAAATATAATTCATATTCGCAATAAAAGCGTAAAAATATAAGTTATAAAATCTAGTTTCTATATACAGGGTATTCAGAAATGGGGTTCCAAAAATTCAGGACGTGATTGTACACATCAAAATAATAAAGAAAGTTTGTATGAACATATGTCCCAGAACCTATAGTTTTCCGTCTATCTGTCCGTATGTGATTTGTAAATAGTTTAACATATCTTACAAACCTCTTAAAGTATCAAGTTCAAACTTGGTACATGCATTACATCTAACAAGACCCATCTTGGATTGGAATATCAAGTTTATACTTTATACAATTTTAAAATGGCGGCCATTTTTGTATTTACAATCTAAATATCTTAAAAACCATATATAGAGATATTAAGAGAAATATTAAGAGAAAAACTGTAAAATTCAAAAAAGTTATATCATTTTGTCTTAAACATGATAAAATGAATATTTTAACTATAAGATTTTGAATAACTAAGAAATTGTAATTTTTATAAGTTAAAACATGATTTTTTTCCATTTCTGCAGTAATGTAACTTTCAGTACTTGGGGGCCGATGATTGCTCGGAGAAAAATCACACATCGATATGTTATACCACGTTAGTGTTACTTTGGCACGCTTACTCGATGTTTCTAGTCAGTTGTTATTGTTATTTTGTTATGATTTTAAACTCATAAGCCAAGTGATAATTTAATTGAATTCAAAATGTATTTTCCAGTAATATTTTATTCTTTCTGAGATTAAAGGTTATGCCAATCGAATTATGAGGCTCAAAACCCCTATTTCCAATGTTTCAGCAAATTCCTTCCGTGCATTTCTGAGATCTGTTTTGTACGTTTGCAGAATATGATTAAATCATTGGTCTTGCTATTTATACAATTTAAAAACCTTCTACAGTATAAACATTTATAATAAATTACTGTAATAACAAAATTATTAATATTCTATATTAGTATAAGAAATACTATTTAGATATTATCTTTTCTTGTTTCAAATCTAAAACTGTTATTTAGACGGTATTGAAATTGTAAATTATGCTTTAACTTCATTGTTTTAAGGAGTGAATTTTATTTGTATCTGTCTCCCGTGATATGTGATTACTGTCAGTTAAATTAGCATACGGAATAATACCTAAACCAGCCGTCCCGTTCGCCCCACGGTAATTTTTTGGACATCACGTAATGCAATTCAGTACAAACCTATAAAGTAAAATACCCCCCGTCGCAGCAAACCTGCGTACTCAGCGAATTTCCAATGCATTTATGTATTTCTCACTAGTACATAAAGCCACTCACCAAGTTTGACAAAATACATTCATAAATAAGTGATTTATAACATTTTATTTATTCCCCATAAGAATAACATTGTAGGATTGACAGACGCAAGATAATAATAATAATGATAATGTTGATAATGTTGGTGTTGAGTACATAGGTTTGCTGCAACGAGGAAGATAAGAAATGAGTTTTTATGCAATTATCAATATAACTGAACCAGGTGAAGCTACTTACCATGTTTTATTAATTTATGTTCATAATTAAGGGAGATATAAAACTTTACTTATTCTCCATAAGAATAACATTAGGGCTGAGTATGCAGGTTAGCTGCTACGGGGACAACCAACCAAACATTTATTTTTGTGCAAATATCAATATACCAGTACAACATGAAGCCACATACCAAATTTCATCAATATACATTCATAAATAATCAAGATCAAATTCTATATATTCTCCATAAGGATAACATTGGACTACGTACTGTGTTTAGCACTTTGAATATCTCTGCAACGGTTTGACGTAGAATCACAATTTAAACACCAAAATGATTGTTTTGTGGAGCTGAAGTGATTGGTAAAAGAAAATGTGAAGTTTAAAGTTAAATTAACTGAGGAAAAGCCAAAAACCTTTTTCCCATAAGATTAACATGGGAGATTTTATGAGCATGTTTTTTTGGATTTTTTCCGCAACCACTTAACCTAGGTTAATAATTCAAAATACCACATTATTTGTTTTTTTAAGATCTATAACATGGTCAAAACCAAAATTAAGTGTTTTAAAAATTTTAGGGTGAAAAATGCAAAAAACTGATTTTTGGAAAATTTAAAACCCCCATAAACCCCCCTTCCCATGGTCCGATTTTTCTGGTTTTCGAACTTAAAGTCATAAATGTCAGTTTACACATTTGAGCCAAATTTCATCGAAATCGGACGTTTTTTACTCAAGTTATCGCATTCACGGACACACACATATATATATATACATTTGAATGAATAGTGTTTTGGACATCTGGGGACCTCAAAACAAAAAGTTATCATGGTCTCGGGCTTAAGTCTTACCATGAGACCTACAGTAATAGCTTCTTCCCTATAGGGAAAATTCGCTAAAACGCAGTGATAGTCTGCAGTTAGAAATCCTACATAAGCTTATAGTGACGACGCCGACGTGTAACCATCTATTCAGCGTAAACTACCGGACGTATAGAGTGGCAAGTCAATAGATTTCCCTTGGCCCAAGGATAATGAAAAAATGCGATATTAAATTTACGAAGTTATTAGTTAGCAACTAGTTGTTAGTTGTTTTGTAAATAAAGCAGACGACTAATAAAAAATCTAATAAATCTAATAAAACATTACCTCAAAATGTTCTTGTGTTGTATTATAAGAATTTAAATTATGATTACTTTTGTTTATAAAGGACTATCTAAGAAATTTTTTCAGACTTATTTAATAGCAAATACCGTAAAAATGCATATATTATACAACTAATTCTGGATATGGGTATGAATTTTAAGAATATTCACCAATAATTGTTTTAAATTATTATCTGTTGATACAGTAAAAGTTATGTCTTCATATATTGAAAGATTATCTAAAATCAACTGAAAGAAACAGCAGCTCAAACATTTAAACGAATTTATCAAAGACAATTTAAATTATGCAATTGAAACAGATGATGATACATTTTATATAATGTCTTAAAGAGTCATTTTTCCATATAAATTTATAGGTGATATTGAAATATTTAATCATGATCAAATACTAGATAAAGATACATTTTACAGTTGCTAGGCAGGAGAAAATCTATGGTGGGTATAAACATGGTTTACAAGTTTAGTATAAACTAAAGTCTAGTCAGATTTATATATTATTCAATATGTGGTGTTGCTAGCTGATGTTTTGATTTGTATGTTTAACAAATTATTAATAAAATCGAGCTCATTATATAACATTAAAATCTTTAGCTTGGGATTTTATCTTACAATTTAAAATATATATATTTAGAATTAATAAGTGATTATAATATGTATTAAATGGTTTAAAAAGTAATTATAGTTGGAATATCTCAGTATGTTACTAGATATTGTAGAGAACATTTAATCCTACTTCAAGATAAAGGTTTACTTTTGGAATGTTCTATATTGCTCAGTATCTTAAAAATTTCTTATAATCATTCTTATAATTTTTTATCGAGAACACTTTTCTTTATTCCTTTTAATTTTAAAAGATTTTTACCATACGATTTTAATCTTAAACCAATAAATTATTTTAATAATACTATTTAACTCATCTTTAAACTTTCCTAATACTGTCTTTCCTTTTTTACTATAACATATGATCTTTCTCTGATAATAACATTTATCAATTAATTTATATTTTTTCATGGTTTTAAAAGTTTATAACTTTAACTCAACAAAATACTACATATATCCATGTATAACAATTTTACATTCGATCAAATTTGTTCTATTTCTCATAATAATACTCATTCATTAATAATGTTGGTGATTCTAACATAAAAATCGAATATAAGTTGATTTATCAAACTTTACTTTCCCTTTATTGAAATTATTTGCTGAAAGATCTGTATCAAACATGATTCTTTAAAACTTTTTTTAGTGAATTTTCTACATTCCCTTATAACACATTTATTGCTAACATTTGCCATAGTTTTACCAATTACAAAATTATTAATCAGTTTAAATCAATATTTTAAAAATCTGATTTAGATTGTGCTCTCAGTTTTATTCAATTTAATATGTCTTCCCATATGACTGTCTTGATCAAAAGAAACAATTCTATTAACTTTTTAAAAATTCATTCCTTGTTTTAGGTATAGTATTTTATTTCCTAGAGCGAATTAAACACAATAATAATTGTTATCAAAATTGGTTGTACACAATTTACTAGTGTTCCAGAGTTAATGATTAGTCTTAACCAACAGAGTTAATCAAAAGTTTAACTTGTAATGGTTTTGGAAATTCTAAATTAACATTTAATTTATAATCTCTCTTCTTGATATTGATACATCCAAAAAATAAATACGTTTAGTCAGACTTTTATTATAATCTCAAACCATTATCAATCTGAATAATCGTTTTGCTTTTATAAAATCTATAAACAATTGTTGATATTTAAATATAATTTTCCAGGCTAAATCATCTTTATATTATCTTATCAAATATTTTGAAAGGTTCATCTATCGTAATAACGTAACGTTTCTTAAAAAATCCTCAGAAAGTGTTCTCCTAAGTCCAGTTAAATCTTATTATTTTATCTTTGAAATTATCAATAGAATTGTTAGGAAGATAAACATTATCTTATTCAAAATAACTGTAACATATTTTTTTAATGTTTCAGTATTTTTGACCAATCTTCTAAATTTATTAAAACTTACTTTTTGTAAGCTCCTAAACCTTTATGATACATTATAAAATATTAATGAAGTTTCTGAATATCGAAAAGTTTGTTATTATTGGATAATTATACAGGGTGAGTCAGACCACCTGTCCAGCATGTATAACGGGAGAAAGGTTTAGTCTAAAGTCATCAAACAAAATTCTTCCCTACTAAAACGCATTTGGGCAATCTATTAAAAATATTGTCATCAAAATATATGTACAGGATTTTCCTAAACTGAAGGTCACGGGTTTGAAACTCAAAATTTTCTTATGTAAACAAAGGGCAAATTATACATAATTTTAGTAGAGGAAATAGGGGGCTTTTACGTCACTTTCGGCGTTTTTCTCATGTTATTCTTATGGAGATCAGTTTTTGTGCCGACATCCGATCTCACCCTATACTAGAATCCGATCCATGCCCATATTAAATAAATCTTTCCCAAAACGCCCGCCCACATATTAAAAAGATACATTTTCAAAATCAGGCAAAAAGTGGTAATATTGCTTAAATTACATGTTACATAGTCAAAAGTATCATAATCAACAATAATCAATCCCAACATGTCGTTATTACACTACTATCAGTTTAATGTTAGTAGTGGCAAACTAGCGGGATGACATATGATTCGGCACTTTTTCCCCATGTTATTCTTATGGGGATCAGTTTTTGAACACTTGCCCGATCCTACCCTACACAAATTTCCTTGTTGGCCTATACTAATTTCTGACCTTTGCCTATATTAAATAAAATTTTCCAAACCCAATCCGTTCTTTATATTTTTTTAAATTAATTGTCAAAATCAGGCCAGAAATATAAGTTTGGTGTTTATGGTCCGATTTGCCTGCAATTTGGCTATTGTCCTAAGCTAATCCATAATTAAATCCCACCCACAGTTTATAAATTCAACATTACTGTCAATTTAAACAATATTTAGTAAATTACTGCCAATTGCCAACTTCTTTATTTAATTTACTGTCCGATTTGTTTGTAACTTGGATACTGTCTTAGGCTAGTGCATAAGTAAATACAACCTATAATTCCCAAATTTACTTTAAACAATCTTTTGTAAATTACTGTGCCAAATGTCAACATCTTTATTTACCGATTTAATTATGGATAAGTTATAGCCCCCAACTCTTATAAATAAAATGAACATATATTATGTCCAATACTTTTTACAATATATAATATATCCACAAAAAACTAACTTTTGTGGTTATGGTACAATTTGTCTACAATTTGGTTATTGCCCTAAGCTAAGCTTAAGTAAACACAATCCCCAAATTTAATTTAAACATAATTATGTAAATTATAGTGCTAATTGCAGACTTCTCAATTTACCATTTAACTTATTTTCAGATATAGCCCCAAGTAAAATTTACCATACATAATTTTCATAATCGATACTTTATATACTTTATATGCAACATACCCAAAAAATTAACTTTGGTGTTTATGGATTTCTTTGCAACTTGGTTACTGTCCTAAGTTAATGCATTAATAAATTCCACCTATAATTTCCAAATTTAAACAATATTTTTTTAATTACTGCTAAGGGCCAACTTACTGTCTAATTTGACTTTTGGATATGTCCCAACCATGTACAATTACCATATATTTTCCCAAATTCAATTCTTTGTATATAAAATATGCTTAAATAACTTTAGTGTTTATGATTTGTCTACAATTTTTATTATTGTCCTAATGCAGTAGTAAATTCCATCTGTAACTTCCAAATTTAAACAAGTTAAACAAGTTAAATTTAAACAAGAAGTTAAATTTAATTTGTTAACTGTCTTAGGCTAGTGCATCCCATATAATTTCCATATTCAATATTACGGTCAAATAAAAACAACAACAAACAATTGTGCCAAATGCCAGCTTATATGCTACTTTCCCCATGCATAAGTAAATTCCACCTACAACCACCAAAATTCAATTTAAACAATATTTTGTAAATTACTATAGTACCGTCGGATTTTCGGATATGTTATAGCCCATGTTTTATCCCCATACTATGTAACTGTATTTTTGCAAAATACCACTAACTTTGGACGATTTTATTGATTATTGTATATGTAGTTGTCTTAGGCTAAAACCCATATAATTTTCTCCCAATTCCGTTATCTTAATTTAAATTACAATTGGACCAGCTTCTTTATTTTATCGATTGTCACGTGTGTTATAGCGCACAACTATTGTATAATTAGCATATATTCCTAAAATACCGATTTTGGTGTGTATTGATCGATATCATGTTGGACTATACTAGTTTATGTATAAATACTACATACAACAACGAATCATAGTACAGATCACCAGATTCTTAATGGATAACAGACTTTTAGGATAATATGCCAAAAACAGTTAACAAATTATATACGTTGCAGAGTTAAAACGTATTATATACTATTTTTTAACTGTCAACTTTTTAGTGTCAGATATATTACCCAAAGGCATGTACTATCACCATCATCAAAACTTGTTGTTATTGCCTAAGACGATATGTAAACACCATAATTCTGATATTTGATAACTTCTTTATTTACAAGTCCAAACTGGTGTTATTGTCCAAAATTGCATCTTACTTTAATTGTGAAAATTTGTTTTTGGTTATGGCCCACTATTAGTATATGTAAAAATGCCAAATTAAGAGTTGTATTTGATTCCACAATATTATCTCCAATTTGTGACTCTTAGACCTCTTACAATACCTTAGAAATGTTATAGTTTTATTTGCTTAATTGTTGTATGTGTTATAGAACTTGGCTAGTATAAAACACAAATTTTATTTGTTATCCAACTGATTCTGTCTATAAATTGTAAATAGCTGTTCTTGACCAAATCTAGTGCATAGGAGGATAGTCTATAATCAATTCCAATTATTTCTGCACCATGTCTCTTATTTACAATCCTAATGTTGTTGATTTTGTCCATTCTGGTATATTTATTAATTATACATCTATAACATATAAGAATAAACTCTCTTGGATATATTATGTTGACGGATTATTAGACATGGTGTATATTGTTTATAAGTTTTCTGTCCCATATGTGTGAAAATATGTTATTCAATGATGGAATGCCCCTCTAAACTATTACTACAATTCCAAATTTTTCTAAATAAGTTTTCTGCTATAGTCTCAATATAATTAAAATTTGATATTATAAACTAACAGTGCCATCCCGCATTTGTACCTAAAATCTCCAAATTCTATAATATTTTACTGTCAAACTATTCTTAGTCCTAGTATTCTTAGTATTGGGTTTGTACTAATAATTAAACCCTACATTCTTATATGTATCCAATCCTGTGCAATAATAGAGTAATTTATGCATGTATTATAAAATCAACTGTTATAAATAGTGCTAACATATATATGTTAGCACATAATGTGTAATTATATTGTTCTACAGGAACGTTCATGCTATTCTATAATACAATCTGATGTATAAGTACCAGAGTTGGCAAAATATGCAATTGTTATGTTAAATGTGTTGTTAAGTAATGATCAATCACTTACACCTTTATGCTATTAAATACAACAAGACTGGAACCTTAACGCAGATCTGTTGTTTAAGCACTAGATTAGGTGTCTAAATTGACCTGTTGTCTGTTAAATGTGTGCTGTAAAGTAAAACATAAATAAAAGATAAAAAAGACAACTGTCCAATTGTGCTAACACTCAGCACATTTATGTGTAATTGGATATAGCTGTTACATAATTTATAAATAAATAGTACAAAATAAAGAGATGGCTAGATCCAAAGACAACAGATAACAGAGATACATGCATGGTCGGATTACAGTAAGAGACGTGTTAAAAGTGTAGTGTAAACCAAATGTCAAGACTGTCAAGCAGAGTGGTCTTAAACACCACATAATGCAGCACGATCTAAATAATATCCATTACTATAGCCGGCTCTTGTAAAATATATGTTATCTTTCTAATATTATTTAAGGAATAAGTCTGTTATCAATTAATAAAGTCAAAATAAGAATATAAGGATATAGTATTGGTAATAAACTTTCAACATCCGATATATTAACTATTAAGGGTTATAGTATCGTGACAGTCAAACATTGTGTCCTCTAAATGTTGTGTTTGAATATGTTAAATCCTAAATTTGTTACATTTATTTTTTACACAATATACAAACTATTGTTGTGTCAGTTGACAGAACCTGTAAATAATGTGTAAATGGCTGTGAACCAATATCTGTACCGTAATGCATTGGCGTGTATTTGTGTGTTACTTATTGTGTCTCCACATTTCTGTCGTTTTATAAACATTCAATATTACCATTACAATGTCCTTGTACTCTTATTTCTGTTACTATTACTATTTCATTTTAATGTTTACTATCTGTGTTTGACTGTCACGATACTATAACCCTTAATGGTTAATATATCGGATGTTGAAAGTTTATTACTAATACTATATCCTTATACTCTTATTTTGACTTTATTAATTGATAACAGACTTATTCCGTAAATAACATAAAACAAAAACATATATTTTACAAGAGTCGGCTATGGTAATATATTAATGGACATTATTTAGATCTTATTTATTCATAAAATAATCTTTACTGTGCTCACGATTTTAATTTGTTGAATATTTAATCTTAAAATTATGCTGGGAGAAATGTGATGTATTAACGTTATTTATTAATGTTGAGTAAAATTTAATGTTTCATATTTGATGTCTCCATTTTGTACAATCTCGGTAAGTTATCATCGTCTGTTGTATCAGACCACCGCTCACCTGATGTTACGCCATATGATCTGATCGCAATAAACGAACCCGATTGGACTACATGATCACACCACTACCCCTCCAGTTTACCCGTCGATCACCTCTTGTCCTCCTTCGGCCAGTTCCCAAACAGCTCCCTTGAATCCAACATGTAGTCGGTCGGTTATTTAAGTATAATTGCCGTGTCGTCATTTTCCCCGTACATCCGCTATTAAGTGGCGGCGAGGACGGTAGCAATTTTTTAGTTTCGACGATGAAGTTACGCGTGTGCGAAGTAGTTTCTGTCTTGTTAGCGCCAATCAAATTAGTACAAATATCGAAAAGTGACATCGGTATCTTATGTCCGTTGATGAAGCATCGCTCGAAGAAGACTGGAGTTTCCCTCCTTTGTTTTACGAAGTTAACGGCGAAAGTGCGGTAGTGAAAATGACGGGAATTATCGGCAATATTGAACAATTCGACAACAATGAAGAGACGTGGAACTCGTATGTAGAAAGATTTGAACTTTTTGTTGAGTGTAATGGCATAGAAAGCACCACAAAAGTGAGTACGTTTTTAACAGTAGTTGGTCCTAAAACGTATAATTTACTGTGGGAGTTGTGTACAACGGACACACCTAATACGAAATCGTAGGAGAAGTTACTAAAAATCGTGCAGGATCACCTTTATCCAAAACCTAATCTGATTGCGGAAAGATATAAATTCAGTCAACGGGATCAGCGAGAACATGAGTCTGTAGCACATCACGTGGCAGTCTTGAAAAATCTTTCAGTTCATTGTGAGTTTGGAACTACATTAAATGACTATCTCCGCGACCGGTTAGTTAGTGGTATCCCAGTGAATCGACTAAACAAAAACTTTTGTCCGAATCTGATTTGACCTACGATAAGGTGGTGAAAATCATCTCAGCGGTCGAGGAGGCAGAGACAAATGCAGTGTCCTTACCACACAGCGGCGGGGGCGCGGCATTACACAAGGCGGACGAGTACAACGCTTGGGAGTTGGTGTCAATGGCGGCGCCAGTGGCAGCTCAAGGGGCGGACATGCGACCTTCACAAGAACTTACTGCGAGCACCGAGCCACGGCCCAAATAACGCGAATAAGTGCAGTGTAAAGTGCTATTGTTGCGGCTGAGTTGGTCATGTGAGCAAAGAGTGTAGATTGAAAGGTTGTGTGTGCCACTATTGTGGAAAGAAAAATCATATAGCTAAAGTGTGTCGTTCACGAGAGTTGGGGAAGTCAACATCCAATTTTAAAAACAATTTTAGTAAACAGAGGAACTGGAAAAACCATCGTAATAAAAATCAGAACTGTGTGGGGGGAAATGAGAACGATTGTCTGGATTTAGATGAAGTAATCGCTGAAGTACCTAATTTACTTAAAATAAATGAAAATGTTGTAGAAAGAATTAATGTAAAGCCTTTGAAAGTTAAGGTAACTGTTGAAAAGCAACCGGTTTGTTTTGAAATTGATACTGGTGCAGCTGTAGGTGTGATTAGCGAACAATATTACTTAGACAAATTTAATTGTAGTAAGTTGTTGCCAAGCGATATATCGCTGAGTTCATACACTAATGATGCGATTGTTCCTCTAGGCAAAATAAATTTAAATGTTTCTCATCAAAATATTGAGAGGAAACTTGATTTGCACTTTATCAAAAAGGGTGCTCATCCACTCATGGGCAGAGAGTGGCTTAAAATATTAAACGTGAATATTTCATTCAATAATGACTGCATTTTTGACATGACTAAAACTGAGGTTAAAAGTAAAGATATAGCCAATCAGCTGGCTAAAGAATTTCCAGAAGTTTTTTCAGACACGCTTGGTGACTACAAAAGCGACCCTGTTAGTTATAGTAATAATATTGTTGGTATAGTTAGTTAATATAGTTAGTAATATTTAGACAACACCAAGCCTAAATATTTCAAGCCACGCCCATTGCCACACACATTGAAAGCTAAGGTTGAAGCGGAATTGGAACGTTTAGTTCAATCAGATGTTTTGTATCCCATGGATTGTTGTGACTGGGGAACGTCTATACAGTAGTACCAGTAGTTTTAAAACCGGATGGTTCAGTACGAATTTGCGGTGACTTTAGGGTTACGCTTAACGCAAAATTAGAAGTGGAACGATATCCATTACCCAGGGTTGAGGACTTTATGCTGAACTTCAAAAGCGAGATTAGTAAAATAGATTTAAGCCAAGCGTACATGCAGTTGAAATTAGACTAACCATCTCAGAACTTATGTACTATCAGTACACATAAGGGTCTTTTTTGCTTACAAACGTGTCCCTTATGGTATTTCTTCAGCACCGGGAATTTTCCAAAGAAAAATTGAACAGACATTGCAAGGCGTGACAGTAGTAGCAGTATTTTTAGATGATATATTAATCTCTGGTCCTGATTTGAAAACTCATATGATTAGATTAAGAGACGTTTGTCAAGTCTACAAAAATGTGGGTTAACTGTTAAGAATGAAAAACGTCAGTTTTTTGTTCAAAAGCTGGAATACCTAGGGTATACATACAATTGACAAACACGGGCTACACAAATACCAAGGTAAGGTTAAAGCTGTGTTAGATGCAAAAGTGCCAGGAAATGTAACAGAAGTTAAAGCTTTCGTAGGGCTAGTTCATTATTACGCTAAGTTCCTTCCAAATCTGGCCAGTGTTCTAAGGTCATTGTATGACCTTTTAAAGAAAGATGTTCCCTTTGTTTTTGACAAAAATTGTATGAATAGTTTTAATCAGGTAAAACAGCTGTTGACAAGTGCACCTGTGTTGGCCCATTACGATCCCCAAGTGCCTGCAATTTTAATAGTAGATGCATCAAGTACAGGGCTGGGTTGCGTTTTAAGTACCGTAGGGAAAGACGGCGCCGAGAGGCCCGTGTCATACTGCTCTCGTACACTTTCACCGACTGAATTACAGTACAGTCAGATACATCGAGAAGGTGTGAAAAAGTACCATCAATATTTGTATGGCCGTCACTTTACTCTGAGAGGTGGCCACAAACCTCTTGTAAGTATTGTTGGTCCTAAAAAGGGTTTGCCTACTTTTGCGGATAGCCGACTTCAAAGATACGCGTTATTTCTGTCCGGCTATGACTTTATTATAGAGTATGTACAGTCTGACAAAAATAATGCAGACGCATTATCAAGATCGCCCTTTCCATGTAAACATAACGATATTAACGATGAAACACTCTGGGTTGGTACATATTTGCATTGTTTGAAAGAGAGCTCATTTCCTGTAACATGTGAACAAATTCGAGTTGAAACCCAGAAAGACTCAGTCTTAAAAAAGGTTTTTGGTTACTTAATGTACGGTTGGCCAAGTAATTCGTCAAAGGATGATGGAGAATTGTATTCTTATTGTCTAAGGAAAGATGAACTGAGGAAAGAGCAGGGTGTAATCATGTGGGGTTATAAGGTTGTTGTACCCTCTAGTTTACCAGGGGCGGATCCAAGGGGGGGGGGGGTTGGTAGGGGCGGTCGCCCCCCAAACCTAAGAACTTTTGTGTTTTATTTTATTATTCAGGCATACGATGAAAGTTTGAATAGATCCGAGATGAAAATGCAAGCATTAAAAGCCTCCCGAAACCCCGTTTTTCGGTTCCGAGAGTCAAATTTTGTCGTTTCCAGGCTACAAGGTTACATTAAAATTCAAACTAACGAACCTAAACGTTTCTTTAAATAAAATAAAATACACACCATTAGACAGGTGAAATTTTAAACATCCATTTTAGTATATAACACATTATTTAGATCCATGTATTTAATCTAAAAGCGTCTTACAAAAACATGGATATTCCTGAGTATCGCGAAGTTGTTGCAGTTTTGCCAGTTGACAGACCGAAAATGCAGTGTTTTCAACATGGTCTTGAAGGTAAATTTTAGCAGCAAAGGTTGCTACAATTGTATTCGGTGATTATTTTTCACTGGATTTCGCCCGCCTACCGTCGTTTGCTATCAGCGATGTTTTGTCTACAGGTTAGGTTTGATTTTTGTTTAAAACCGCGTAATCCGTTGCTAGGCAATAAATATCCAGTGGCTAGGCTAGAAGCAAAAAGTGCCTCGAATTATATGTAATGAAATAAGAGGAAACAAAGATTAAATTGCGTGCAAACAGAATCTCATAGGCCAAGTATTTTATTTTTTAAAAATGTGGTGCGATATTTTTATTTTTCGAGTGGTTCACCTTGGCTGTCAGCATCATTCCTAATTGTATCTTCGCGTTCAGTATTGCAGATTTCAAATACGTTTTGTAAATAGTTTTTCGCGTGGGTAAATAATAAAATAAATAGTTTAATTAGGCATCTTACTTGTTCTTAGACGCCTACAGATGACGTAGAAAAAAGTGTAATGCCTAAATATTTTATTTTTATTTACGGTCGGGCGAAGTAGAACGAAAGTTATTTTTTGTTTAGCTTTTTTATAAAGTTAAGATGGATTTTTTCTTGAGTACAAGGTTATTGATATATAATGTTAACTTACTTTCATACTTTGTATAATTTAATGTAGTTAAAACAATAATGGGTGTGCCAGGGACCATCCACAGGGAAGGGGGGGGGGTAACTTTCGGTGGCCGCCCTCCCAAACATGTCCTCTGGATCCGCCCCTGTAGTTTACGTAGGCTAGTTTTGAAGGAACTGCATTCAAGTCACTTGGGCATGGTTAAAATGAAATCAGTAGCTAGATGTTATATATGGTGGCCTAATTTAGACCGTGATATTGAGAATGTAAGTAAGAGCTGTACTTCATGTCTTATGGAGAGATCCAGTCCCCCTAAGGCAGAACTACACAATTAGCACTATCCTAGCAAGCCGTGGGCACGGTTACACTTAGATGATCTAGGTCCTTTTAAAGGTAAAATGTTTTCGATTGTGGTAGATGCCCACAGTAAGTGATTAGAGGTGTTTGAAACTAAAAACACATCAGCTAAGTTAGCTATAGATAATTTGAGGGAATTGTTTGCTAGATTTGGACTTCCAGAATCGGTCCATTCTGACAATGGACCACCCTTTTGTTCAGTTGAATTAAACAGTTCCTTATGTCAAATGGCATAAGGCAAACATCTGCTCCTTACTGGCCTCAGTCTAATGGTCAAGCATAAAGTTCTGTAAAGTATGCTAAGAATAAACTGAAATGTGCACTAAGAGATAATGTTGAAACCAACGTAGCTTTAAGTAGGATTCTATTCGATTATAGAAACTCTGTACACTTAACCACTAATCAATCACCAGCTCAACTCAAATTTAACAGAAACCTCAGAACCAGATTTGATTTACTAAGACCTAATCTTCCAAGATTAGTTAGTGAAAAACAAGAAAAGCAAAAATTGTATGCGCGAGGACCTAAAACTAGAATATTGTATCCTAATCAATCGGTATTAATTAGAAATTATAGAGGCAAAGATAAATGGGTTGAAGGGATTGTTAGTAAGCAAATTAGTACTGTAATGTACTTAATACAATTGAGTTCTGGCATTGTGTGGAAACGCCACATTGACCAGTTAGTTGCAATAGAAACGGAGCAATAGTTGCAGCTGATAATACGTCAAATAAGAGTACCGTTACGGTGCCTTATGTAAATAGACCATCAGCTGACTCCCTGACCACTCCACCTGTGACGTCACCTAGTGGTGATCGTCGGCCTCCCTCTACCCCCTCTCCACGAGGCGCTCGCGTACGCCGGTCCCTCCCCTCTGCCTCTCCTGGTACCGTTACAGCAGCTGACCTCCAGGAAAACACATCACCGGGTGTTTCGTTGTCTCCCCGTCACCAAGGCGGAGTAACCCACCGTTACCCTGTCAGGGACAGGAAATCGGTGGATCGAATAAATCTTTAACAATTGCAATGTTGTATTGTTAACAGGTTATTGATGTAGTGATTTTTGAATCCTGGACAATGTTGCTGTATTTGTAATTTGTATCATACTGAGTGTTATATTTGTTTGTTTATAGTTGTAACATTTGAGTGATTTTACTGTTATAACATGTTTATTTATTTATACAATAATCTTTACTGTGCTCACGATTTTAATTTGTTGAATATTTAATCTTAAAATTATGCTGGGAGAAATGTGATGTATTAACGTTATTTATTAATGTTGAGTAAAATTTAATGTTTCATATTTGATGTCTCCATTTTGTACAATCTCGGTAAGTTATCATCGTCTGTTGTATCAGACCACCGCTCACCTGATGTTACGTCATATGATCTGATCGCAATAAACGAACCCGATTGGACTACATGACCACGCCACTACCCCTCCAGTTTACCCGTCGATCACCTCTTGTCCTCCTTCGGCCAGTTCCCAAACAGCTCCCTTGAATCCAACGTGTAGTCGGTCGGTTATTTAAGTATAATTGCCGTGTCGTCATTTTCACCGGACATCCAAAATAAGTCAGTATTATAGAATAGCATGGACGTTCCTGTAGAACAATATAATTAGAAGTTAGCACTATTTATAACAGTTGATATTATAATACATGTATAAATTACTCTAAGATTGGATGCAGAGGATTGGATATATAAGAATGTAGGGTTTAATTATTAGTACAAACCCAATACTAAGAATACGAGGACTAAGAATAGTTTGACAGTAAAATATTATAGAATTTAAGGTACAAATGCGGGATGGCACTGTTAGTTTATAATATCAAATTTTAATTATATTGAGACTATAGCAGTAGACTTATTTAGAAAAATTTGGAACTGTAGTAATAGTTTAGAGGGGCATTCCATCATTGAATAACATATTTGCACACATATGGGACAGAAAACTTATAAACAAGATACACCACGTCTAATAATCTGTCAACATAATATATCCAAGACAGTTTATTCTTATATGTTATAGATGTAGAATTAGTAAATATGTCAGGATGTTTGGAAAAAAATCAACATTCGGATTGTAAATAAATATGCAATAATCATTAAAATCATCCAAAGTTAGTAGTATTTTGCAAAAATACAGTTACATAGTATGGGGATAAAACATGGGCTATAACATATCCGAAAATTGGACGGAACTATAGTAATTTACAAAATATTGTTTAAATTTAATTTTGGTGATTGTAGGTGGAATTTACTTATGCATATGGGGAAAGTAGCATATCCTAATATCTATGGACCATAAACTACAAAGTTAGTATTTTGTGGATATATTATATACAATTGTAGATAATTATGTGACAATTATACTATAACGTAACCTACTATAACATACTTTAACATATCCGAAAATCTAATCAGATGGTAAATAAGCTGGCATTGGGCACTATTGTTTTTTTTTTTTTCTTTTATTATGCCGTAATATTGAATACAGAAATTATATCGGATGCACTAGCCTAAGACAGTTAACAAATTAACTGTCTTGATTAAATTTAACTTGTTTAAATTTTGAAGTTACAGATGGAATTTACTACTGCATTAGGACAATAATACAAATTGTAGACAAATCATAAACACTAAAGTTATTTAAGCATATATTATATACAAAGAATTGAATTTGGGAAAATATATGGTAATTTTACATGGTTGGGACACACCCAAAAGTCAAATCAGACAGTAAGTTGGCACTTAGCAGTAATTAAAAAAATATTTTTTAAATTTGGAAATTATAGGTGGAATTTACTAATGCATTAACTTAGGACAGTAACCAAGTTGCAAACAAACCCATAAACTCCAAAGTTAGTTTTTGTGGGTATGGTGCATATAAAGTATATAAAGTATCGAATATGGAAATTATGTAAGGTAAATTTTACTTGGGGTTATATCCGATAATAAGTTAAATGGTAAATTAAGAAGTCTGCAATTGGCACTATAATTTACAAAATTATGTTTAAATTAAATTTGAGGATTGTGTTTACTTATGCTTAGCTTAGGACAATAACCAAATTGTAGACAAATCGGACCATAACAACAAAAGTTAGTTTTTTCTGGATATATTATATATTGTACAAACTATTGGACATAATATATGTTCATTTTATTTATAAGAGTTGGGGGCTATAACTTATCCATAATTAAATCGGTGAATCAAGATGCTGACATTTGGCAGTAATTTACAAAATATTGTTTAAATTAAATTTGGGAGTTAAAGGTTTTATTTACTTATGCACTAGCCTAAGACAGTATCCAAGTTACAAACAAATCGGACAGTAAATAAAGAAGTTGGCAATTGGCAGTAATTTACGAAAAATTGTTTAAATTGACAGTAATATGGAATTTGGAAGTGATTGGTGTAATTTACTAATGCATTAGCTTAGGACAATAACATATGCAAAATTGCAGACAAATCGGACAGTAAATTAAGACGTTGGCAATTGGTAGTAATTTACAAAATATTGTTTAATTTAAATTTGGGAGTTAAAGGTTGTATTTACTTATGCACTAGCCTAAGACAGTAGGTATCCAAGTTACAAACAAATTGGACAGTAAATAAAGAGGTTGGTAATTGGCAGTAGTTTACAAAATATTGTTTAATTTAAATTTGGAAATTATAGGTTTTATTTTTTATGTGTTAAGCTAGGACAATAACATATCCAAGTTACAAACAAATCGGACAGTTAATAAAGAAGATGGCAATCGGCAGTAATTTACTAAATATTGTTTAAATTGACAGTAATGTTGAATTTAGAAACTGTGGGTGGGATTTAGTTATGTATTAGCTTAGGACAATATCCAAATTGCAGGAAAATCGGACCATAAACACCAAAGTTAGTTTTTACAGTAAAATTAACAAACGAAATATATACTGCACTAGGGGGTTGTTGGAAATAATGTAATTTTAGATATAATAGTTGGATATATAACATATCCAAAAATAAATCAAATCGAACAGTAAGTAAATAAGTTGGCAATTGGCAGTAGTTTACAAAATATTGTTTAAATTGACAGCAATATTAAGTTTGGAAATCACAGGTGGAATTTACTTATGCATTAGCTTAGGACAATAGCCAAATTGCAGGCAAATCGGACCATAAACACCAAAGTTAGTTTTTGATTACGGCAAAATATACAAACAAAATACCGGCTGTAATATAGGGGGTAGGGGAGAGTATAGTTGTGTGGTTATGTTACCTATATGAGAGCTATAAAATATCTGAAAATCAATCAAATCGGATAGTAAATAAAGAAGTTGGCAATTAGCGGTATTTTTCCAAATTTGTTTAAATTTGACTGTTATAGTGAATTTGAGAAATATGGATGGTGTGTACATATACACTAGCCTACAACAATAACATATCCAAATTTTAAACAAATCGGACAGTAAATAAAGAAGTTGGCAATTGGCAGTATTTTTCCAAATTTTTAAATTTGAACGTAATATTGAATTTGTCAAATGTGGATGGTGTGTACATATGCACTAGCCTACAACAATAACATATCCAAATTTTAAACAAATCGGACTATTAACACCAAAGTTAGATTTTTGGCCTGATTTTGACAATTAATTTTTAAAAAATATAGAGGACAGATTGGGTTTGGAAAATTTTATTTAATATAGGCAAGGGTCGGACATTAGGATAGGCCAACAAGGAAATTTGTGTAGGGTAGGTTCGGGCAAGTGTTCAAACACTGATCCCCATAAGAATAAAATGGGGAAAAGTGCCGAATCATATGTCATCCCGCTAGTTTGCCACTACTTACATTAAACTGATAGAAGTGTAATAAGGACATGTTGGGATTGATTACTGTTGATTATGATACTTTTGACTACGTAACATGTAATTTAAGCAATATGACAACTTTTTTCCTGATTTTGAAAATTTATTTAATATGGGCGTGGATCGGATACTAGTATAGGGTGGGATCGGGTGTTGGCACAAAACCTGATCTCCATAAGAATAACATGGGAAAAAAGCGCCGAAAGTGACGTAAAAGCCCCCTATTTCCACTACTAATTTTAAAGGTCCTGTTAAACGAAACATTTAGGCGAAAACGGAATTCACTTATCTTTATCCTAAAAATGGCGGTCATTTGTGTGTAAAATATTGACATTTACGAAATATCCTGTATTTTCTGAACCACTACTCGTATCTTTTTTTAATTCATATTTCTTACTCTTGATAAGCTGTATGTCTGATATGCTACATGACAGACTTTATTCAAAAATTCTAAATTTTAATGAAATATGTTTTTTTTGGAAATGCTTATATGCCCAAAACTCAAAAATGGCAAATGTTAGCGTGTCATAAATCATTGAAAAGGTCTTATAAAACCTAGTAAGTTTCTAATTTACTCCAACCTTGAATCTCTTTTCGTTATTGTGCAATCAGCAATAAACGTTTTTTTCCCATACTCCTTGCATTTATGCTGTGACCACATTCATTTGCTGTGTTATGTCCATTTAACATCCATGTATAATTTGCACTATGTTTATATAAGAACATTTCGAGATTCTAACCCGTGAACTTCTATTGTGGAACATTCTGTACATAGATTTTGATGAAAATATTTTTAATATATTTCCCATATGCGTTTTAGTGGGGAAGAATTTTGTTTGATGAATTTAAACCAAACCGTTCTCCCGTTATGCATGTTGGACGGGTGGTCTGACTCACCCTGTATATATACGATAGTAAGGTGTTAATTTATTAAGACAATTGTTTCATTTACAATTTTGTTAAAAATATAATATTTCATTTATTTAATAAATATTTTCAGTTTACTATTTTTTTACATTGTTCTTTTTTATGTAATTTATCTAAATGTTTAGTAACGTGATTGTTAAATTCATCAAACCTTTTTTTTATTTCTAAACATATATTTGACAACATTTCATGATTGTTTATAATGGAAAAACAAATAAGTCTTTATTCCAAAAATTATCTAATAAATAACAAAATATAGATATTTTGTTTTATTCATACGGGAGGACGTCAAAGTCGGACAGCACTATAAACCTTTGAATACAAATAATAATAAAATATTCATCATCTTTAAGCAATGCCCTAAATAAAGAATTTCTTAATGATAAATATTTAGTAATTTAAAACGAATCATTAAGACATATATTTTATAGGTAGAGAGTTAAGAGAAACTTTCTTGTCGTAATTTGTGTTGTGGGCCAATATGTTATGAATGTGTTTCTGTCCGTTGTGATGGTTTAGAGTCTTTCCGTTACGTCAAGTGCAAGTTTCCCTGTTATGACGAGTGCAAGTCTCCCCGTTATGACGAGTGTATGTCTCCCCGTTATGACGAGTGCAAGTCTCCCCGTTATGACGAGTGCAAGTCTCCCCGTTATGACGAGTGCAAGTCTCCACGTTATGACGAGTGTATGTCTCCCCGTTATGACGAGTGCAAGTCTCCCCGTTATGACGAGTGCAAGTCTCCACGTTATGACGAGTGTATGTCTCCCCGTTATGACGAGTGTAAGTCTCCCCGTTATGACGAGTGCAAGTCTCCCCGTTATGACGAGTGCAAGTCTCCACGTTATGATGAGTGTATGTCTCCCCGTTATGACGAGTGTATGTCTCCCCGTTATGACGAGTGTATGTCTCCCCGTTATGACGAGTGTATGTCTCCTCATTATGACGAGTGTATGTCTCCCCGTTAAGACGAGTGTATGTCTCCCCATTATGACGAGTGTACGTCTCACCGCTATGACGAGTGTATGTCTCCCCGTTATGACGAGTGTATGTCTCCCCGTTAAGACGAGTGTATGTCTCCCCATTATGACGAGTGTATGTCTCCCCGTTATGACGAGTGTATGTCTCCCCGTTATGACGAGTGTATGTCCCCCCGTTATGACGAGTGTATGTCTCCCCGTTATTACGAGTGTATATCTCTCCGTTATGACAAGTGTATGTCTCCCCGTTATAACGAGTGTATATCTCCCCGTTATGACGAGTGTATGTCCCCCCGTTATGACTAGTGAATGTCTCCCCGTTCTGAAGAGTGTATGTATCCCCGTTACGACGAGTATATGTCTCCCCGTTATGACGAGTGTATGACTCCCCGTTATGACGAGTGTATATCTCCCCGTTATGACGAGTGTATCTCTCCCCGTTATGACGAGTATGTATCTCCCCGTAATGACGAGTGTATGTCTCACCGTTATGACGAGTGTATATGTCCCCGTTATGACGAGTGTATGTCTCCCCGTTATGACGAGTGTATATCTCCCCGTAATGACGAGTGTTTGTCTCCCCGGTATGACGAGTGTATATCTCCCCGTTATAACGAGTGTATGTCTCCCCGTTATGACTAGTATATGTCTCCTCGTTATGACGAGTGTATGTCTCCCCGTTTTGACGAGTGCTAGTCTCCGCGTTATGACGTATGTATGTGTATCTCCCCGTTATAACGAGTGTATATCTCCCCGATATGACGAGTGTATGTCTCCCCGTTATGACGAGTGTATGTCTACGCGTTCTGACGAGTCTATGTCTCCCCGTCATGAGTGTATGTCTTCCCGTTATGACGAGTGTATGTCTCCCCGTTATGACGAGTGCTAGTCTCCCCATTATGACGAGTGTATGTCTCCCCATTATGACGAGTGTATGTCTCCCCGTTATGACGAGTGTATGTCTCCCCGTTCTGACGAGTGTATGTCTCCCCGTTATGACGAGTGTATGTCCCCCCGTTATGACGAGTGTATGTCTCACCGTTATGACGAGTGTATGTCTCCCCGTTATGACTAGTGAATGTCTCCCCGTTATGACCAGTGTATATTTCCCCGTTATGACGAGTGAATGTCTCCCCGTTATGAAGAGTGTATGTCCCCCCGTTATGACGAGTGTATGTCTCCCCGTTATGACGAGTGTATATCTCCCCGTTATGACGAGTGTATGTCTCCCCGTTTTGACGAGTGTATATCTCCCCGTAATGACGAGTGTATGTCTCCCCGTTATGACGAGTGTATTTATCCCCGTTACGACGAGTATATGTATCCCCGTTATGAAGAGTGTATGTATCCCCGTTACGACGGTATATGTCTCCCCGTTATGACGAGTGTATGACTCCCCGTTATGATGAGTGTATATCTCCCCGTTATGACGAGTGTATGTCTCCCCGTTATGACGAGTGTATATCTCCCCGTAATGACGAGTGAATGTTTCCCCGTAATGACGAGAGTATATCTCCCCGTTATGACGAGTGTATCTCTCCCCGTTATGACGAGTTTATAAATCTCCCCGTAATGACGAGTGTATGTCTCCCCGTTATGACGAGTGTATATCTCCAAGTGATGACGAGTGCATGTCTCCCCGTTATGACTAGTGAATGTCTCCCCGTTATGAAGAGTGTATGTATCCCCGATACGACGAGTGTATGTCTCCTCGTTATGACGAGTGTATGTCTCCCCGTTATAACGAGTATATGTCTCCCCGTTATGACGAGTGTATATCTACCCGTAATGACGAGTGTATGTATCCCTGTTATGACGAGTGTATATCTCCCCGTTATGACAAGTGTATGTCTCCCCGTTATGACGAGTATATGACTCCCCGTTTTTACGAGTGTATGTCTCCCCGTTATGACGAGTGTATGTCTCCCCGTTATGACGAGTGCTAGTCTCCCCGTTATGACGTCTGTATGTGTATCTCTCCGTTATAACGAGTGTATATCTCCCCGATATGACGAGTGTATGTCTCCCCGTTATGTCAAGTGCAAGTCTCCCCGTTATGACGAGTGTATGTTTCCCCGTTATGACGAGATATGTCTCCCCGTTATGACTAGTGAATATCTCCCCGTTTTGACAAGTGCTAGCCTCCCCGTTATGACGAGTGTATGTCTCCCCGTTATGACGAGTGTATGTCTCCCCGATATGACGAGTGTATGTATCCCCGTTAAGACGAGTGTATGTCTCCCCGTTATGACTAGTGAATGTCTCTCCATTTTGAAGAGTCCTAGTCTCCTCGTTATGACGAGTGTATGTCTCCCCGTTATGACGATTGTATGTCTCCCCGTTATGACGAGTGTATGTCTCCCCGTTATGACCAGTGTATGTAGCCCCGTTATGACTAGTGAATGTCTCCCCATTTTGAAGAGTGCTAGCATCCCCGTTATGACAAGTGTATGTCTCCCCGTTATAACGAGTGTATATCTCCCCGTTATGACGAGTGTATCTCCCCCCGTTATGACTAGTGAATGTCTCCCCGTTCTGAAGAGTGTATGTATCCCCGTTACGACGAGTATATCTCCCCGTTATGACGAGTGTATGACTCCCCGTTATGACGAGTGTATATCTCCCCGTTATGACGAGTGTATGTTTCCCCGTTATGACGAGTATATATTTCCCCGTTATGACGAGTGTATATGTCCCCGTTATGACGAGTGTATATGTCCCCGTTATGACGAGTGTATGTCTCCCCGTTATAACGAGTGTATATCTCCCCGTAATGACGAGTGTTTGTCTCCCCGGTATGACGAGTGTATATCTCCCCGTTATAACGAGTGTATGTCTCCCCGTTATGACTAGTATATGTCTCCCCGTTATGACTAGTGTATGTCTCCCCGTTTTGACGAGTGCTAGTCTCCGCGTTATGACGTATGTATGTGTATCTCCCTGTTATAACGAGTGTATATCTCCCCGATATGACGAGTGTATGTCTCCCCGTTATGACAAGTGTATGTCTACGCGTTCTGACGAGTCTATGTCTCCCCGACATGAGTGTATGTCTTCCCGTTATGACGAGTGTATGTCTCCCCGTTATGACGAGTGTATGTCTCTCCGTTATGATTAGAGAATGTCTCCCTGTTTTGACGAGTGCTAGTCTCCCCATTATGACGAGTGTATGTCTCCCCGTTATGACGAGTGTATGTCTCCCTGTTATGACGAGTGTATTTCTCCCCGTTCTGACGAGTCTATGGCTCCCGGTTATGACGAGTGTATGTCTCTCCGTTATGACGAGTATATGTCTCCCCGTTATGACTAGTGAATGTCTCCCCGTTTTGACGAGTGCTAGTCTACCCGTTATGACGTGTGTATCTCCCCGTTATGACGAGTATATATCTCCTCATTATGACGAGTGTATGTCTCCCCGTTCTGACGAGTGTATGTCTCCCCGTTATGACGAGTGTATGTCCCTTTGTTATGACGAGTGTATGTCTCACCGTTATGACGAGTGTATGTCTCCCCGTTATGACTAGTGAATGTCTCCCCGTTATGACCAGTGTATATTTCCCGATTATGACGAGTGAATGTCTCCCCGTTATGAAGAGTGTATGTCCACCCGTTATGACGAGTGTATGTCGCCCTGTTATGACGAGTGTATATCTCCCCGTTATGACGAGTGTATGTCTCCCCGTTATGACGAGTGTATATCTCTCCGTAATGACGAGTGTATGTCTCCCCGTTATGACGAGTGTATGTATCCCCGTTAGGACGAGTATATGTATCCCCGTTATGAAGAGTGTATGTATCCCCGTTACGACGGTATATGTCTCCCCGTTATGACGAGTGTATGACTCCCCGTTATGATGAGTGTATATCTCCCCGTTATGACGAGTGTATGTCTCCCCGTTATGACGAGTGTATATCTCCCCGTAATGACGAGTGAATGTTTCCCCGTAATGACGAGGGTATATCTCCCCGTTATGACGAGTGTATCTCTCCCCGTTATGACGAATTTATAAATCTCCCCGTAATGACGAGTGTATGTCTCCCCGTTATGACGAGTGTATATCTCCCCGTTAAGACGAGTGTATGTCTCCCCGTTATGACTAGTGAATGTCTCCCCATTTTGAAGAGTCCTAGTCTCCCCGTTATGACGAGTGTATATCTCCCCGTTATGACGAGTGCATGTCTCCCCGTTATGACTAGTGAATATCTCCCCGTTATGAAGAGTGTATGTATCCCCGTTACGACGAATATATGTCTCCCCGTTATGACGAGTGTATGTCTCCCCGTTATAACGAGTATATGTCTCCCCGTTATGACGAGTGTATATCTACCCGTAATGACGAGTGTAAATATGTCTCCCTGTTATGACGAGTGTATATCTCCCCGTTATGACACGTGTATGTCTCCCCGTTATGACGAGTAAATGACTCCCCGTTTTTACGAGTGTATGTCTCCCCGTTATGACGAGTGTATGTCTCCCCGTTATGACGAGTGCTAGTCTTCCCGTTATGACGTCTGTATGTGTATCTCTCCGTTATAACGAGTGTATATCTCCCCGATATGACGAGTGTATGTCTCCCCGTTATTACGAGTGTATATCTCCCCGTTATGACAAGTGTATGTCTCCCCGTTATAACGAGTGTATATCTCCCCGTTATGACTAGTTTATGTCCCCCCATTATGACTAGTGAATGTCTCCCCGTTCTGAAGAGTGTATGTATCCCCGTTACGACGAGTATATGTTTCCCCGTTATGACGAGTGTATGACTCCCCGTTATGACGAGTGTATATCTCCCCGTTATGACGAGTGTATCTCTCCCCGTTATGACGAGTATGTATCTCCCCGTAATGACGAGTGTATGTCTCCTTGTTATGACGAGTGTATATGTCCCCGTTATGACGAGTGTATGTCTCCCCGTTATGACGAGTGTATAACTCCCCGTAATGACGAGTGTTTGTCTCCCCGGTATGACGAGTGTATATCTCCCCGTTATAACGAGTGTATGTCTCCCCGTTATGACTAGTATATGTCTCCCCGTTATGACGAGTGTATGTCTCCCCGTTTTGACGAGTGCTAGTCTCCGCGTTATGACGTATGTATGTGTATCTCCCCGTTATAACGAGTGTATATCTCCCCGATATGACGAGTGTATGTCTCCCCGATATGACGAGTGTATGTCTAGGCGTTCTGACGAGTCTATGTCTCCCCGTCATGAGTGTATGTCTTCCCGTTATGACGAGTGTATGTCTCCCCGTTATGACGAGTGTATGTCTCTCCGTTATGATTAGAGAATGTCTCCCTGTTTTGACGAGTGCTAGTCTCCCCATTATGACGAGTGTATGTCTCCCCATTATGATGAGTGTATGTCTCCCCGTTATGACGAGTGTATGTCTCCCAGTTCTGACGAGTGTATGTCTCCCCGTTATGACGAGTGTATGTCCCCCCGTTATGACGAGTGTATGTCTCACCGTTATGACGAGTGTATGTCTCCCCGTTATGACTAGTGAATGTCTCCCCGTTATGACCAGTGTATATTTCCCCGTTATGACGAGTGAATGTCTCCCCGTTATGAAGAGTGTATGTCCCCCCGTTATGACGAGTGTATGTCTCCCCGTTATGACGAGTGTATATCTCCCCGTTATGACGAGTGTATGTCTCCCCGTTTTAACGAGTGTAAATCTCCCCGTAATGACGAGTGTATGTCTCCCCGTTATGACGAATGTATGTATCCCCGTTACGACGAGTATATGTATCCCCGTTATGAAGAGTGTATGTATCCCCGTTACGACGGTATATGTCTCCCCGTTATGACGAGTGTATGACTCCCCGTTATGATGAGTGTATATCTCCCCGTTATGACGAGTGTATGTCTCCCCGTTATGACGAGTGTATATCTCCCCGTAATGACGAGTGAATGTTTTCCCCGTAATGACGAGAGTATATCTCCCCGTTATGACGAGTGTATCTCTCCCCGTTATGACGAGTTTATAAATCTCCCCGTAATGACGAGTGTATGTCTCCCCGTTATGACCAGTGTATATCTCCCCGTTATGACGAGTGCATGTCTCCCCGTTATGACTAGTGAATGTCTCCCCGTTATGAAGAGTGTATGTATCCCCGATACGACGAGTATATTTCTCCTCGTTATGACGAGTGTATGTCTCCCCGTTATAACGAGTATATGTCTCCCCGTTATGACGAGTGTATATCTACCCGTAATGACGAGTGTATGTCTCCCTGTTATGACGAGTGTATATCTCCCCGTTATGACAAGTGTATGTCTCCCCGTTATGACGAGTATATGACTCCCCGTTTTTACGAGTGTATGTCTCCCCGTTATGACGAGTGTATGTCTCCCCGTTATGACGAGTGCTAGTCTCCCTTTTATGACGTCTGTATGTGTATCTCTCCGTTATAACGAGTGTATATCTCCCCGATATGACGAGTGTATGTATCCCCGTTAAGACGAGTGTATGTCTCCCCGTTATGACTAGGGTATGTCTCCCGGTTTTGACGAGTGCTAGTCTACCCATTATGACGTGTGTATCTCCCCGTTATGACGAGTGTATATCTCCCCATTATAACGAGTGTATGTCTCCCCGTTATGACGAGTGTATGTCTCCCCGTTATGACGAGTGTATGTCTCCCCGTTATGACGAGTGTATATCTCTCCGTAATGACGAGTGTATGTCTCCCCGTTATGACGAGTGTATGTATCCCAGTTAGGACGAGTATATGTATCCCCGTTATGAAGAGTGTATGTATCCCCGTTACGACGGTATATGTCTCCCCGTTATGACGAGTGTATGACTCCCCGTTATGATGAGTGTATATCTCCCCGTTATGACGAGTGTATGTCTCCCCGTTATGACGAGTGTATATCTCCCCGTAATGACGAGTGAATGTTTCCCCGTAATGACGAGAGTATATCTCCCCGTTATGACGAGTGTATCTCTCCCCGTTATGACGAATTTATAAATCTCCCCGTAATGACGAGTGTATGTCTCCCCGTTATGACGAGTGTATATCTCCCCGTTATGACGAGTGTATGTCTCCCCGTTATGACTAGTGAATGTCTCCCCATTTTGAAGAGTCCTAGTCTCCCCGTTATGACGAGTGTATATCTCCCCGTTATGACGAGTGTATGTCTCCCCGTTATGACTAGTGAATGTCTCCCCATTTTGAAGAGTCCTAGTCTCCCCGTTATGACGAGTGTATCTCTCCCCGTTATGACGAATTTATAAATCTCCCCGTAATGACGAGTGTATGTCTCCCCGTTATGACGAGTGCTAGTCTCCCCGTTATGACGTCTGTATGTGTATCTCTCCGTTATAACGAGTGTATATCTCCCCGATATGACGAGTGTATGTCTCCCCGTTATTACGAGTGTATATCTCCCCGTTATGACAAGTGTATGTCTCCCCGTTATAACGAGTGTATATCTCCCCGTTATGACTAGTTTATGTCCCCCCGTTATGACTAGTGAATGTCTCCCCGTTCTGAAGAGTGTATGTATCCCCGTTATGACGAGTATATGTCTCCCCGTTATGACGAGTGTATGACTCCCCGTTATGACGAGTGTATATCTCCCCGTTATGACGAGTGTATGTTTCCCCGTTATGACGAGTATATATTTCCCCGTAATGACGAGTGTATGTCTCCCCGTTATGACGAGTGTATATGTCCCCGTTATGACGAGTGTATGTCTCCCCGTTATGACGAGTGTATATCTCCCCGTAATGACGAGTGTTTGTCTCCCCGGTATGACGAGTGTATATCTCCCCGTTATAACGAGTGTATGTCTCCCCGTTATGACTAGTATATGTCTCCCCGTTATGACTAGTGTATGTCTCCCCGTTTTGACGAGTGCTAGTCTCCGCGTTATGACGTATGTATGTGTATCTCCCTGTTATAACGAGTGTATATCTCCCCGATATGACGAGTGTATGTCTCCCCGTTATGACAAGTGTATGTCTACGCGTTCTGACGAGTCTATGTCTCCCCGTCATGAGTGTATGTCTTCCCGTTATGATGAGTGTATGTCTCCCCATTATGACGAGTGTATGTCTCTCCGTTATGATTAGAGAATGTCTCCCTGTTTTGACGAGTGATAGTCTCCCCATTATGACGAGTGTATGTCTCCCCGTTATGACGAGTGTATGTCTCCCTGTTATGACGAGTGTATTTCTCCCCGTTCTGACGAGTCTATGTCTCCCGGTTATGACGAGTGTATGTCTCTCCGTTATGACGAGTATATGTCTCCCCGTTATGACTAGTGAATGTCTCCCCGTTTTGACGAGTGCTAGTCTACCCGTTATGACGTGTGTATCTCCCCGTTATGACGAGTATATATCTCCCCGTTATGACGAGTGCACGTCTCCCCGTTATGACTAGTGAATATCTCCCCGTTATGAAGAGTGTATGTATCCCCGTTACGACGAATATATGTCTCCCCGTTATGACGAGTGTATGTCTCCCCGTTATAACGAGTATATGTCTCCCCGTTATGACGAGTGTATATCTACCCGTAATGACGAGTGTAAATATGTCTCCCTGTTATGACGAGTGTATATCTCCCCGTTATGACACGTGTATGTCTCCCCGTTATGACGAGTAAATGACTCCCCGTTTTTACGAGTGTATGTCTCCCCGTTATGACGAGTGTATGTCTCCCCGTTATGACGAGTGCTAGTCTCCCCGTTATGACGTCTGTATGTGTATCTCTCCGTTATAACGAGTGTATATCTCCCCGATATGACGAGTGTATGTATCCCCGTTAAGACGAGTGTATGTCTCCCCGTTATGACTAAGGTATGTCTCCCGGTTTTGACGAGTGCTAGTCTACCCATTATGACGTGTGTATCTCCCCGTTATGACGAGTGTATATCTCCCCATTATAACGAGTGTATGTCCCCCCGTTATGACGAGTGTATGTCTCCCCGTTATGACGAGTGTATGTCTCCCCGTTATGACTAGTGAATGTCTCCCCATTTTGAAGAGTCCTAGTCTCCTCGTTATGACGAGTGTATGTCTCCCCGTTATGACGATTGTATGTCTCCCTGTTATGACGAGTGTATGTCTCCATGTTATGACCAGTGTATGTCTCCCCGTTATGACTAGTGAATGTCTCCCCATTTTGAAGAGTGCTAGCATCCCCGTTATGACGAATGTATGTCTCCCCGTTATGACGAGTGTATGTCCCCCCGTTATGACTAGTGAATGTCTCCCCGTTCTGAAGAGTGTATGTATCCCCGTTACGACGAGTATATGTCTCCCCGTTATGACGAGTGTATGACTCCCCGTTATGACGAGTGTATGTCTCCCCGTTATGACGAGTGTATGTCTCCCCGTTATGACGAGTGTATATCTCCCCGTAATGACGAGTGAATGTTTCCCCGTAATGACGAGAGTATATCTCCCCGTTATGACGAGTGTATCTCTCCCCGTTATGACGAATTTATAAATCTCCCCGTAATGACGAGTGTATGTCTCCCCGTTATGACGAGTGTATATCTCCCCGTTATGACGAGTGTATGTCTCCCCGTTATGACTAGTGAATGTCTCCCCATTTTGAAGAGTCCTAGTCTCCCCGTTATGACGAGTGTATATCTCCCCGTTATGACGAGTGTATGTCTCCCCGTTATGACTAGTGAATGTCTCCCCATTTTGAAGAGTCCTAGTCTCCCCGTTATGACGAGTGTATCTCTCCCCGTTATGACGAATTTATAAATCTCCCCGTAATGACGAGTGTATGTCTCCCCGTTATGACGAGTGCTAGTCTCCCCGTTATGACGTCTGTATGTGTATCTCTCCGTTATAACGAGTGTATATCTCCCCGATATGACGAGTGTATGTCTCCCCGTTATTACGAGTGTATATCTCCCCGTTATGACAAGTGTATGTCTCCCCGTTATAACGAGTGTATATCTCCCCGTTATGACTAGTTTATGTCCCCCCGTTATGACTAGTGAATGTCTCCCCGTTCTGAAGAGTGTATGTATCCCCGTTATGACGAGTATATGTCTCCCCGTTATGACGAGTGTATGACTCCCCGTTATGACGAGTGTATATCTCCCCGTTATGACGAGTGTATGTTTCCCCGTTATGACGAGTATATATTTCCCCGTAATGACGAGTGTATGTCTCCCCGTTATGACGAGTGTATATGTCCCCGTTATGACGAGTGTATGTCTCCCCGTTATGACGAGTGTATATCTCCCCGTAATGACGAGTGTTTGTCTCCCCGGTATGACGAGTGTATATCTCCCCGTTATAACGAGTGTATGTCTCCCCGTTATGACTAGTATATGTCTCCCCGTTATGACTAGTGTATGTCTCCCCGTTTTGACGAGTGCTAGTCTCCGCGTTATGACGTATGTATGTGTATCTCCCTGTTATAACGAGTGTATATCTCCCCGATATGACGAGTGTATGTCTCCCCGTTATGACAAGTGTATGTCTACGCGTTCTGACGAGTCTATGTCTCCCCGTCATGAGTGTATGTCTTCCCGTTATGACGAGTGTATGTCTCCCCATTATGACGAGTGTATGTCTCTCCGTTATGATTAGAGAATGTCTCCCTGTTTTGACGAGTGATAGTCTCCCCATTATGACGTGTGTATGTCTCCCCGTTATGACGAGTGTATGTCTCCCTGTTATGACGAGTGTATTTCTCCCCGTTCTGACGAGTCTATGTCTCCCGGTTATGACGAGTGTATGTCTCTCCGTTATGACGAGTATATGTCTCCCCGTTATGACTAGTGAATGTCTCCCCGTTTTGACGAGTGCTAGTCTACCCGTTATGACGTGTGTATCTCCACGTTATGACGAGTATATATCTCCCCGTTATGACGAGTGCATGTCTCCCCGTTATGACTAGTGAATATCTCCCCGTTATGAAGAGTGTATGTATCCCCGTTACGACGAATATATGTCTCCCCGTTATGACGAGTGTATGTCTCCCCGTTATAACGAGTATATGTCTCCCCGTTATGACGAGTGTATATCTACCCGTAATGACGAGTGTAAATATGTCTCCCTGTTATGACGAGTGTATATCTCCCCGTTATGACACGTGTATGTCTCCCCGTTATGACGAGTAAATGACTCCCCGTTTTTACGAGTGTATGTCTCCCCGTTATGACGAGTGTATGTCTCCCCGTTATGACGAGTGCTAGTCTCCCCGTTATGACGTCTGTATGTGTATCTCTCCGTTATAACGAGTGTATATCTCCCCGATATGACGAGTGTATGTCTCCCCGTTATTACGAGTGTATATGTCCCCGTTATGACAAGTGTATGTCTCCCCGTTATAACGAGTGTATATCTCCCCGTTATGACTAGTTTATGTCCCCCCGTTATGACTAGTGAATGTCTCCCCGTTCTGAAGAGTGTATGTATCCCCGTTACGACGAGTATATGTCACCCCGTTATGACGAGTGTATGACTCCCCGTTATGACGAGTGTATATCTCCCCGTTATGACGAGTGTATCTCTCCCCGTTATGACGAGTATGTATCTCCCCGTAATGACGAGTGTATGTCTCCCCGTTATGACGAGTGTATATGTCCCCGTTATGACGAGTGTATGTCTCCCCGTTATGACGAGTGTATATCTCCCCGTAATGACGAGTGTTTGTCTCCCCGGTATGACGAGTGTATATCTCCCCGTTATAACGAGTGTATGTCTCCCCGTTATGACTAGTATATGTCTCCCCGTTATGACGAGTGTATGTCTCCCCGTTTTGACGAGTGCTAGTCTCCGCGTTATGACGTATGTATGTGTATCTCCCCGTTATAACGAGTGTATATCTCCCCGATATGACGAGTGTATGTCTCCCCGTTATGACGAGTGTATGTCTACGCGTTCTGACGAGTCTATGTCTCCCCGTCATGAGTGTATGTCTTCCCGTTAGGACGAGTGGATGTCTCCCCGTTATGACGAGTGTATGTCTCTCCGTTATGATTAGAGAATGTCTCCCTGTTTTGACGAGTGCTAGTCTCCCCATTATGACGAGTGTATGTCTCCCCATTATGATGAGTGTATGTCTCCCCGTTATGACGTGTGTATGTCTCCCCGTTCTGACGAGTGTATGTCTCCCCGTTATGACGAGTGTATGTCCCCCCGTTATGACGAGTGTATGTCTCACCGTTATGACGAGTGTATGTCTCCCCGTTATGACTAGTGAATGTCTCCCCGTTATGACCAGTGTATATTTCCCCGTTATGACGAGTGAAGTTCTCCCCGTTATGAAGAGTGTATGTCCCCCCGTTATGACGAGTGTATGTCTCCCCGTTATGACGAGTGTATATCTCCCCGTTATGACGAGTGTATGTCTCCCCGTTTTGACGAGTGTAAATCTCCCCGTAATGACGAGTGTATGTCTCCCCGTTATGACGAATGTATGTATCCCCGTTACGACGAGTATATGTATCCCCGTTATGAAGAGTGTATGTATCCCCGTTACGACGGTATATGTCTCCCCGTTATGACGAGTGTATGACTCCCCGTTATGATGCGTGTATATCTCCCCGTTATGACGAGTGTATGTCTCCCCGTTATGACGAGTGTATATCTCCCCGTAATGACGAGTGAATGTTTTCCCCGTAATGACGAGAGTATATCTCCCCGTTATGACGAGTGTATCTCTCCCCGTTATGACGAGTTTATAAATCTCCCCGTAATGACGAGTGTATGTCTCCCCGTTATGACCAGTGTATATCTCCCCGTTATGACGAGTGCATGTCTCCCCGTTATGACTAGTGAATGTCTCCCCGTTATGAAGAGTGTATGTATCCCCGATACGACGAGTATATGTCTCCTCGTTATGACGAGTGTATGTCTCCCCGTTATAACGAGAATATGTCTCCCCGTTATGACGAGTGTATATCCACCCGTAATGACGAGTGTATGAGTCCCTGTTATGACGAGTGTATATCTCCCCGTTATGACAAGTGTATGTCTCCCCGTTATGACGAGTATATGACTCCCCGTTTTTACGAGTGTATGTCTCCCCGTTATGACGAGTGTATGTCTCCCCGTTATGACGAGTGCTAGTCTCCCCGTTATGACGTCTGTATGTGTATCTCTCCGTTATAACGAGTGTATATCTCCCCGATATGACGAGTGTATGTATCCCCGTTAAGACGAGTGTATGTCTCCCCGTTATGACTAGGGTATGTCTCCCGGTTTTGACGAGTGCTAGTCTACCCATTATGACGTGTGTATCTCCCCGTTATGACGAGTGTATATCTCCCCATTATAACGAGTGTATGTCCCCCCGTTATGACGAGTGTATGTCTCCCCGTTATGACGAGTGTATGTCTCCCCGTTATGACTAGTGAATGTCTCCCCATTTTGAAGAGTCCTAGTCTCCTCGTTATGACGAGTGTATGTCTCCCCGTTATGACGATTGTATGTCTCCCTGTTATGACGAGTGTATGTCTCCATGTTATGACCAGTGTATGTCTCCCCGTTATGACTAGTGAATGTCTCCCCATTTTGAAGAGTGCTAGCATCCCCGTTATGACGAATGTATGTCTCCCCGTTATGACGAGTGTATGTCCCCCCGTTATGACTAGTGAATGTCTCCCCGTTCTGAAGAGTGTATGTATCCCCGTTACGACGAGTATATGTCTCCCCGTTATGACGAGTGTATGACTCCCCGTTATGACGAGTGTATGTCTCCCCGTTATGACGAGTGTATGTCTCCCCGTTATGACGAGTGTATGTCTCCCCGTTATTACTAGTGAATGTCTCCCCATTTTGAAGAGTCCTAGTCTCCTCGTTATGACGAGTGTATGTCTCCCCGTTATGACGATTGTATGTCTCCCCGTTATGACGAGTGTATGTCTCCCCGTTATGACCAGTGTATGTCTCCCCGTTATGACTAGTGAATGTCTCCCCATTTTGAAGAGTGCTAGCATCCCCGTTATGACAAGTGTATGTCTCCCCGTTATAACGAGTGTATATCTCCCCGTTATGACGAGTGTATCTCCCCCCGTTATGACTAGTGAATGTCTCCCCGTTCTGAAGAGTGTATGTATCCCCGTTACGACGAGTATATGTCTCCCCGTTATGACGAGTGTATGACTCCCCGTTATGACGAGTGTTTATCTTACCGTTATGACGAGTGTATGTTTCCCCGTTATGACGAGTATATATTTCCCCGTAATGACGAGTGTATGTCTCCCCGTTATGACGAGTGTATCTCCCCCCCGTTATGACTAGTGAATGTCTCCCCGTTCTGAAGAGTGTATGTCTCCCCGTTATGACGAGTGTATGTCTCTTCGTTATGAAAAGTGTATGTCTCCCCGTTTTGACGAGTGCTAGTCTCCGCGTTATGACGTATGTATGTGTATCTCCCTGTTATAACGAGTGTATATCTCCCCGATATGACGAGTGTATGTCTCCCCGTTATGAAAAGTGTATGTCTACGCGTTCTGACGAGTCTATGTCTCCCCGTCATGAGTGTATGTCTTCCCGTTATGACGAGTGTATGTCTCCCCGTTATGACGAGTGTATGTCTCTCCGTTATGATTAGAGAATGTCTCCCTGTTTTGACGAGTGCTAGTCTCCCCATTATGACGAGTGTATGTCTCCCCGTTATGACGAGTGTATGTCTCCCTGTTATGACGAGTGTATTTCTCCCCGTTCTGACGAGTCTATGTCTCCCGGGTATGACGAGTGTATGTCTCTCCGTTATGACGAGTATATGTCTCCCCGTTATGACTAGTGAATGTCTCCCCGTTTTGACGAGTGCTAGTCTACCCGTTATGACGTGTGTATCTCCCCGTTATGACGAGTATATATCTCCCCATTATGACGAGTGTATGTCTCCCCGTTCTGACGAGTGTATGTCTCCCCGTTATGACGAGTGTATGTCCCTTCGTTATGACGAGTGTATGTCTCACCGTTATGACGAGTGTATGTCCCCCCGTTATGACTAGTGAATGTCTCCCCGTTATGACCAGTGTATATTTCCCCGTTATGACGAGTGAATGTTTCCCCGTTATGAAGAGTGTATGTCCCCCCGTTATGACGAGTGTATGTCTCCCCGTTATGACGAGTGTATATCTCCCCGTTATGACGAGTGTATGTCTCCCCGTTATGACGAGTGTATATCTCTCCGTAATGACGAGTGTATGTCTCCCCGTTATGACGAGTGTATGTATCCCCGTTAGGACGAGTATATGTATCCCCGTTTTGAAGAGTGTATGTATCCCCGTTACGAAGGTATATGTCTCCCCGTTATGACGAGTGTATGACTCCCCGTTATGATGAGTGTATATCTCCCCGTTATGACGAGTGTATGTCTCCCCGTTATGACGAGTGTATATCTCCCCGTAATGACGAGTGAATGTTTCCCCGTAATGACGAGAGTATATCTCCCCGTTATGACGAGTGTATCTCTCCCCGTTATGACGAATTTATAAATCTCCCCGTTATGACTAGTGAATGTCTCCCCATTTTGAAGAGTCCTAGTCTCCCCGTTATGACGAGTGTATATCTCCCCGTTATGACGAGTGCATGTCTCCCCGTTATGACTAGTGAATATCTCCCCGTTATGAAGAGTGTATGTATCCCCGTTACGACGAATATATGTCTTTTCGTTATGACGAGTGTATGTCTCCCCGTTATAACGAGTATATGTCTCCCCGTTATGACGAGTGTATATCTACCCGTAATGACGAGTGTAAATATGTCTCCCTGTTATGACGAGTGTATATCTCCCCGTTATGACACGTGTATGTCTCCCCGTTATGACGAGTAAATGACTCCCCGTTTTTACGAGTGTATGTCTCCCCGTTATGACGAGTGTATGTCTCCCCGTTATGACGAGTGCTAATCTCCCCGTTATGACGTCTGTATGTGTATCTCTCCGTTATAACGAGTGTATATCTCCCCAATATGACGAGTGTATGTCTCCCCGATATGACGAGTGTATGTCTCCCCGTTATGTCAAGTGCAAGTCTCCCCGTTATGACGATTGTATGTCTCCCCGTTATGACGAGTGTATGTCTCCCCGTTCTGTCGAGACTATGTCTCCCCGTTATGACGAGTGTATGTTTCCCCGTTATGACGAGATATGTCTCCCCGTTATGACTAGTGAATATCTCCCCGTTTTGACGAGTGCTAGCCTCCCCGTTATGACGAGTGTATGTCTCCCCGTTATGACGAGTGTATGTCTCTCCGATATGACGAGTGTATGTATCCCCGTTAAGACGAGTGTATGTCTCCCCGTTATGACTAGGGTATGTCTCCCCGTTTTGACGAGTGCTAGTCCACCCATTATGACGTTTGTATCTCCCCGTTATGACGAGTGTATATCTCCCCATTATAACGAGTGTATGTCTCCCCGTTCTGACGATTGTATGTCTCCCCGTTATGACGAGTGTATGTCTCGCCGTTATGACGAGTGTATGTCTCCCCGTTATGACTAGTGAATGTCTCCCCATTTTGAAGAGTCCTAGTCTCCTCGTTATGACGAGTGTATGTCTCCCCGTTATGACGATTGTATGTCTCCCTGTTATGTCGAGTGTATGTCTCCCCGTAATGACGAGTGTATGTCTCCCCGTTATGACGAGTGTATATCTCCCCGTTATGACGAGTGCATGTCTCCCCGTTATGACTAGTGAATGTCTCCCCGTTATGAAGAGTGTATGTATCCCCGTTACGACGAGTATATGTCTCCCCGTTATGACGAGTGTATGTCTCCCCGTTATAACGAGTATATGTCTCCCCGTTATGACGAGTGTATATCTACCCGTTATGACGAGTGTATGTCTCCCTGTTATGACGAGTGTATATCTCCCCGCTATGACAAGTGTATGTCTCCCCGTTATGACGAGTATATGACTCCCATTTTTTACGAGTGTATGTCTCCCCGTTATGACGAGTGTATGTCTCCCCGTTATGACGTGTGCTAGTCTCCCCGTTATGACGTCCGTATGTGTATCTCTCCGTTATAACGAGTGTATATCTCCCCGATATGACGAGTGTATGTCTCCCCGTTATGTCAAGTGCAAGTCTCCCCGTTATGACGATTGTATGTCTCCCCGTTATGACGAGTGTATGTCTCCCCGTTCTGTCGAGTCTATGTCTCCCCGTTATGACGAGTGTATGTTTCCCCGTTATGACGAGATATGTCTCCCCGTTATGACTAGTGAATATCTCCCTGTTTTGACGAGTGCTAGCCTCTCCGTTATGACGAGTGTATGTCTCCCCGTTATGACAAATGTATGTCTCCCCGAAATGACGAGTGTATGTATCCCCGTTAAGACGAGTGTATGTCTCCCCGTTATGACTAGGGTATGGGTCCCCGTTTTGACGAGTGCTAGTCTACCCATTATGACGTGTGTATCTCCCTGTTATGACGAGTGTATATCTCCCAATTATAACGAGTGTATGTCTCCCCGTTCTGACGAGTATATGTCTCCCCGTTATGACGAGTGTATGTCTCCCCGTTAAGACGAGTGTATGTCTCCCTGTTATGACTAGTGAATGTCTCCCCATTTTGAAGAGTGCTAGTCTCCTCGTTATGATGAGTGTATGTCTTCCCGTTATGACGATTGTATGTCTCCCCGTTATGACGATTGTATGTCTCCCCGTTCTGTCGAGTCTATGTCTCCCCTTTATGACGAGTGTATGTCTCTCCGTTATAACGAGTATATGTCTCCCCGTTATGACGAGTGTATATCTACCCATAATGACGAGTGTATGTCTCCCTGTTATGACGAGTATATATCTCCCCGTTATGACAAGTGTATGTCTCCCCGTTATGACGAGTATATAACTCCCCGTTTTTATGAGTGTATGTCTCCCCGTTATGACGAGTGTATGTCTCCCCGTTATGACGAGTGCTAGTCTCCCCGTTATGACGTATATATGTGTATCTCTCCGTTATAACGAGTGTATATCTCCCCGATATGACGAGTGTATGTCTCCCCGTTATGTCAAGTGCAAGTCTCCCCGTTATGACGAGTGTATGTTTCCCCGTTATGACGAGATATGTCTCCCCGTTATGACTAGTGAATATCTCCCCGTTTTGACAAGTGCTAGCCTCCCCGCTATGACGAGTGTATGTCTCCTCGTTATGACGAGTGGATGTCTCCCCGATATGACGAGTGTATGTATCCCCGTTAAGACAAGTGTATGTCTCCCCGTTATGACTAGGGTATGTCTCCCCGTTTTGACGAGTGCTAGTCTACCCATTATGACGTGTGTATCTCCCCGTTATGACGAGTTTATATCTCCCCATTATAACGAGTGTATGTCTCCCCGTTATGACGAGTGTATGTCTCCCCGTTATGACGAGTGTATGTCTCCCCGTTATGACTAGTGAATGTCTCCCCATTTTGAAGAGTCCTAGTCTCCTCGTTATGACGAGTGTATGTCTCCCCGTTATGACGATTGTATGTCTCCCTGTTATGACGAGTGTATATCTCCCCGTTATGACCAGTGTATGTCTCCCCGTTATGACTAGTGAATGTCTCCCCATTTTGAAGAGTGCTAGCATCCCCGTTATGACGAATGTATGTCTCCCCGTTATGACGAGTTTATATCTCCCCGTAATGACAAGTGTATGTCTCCCCGTTATGACGAGTGTATATCTCCCCGTTATGACGAGTGCATGTCTCCCCGTTATGACTAGTGAATATCTCCCCGTTATGAAGAGTGTGTGTATCCCCGTTACGACGAATATATGTCTCCCCGTTATGACGAGTGTATGTCTCCCCGTTATAACGAGTATATGTCTCCCCGTTATGACGAGTGTATATCTACCCGTAATGACGAGTGTATGTCTCCCTGTTATGACGAGTATATATCTCCCCGTTATGACAAGTGTATGTCTCCCCGTTATGACGAGTATATGACTCCCTGTTTTTACGAGTGTATGTCTCCCCGTTATGACGAGTGTATGTCTCCCCGTTATGACGAGTGCTAGTCTCCCCGTTATGACGTCTGTATGTGTATCTCACCGTTATAACGAGTGTATATCTCCCCGATATGACGAGTGTATGTCTCCCCGTTATGTCAAGTGCTAGCCTCCCCGTTATGACGAGTGTATGTCTCCCCGTTATGACGAGTGTATGTCTCCCCGATATGACGAGTGTATGTATCCCCGTTTTGACGAGTGCTAGTCTACCCATTATGACGTGTGTATCTCCCCGTTATGACGAGTGTATATCTCCCCATTATAACGAGTGTATGTCTCCCCGTTATGACGAGTGTATGTCTCCCCGTTATGACGAGTGTATGTCTCCCCGTTATGACTAGTGAATGTCTCCCCATTTTGAAGAGTCCTAGTCTCCCCGTTATGATGATTTTATGTCTCCCTGTTATGACGAGTGTATGTCTCCCCGTTATGACCAGTGTATGTCTCCCCGTTATGACTAGTGAATGTCTCCCCATTTTGAAGAGTGCTAGCATCCCCGTTATGACGTGTGTATATCTCCCCGTTATGACGAGTGAATATCTCCCCGTTATGAAGAGTGTATGTCTCCCCGTTACGACGAGTATATGTCTCCCCGTTATGACGAGTGTATGTCTCCCCGTTATAACGAGTATATGTCTCCCCGTTATGACGAGTGTATGTCTCCCCGTTATGACGAGTGCTAGTCTCCCCGTTATGACGTCTTATGTGTATCTCTCCGTTATAACGAGTGTATATCTCCCCGATATGACGATTGTATGTCTCCCCGTTATGACGAGTGTATGTCTCCCCGTTCTGACGAGTGTATGTCTCCCCGTTATGACGAGTGTATGTCTCCCCGTTATGACGAATGTATGTCTCCCCGTTATGACTAGTGAATGTCTCCCCATTTTGAAGAGTGCTAGCCTCCCCGTTATGACGAATGTATGTCTCCCCGTTATGACGAGTGTATGTCTCCCCGTTATGACGAGTGTATGTCTCCCTGTTATGACGAGTTTATATCTCCCCGTTATGACAAGTGTATGTCTCCCCGTTATGACGAGTATATGACTCCCCGTTTTTACGAGTGTATGTCTCCCCGTTATGACGAGTGTATGTCTCCCCGTTATGACGTGTGCTAGTCTCCCCGTTATGACGATTGTATGTCTCCCCGTTATGACGAGTGTATGTCTCCCCGTTCTGTCGAGTCTATGTCTCCCCGTTATGACGAGTGTATGTTTCCCCGTTATGACGAGATATGTCTCCCCGTTATGACTAGTGAATATCTCCCTGTTTTGACGAGTGCTAGCCTCCCCTTTATGACGAGTGTATGTCTCCCCGTTATGACGAGTGTATGTCTCCCCGATATGACGAGTGTATGTATCCCCGTTAAGACGAGTGTATGTCTCCCCGTTATAACGAGTGTATGTCTCCCTGTTATGACTAGTGAATGTCTCCCCATTTTGAAGAGTGCTAGTCTCCTCGTTATGACGAGTGTATGTCTCCCCGTTATGACGATTGTATGTCTCCCCGTTATGACGAGTGTATGTCTCCCCGTTCTTTCGAGTCTATGTCTCCCCGTTATGACGAGTGTATGTTTCTTCGTTATGACGAGATATGTCTCCCCGTTATGACTAGTGAATATCTCCCCGTTTTGACGAGTGCTAGCCTCCCCTTTATGACGAGTGTATGTCTCCCCGTTATAACGAGTATATGTCTCCCCGTTATGACGAGTGTATATCTACCCGTAATGACGAGTGTATGTCTCCCAGTTATGACGAGTGTATATCTCCCCGTTATGACAAGTGTATGTCTCCCCGTTATGACGAGTATATGACTCCCCGTTTTTACGAGTGTATGTCTCCTCGTTATGACGAGTGTATGTCTCCCCGTTATGACGAGTGCTAGTCTCCCCGTTATGACGTCTGTATGTGTATCTCTCCGTTATTACGAGTGTATATCTCCGCGATATGACGAGTGTATGTCTCCCCGTTATGTCAAGTGCAAGTCTCCCCGTTATGACGATTGTATGTCTCCCCGTTATGACGAGTGTATGTCTCCCCGTTCTGTCGAGACTATGTCTCCCCGTTATGACGAGTGTACGTTTCCCCGTTATGACGAGATATGTCTCCCCGTTATGACTAGTGAATATCTCCCAGTTTTGACGAGTGCTAGCCTCCCCGTTATGACGAGTGTATGTCTCCCCGTTATGACGAGTGTATGTCTCCCCGATATGACGAGTGTATGTATCCCCGTTAAGACGAGTGTATGTCTCCCTGTTATGACTAGGGTATGTCTCCCCGTTTTGACGAGTGCTAGTCCACCCATTATGACGTGTGTATCTCCCCGTTATGACGAGTGTATATCTCCCCATTATAACGAGTGTATGTCTCCCCGTTATGACGAGTGTATGTCTCCCCGTTATGACGAGTGTATGTCTCCCCGATATGACGAGTGTATGTATCCCCGTTAAGACGAGTGTATGTCTCCCCGTTATGACTAGGGTATGTCTCCCCGTTTTGACGAGTGCTAGTCTACCCATTATGACGTGAGTATCTCCCCGTTATGACGAGTGTATATCTCCCCATTATAACGAGTGTATGTCTCCCCGTTCTGACGAGTGTATGTCTCCCCGTTATGACGAGTGTATGTCTTCCCGTTCTGTCCAGTCTATGTCTCCCCGTTATGACGAGTGTATGTTTCTTCGTTATGACGAGATATGTCTCCCCGTTATGAGTAGTGAATGTCTCCCCATTTTGAAGAGTGCTAGTCTCCTCGTTATGACGAGTGTATGTCTCCCCGTTATGACGATTGTATGTCTCCCCGTTATGACGAGTGTATGTCTCCCCGTTCTGTCCAGTCTATGTCTCCCCGTTATGACGAGTGTATGTTTCTTCGTTATGACGAGATATGTCTCCCCGTTATGACTAGTGAATATCTCCCCATTTTGACGAGTGCTAGCCTCCCCTTTATGACGAGTGTATGTCTCCCCGTTATAACGAGTATATGTCTCCCCGTTATGACGAGTGTATATCTACCCGTAATGACGAGTGTATGTCTCCCTGTTATGACGAGTATATATCTCCCCGTTATGACAAGTGTATGTCTCCCCGTTATGACGAGTATATGACTCCCTGTTTTTACGAGTGTATGTCTCCCCGTTATGACGAGTGTATGTCTCCCCGTTATGACGAGTGCTAGTCTCCCCGTTATGACGTCTGTATGTGTATCTCACCGTTATAACGAGTGTATATCTCCCCGATATGACGAGTGTATGTCTCCCCGTTATGTCAAGTGCTAGCCTCCCCGATATGACGAGTGTATGTCTCCCCGTTATGACGAGTGTATGTCTCCCCGATATGACGAGTGTATGTATCCCCGTTTTGACGAGTGCTAGTCTACCCATTATGACGTGTGTATCTCCCCGTTATGACGAGTGTATATCTTCCCATTATAACGAGTGTATGTCTCCCCGTTATGACGAGTGTATGTCTCCCCGTTATGACGAGTGTATGTCTCCCCGTTATGACTAGTGAATGTCTCCCCATTTTGAAGAGTCCTAGTCTCCCCGTTATGATGATTTTATGTCTCCCTGTTATGACGAGTGTATGTCTCCCCGTTATGACCAGTGTATGTCTCCCCGTTATGACTAGTGAATGTCTCCCCATTTTGAAGAGTGCTAGCATCCCCGTTATGACGTGTGTATATCTCCCCGTTATGACGAGTGAATATCTCCCCGTTATGAAGAGTGTATGTCTCCCCGTTACGACGAGTATATGTCTCCCCGTTATGACGAGTGTATGTCTCCCCGTTATAACGAGTATATGTCTCCCCGTTATGACGAGTGTATGTCTCCCCGTTATGACGAGTGCTAGTCTCCCCGTTATGACGTCTTATGTGTATCTCTCCGTTATAACGAGTGTATATCTCCCCGATATGACGATTGTATGTCTCCCCGTTATGACGAGTGTATGTCTCCCCGTTCTGACGAGTGTATGTCTCCCCGTTATGACGAGTGTATGTCTCCCCGTTATGACGAATGTATGTCTCCCCGTTATGACTAGTGAATGTCTCCCCATTTTGAAGAGTGCTAGCCTCCCCGTTATGACGAATGTATGTCTCCCCGTTATGACGAGTGTATGTCTCCCCGTTATGACGAGTGTATGTCTCCCTGTTATGACGAGTTTATATCTCCCCGTTATGACAAGTGTATGTCTCCCCGTTATGACGAGTATATGACTCCCCGTTTTTACGAGTGTATGTCTCCCCGTTATGACGAGTGTATGTCTCCCCGTTATGACGTGTGCTAGTCTCCCCGTTATGACGATTGTATGTCTCCCCGTTATGACGAGTGTATGTCTCCCCGTTCTGTCGAGTCTATGTCTCCCCGTTATGACGAGTGTATGTTTCCCCGTTATGACGAGATATGTCTCCCCGTTATGACTAGTGAATATCTCCCTGTTTTGACGAGTGCTAGCCTCCCCTTTATGACGAGTGTATGTCTCCCCGTTATGACGAGTGTATGTCTCCCCGATATGACGAGTGTATGTATCCCCGTTAAGACGAGTGTATGTCTCCCCGTTATAACGAGTGTATGTCTCCCTGTTATGACTAGTGAATGTCTCCCCATTTTGAAGAGTGCTAGTCTCCTCGTTATGACGAGTGTATGTCTCCCCGTTATGACGATTGTATGTCTCCCCGTTATGACGAGTGTATGTCTCCCCGTTCTTTCGAGTCTATGTCTCCCCGTTATGACGAGTGTATGTTTCTTCGTTATGACGAGATATGTCTCCCCGTTATGACTAGTGAATATCTCCCCGTTTTGACGAGTGCTAGCCTCCCCTTTATGACGAGTGTATGTCTCCCCGTTATAACGAGTATATGTCTCCCCGTTATGACGAGTGTATATCTACCCGTAATGACGAGTGTATGTCTCCCAGTTATGACGAGTGTATATCTCCCCGTTATGACAAGTGTATGTCTCCCCGTTATGACGAGTATATGACTCCCCGTTTTTACGAGTGTATGTCTCCTCGTTATGACGAGTGTATGTCTCCCCGTTATGACGAGTGCTAGTCTCCCCGTTATGACGTCTGTATGTGTATCTCTCCGTTATTACGAGTGTATATCTCCCCGATATGACGAGTGTATGTCTCCCCGTTATGTCAAGTGCAGGTCTCCCCGTTATGACGAGTGTATGTTTCCCCGTTATGACGAGATATGTCTCCCCGTTATGACTAGTGAATATCTCCCCGTTTTGACAAGTGTATGTCTCCCCGTTATGACGAGTGTATGTCTCCCCGATATGACGAGTGTATGTCTCCCCGTTATGACTAGGGTATGTCTCCCCGTTTTGACGAGTGCTAGTCTACCCATTATGACGTGTGTATCTCCCCGTTATGACGAGTGTATATCTCCCCATTATAACGAGTGTATGTCTCCCCGTTATGACGAGTGTATGTCTCCCCGTTATGACGAGTGTATGTCTCCCCGTTATGACTAGTGAATGTCTCCCAATTTTGAAGAGTCCTAGTCTCCTCGTTATGACGAGTGTATGTTCCCCGTTATGACGATTGTATGTCTCCCTGTTATGACGAGTGTATGTCTCCCCGTTATGACCAGTGTATGTCTCCCCGTTATGACTAGTGAATGTCTCCCCATTTTGAAGAGTGATAACATCCCCGTTATGACGAATGTATGTCTCTCCGTTATGACGAGTGTATATCTCCCCGTTATGACGAGTGCATGTCTCCCCGTTATGACTAGTGAATATCTCCCCGTTATGAAGAGTGTATGTATCCCCGTTACGACGAGTATATGTCTCCCCGTTATGACGCCTGTATGTCTCCCCGTTATTACGAGTATATGTCTCCCCGTTATGACGAGTGTATATCTACCCGTAATGACGAGTGTAAATATGTCTCCCTGCTATGACGAGTGTATATCTCCCCGTTATGACACGTGAATGTCTCCGCGTTATGACGAGTGTATATCTCCCCATTATAACGAGTGTATGTCTCCCCGTTCTGACGAGTGTATGTCTCCCCGTTATGACGATTGTATGTCTCCCTGTTATGACGAGTGTATGTCTCCCCGTTATGACCAGTGTATGTCTCCCCGTTATGACTAGTGAATGTCTCCCCATTTTGAAGAGTGCTAGCCTCCCCGTTATGACGAATGTATGTCTCCCCATTATGACGAGTGTATGTCTCCCCGTTATGACGAGTGTATGTCTCCCCGTTATGACTAGTGAATATCTCCCCATTTTGAAGAGTGCTAGTCTCCTTGTTATGACGAGTGTATGTTTCCCCGTTATGACGAGTATATGTCTCCCCGATATGACGAGTGTATGTCTCCCCGTTATGATGAGTGTATGTCTCCCCGTTATGACTAGTGAATGTCTCCCCATTTTGAAGAGTGCTAGCCTCCCCGTTATGACGAATGTATGTCTCCCCATTATGACGAGTGTATGTCTCCCCGTTATGACGAGTGTATGTCTCCCCGTTATGACTAGTGAATATCTCCCCATTTTGAAGAGTGCTAGTCTCCTTGTTATGACGAGTGTATGTTTCCCCGTTATGACGAGTGTATGTCTCCCCGATATGACGAGTGTATGTCTCCCCGTTATGACGAGTGTATGTCTCCCCGTTATGACGAGTGCTAGTCTCCCCGTTATGACGTCTGTATGTGTATCTCACCGTTATAACGAGTGTATATCTCCCCGATATGACGAGTGTATGTCTCCCCGTTATGTCAAGTGCTAGCCTCCCCGTTATGACGAGTGTATGTCTCCCCGTTATGACGAGTGTATGTCTCCCCGATATGACGAGTGTATGTATCCCCGTTTTGACGAGTGCTAGTCTACCCATTATGACGTGTGTATCTCCCCGTTATGACGAGTGTATATCTTCCCATTATAACGAGTGTATGTCTCCCCGTTATGACGAGTGTATGTCTCCCCGTTATGACGAGTGTATGTCTCCCCGTTATGACTAGTGAATGTCTCCCCATTTTGAAGAGTCCTAGTCTCCCCGTTATGATGATTTTATGTCTCCCTGTTATGACGAGTGTATGTCTCCCCGTTATGACCAGTGTATGTCTCCCCGTTATGACTAGTGAATGTCTCCCCATTTTGAAGAGTGCTAGCATCCCCGTTATGACGTGTGTATATCTCCCCGTTATGACGAGTGAATATCTCCCCGTTATGAAGAGTGTATGTCTCCCCGTTACGACGAGTATATGTCTCCCCGTTATGACGAGTGTATGTCTCCCCGTTATAACGAGTATATGTCTCCCCGTTATGACGAGTGTATGTCTCCCCGTTATGACGAGTGCTAGTCTCCCCGTTATGACGTCTTATGTGTATCTCTCCGTTATAACGAGTGTATATCTCCCCGATATGACGATTGTATGTCTCCCCGTTATGACGAGTGTATGTCTCCCCGTTCTGACGAGTGTATGTCTCCCCGTTATGACGAGTGTATGTCTCCCCGTTATGACGAATGTATGTCTCCCCGTTATGACTAGTGAATGTCTCCCCATTTTGAAGAGTGCTAGCCTCCCCGTTATGACGAATGTATGTCTCCCCGTTATGACGAGTGTATGTCTCCCCGTTATGACGAGTGTATGTCTCCCTGTTATGACGAGTTTATATCTCCCCGTTATGACAAGTGTATGTCTCCCCGTTATGACGAGTATATGACTCCCCGTTTTTACGAGTGTATGTCTCCCCGTTATGACGAGTGTATGTCTCCCCGTTATGACGTGTGCTAGTCTCCCCGTTATGACGATTGTATGTCTCCCCGTTATGACGAGTGTATGTCTCCCCGTTCTGTCGAGTCTATGTCTCCCCGTTATGACGAGTGTATGTTTCCCCGTTATGACGAGATATGTCTCCCCGTTATGACTAGTGAATATCTCCCTGTTTTGACGAGTGCTAGCCTCCCCTTTATGACGAGTGTATGTCTCCCCGTTATGACGAGTGTATGTCTCCCCGATATGACGAGTGTATGTATCCCCTTTAAGACGAGTGTATGTCTCCCTGTTATGACTAGGGTATGTCTCCCCGTTTTGACGAGTGCTAGTCCACCCATTATGACGTGTGTATCTCCCCGTTATGACGAGTGTATATCTCCCCATTATAACGAGTGTATGTCTCCCCGTTATGACGAGTGTATGTCTCCCCGTTATGACGAGTGTATGTCTCCCCGATATGACGAGTGTATGTATCCCCGTTAAGACGAGTGTATGTCTCCCCGTTATGACTAGGGTATGTCTCCCCGTTTTGACGAGTGCTAGTCTACCCATTATGACGTGAGTATCTCCCCGTTATGACGAGTGTATATCTCCCCATTATAACGAGTGTATGTCTCCCCGTTCTGACGAGTGTATGTCTCCCCGTTATGACGAGTGTATGTCTTCCCGTTCTGTCCAGTCTATGTCTCCCCGTTATGACGAGTGTATGTTTCTTCGTTATGACGAGATATGTCTCCCCGTTATGAGTAGTGAATGTCTCCCCATTTTGAAGAGTGCTAGTCTCCTCGTTATGACGAGTGTATGTCTCCCCGTTATGACGATTGTATGTCTCCCCGTTATGACGAGTGTATGTCTCCCCGTTCTGTCCAGTCTATGTCTCCCCGTTATGACGAGTGTATGTTTCTTCGTTATGACGAGATATGTCTCCCCGTTATGACTAGTGAATATCTCCCCATTTTGACGAGTGCTAGCCTCCCCTTTATGACGAGTGTATGTCTCCCCGTTATAACGAGTATATGTCTCCCCGTTATGACGAGTGTATATCTACCCGTAATGACGAGTGTATGTCTCCCTGTTATGACGAGTATATATCTCCCCGTTATGACAAGTGTATGTCTCCCCGTTATGACGAGTATATGACTCCCTGTTTTTACGAGTGTATGTCTCCCCGTTATGACGAGTGTATGTCTCCCCGTTATGACGAGTGCTAGTCTCCCCGTTATGACGTCTGTATGTGTATCTCACCGTTATAACGAGTGTATATCTCCCCGATATGACGAGTGTATGTCTCCCCGTTATGTCAAGTGCTAGCCTCCCCGTTATGACGAGTGTATGTCTCCCCGTTATGACGAGTGTATGTCTCCCCGATATGACGAGTGTATGTATCCCCGTTTTGACGAGTGCTAGTCTACCCATTATGACGTGTGTATCTCCCCGTTATGACGAGTGTATATCTTCCCATTATAACGAGTGTATGTCTCCCCGTTATGACGAGTGTATGTCTCCCCGTTATGACGAGTGTATGTCTCCCCGTTATGACTAGTGAATGTCTCCCCATTTTGAAGAGTCCTAGTCTCCCCGTTATGATGATTTTATGTCTCCCTGTTATGACGAGTGTATGTCTCCCCGTTATGACCAGTGTATGTCTCCCCGTTATGACTAGTGAATGTCTCCCCATTTTGAAGAGTGCTAGCATCCCCGTTATGACGTGTGTATATCTCCCCGTTATGACGAGTGAATATCTCCCCGTTATGAAGAGTGTATGTCTCCCCGTTACGACGAGTATATGTCTCCCCGTTATGACGAGTGTATGTCTCCCCGTTATAACGAGTATATGTCTCCCCGTTATGACGAGTGTATGTCTCCCCGTTATGACGAGTGCTAGTCTCCCCGTTATGACGTCTTATGTGTATCTCTCCGTTATAACGAGTGTATATCTCCCCGATATGACGATTGTATGTCTCCCCGTTATGACGAGTGTATGTCTCCCCGTTCTGACGAGTGTATGTCTCCCCGTTATGACGAGTGTATGTCTCCCCGTTATGACGAATGTATGTCTCCCCGTTATGACTAGTGAATGTCTCCCCATTTTGAAGAGTGCTAGCCTCCCCGTTATGACGAATGTATGTCTCCCCGTTATGACGAGTGTATGTCTCCCCGTTATGACGAGTGTATGTCTCCCTGTTATGACGAGTTTATATCTCCCCGTTATGACAAGTGTATGTCTCCCCGTTATGACGAGTATATGACTCCCCGTTTTTACGAGTGTATGTCTCCCCGTTATGACGAGTGTATGTCTCCCCGTTATGACGTGTGCTAGTCTCCCCGTTATGACGATTGTATGTCTCCCCGTTATGACGAGTGTATGTCTCCCCGTTCTGTCGAGTCTATGTCTCCCCGTTATGACGAGTGTATGTTTCCCCGTTATGACGAGATATGTCTCCCCGTTATGACTAGTGAATATCTCCCTGTTTTGACGAGTGCTAGCCTCCCCTTTATGACGAGTGTATGTCTCCCCGTTATGACGAGTGTATGTCTCCCCGATATGACGAGTGTATGTATCCCCGTTAAGACGAGTGTATGTCTCCCCGTTATAACGAGTGTATGTCTCCCTGTTATGACTAGTGAATGTCTCCCCATTTTGAAGAGTGCTAGTCTCCTCGTTATGACGAGTGTATGTCTCCCCGTTATGACGATTGTATGTCTCCCCGTTATGACGAGTGTATGTCTCCCCGTTCTTTCGAGTCTATGTCTCCCCGTTATGACGAGTGTATGTTTCTTCGTTATGACGAGATATGTCTCCCCGTTATGACTAGTGAATATCTCCCCGTTTTGACGAGTGCTAGCCTCCCCTTTATGACGAGTGTATGTCTCCCCGTTATAACGAGTATATGTCTCCCCGTTATGACGAGTGTATATCTACCCGTAATGACGAGTGTATGTCTCCCAGTTATGACGAGTGTATATCTCCCCGTTATGACAAGTGTATGTCTCCCCGTTATGACGAGTATATGACTCCCCGTTTTTACGAGTGTATGTCTCCTCGTTATGACGAGTGTATGTCTCCCCGTTATGACGAGTGCTAGTCTCCCCGTTATGACGTCTGTATGTGTATCTCTCCGTTATTACGAGTGTATATCTCCCCGATATGACGAGTGTATGTCTCCCCGTTATGTCAAGTGCAGGTCTCCCCGTTATGACGAGTGTATGTTTCCCCGTTATGACGAGATATGTCTCCCCGTTATGACTAGTGAATATCTCCCCGTTTTGACAAGTGTATGTCTCCCCGTTATGACGAGTGTATGTCTCCCCGATATGACGAGTGTATGTCTCCCCGTTATGACTAGGGTATGTCTCCCCGTTTTGACGAGTGCTAGTCTACCCATTATGACGTGTGTATCTCCCCGTTATGACGAGTGTATATCTCCCCATTATAACGAGTGTATGTCTCCCCGTTATGACGAGTGTATGTCTCCCCGTTATGACGAGTGTATGTCTCCCCGTTATGACTAGTGAATGTCTCCCAATTTTGAAGAGTCCTAGTCTCCTCGTTATGACGAGTGTATGTTCCCCGTTATGACGATTGTATGTCTCCCTGTTATGACGAGTGTATGTCTCCCCGTTATGACCAGTGTATGTCTCCCCGTTATGACTAGTGAATGTCTCCCCATTTTGAAGAGTGATAACATCCCCGTTATGACGAATGTATGTCTCTCCGTTATGACGAGTGTATATCTCCCCGTTATGACGAGTGCATGTCTCCCCGTTATGACTAGTGAATATCTCCCCGTTATGAAGAGTGTATGTATCCCCGTTACGACGAGTATATGTCTCCCCGTTATGACGCCTGTATGTCTCCCCGTTATTACGAGTATATGTCTCCCCGTTATGACGAGTGTATATCTACCCGTAATGACGAGTGTAAATATGTCTCCCTGCTATGACGAGTGTATATCTCCCCGTTATGACACGTGAATGTCTCCGCGTTATGACGAGTGTATATCTCCCCATTATAACGAGTGTATGTCTCCCCGTTCTGACGAGTGTATGTCTCCCCGTTATGACGATTGTATGTCTCCCTGTTATGACGAGTGTATGTCTCCCCGTTATGACCAGTGTATGTCTCCCCGTTATGACTAGTGAATGTCTCCCCATTTTGAAGAGTGCTAGCCTCCCCGTTATGACGAATGTATGTCTCCCCATTATGACGAGTGTATGTCTCCCCGTTATGACGAGTGTATGTCTCCCCGTTATGACTAGTGAATATCTCCCCATTTTGAAGAGTGCTAGTCTCCTTGTTATGACGAGTGTATGTTTCCCCGTTATGACGAGTATATGTCTCCCCGATATGACGAGTGTATGTCTCCCCGTTATGATGAGTGTATGTCTCCCCGTTATGACTAGTGAATGTCTCCCCATTTTGAAGAGTGCTAGCCTCCCCGTTATGACGAATGTATGTCTCCCCATTATGACGAGTGTATGTCTCCCCGTTATGACGAGTGTATGTCTCCCCGTTATGACTAGTGAATATCTCCCCATTTTGAAGAGTGCTAGTCTCCTTGTTATGACGAGTGTATGTTTCCCCGTTATGACGAGTGTATGTCTCCCCGATATGACGAGTGTATGTCTCCCCGTTATGACGAGTGTATGTCTCCCCGTTATGACGAGTGCTAGTCTCCCCGTTATGACGTCTGTATGTGTATCTCACCGTTATAACGAGTGTATATCTCCCCGATATGACGAGTGTATGTCTCCCCGTTATGTCAAGTGCTAGCCTCCCCGTTATGACGAGTGTATGTCTCCCCGTTATGACGAGTGTATGTCTCCCCGATATGACGAGTGTATGTATCCCCGTTTTGACGAGTGCTAGTCTACCCATTATGACGTGTGTATCTCCCCGTTATGACGAGTGTATATCTTCCCATTATAACGAGTGTATGTCTCCCCGTTATGACGAGTGTATGTCTCCCCGTTATGACGAGTGTATGTCTCCCCGTTATGACTAGTGAATGTCTCCCCATTTTGAAGAGTCCTAGTCTCCCCGTTATGATGATTTTATGTCTCCCTGTTATGACGAGTGTATGTCTCCCCGTTATGACCAGTGTATGTCTCCCCGTTATGACTAGTGAATGTCTCCCCATTTTGAAGAGTGCTAGCATCCCCGTTATGACGTGTGTATATCTCCCCGTTATGACGAGTGAATATCTCCCCGTTATGAAGAGTGTATGTCTCCCCGTTACGACGAGTATATGTCTCCCCGTTATGACGAGTGTATGTCTCCCCGTTATAACGAGTATATGTCTCCCCGTTATGACGAGTGTATGTCTCCCCGTTATGACGAGTGCTAGTCTCCCCGTTATGACGTCTTATGTGTATCTCTCCGTTATAACGAGTGTATATCTCCCCGATATGACGATTGTATGTCTCCCCGTTATGACGAGTGTATGTCTCCCCGTTCTGACGAGTGTATGTCTCCCCGTTATGACGAGTGTATGTCTCCCCGTTATGACGAATGTATGTCTCCCCGTTATGACTAGTGAATGTCTCCCCATTTTGAAGAGTGCTAGCCTCCCCGTTATGACGAATGTATGTCTCCCCGTTATGACGAGTGTATGTCTCCCCGTTATGACGAGTGTATGTCTCCCTGTTATGACGAGTTTATATCTCCCCGTTATGACAAGTGTATGTCTCCCCGTTATGACGAGTATATGACTCCCCGTTTTTACGAGTGTATGTCTCCCCGTTATGACGAGTGTATGTCTCCCCGTTATGACGTGTGCTAGTCTCCCCGTTATGACGATTGTATGTCTCCCCGTTATGACGAGTGTATGTCTCCCCGTTCTGTCGAGTCTATGTCTCCCCGTTATGACGAGTGTATGTTTCCCCGTTATGACGAGATATGTCTCCCCGTTATGACTAGTGAATATCTCCCTGTTTTGACGAGTGCTAGCCTCCCCTTTATGACGAGTGTATGTCTCCCCGTTATGACGAGTGTATGTCTCCCCGATATGACGAGTGTATGTATCCCCGTTAAGACGAGTGTATGTCTCCCCGTTATAACGAGTGTATGTCTCCCTGTTATGACTAGTGAATGTCTCCCCATTTTGAAGAGTGCTAGTCTCCTCGTTATGACGAGTGTATGTCTCCCCGTTATGACGATTGTATGTCTCCCCGTTATGACGAGTGTATGTCTCCCCGTTCTTTCGAGTCTATGTCTCCCCGTTATGACGAGTGTATGTTTCTTCGTTATGACGAGATATGTCTCCCCGTTATGACTAGTGAATATCTCCCCGTTTTGACGAGTGCTAGCCTCCCCTTTATGACGAGTGTATGTCTCCCCGTTATAACGAGTATATGTCTCCCCGTTATGACGAGTGTATATCTACCCGTAATGACGAGTGTATGTCTCCCAGTTATGACGAGTGTATATCTCCCCGTTATGACAAGTGTATGTCTCCCCGTTATGACGAGTATATGACTCCCCGTTTTTACGAGTGTATGTCTCCTCGTTATGACGAGTGTATGTCTCCCCGTTATGACGAGTGCTAGTCTCCCCGTTATGACGTCTGTATGTGTATCTCTCCGTTATTACGAGTGTATATCTCCCCGATATGACGAGTGTATGTCTCCCCGTTATGTCAAGTGCAGGTCTCCCCGTTATGACGAGTGTATGTTTCCCCGTTATGACGAGATATGTCTCCCCGTTATGACTAGTGAATATCTCCCCGTTTTGACAAGTGTATGTCTCCCCGTTATGACGAGTGTATGTCTCCCCGATATGACGAGTGTATGTCTCCCCGTTATGACTAGGGTATGTCTCCCCGTTTTGACGAGTGCTAGTCTACCCATTATGACGTGTGTATCTCCCCGTTATGACGAGTGTATATCTCCCCATTATAACGAGTGTATGTCTCCCCGTTATGACGAGTGTATGTCTCCCCGTTATGACGAGTGTATGTCTCCCCGTTATGACTAGTGAATGTCTCCCAATTTTGAAGAGTCCTAGTCTCCTCGTTATGACGAGTGTATGTTCCCCGTTATGACGATTGTATGTCTCCCTGTTATGACGAGTGTATGTCTCCCCGTTATGACCAGTGTATGTCTCCCCGTTATGACTAGTGAATGTCTCCCCATTTTGAAGAGTGATAACATCCCCGTTATGACGAATGTATGTCTCTCCGTTATGACGAGTGTATATCTCCCCGTTATGACGAGTGCATGTCTCCCCGTTATGACTAGTGAATATCTCCCCGTTATGAAGAGTGTATGTATCCCCGTTACGACGAGTATATGTCTCCCCGTTATGACGCCTGTATGTCTCCCCGTTATTACGAGTATATGTCTCCCCGTTATGACGAGTGTATATCTACCCGTAATGACGAGTGTAAATATGTCTCCCTGCTATGACGAGTGTATATCTCCCCGTTATGACACGTGAATGTCTCCGCGTTATGACGAGTGTATATCTCCCCATTATAACGAGTGTATGTCTCCCCGTTCTGACGAGTGTATGTCTCCCCGTTATGACGATTGTATGTCTCCCTGTTATGACGAGTGTATGTCTCCCCGTTATGACCAGTGTATGTCTCCCCGTTATGACTAGTGAATGTCTCCCCATTTTGAAGAGTGCTAGCCTCCCCGTTATGACGAATGTATGTCTCCCCATTATGACGAGTGTATGTCTCCCCGTTATGACGAGTGTATGTCTCCCCGTTATGACTAGTGAATATCTCCCCATTTTGAAGAGTGCTAGTCTCCTTGTTATGACGAGTGTATGTTTCCCCGTTATGACGAGTGTATGTCTCCCCGATATGACGAGTGTATGTCTCCCCGTTATGATGAGTGTATGTCTCCCCGTTATGACTAGTGAATGTCTCCCCATTTTGAAGAGTGCTAGTCTCCTCGTTATGACGAGTGTATGTCTCCCCGTTATGACGATTGTACGTCTCCCTGTTATGACGAGTGTATGTCTCCCCATAATGACGAGTGTATGTCTCCCCGTTATGACGAGTGTATATCTCACCGATATGACGAGTGTATGTCTCCCCGTTATGTCAAGTGCAAGTCTCCCCGTTATGACGAGTGTATGTTTCCCCGTTATGACGAGATATGTCTCCCCGTTATGACTAGTGAATATCTCCCCGTTTTGACAAGTGTATGTCTCCCCGTTATGACGAGTGTATGTCTCCCCGATATGACGAGTGTATGTCGCCCCGTTATGACTAGGGTATGTCTCCCCGTTTTGACGAGTGCTAGTCTACCCATTATGACGTGTGTATCTCCCCGTTATGACGAGTGTATATCTCCCCATTATAAAGAGTGTATGTCTCCCCGTTATGACGAGTGTATGTCTCCCCGTTATGACGAGTGTATGTCTCCCCGTTATGACTAGTGAATGTCTCCCAATTTTGAAGAGTCCTAGTCTCCTCGTTATGACGAGTGTATGTCTCCCCGTTATGACGATTGTATGTCTCCCTGTTATGACGAGTGTATGTCTCCCCGTTATGACCAGTGTATGTCTCCCCGTTATGACTAGTGAATGTCTCCCCATTTTGAAGAGTGATAACATCCCCGTTATGACGAATGTATGTCTCTCCGTTATGACGAGTGTATATCTCCCCGTTATGACGAGTGCATGTCTCCCCGTTATGACTAGTGAATATCTCACCGTTATGAAGAGTGTATGTATCCCCGTTACGACGAGTATATGTCTCCCCGTTATGACGAGTGTATATCTACCCTTAATGACGAGTGTATGTCTCCCTGTTATGACGAGTTTATATCTCCCCGTTATGACAAGTGTATGTCTCCCCGTTATGTCAAGTGCAAGTCTCCCCGTTATAACGATTGTATGTCTCCCCGTTATGACGAGTATATGACTCCCCGTTTTTACGAGTTTATGTCTCCCCGTTATGACGAGTGTATGTCTCCCCGTTATGACGTGTGCTAGTCTCCCCGTTATGACGTCTGTATGTGTATCTCTCCGTTATAACGAGTGTATATCTCCCCGATATGACGAGTGTATGTCTCCCCGTTATGTCAAGTGCAAGTCTCCCCGTTATAACGATTGTATGTCTCCCCGTTATGACGAGTGTATGTCTCCCCGTTCTGTCGAGTCTATGTCTCCCCGTTATGACGAGTGTATGTTTCCCCGTTATGACGAGATATGTCTCCCCGTTATGACTAGTGAATATCTCCCTGTTTTGACGAGTGCTAGCCTCCCCTTTATGACGAGTGTATGTCTCCCCGTTATGACAAGTGTATGTCTCCCCGATATGACGAGTGTATGTATCCCCGTTAAGACGAGTGTATGTCTCCCCGTTATGACTAGGGTATGTCTCCCCGTTTTGACGAGTGCTAGTCTACCCATTATGACGTGTGTATCTCCCCGTTATGACGAGTGTTTATCTCCCCATTATAACGAGTGTATATCTCCCCGTTCTGACGAGTGTATGTCTCCCCGTTATGACGAGTGTATGTCTCCCTGTTATGACTAGTGAATGTCTCCCCATTTTGAAGAGTGCTAGTCTCCTCGTTATGACGAGTGTATGCCTCCCCGTTATGACGATTGTATGTCTCCCCGTTATGACGAGTGTATGTCTCCCCGTTCTTTCGAGTCTATGTCACCCCGTTATGACGAGTGTATGTTTCTTCGTTATGACGAGATATGTCTCCCCGTTATGACTAGTGAATATCTCCCCGTTTTGACGAGTGCTAGCCTCCCCTTTATGACGAGTGTATGTGTCCCCGTTATAGCGAGTATATGTCTCCCCGTTATGACGAGTGTATATCTACCCGTAATGACGAGTGTATGTCTCCCCGTTATGACTAGGGTATGTCTCCCCGTTTTGACGAGTGCTAGTTTACCCATTATGACGTCTGTATTTCCCCGTTATGACGAGTGTATATCTCCCCATTATAACAATTGTATCTCTCCCCGTTATGACGAGTGTATGTCTCCCCGTTATGACGAGTGTATGTCTCCCCGTTATGACTAGTGAATGTCTCCCCATTTTGAAGAGTTCTAGTCTCCTCGTTATGACGAGTGTATGTCTCCCCGTTATGACGATTGTATGTCTCCCTGTTATGACGAGTGTATGTCTCCCCGTTATGACCAGTGTATGTCTCCCCGTTTTGACTAGTGAATGTCTCCCTATTTTGAAGAGTGCTAGCATCCCCGTTATGACGAATGTATGTCTCCCCGTTATGACGAGTTTATATCTCCCCGTAATGACGTGTGTATGTCTCCCCGTTATGACGAGTGTATATCTCCCCGTTATGACGAGTGCATGTCTCCCCGTTATGACTAGTGAATATCTCCCCGTTATGAAGAGTGTATGTATCCCCGTTAGGACGAATATATGTCTCCCCGTTATGACGAGTGTATGTCTCCCCGTTATAACGTGTATATGTCTCCCCGTTATGACGAGTGTATATCTACCCGTTATGACACGTGTATGTCTCCCCGTTATGACGAGTATATGACTCCCCGTTTTTACGAGTGTATGTCTCCCCGTTATGACGAGTGTATGTCTCCCTGTTATGACGAGTGCTAGTCTCCCCGTTATGACGTCTGTATGTGTATCTCTCCGTTATAACGAGTGTATATCTCCCCGATATGACGAGTGTATGTCTTCCCGATATGACGAGTGTATGTCTCCCCGTTATGTCAAGTGCAAGTCTCCCCGTTATGACGATTGTATGTCTCCCCGTTATGACGAGTCTATGTCTCCCCGTTCTGTCGAGACTATGTCTCCCCGTTATGACGAGTGTATGTTTCCCCGTAATGACGAGATATGTCTCCCCGTTGTGACTAGTGAATATCTCCCCGTTTTGACGAGTGCTAGCCTCCCCGTTATGACGAGTGTAAGTCTCCCCGTTATGACGAGTGTATGTCTCCCCGATATGACGAGTGTATGTATCCCCGTTAAGACGAGTGTATGTCTCCCCGTTATGACTAGGGTATGTCTCCCCGTTCTGACGATTGTATGTCTCCCCGTTATGACGATTGTATGTCTCCCCGTTATGACGAGTGTATGTCTCCCCGTTATGACTAGTGAATGTCTCCCATTTTGAAGAGTCCTAGTCTCCTCGTTATGACGAGTCTATGTCTCCCCGTTATGACGATTGTATGTCTCCCTGTTATGACGAGTGTATGTCTCCCCGTAATGACGAGTGTATGTCTCCCCGTTATGACGAGTGTATATCTCCCCGTTATGACGAGTGCATGTCTCCCCGTTATGACTAGTGAATGTCTCCCCGTTATGAAGAGTGTATGTATCCCCGTTACGACGAGTATATGTCTCCCCATTATGACGAGTGTATGTCTCCCCGTTATAACGAGTATATGTCTCCCCGTTATGACGAGTGTATATCTACCCGTAATGACGAGTGTATGTCTCCCTGTTATGACGAGTGTATATCTCCCCGTTATGACAAGTGTATGTCTCCCCGTTATGACGAGTATATGACTCCCCGTTTTTACGAGTTTATGTCTCCCCGTTATGAAGAGTGTATGTCTCCCCGTTATGACGTGTGCTAGTCTCCCCGTTATGACGTCTGTATGTGTATCTCTCCGTTATAACGAGTGTATATCTCCCCGATATGACGAGTGTATGTCTCCCCGTTATGTCAAGTGCAAGTCTCCCCGTTATGACGATTGTATGTCTCCCCGTTATGACGAGTGTATGTCTCCCCGTTCTGTCGAGTCTATGTCTCCCCGTTATGACGAGTGTATGTTTCCCCGTTATGACGAGATATGTCTCCCCGTTATGACTAGTGAATATCTCCCCGTTTTGACGAGTGCTAGCCTCCCCGTTATGACGAGTGTATGTCTCCCCGTTATGACGAGTGTATGTCTCCCCGTTATGACGAGTGTATGTCTCCCCGTTATGACTAGTGAATGTCTCCCCATTTTGAAGAGTGCTAGTCTCCTCGTTATGACGAGTGTATGTCTCCCCGTTATGACGATTGTATGTCTCCCTGTTATGACGAGTGTATGTCTCCCCGTAATGACGAGTGTATGTCTCCCCGTTATGACGAGTGTATATCTCCCCGTTAAGACGAGTGCATGTCTCCCCGTTATGACTAGTGAATGTCTCCCCGTTATGACGAGTATATGACTCCCCGTTTTTACGAGTTTATGTCTCCCCGTTATGACGAGTGTATGTCTCCCCGTTATGACGTGTGCTAGTCTCCCCGTTATGACGTCTGTATGTGTATCTCTCCGTTATAACGAGTGTATATCTCCCCGATATGACGAGTGTATGTCTCCCCGTTATGTCAAGTGCAAGTCTCCCCGTTATGACGATTGTATGTCTCCCCTTTATGACGAGTGTATGTCTCCCCGTTCTGTCGAGTCTATGTCTCCCCGTTATGACGAGTGTATGTTTCCCCGTTATGACGAGATATGTCTCCCCGTTATGACTAGTGAATATCTCCCTGTTTTGACGAGTGCTAGCCTCCCCTTTATGACGAGTGTATGTCTCCCCGTTATGACGAGTGTATGTCTCCCCGATATGACGAGTGTATGTATCCCCGTTAAGACGATTGTATGTCTCCCCGTTATGACGAGTGTATGTCTCCCCGTTATGACGAGTGTATGTTTTCCCGTTATGACGAGATATGTCTCCCCGTTATGACTAGTGAATATCTCCCTGTTTTGACGAGTGCTAGCCTCCCCTTTATGACGAGTGTATGTCTCCCCGTTATGACGAGTGTATGTCTCCCCGATATGACGAGTGTATGTATCCCCGTTAAGACGAGTGTATGTCTCCCCGTTATGACTAGGGTATGTCTCCCCGTTTTGACGAGTGCTAGTCTACCCATTATGACGTGTGTATCTCCCCGTTATGACGAGTGTTTATCTCCCCATTATAACGAGTGTATGTCTCCCCGTTATAACGAGTGTATGTCTCCCTGTTATGACTAGTGAATGTCTCCCGATTTTGAAGAGTGCTAGTCTCCTCGTTATGACGAGTGTATGTCTCCCCGTTATGACGATTGTATGTCTCCCCGTTATGACGAGTGTATGTCTCCCCGTTCTTTCGAGTCTATGTCTCCCCGTTATGACGAGTGTATGTTTCTTCGTTATGACGAGATATGTCTCCCCGTTATGACTAGTGAATATCTCCCCGATTTGACGAGTGCTAGCATCCCCTTTATGACGAGTGTATGTTTCCCCGTTATAACGAGTATATGTCTCCCCGTTATGACGAGTGTATATCTACCCGTAATGACGAGTGTATGTCTCCCAGTTATGACGAGTGTATATCTCCCCGTTATGACAAGTGTATGTCTCCCCGTTATGACGAGTATATGACTCCCCGTTTTTACGAGTGTATGCCTCCTCGTTATGACGAGTGTATGTCTCCCCGTTATGACGAGTGCTAGTCTCCCCGTTATGACGTCTGTATGTGTATCTCTCCGTTATAACGAGTCTATATCTCCCCGATATGACGAGTGTATGTCTCCCCGTTATGTCAAGTGCAAGTCTCCCCGTTATGACGAGTGTATGTTTCCCCGTTATGACGAGATATGTCTCCCCGTTATGACTAGTGAATATCTCCCCGTTTTGACAAGTGTATGTCTCCCCGTTATGACGAGTGTATGTCTCCCCGATATGACGAGTGTATGTCTCCCCGTTATGACTAGGGTATGTCTCCCCGTTTTGACGAGTGCTAGTCTACCCATTATGACGTGTGTATCTCCCCGTTATGACGAGTGTATATCTCCCCATTATAACGAGTGTATGTCTCCCCGTTATGACGAGTGTATGTCTCCCCGTTATGACGAGTGTATGTCTCCCCGTTATGACTAGTGAATGTCTCCCAATTTTGAAGAGTCCTAGTCTCCTCGTTATGACGAGTGTATGTCTCCCCGTTATGACGATTGTATGTCTCCCTGTTATGACGAGTGTATGTCTCCCCGTTATGACCAGTGTATGTCTCCCCGTTATGACTAGTGAATGTCTCCCCATTTTGAAGAGTGATAACATCCCCGTTATGACGAATGTATGTCTCTCCGTTATGACGAGTGTATATCTCCCCGTTATGACGAGTGCATGTCTCCCCGTTATGACTAGTGAATATCTCCCCGTTATGAAGAGTGTATGTATCCCCGTTACGACGAGTATATGTCTCCCCGTTATGACGCCTGTATGTCTCCCCGTTATAACGAGTATATGTCTCCCCGTTATGACGAGTGTATATCTACCCGTAATGACGAGTGTAAATATGTCTCCCTGTTATGACGAGTGTATATCTCCCCGTTATGACTAGTGAATGTCTCCCCATTTTGAAGAGTGATAACATCCCCGTTATGACGATTGTATGTCTCCCTGTTATGACGAGTGTATGTCTTCCCGTTATGACCAGTGTATGTCTCCCCGTTATGACTAGTGAATGTCTCCCCATTTTGAAGAGTGCTAGCCTCCCCATTATGACGAATGTATGTCTCCCCATTATGACGAGTGTATGTCTCCCCGTTATGACGAGTGTATGTCTCCCCGTTATGACTAGTGAATATCTCCCCATTTTGAAGAGTGCTAGTCTCCTTGTTATGACGAGTGTATGTTTCCCCGTTATGACGAGTGTATGTCTCCCCGATATGACGAGTGTATGTCTCCCCGTTATGATGAGTGTATGTCTCCCCGTTATGACTAGTGAATGTCTCCCCATTTTGAAGAGTGCTAGTCTCCTCGTTATGCCGAGTGTATGTCTCCCTGTTATGACGATTGTATGTCTCCCTGTTATGACGAGTGTATGTCTCCCCGTAATGACGAGTGTATGTCTCCCCGTTATGACGAGTGTATATCTCCCCGTTATGACGAGTGCATGTCTCCCCGTTATGACTAGTGAATGTCTCCCCGTTATGAAGAGTGTATGTATCCCCGTTCCGACGAATATATGTCTCCCCGTTATGACGAGTGTATGTCTCCCCGTTATAACGAGTATATGTCTCCCCGTTATGACGAGTGTATGTCTACCCGTAATGACGAGTGTATGTCTCCCTGTTATGACGAGTGTATATCTCCCCGTTATGACAAGTGTATGTCTCCCCGTTATGACGAGTATATGACTCCCCGTTTTTACGAGTGTATGTCTCCCCGTTATGACGAGTGTATGTCTCCCCGTTATGACGTGTGCTAGTCTCCCCGTTATGACGTCTGTATGTGTATTTCTCCGTTATAACGAGTGTATATCTCCCCGATATGACGAGTGTATGTCTCCCCGTTATGTCAAGTGCAAGTCTCCCCGTTATGACGATTGTATATCTCCCCGTTATGACGAGTGCATGTCTCCCCGTTATGACTAGTGAATGTCTCCCCGTTATGAAGAGTGTATGTATCCCCGTTACGACGAGTATATGTCTCCCCGTTATGACGAGTGTATGTCTCCCCGTTATAACGAGTGTATGTCTACCCGTAATGACGAGTGTATGTCTCCCTGTTATGACGAGTGTATATCTCCCCGTTATGACAAGTGTATGTCTCCCTGTTATGACGAGTATATGACTCCCCGTTTTTACGAGTGTATGTCTCCCCGTTATGACGAGTGTATGTTTCCCCGTTATGACGAGATATGTCTCCCCGTTATGACTAGTGAATATCTCCCCGTTTTGACGAGTGCTAGCCTCCCCTTTATGACGAGTGTATGTCTCCCGGTTATGACGAGTGTATGTCTCCCCGATATTACGAGTGTATGTATCCCCGTTAAGACGAGTGTATGTCTCCCCGTTATGACTAGGGTATGTCTCCCTGTTTTGACGAGTGCTAGTCTACCCATTATGACGTGTGTATCTCCCCGTTATGACGCGTGTATATCTCCCCATTATAACGAGTGTATGTCTCCCCGTTATGACCAGTGTATGTCTCCCCGTTTTGACTAGTGAATGTCTCCCTATTTTGAAGAGTGCTAGCATCCCCGTTATGACGAATGTATGTCTCCCCGTTATGACGAGTTTATATCTCCCCGTAATGACGTGTGTATGTCTCCTCGTTATGACGAGTGTATATCTCCCCGTTATGACGAGTGCATGTCTCCCCGTTATGACTAGTGAATATCTCCCCGTTATGAAGAGTGTATGTATCCCCGTTAGGACGAATATATGTCTCCCCGTTATGACGAGTGTATGTCTCCCCGTTATAACGTGTATATGTCTCCCCGTTATGACGAGTGTATATCTACCCGTAATGACTAGTGTAAATATGTCTCCCTGTTATGACGAGTGTATATCTCCCCGTTATGACACGTGTATGTCTCCCCGTTATGACGAGTATATGACTCCCCGTTTTTACGAGTGTATGTCTCCCCGTTATGACGAGTGTATGTCTCCCTGTTATGACGAGTGCTAGTCTCCCCGTTATGACGTCTGTATGTGTATCTCTCCGTTATAACGAGTGTATATCTCCCCGATATGACGAGTGTATGTCTCCCCGATATGACGAGTGTATGTCTCCCCGTTATGTCAAGTGCAAGTCTCCCCGTTATGACGATTGTATGTCTCCCCGTTATGACGAGTCTATGTCTCCCCGTTCTGTCGAGACTATGTCTCCCCGTTATGACGAGTGTATGTTTCCCCGTTATGACGAGATATGTCTCCCCGTTGTGACTAGTGAATATTTCCCCGTTTTGACGAGTGCTAGCCTCCCCGTTATGACGAGTGTATGTCTCCCCGTTATGACGAGTGTATGTCTCCCCGATATGACGAGTGTATGTATCCCCGTTAAGACGAGTGTATGTCACCCCGTTATGACTAGGGTATGTCTTCCCGTTTTGACGAGTGCTAGTCCACCCATTATAACGTGTGTATCTCCCCGTTATGACGAGTGTATATCTCCCCATTATAACAAGTGTATGTCTCCCCATTCTGACGATTGTATGTCTCCCCGTTATGACGATTGTATGTCTCCCCGTTATGACGAGTGTATGTCTCCCCGTTATGACTAGTGAATGTCTCCCCATTTTGAAGAGTCCTAGTCTCCTCGTTATGACGAGTCTATGTCTCCCCGTTATGACGATTGTATGTCTCCCTGTTATGACGAGTGTATGTCTCCCCGTAATGACCAGTGTATGTCTCCCCGTTATGACGAGTGTATATCTCCCCGTTATGACGAGTGCATGTCTCCCCGTTATGACTAGTGAATGTCTCCCCGTTATGAAGAGTGTATGTATCCCCGTTACGACGAGTATATGTCTCCCCGTTATGACGAGTGTATGTCTCCCCGTTATAACGAGTATATGTCTCCCCGTTATGACGAGTGTATATCTACCCGTAATGACGAGTGTATGTCTCCCTGTTATGACGAGTGTATATCTCCCCGTTATGACAAGTGTATGTCTCCCCGTTATGACGAGTATATGAATCCCCGTTTTTACGAGTTTATGTCTCCCCGTTATGACGAGTGTATGTCTCCCCGTTATGACGTGTGCTAGTCTCCCCGTTATGACGTCTGTATGTGTATCTCTCCGTTATAACGAGTGTATATCTCCCCGATATGACGAGTGTATGTCTCCCCGTTATGTCAAGTGCAAGTCTCCCCGTTATGACGATTGTATGTCTCCCCGTTATGACGAGTGTATGTCTCCCCGTTCTGTCGAGTCTATGTCTCCCCGTTATGACGAGTGTATGTTTCCCCGTTATGACGAGATAATTCTCCCCGTTATGACTAGTGAATATCTCCCCGTTTTGACGAGTGCTAGCCTCCCCGTTATGACGAGTGTATGTCTCCCCGTTATGACGAGTGTATGTCTCCCCGTTATAACGAGTGTATGTCTCCCCGTTATGACTAGTGAATGTCTCCCCATTTTGAAGAGTGCTAGTCTCCTCGTTATGACGAGTGTATGTCTCCCCGTTATGACGATTGTATGTCTCCCTGTTATGACGAGTGTATGTCTCCCCGTAATGACGAGTGTATGTCTCCCCGTTATGACGAGTGTATATCTCCCCGTTATGACGAGTGCATGTCTCCCCGTTATGACTAGTGAATGTCTCCCCGTTATGAAGAGTGTATGTATCCCCGTTACGACGAGTATATGTCTCCCCGTTATGACGAGTGTATGTCTCCCCGTTATAACGAGTATATGTCTCCCCGTTATGACGAGTGTATATCTACCCGTAATGACGAGTGTATGTCTCCCTGTTATGACGAGTTTATATCTCCCCGTTATGACAAGTGTATGTCTCCCCGTTATGACGAGTATATGACTCCCCGTTTTTACGAGTGTATGTCTCCCCGTTATGACGAGTGTATGTCTCCCCGTTATGACGTGTGCTAGTCTCCCCGTTATGACGTCTGTATGTGTATCTCTCCGTTATAACGAGTGTATATCTCCCCGATATGACGAGTGTATGTCTCCCCGTTATGTCAAGTGCAAGTCTCCCCGTTATGACGATTGTATGTCTCCCCGTTATGACGAGTGTATGTCTCCCCGTTCTGTTGAGTCTATGTCTCCCCGTTATGACGAGTGTATGTTTCCCCGTTATGACGAGATATGTCTCCCCGTTATGACTAGTGAATATCTCCCTGTTTTGACAAGTGCTAGCCTCCCCTTTATGACGAGTGTATGTCTCCCCGTTATGACGAGTGTATGTCTCCCCGATATGACGAGTATATGTATCCCCGTTAAGACGATTGTATGTCTCCCCGTTATGACGAGTGTATGTCTCCCCGTTATGACGAGTGTATGTTTCCCCGTTATAACGAGATATGTCTCCCCATTATGACTAGTGAATATCTCCCTGTTTTGACGAGTGCTAGCCTCCCCTTTATGACGAGTGTATGTCTCCCCGTTATGACGAGTGTATGTCTCCCCGATATGACGAGTGTATGTATCCCCGTTAAGACGAGTGTATGTCTCCCCGTTATGACTAGGGTATGTCTCCCCGTTTTGACGAGTGCTAGTCTACCCATTATGACGTGTGTATCTCCCCGTTATGACGAGTGTTTATCTCCCCATTATAACGAGTGTATGTCTCCCCGTTCTGACGAGTGTATGTCTCCCCGTTATGACGAGTGTATGTCCCCCCGTTATAACGAGTGTATGTCTCCCTGTTATGGCTAGTGAATGTCTCCCCATTTTGAAGAGTGCTAGTCTCCTCGTTATGACGAGTGTATGTCTCCCCGTTATGACGATTGTATGTCTCCCCGTTATGACGAGTGTATGTCTCCCCGTTCTTTTGAGTCTATGTCTCCCCGTTATGACGAGTGTATGTTTCTTCGTTATGACGAGATATGTCTCCCCGTTATGACTAGTGAATATCTCCCCGTTTTGACAAGTGTATGTCTCCCCGTTATGACGAGTGTATGTCTCCCCGATATGACGAGTGTATGTCTCCCCGTTATGACTAGGGTATGTCTCCCCGTTTTGACGAGTGCTAGTCTACCCATTATGACGTGTGTATCTACCCGTTATGACGAGTGTATATCTCCCCATTATAACGAGTGTATGTCTCCCCGTTATGACGAGTGTATGTCTCCCCGTTATGACGAGTGTATGTCTCCCCGTTATGACTAGTGAATGTCTCCCAATTTTGAAGAGTCCTAGTCTCCTCGTTATGACGAGTGTATGTCTCCCCGTTATGACGATTGTATGTCTCCCTGTTATGACGAGTGTATGTCTCCCCGTTATGACCAGTGTATGTCTCCCCGTTATGACAAGTGAATGTCTCCCCATTTTGAAGAGTGATAACATCCCCGTTATGACGAATGTATGTCTCTCCGTTATGACGAGTGTATATCTCCCCGTTATGACGAGTGCATGTCTCCCCGTTATGACTAGTGAATATCTCCCCGTTATGAAGAGTGTATGTTTCCCCGTTACGACGAGTATATGTCTCCCCGTTATGACGCCTGTATGTCTCCCCGTTATAACGAGTATATGTCTCCCCGTTATGACGAGTGTATATCTACCCGTAATGACGAGTGTAAATATGTCTCCCTGTTATGACGAGTGTATATCTCCCCGTTATGACACGTGAATGTCTCCGCGTTATGATGAGTGTATATCTCCCCATTATAACGAGTGTATGTCTCCCCGTTCTGACGAGTGTATGTCTCCCCGTTATGACGATTGTATGTCTCCCTGTTATGACGAGTGTATGTCTCCCCGTTATGACCAGTGTATGTCTCCCCGTTATGACTTGTGAATGTCTCCCCATTTTGAAGAGTGCTAGCCTCCCCGTTATGACGAATGTATGTCTCCCCATTATGACGAGTGTATGTCTCCCCGTTATGACGAGTGTATGTCTCCCCGTTATGACTAGTGAATATCTCCCCATTTTGAAGAGTGCTAGTCTCCTTGTTATGACGAGTGTATGTTTCCCCGTTATGACGAGTGTATGTCTCCCCGATATGACGAGTGTATGTCTCCCCGTTATGATGAGTGTATGTCTCCCCGTTATGACTAGTGAATGTCTCCCCATTTTGAAGAGTGCTAGTCTCCTCGTTATGACGAGTGTATGTCTCCCCGTTATGACGATTGTACGTCTCCCTGTTATGACGAGTGTATGTCTCCCCGTAATGACGAGTGTATGTCTCCCCGTTATGACGAGTGTATATCTCCCCGTTATGACGAGTGCATGTCTCCCCGTTATGACTAGTGAATGTCTCCCCGTTATGAAGAGTGTATGTATCCCCGTTCCGACGAATATATGTCTCCCCGTTATGACGAGTGTATGTCTCCCCGTTATAACGAGTATATGTCTCCCCGTTATGACGAGTGTATGTCTACCCGTAATGACGAGTGTATGTCTCCCTGTTATGACGAGTGTATATCTCCCCGTTATGACAAGTGTATGTCTCCCCGTTATGACGAGTATATGACTCCCCGTTTTTACGAGTGTATGTCTCCCCGTTATGACGAGTGTATGTCTCCCCGTTATGACGTGTGCTAGTCTCCCCGTTATGACGTCTGTATGTGTATCTCTCCGTTATAACGAGTGTATATTTCCCCGATATGACGAGTGTATGTCTCCCCGTTATGTCAAGTGCAAGTCTCCCCGTTATGACGATTGTATATCTCCCCGTTATGACGAGTGCATGTCTCCCCGTTATGACTAGTGAATGTCTCCCCGTTATGAAGAGTGTATGTATCCCCGTTACGACGAGTATATGTCTCCCCGTTATGACGAGTGTATGTCTCCCCGTTATAACGAGTGTATGTCTACCCGTAATGACGAGTGTATGTCTCCCTGTTATGACGAGTGTATATCTCCCCGTTATGACAAGTGTATGTCTCCCTGTTATGACGAGTATATGACTCCCCGTTTTTACGAGTGTATGTCTCCCCGTTATGACGAGTGTATGTTTCCCCGTTATGACGAGATATGTCTCCCCGTTATGACTAGTGAATATCTCCCCGTTTTGACGAGTGCTAGCCTCCCCTTTATGACGAGTGTATGTCTCCCCGTTATGACGAGTGTATGTCTCCCCGATATTACGAGTGTATGTATCCCCGTTAAGACGAGTGTATGTCTCCCCGTTATGACTAGGGTATGTCTCCCCGTTTTGACGAGTGCTAGTCTACCCATTATGACGTGTGTATCTCCCCGTTATGACGAGTGTATATCTCCCCATTATAACGAGTGTATGTCTCCCCGTTCTGACGAGTGTATGTCTCCCCGTTATGACGAGTGTATGTCTCCCCGTTATGACGAGTGTATGTCTCCCTGTTATGACTAGTGAATGTCTCCCCATTTTGAAGAGTGCTAGTCTCCTCGTTATGACGAGTGTATGTCTCCCCGTTATGACGATTGTATGTCTCCCTGTTATGACGAGTGTATGTCTCCCCGTTATGACCAGTGTATGTCTCCCCGTTATGACTAGTGAATGTCTCCCCATTTTGAAGAGTGCTAGCCTCCCCGTTATGACGAATGTATGTCTCCCCGTTATGACGAGTGTATGTCTCCCCGTTATGACGAGTGTATGTCTCCCCGTTATGACTAGTGAATATCTCCCCATTTTGAAGAGTGCTAGTCTCCTCGTTATGACGAGTGTATGTTTCCCCGTTCTGACGAGTGTATGTCTCCCCGTTATGACGAGTGTATGTCTCCCCGATATGACGAGTGTATGTCTCCCCGTTATGATGAGTGTATGTCTCCCCGTTATGACGAGTGTAAGTCTCCCCGTTATGACGAGTGTATATCTCCCCATTATGACGAGTGTATGTCTCCCCGTTATGACGGGTGCTTGTTTCCCTGCAACGTCATCCGTGTGAGTTTTCCCTTCATGCTAATCCCCGTTTCGCATGTTTAATATTTAATTTAAAACAGTTTAAAAAATCAACAAATAGTTTATGAAACTATTTAAAACTTAATAGTTTATAACTATTTGGCAACACTACACTAATCTAACATAAAATAACCACAACCCCGTTTAGTGCTTTCTGTGTGCGTATGCCCGTTTGCTACGTCCCACAGGTACGTGTGTGTTTGTTCGTGTATGTGTTCGAAATGCAATAACGTGAAAACGGCTCCTCGTATCGCTTTCAAATTTTACACATCTGTTTTCCTGTACACATTACGTTTCCAGTTTAAAAATGGGTCTCATTCGTTAAACCGTTTTTCAATAATTAACTTTTAAAGGTGTAACATTTTCATAAGGTAAAGCATTGGACAAAATTTACCTGTAGTAAAGTGCGAGATGCTGATAAAATATTGTTTCGTAATAATGAAGTACTACAAAAAAATTATTCTTATTATGGTTTTATGATTAAATCATTAAATTACTTCCCGTCCAACATGAGTTAATTCAATTTGTCAAAAGTTTTTAAAATTTTTAGATTAAATCTGATACCAGTTTTTACACATAAAGATAACGTTCTCCTTTAATTAGAGTAAGTTAATAGTTTATCCGCTAGATTGCAGCAGCCATTTATTTTGTATTTACTTCTGCCAGCTGTGTTATTTTGTCAGTTTATGATATTTAAATACCCCCGTCATAGCTAACTTGCGTACTCAGGTAATTTCCAACTAATAAATAGAGGCACATCCCACTGCATAGGCATCTTACAGTGTTATTTTTGTTTAAAGAATTTGCACCTCTAATGTAATAAAATTTAATATATTTAAGAACGATGTATTAACCAAGACCTAAAATTAACCAAAATAAAAGTAGATAATTTCCTACAGAGTTCCCAGGATCAAGATTATTTATTTGATATTTTGTGATGAAATTTAGGTTAGAACTTACGTTAACAGCAGTAACTTTCACCTACCATTTCTGAGTTCTCTCATCCCTTTTCGCGAATATTTGAGCTTACTCCTAGTACCTAAAGTGTGATTTGTATGTGAGTGTGATTTGTATGTGAGTGTAAAAAAATTATTAAAGACACAAATACAATTAGACGTAACGCAAAAATAGGAGGTGTATTATGTTGATGATCAAATGCGAAAGTGAAGGCCAAAGTGAAGGTCAACGTGAAGGCATCTGATATAACTCAGTAAACTATACTTCGCTTACATATTTTAAGTCCAAAATTCCAATTTAGTTTATTTCAGTTCACTGCGTTAATAGTGTTTAATTGCAGCTAATTGCATTTGTTTCCTTGGTAAGCAGCCGTCATAAATGTCTCGTGACTCACTGATCGGATTTAAATAAAAACCCGTAAGAATTAACCTGTATTTGTTCAATTAATTCGTTCAGATAACACTGAGAAGGATATCAGAAGATACTAACCAACTAAAGTTTTGACCTAACTAAAGAAAAAAACAGCAGTTTTAATTATAGGATTTTTTAGAAAACTACAAACTGTACATGCGAATCCTTAAGTCACGTAAGCGGTTTTGCAAATTTCAGTAATATGACCTGTTAAAATAATAAAAACCAGTCATGAAAACAACTCCAAGATCTCGAACTTTAGAGCAAGCTCTCATAACAAGGTTACATAATTTATAGTGAAAATTTAAGAGATTGCAGGTTTTTATAGAGTACCTGATACATATATTACGATAAATTTTTTATCATTAAAATGTTAGCCAGTACGACTGCAAACATCAATACAATTTATGTCTTTTTGAATCAGCCCATAATATTCAATACTATTTATTTCACGAAATATTTCCCTTGTCATCCGTATGCAATAAGACAAACTATTTTCACTCAGTGTACAATGTCATTCAAATATATATAATAAGTAAAAGTTGACCCAGGTTCAAATCCTGTGAAACGTCATATTGAACAATTTAACACAAATATAATTTACTATACGTGTTCAGTTGCATATATGTGATGAAAGTAAGTTACCTGATTCCATTATCTGACAAACCTAAATAGTTTAATTTATTTAGTAGTTGAAGTTGATCCTCTTTATCGAGCACTTTAAAAAATCGGTGTATATAACACCAACCTGCCCTCCTCTATCTATTGGAGGAATGCAAAAATCTGTGAACTGGAGAGATTTGTGTTTATCGATTTACCGTGAAAAATCCGTGTTGGGGTTTGATCAGTAAGTCGGAAAAGCCTTAAAAAGATGAAAGGAGGGATGTCATTGGGACTAAAAGACCGTTTTTATTTCAAAGCAAAAACCAATTCATTCACTGAAATATAATCCAAAATAAGACAACCAATATAAGAATGAACTAGTGAGCAGAACGGGCACCAAGACAGCTGATTGCAGCTGAGAACAGAGAGGATCGCACTGATTGAAAATGTTTACCCAATGCCTCCGCTATCACACTGCTCTTACACCTCCCTGCTGCACTGTCCAAGGTCATTGCTGGCCCGTGACCTTGGGTAGATCAACCTCTTCACAACGCTCCAAAATGACAAGTGATTACTACATTATCTTCCAGATGCATAGTATAGTTCAAATAATACTGCTTAATTAGATACTTAAATTCGAATATAATTAATTTATATTCGTGAAAATATATCAGTTTTGTATTTTTTAACGGTTTATCCAATATTACAGATTTATGGTTCATTTTAAAGAAAAAAGGAATACTTAGTGATTTTAGTGACCAGAATTTACGTATCAGAAGTAGTTAAATCCCATGAAAATCGGAAATCTATAAATCTACTATATATTTGTCAAATCCACTGGCTCACTCACTCACTCACTCACATATCATCGCACAGCCTAAACTACTTGACCTAGAACCTTGAAATTTTGCATGGACGTTCCTTTTAGGGTGTAGGCACCCACTAAGAACGGGTTTTATAAAATTCAAAATTTTAGGGTGGTTTTCGGGGGGTTGAAGTTTTAGGAAAAATAGGACTGTACTTCCTGTACACTATCGCCTCTAGCGCCTAAACAAGTGAACCTACCTTCAATCTGATTGAAAAACGTAAGTGTGGAAATAAATTTTAAACGTTTTTTGTTCTATAATTTTTTTTCTATCTCTTATGGTTTCCGAGTTATTTAGCAAAACGTGCCAACGTGAGCGTGCGGCGGCGGCGCCGGAATTGAAAACAGTGTCGATAATGTAGTCCATATAAGTTTAATCGCTGTCCACATTGTAGTGTGCAGACTTTTAGCTATTAAAATTAAATGAATTGCTAATTTTGATATTATTTGCTGACAAAAAATCTCTGTGTTTGGTCATAATTTGATTCGTAACTAAAAATATACTTTTAATTCGTTTTGAAAAGTAAAATTTGTAATATTTATATTTAGTTCTCACTAGCGAGTAAATTACAACAATCATACATGTTTGCCCAAGGATTGACGCACATTATTGGCTCTTTTCCCTCATCTAGCGTTTGTGTAAGCCAGTTTTGCTCATCGTCCTTACCGTGAACCTTGAAGTTATTAGATTATTTTGAAGCTTTGAATCGGTGATGGCGGACCTTGTGCTCCTTGAAATAAACGGCGCTTTAATCCCTCATTACCCTCATAGGGTTAATATTATACCTGGTGATGGCGCCTGCTTTTTTTCTGCCTTATCTTATGCGATGACAGGGTCTATCGCTCAGTCCCGTAATATACGATCTGAAATCGTCAATAATGCCTCTGCTAACTGGGATAGGTTACACATTTACTCAATGACACGTGAATGTCATTACCAGAGCCGGCCTGATTATGTGTCTGCGATGTCGATGCCGTACACATACGGTACATCATTTGAGTCAATAGTTGCGGCCGAGATCTATCCATACCAAGTTAATGAGGGCAAGGGTGCCTGAAAAAAAAAACTTTCTATGGGACCGTGCATCGTTACCAGCACACCGGTTTCTTGGGAATTTCGTTTCCTGAAATAAATATATTGATAATGACAAATTAAAGTGCTATGTAAGTACCACAAATCGTCCGTTGCGAAGCACGGGTACACAGCTAGTACTAAATATTTTGGTTATTGAACGATTATTATTTATGACATCGGCATTTTGCTCACTGAAATCGATAGGTATATTTTTGCACTATATTACAAAATATATATACACTTATACTGCACTCACATACGAGACGGTAAATTATATACATATAAACGATGATGCAAGAGAAACAGAGATGCAAGGCAATCTCTGAGATTCTCTGATTGGGCATAATGGATGATAGCCGGTGTGATTTTTCGAAATCTATTGCCTTGTGCCATATTTTATTAGTGAGTTTCCCATGGAAAGTGAACTATCAGCATGACCCGTACGGTGAAACCAGTGAAACTCAAGCCCGGGACCACCATAGACGTTCCTAACGTGACCCCCTGAACACGTTTTGGGGGTGTTAAAAATAATATATATATATATACAGGGTGAGTTTTAAATGAGTCCCCCCATATTTTTTTCCACATTTCTTAATATATCAACTCCGGACCACCCCCGATCATTGTTGACCAACTTATACTTCATTTTGACTTATTTAATATTTTTTGCTGCTATCTTTGATCCGCCATATTGGATTCAACTATTTATTTTTAAATATAAAGGTGGGGTTTTAACCTATGATATAGAATTACTTTTTTACCGAGAAAACAATGCCGCAATCCGTTTTTGAAAATCATTATTCGTTCTCAAGATATTGGAAAATTTAAAAAAAATTAATTTTGGAGGGTGTTTTAAAGGTACCAACCTTAAAACTTGCCCATATTCTCATCATTACATCAAATAATGACCATGAACTACTACCAATCATTGTTGAGTAGCATTCGCTTCAATTTGACAAAATTAAAATTTTCGGCCGCAATGTAAAGGTAGAGTTGTGACCCATCATCTCCAACCGTTTTTCCACGCTGAAATCAATGCCGCAAACCGTTTTCAAATATCACCTTTCGTCGTGTTCTTGATATGGACTGATTTCTGTTAAACATTAAAAAAGTGACAATATCATGAGAATGAAAGGAGATATTTGAAAACGGATTGTGGCGTTGATTTCAGCGTGGAGAAACAGCTGGAAATGATGGGTCACAATCCTTCCTTTACATTAAAAAAAAATATCTTATTCCAAAATGACGGATCCAAGATGGCAGCCGAAAATTTTAATTTTGTCAAAATTAAGCGGATGCCAATCAACAATGATTGGTAGTAGTTCATGGAATTATTTGATGTAATGATGAGAATATGGGCATGTTTTAAGTTTTAAGGTTGGGACCTTTAAAACTCTCTTCAAAATTCATTTTTTTAATTCGCCAATATCTTGAGAACGAATAATGATTTTCAAAAGCGGATTGCGGCATTGTTTTCACAGTAAAAAATTCATTCTATATGATGGATCAAAACCCCACCTTTACATTTAAAAATAAATAGTTGAATCCAATATGGCGGATCAAAGATAGCAGAAAAAATATTAAATAAGTCAAAATGAAGTATAAGTTGGTCAACAATGATCGGGGGTGGTCCGGAGTCGATATATTAAGAGATGTAGAAAAAATAGGGGGGACTCATTTAAAACTCACCCTGTATATATATATGTGTGTATGCACTCTAGCGGTTTTTTGTACGATTTACTTCAAATTTGGTAGGGACGTTCCTTTCTATAATCAGTTGAACAAGTTTGTTGGGCAAAACAATCGGAAAACTCTTACCCCGTTTTTTGGGGATTAATCTTTCAAATTTTGAGTTTTTGGGCCCAAAAAGGGTCAGAAAAGCCCCGGATGTAACATTAATGCAAGTAGAAAGATGGGAATTAGTGAGGCGAAAGTTTTAAGCCATCTCTCGTCATTCTAGCATAAACATTTACTGAGTTATTAAAGAAAATGTGTATCGACTTAACACAGTATGTTGTCTTAAGGGGGTTTTACATTAGAAAAGCCTGTTATTCATTTGTTGGTGTACTTTTATCATCCCCAGCAACCGCACGCCTACTTTCAAGCCTGACTGGACCTTCTCCTATCCTTATAATGTGCAAAATTGTATTCCACGCGTTGTAGGTAAATGAAACCAGGAGCATCAGAACAGCCAAAAAATCAATGTTTTCAAATTTCAATAAAATTGGAATAAATGTATGTTTTTACACTGGTTTTGAGTTTTAAAAGTTTTGTATGTGGAAATTCACTACCCTGACGTCAGCGTACTGTATGCAAACTCGTTTATAGTTACCGTCTTTTATGCAAGAACTTTTTTTTAGGGTTATGGGACTTACGTTATTGTACCTTGGTTATTCATAAAATGATTAACCTTCAAAATACATTTGTAATGCATTTCTATTGAATGAATGAATGAATGAACAAAATGTTTATTCCAACAAAGTTACAGCTTTTACAATTTCACTTATATAATACAATTATTACTAAAATCTACACTACTGTAGAAAAAATAATATTAAATTTAAAATAAGCTGTCGTAGTAAAATAATTACTAAATATGAATTAAACAATGCAAACAGCTTGTTGCACTCAAGCCTGAAAATAATAAAGGTGGTATTTTCATTTAAAACATCTTCTCTACATATTAATAGGCTAAGGACATTTTGTGGTACCGATTTTTTGGATATACGGCATCGTAGAATTATGATAATTGGCACATTTATTTAGTATTATTGGGAGATGTGTCGAACGTAAATAATGTTGTGTTTGGGTCTGTAGGGCTAGGCTCTTTTGGTTTTCGAAATTTACATATGTTATCTATTTATCTAATTCCGTAAGCCCAAATTTGACAATGAAATTGTGAGCGAACAGGAGGTCTTAGAAAGCTGGGAGGCTGGGAGCTGGGGTTATTTTAAAGGTCTAGGCATGAAATTTTGTGGAAAATTATTCATTTTTTAACTGTGTACTATGTATGTATTATTGATTTTTCACGGAATAAAGTAATTCCCATTTAAATAGGGATTTAAAAATGTCTGCTTTGTTCACATTAAAACATATGTGATTAAGTGTCTACTTTGTTTGTTAACTGTCATGTGTTCCTGCTTAAATTGTTTTAATTTCCTCAGCATGTAAACAGTAAAACAAATTAGATGATTCTGAATATTCGAGCAAGGTTAGGGGCTGTGGCCCCTTAAATCCACTAGTCCTTATGGAAACATGCGTTCTGCTTTTTGTATTTGTTTATGCTTTTTTATTTCATTTAATAAACAGCTGCGTTATTAAATAAATATGTAGCACAACAACAAGACCAGAAGATTTATAAATAAAAAAGTTTACAGACTACTGAAATTGTAATACCCTTCTCTTATCCGAGTTAACTCATTAATTGTTTAAATAATTAATTTTTAGGTCGTTATATTTATTCAAGTAAAGTTGACAAAAACAACTTGGAGTCACTGCCGAATCTGACAGATTGACAGAGAGGGGCATGTAAGACAAAGACATGTGTAATACATCTTTATATATAATTCTGTAAGCGAAATTTTTATGTCAAAATTGAGGGAGTTTGGAAAATCGCAGGATGATGGGAGGCAACTCAAATTAAAGGTCTTGATCCCACAGGGACTCGGGAAAAATAGCAATATTTCTAAATAAATACCAGCAAATGAGAAATAATGTCAAACATCCCCCATAAGAAAAGCAAGGGGATTTATAAACGTCTGTTTTGTTTCCAATTCCATTAAAACATGTGATTACATGTCTGTTTACGAACTGACACGTGTTCTTACTTACCTATAATGTTTTATTTTCCTCAGCATGTAAAGAGTAAAAGAAATCAGATTAGGCAGAGTATTTAAGAAAGGTTAGGTCCTTCACGCTACTAGTGTAAGTATAAGAGTAAACTTCATAATACCAGCCTCTCACCTTCATTTAGGTAGCTGTTGTTAAAATATAATTTAGTACAAATTTCTTTTTATATTTGATAAAGCTACTTTTATTTGGCACTCTGTATTATGTTAATTATTGTCGTACGAAAATGAGCTTTGATCTTAACTGTATTTATATTTTAAATTTAATGAGTATTAGCAAAGTAAAACAACAGTGATGGTATATAAACACAATTAAGAACTGCAGGTATAGGCCTACCGTGTGATATTTTCACAAAATACAAAAATTGTTGTTTGAATAAATGCCACAACAGCGGTGAAAAATTAAGTAAAGGTAATTTAATAGGTGTATTAATTATAGCTTATTAGAAAGGCATAATATGTCAATAAATAATGTTTTATTTTGAAATAAAAAGAAAACAATTAAAGCGTTGATAAGAGTTTAATTTATAAGAGCTTTAATCATAATGATCCATATTATTCAGTTGATTAAATGGTAAGAAAGTTCTTCTTAGAACTAATCTACATGTACTAGACAAAATAAAGAGTTTTGTGGTAATCCTGATTGTGATATTTTATTTCATAAGTTCGATAACTCATATACAAGTTATCTTGTAATACGACTACTTAAAGTGGATAGATTTAAAGAGATTTTACTAGAGTGATGAACTATGCTAATATGTTTAGCACACATGCCTATACTTAAAACACTTTTTTTAAGTTTTAATAACCTCGTTAGGAATCTTAATACATAAAAGGCAAAGCCCTCACTCACTAAGCAATAATTCTTCAATTTCCCGGCATGCTAGAGTGGAGAAATTTCGTACATTGATTCTCAAGGTCTAAAATAGGAAAGTTAAAGTTTAAACTATAGGGCTTTGCCCCACGGTGATTCAAAGTTACCATGTATTCCATATGGATATTAACTTTGTTTTGAGCTGATGAAAATACAAACAGCTTATCTTGATTCAAAGCAGTTTCACGGGCTAACCACAGAATGCATCACACCCATCTGTCATAGTTTACGTGGGCGAAACCGCAACGGGTCTCCTAGTTACTTATAAATACAAATATGTTCTAGTCTTATTAGGTACACTCTATTGTACTAAATAATTTAATTTGTCTCTGTTGGCAACACAATTTTCGAGTGTGATATACATTTTTTACGATAATTTAATAAAAAAATCACATTTAGTACTTAGAAAACAAATAAATAATCAAGCTTGTATGAGGAAAAATTATCTAAGCCCTCAGGAGGGTAAAGTGGCTATGTGTAGTTTCATTGGGTCTAAAGTGATTGTATTGAATCATTGTACATAAGTTGGCACACCTTAGCCCTGTGGAGGAAAAAGTGTCTATGTATCAACAGCTTATATACGTTGCATCTATTCAAAAACTCTGAAAATTCACTGAGAAGTGGACTTTCATCTCCAGGAGAGAAAACTGTCTATGTATAGCTTCGTGGAGACAGTAGTGTTTATTCACCTCTATTATACATATATACAAATTTGAACAAATGGTGATTTTGGCATCTGGGACCTCAAAAAAAATGTATCATGGTCTCGGGCTTAAGTCTTACCATGCCCGACGGTAATAGCTTCTTCCCTATAGGGGAAATTCGCTAATAGAAGCAAAAGGTAAAGTACAAATAAACGTTAGTGATTACTAACAAATCCATCAAAAATAAGTTTCAAAAATATAGACAAACAAACAGTTTGACAAACACTTTACCTGTTATTGGACCACATTCGCATTAACTCAATTGATTATTAAGGTAGACTTAAAATTGAAATTTCGTTTGATTTACAGTTCTGACAATCTGACGTGTCCTTCAATATAGTTGGTCCGTGTGTTATTATCAAAGTTCCGCCGTCGACGGACTACGTTGAAGGTAAATATTGTCTTTCTGGCACATGGATCTTCATATAACACTCATCGGATTAAGCTTTATGTTGCAGACTTCTCAACATGACCCTCCTGCAAGATGTGACCAACCAAACGTTCTCAGAGGCAGACAAGTTCGCTACACTCACCGCCATGTCTGAAGACGTCACCGGCTGTACAGCACTTTTCAATTTCCTCTCTGAAAATTGGAAGATCCTGAAGAAACGGTCAGCACATCTCAGTATTTCATGGTATTTTTGTAAAACTACATCTCTGGAAGACAAACACGTTATTTGAGGATTTCGATTGAGGGCAAAATGATTATGATCGTGATTATCATGACTTTTCATGCATTACAATAATATGCTCTCCAAATAGCATTGAGAGGGTGGCCCTCCCCCCTTGCCACCCCTGAATTACGCCTATGGTGGGGGACCCAACAAATACTGTCAGATCAGTTTGTATTATATTTGTATTACTGAATTTATGATTTTCCTGAATTTTTGATCAGTTTTCTAATACCATTTCATGTAGTGTTAGTGAAAACATGTTTGTATTCCCTTTTAAATGATCTGTTTTGATTCTGAATATGCAGTTCTTCATAATTGACACTTAATATCTGTTCTAATAACCCTTTTATAGAATGATACTATAATATTTTTAATACTAAATTATGCATCACAAAAAATTGTTTGTTCAATCATTTATCTCTGAAAATAGATTTAACATTATGATAGATTCATTATTGATAAAGAAAAGAGGAGCCTAAAAATAATATCATTGGATATATCAGTGGAAATTTTTAACCGATATTCTTGATATTGTGACCAGTTGAATTATATGTCAACCAAACCAATATCAGGCTCTTCCATCTCTGCAATTTATCTAGTGGTTTACTTTAGGAGGCTCCTATAACGTAAAATATCACATTTCTACCTGCTTCTCCCATAAGACCAATGTTCACTTTCAAGCCCGTCCTTCCTCCACGGATTATCTGAAATCGTTGATTTATGGTTCATTTTAAAGAGCAACAAATTGCCTAGTGACTTCAGTGAGCAGAATTTTAAAATCACTGATAGTTTACCCATAACAACAAATCGTAAATAGTGAACATTTTGGAATGTTATTGAACGATTATTATTTGTGATATTTAAAGTTTTCTCACTGAAATCGCTAGGTATGTTTTGTTTTTGTTATCTTTAACATGAGCCATGACTCAACGATATAGAATAATCCGTTGAGGAGGTTTTGAAAGTTATTATTGTCCATTCGGCAATGGGAAATGGGTGGAATCAGGTGGAAATGCCAAACATGTTTTGTGACTAGAGCCCACTTTGAAAATTTACACTTAAGTAGAAACATATAAGGTTTAAATATATCCAGTAATCTTAGTTGTTATCTTTAATTCGCATTGCTAATGTTGTTGAACTGTTGTTTTGACAGTTTATCACCCAACCTGTGGGAATACCTGATCCAAGTAGCTCTAGGCCGATTCCGAACCGAGGAGGGTTTAGCTATGGTAAGCTTTTGGCTTGAGTTGAAAGGTTTGACAGGTTGTGAGTCTGAGACATTATGACATGAATTCAATGATACAATATTTACTATAGTTATAATAATAATAATCATTTATATTTACTATAGTTATAATAATAATAATCATTTATTTACATCAGAAGTTTTTACATCGACGTTGTAATATTAATTTACAAGCATGCATATGTATACACTCATACCATAATGTTTACACACACATATATATATTTATTTATTCAGAGTAAAAATACTTTACTATACTTATTATTAATTAGTTTACATAACAACAAAATACTTACAATAATATCTTTAGTGCACAAATAACTTGTTATGACTATTATCTAAGGCAGTGCCTGTTTACAGGTTAGATTCTGATAATTATATGTTGCAAAGAAACCTCAAGCCTCTTGTGTACATTCATAATAGTATAAAAACGAATTATGCACATAAAATAGCGCTAGGCTGAATAGTTCAAATTTACATTTGACCTAATAGTGATCATATAACATCCCTCCTATCCGTCAATATTATATTAAAGTGGTCCAAAAGCAACTCATCAGCACATTCTTTACAACTTGAGATTCGTTGTTTTAAATTCATCGTTGGTGATGGTGAGTTTTATGTTATTTAAGTGGTTATTGCGGACATTTTCCATCACTGATTGGAGAAATATAAGTTTCACAATAATCTTTCGGAATCTGGAATCTGATCGTGTCTTTAGGTTCGTAGAACATCTACTAAAAAAAATTAGTGGAAATGACCCAGAAAACACTGGATATGAGTCACAGAAATACTGAAACAGTGAACTGTAAAAGTAGTAGAAATATAACAATATAATAAAGCGATACAAAAACAAAAGGCAAGAAATGCACAGCATGACTGCATAGCTGATGACTCGTGTAAGACAATAATTCTGTGTATTGTTTTAACTTTTGACTGAATTCTTTGTTTTAGCTCTTTTGTGAATATTAATATTCATCTCTTTTTGAGTTGTTCCCTCTAATTTTACTATTTTCTCGGTATTCTACGTACCCTTTGATCTTAGATCCCGAATGTCATGAAAGTTGTTTACTCCAACCAGAGATGGCAAGGGACAGCAGTATTAAAAAACGACACAATTGTGGATTTGACAGGTGACAGAGATGGTGCAGGAGAAGAAGGGGCAGTTCGGCAATGCTGAGGCCACGGCTGAGGAAGCGGTGGAGACTGTCAAGGCTCAGGTGAAGTGGACGGACACTAACTCTGGCCCTGTGGAGTTGTGGCTCAATCAGACTATGGCGAGGCCCTGGCCGCCCCAGAGGTAACCATCAACACTAACCCTGTGAATGCCAAGCCACATAATGGACCAGTTGAATATGTGTTGTTAATTCGATTTGTTCTCATTATTAACGTAAAGATCATATACGTTGGTGTTTCCATAACATAAACTCTAAATGATATTTCTCTACCAATATAAGTCATTTGACAACTTTTGTACAAATTCCACACTTTCCGCCTCAAAAAGATTTTTTTAATCCCCAAAAAATGCCCTGCTAAAATCGATAAGTACCACCAGAAATAAAATGTTATAGGAGTCTGTGCTATCAATCCTGTGAGTCCCCAGCTGTGTGTCCTGTGAGTACCCCAGCATGTAAACATTTACAACCATAAAGGAACATTCTTATAGAAAATACACACAGTAAGACGTAAGGTTTGGTAAAAAGTAGTAGTAACAGGTGATCAAATGAGCAACTCACAAATAATTCACTCATCCCGTCTGCTGGACCAGAGCCGTTATCTGTTTGATAAAGACCAGAGCTTAAGAGGGGGCTCCAGTCTCGTAAAATTTGTGTTTCTACCTGCTTCTCCCAAAAGTCCAATGTTAACTTTCAAAGCCTGTCCCTCCTCTATGGATTATCTGAAAGTGTTGATTTATGGTTCATTTTAAAGAGCAAAAATATAGCTAGCAAATTCAGTGATAAGAGTTTCGGGATCAGAAACAGTTCGTCCATAAATAAAATCGTAAACATTTAATATTTTTAAAATTTATTTAAACAATTATAATTTCTGATTTTGAAACTTGGCTCATTGAACTCACTAGATATGTTTTCGCTTTTTAAAATGAGCTATAAATCAACAATATCGGATAATCTGTTGACGAGTGATGGACGGGCTTTGAAAGTTAACATTTCCCTTACAGGAGAAGCAGGTAGAAACGCCAAATGTTTCGTGATAGGAACCCCCTCTAAAGGACCTCCAAGCAACAACCACATCCAGGACAAAGGACATGCTTGACCACAGAAGGAGAGTGGAGGAAAGACATATGAACTTTCCATGAGTTGCGTATAAAAACCACCAACTGAGATGGGATTCGGGTTATCATTTGAGTTATCAAAAACTGTAGTTGGCCATCTTTAGTTACTGTTTGGTTATTTTAAATGATTTGGTAAATTAACAATCTTGGAAAAAGAATTTGTATGCTTCATAATGGGCCCAACGGTGTGACAGATTGCCAGGTTTTGTAATAAAGCGTGTCAATCATCTTGTTCCAGGTTCAAGTTCCAAGACATCCTCGTCCTGGCTCGTACTCGCAAGTTCGGCTAAGCTATTGACAACAATTTATTTTACAATACAGTAACCCCACTCACTACTGTTAATGTTAGTTAAGTAGTTTGAGTAGTTATGTTTTAAATTTTCCTAAATATTGATTTATACTTGTATATAGTGAGTGTGCATCTTTTATAATTTTAAAATGTAAAAATACAACTACACGGTATTTATTTTAAAAGTTGTTTTTGTCCTTTCTTTGATGTCCTGATAATCCTTTAACTCGCATATTTATTTTCTAAGTCGATTAAATTACAACTTTAATGGCTGTTAGACTGTGTGACAATGCTATGCAATAATACATATTGAGGAAAAACAATATTTGAACTCTATGTAGAAATAGTTTTCTTAAATATGTTGCATGTATCTTGTAATGTTTTTAGTATAAAGGTTTTAGCTCCAAAAACACCACCTGTTTTTCTTCTGTGGTCAAAATAATGAATAAACTAATATCGTACCATATCCTGAAAAGCAAAACTTAATTTTTCCAATTCAAGTTCAAATCCGATTAGAGGGGTAGTCAGACGATCAGTCAGAGTTTGATCAACCTCTCAATATATTGTTGGAGACAAACAGTCACTTTGATCATTCCCTCGAATTTGAACTTAACTTGTTAACCAAGACAGAAACTAAAACTTACGTTAACAAGGATGGCAAGTTTACAGTAACTTCGTAATTGGTTAATACACCTGAAAATTTGTTCTGAGATAGTTAACAGGAGGGGTTTAAAAAAAGTTTACTATTTAGAATTATATGTTACGTCCTCTGTTAACATTATTTTTATTAATTAATATTAGATTTACTTTCTGACCTTCCTTTTTGAGTTGATGCGACACCTTTTGTCAACAAAGTGACATCATTATGACGGTGCATCCACGCATCAGTTAATTTTATTAAGGTTTATGGTAAAAGAATCAATTTGTTGAGTGTTATTGCAAATATTAACTTTTGCTCTAATATTAAAAGTACAACTAACACACTTATTACGTCTTAAATAAAGGAAATAAAACTAAGAACAACATCTAGTCCCTGTTGTATTATAGTTAACTGGTATTAATACCCATAGCTCGAAATCGAGAGTATGCTTTATCAATACCATTTGCATCGCGAATTCAATCCTACTTGTCTTATGTTAATAATAGATGGGAGTGTGGCAACCCAGGTTTTTTGGATTTTCGATTGTTTATATAAATGCCAATTTTTTCAAATAATGCTAATTTTTCTTTTTCAAATAAATACTTTATATCCGCTCTTTTACTTTGTTGTGAAATACTCTCAGGTCTAAACTGTGCCAACTCTCCAAGTTCTAGGTTTCAAACAATTTGAACACATTTTGGGTTAAATGTCATTGCGTCATTTGTTAAATAGACTATTGCACAAAAGCCATGTCATTAAGTTTAGTATTACTTCACATTTTGTGGAGACTGAATGAGGATAGGATAATTTCTTGTTTCTCGAAACGTAAATTATGATTCTCAACTTGTTATAGGTTACTACTGACACATTCAGACAAAAATCTGATTGAAGCTGCCTTTGGTAGTTTCAACTATTCTAATTCAATTAGTTCTAACATACAATCATAATCCTGATAATATACCGAATAATTGATTTTGATGCGTTGTACTCTACCTATTCTTTTTTTTCGTGACTGATGAAGTAAGTTAAATTCATCCCTGTCAGCAAGTTTGTATCTTAATACAGTTAGTGATTTGGTTGCAGCATTGTTAATCGGTTTTAGGAGCATGTTGGAAATTCGGATTCCACATTATCACCAAACAAAAGTGGATATGCTATTGGATCTAAAGATAGTTTGTAGTAACAGCTTAGTTTTAGTGTTATTCATTCCTTTTTTGTACGGTATCTATAACAATAACAATTTCATCCCACTGTTGACAAATATCAGTCTTATTTCAACAAGAACTGGCATATTTGTTGACTTCATTTAAGTACAAAGCAATTTCGTACATTTAAGTTTTTCAGATTTTTGGTTAGTTTACTTTCAAAATCTTCGGTATGATGTATTTACATCTGTGTATGAATGGGATAGCAATAGTATGCAAGCAATAAGCTTCCAACTATGATCAAATTCAGCATAGATTTGCAATTTATACATTCCACCCAAAATAGACTCATTAAGTCTAAACTAATTAGCCTTGGCAAGTGCGGATTTATGATTTTTTTCTAGGTAATTTTCAGATTTTCCTCTGAGGTGAATTCACACCTTCAATGAGTTTTAAAATGAAACTGCCCAACTTGTATTTTTGTATTACAACCTTTTCTTCATGGCATGTTTTATGATCTGTTATTAGTTGAAAATTATAAATGGGATAGCTTGAGCAGGATAACTTAAAGCACACTTAAATGAATCTATTTTTTCCGCCTCATTGTTAGGTGTACGCACAATTCTTATAAAAAGTGAAGATAAACACGCCCCTGTAAATAATTATCTGTTCTTCCTGACTGGTGGCTTGGTTATAATCAAAATTATAATGACAAACACTAAAAACGTCAAGGTTTACTTATTGGAAATTTGTTTGACATAATCGTTATATTATAAAAGGTTTGATTTTTTAGTCAATGTTGTTTTTTTATTAGACATAGGAAACTGATAAATACTTCGCCGAATATTTTATCAACTAATAACAATAATACCAAAGAACGCAAGTCCTCTTTTCTCCTTAAGATATTTTAACTTCCTTGAAAATAAACTACACTATATGTGGTATTACGTTTGTTTAGAACAAAGTAAAATTTTATTTTATTAAAATTATTAGCCTAAGAAAAGGTTTATTTCTATTTAACATGATGTTTCATGTGCTGTACTCATGGATACACGTTATAAACTCACCCTATGATCAATGCTAAGATTCATAATCAAAATAATATAAAGATTGTGTTTCCTTCCCAATATGAACACGTGTTCTTGCTGGTAAACTGTGTTTATTCCATGCATCTGTTAAACAATTTAATTAAAAAAATATATATTTTCCAATGTTAATCTTATGAATAAATTCCGAAATTTAAGGGCAGCTATGTCCTTCTCTTAAGTTCGTTCTTTATCAAGTTTTGGCGCACACTACTTCAAACCGAGCTCTATCCTACCACACTAAAAATTAAAAAATCTTTTAAACTGTAGGAAGAGTTCTAGACACAGAAAACCCTAGTGTATTACATAATTTTACTCATTTTGTTGTTTTGTCCCTGAACTGGTAGGATGACTGAAATATATAGTAATTTGCTATTACCTTTTCCTCGTCTCCAGTACAAATATTGGTTGTGTATTACGACCAGGTTTTGACGCTAAGGTAACACATGTTAACTTAGTTTTTCAAGAGATATCAAGCTGCTATATAGTAATAAATATTTGTTATTCCATTTTGTTAATGGATTTTCCAGTAATTCTTCATTAAGTTTATTTTTAAATGTTTGCATATTTCTAATCTGCTTCTTCTCATCTGACACTCATTAATAAAACATTTATATGATTAATGTGGGACCGCTTAAGGTTAATAGGATGAAGCCCTAAGGAAAAATAATGGTGCAAATGTCTCATGATGCATCTGTGCTTCAATGCATATTACTAATCAATCAAAATCAAGCTTATTGTCCAAGTAGAACAGTCTGACATCCTGCCTTAAGTTTATTCTTTACTTCCGAAGGGACCACCAGGGATGCATGGACAAGTTGTCCCATGTACCGGTGGGCCAGTCCTCAGTGTGGTTGGCCAGTCCTTAGCATTTTGTGCCAGTCATGGTATGTAATAAGCCAGTCCTTATAATTAGTGTGTTGTGCCAGTCCATGGTATGTGGGGGTCCAGTCCTTAGTGTGGGATTGGTCGGTACATAGCGTGTGTTGTGACAGAGTCCATGGTATGTGGTAGGCCAGCCCTTAAGTATGTGGGTGGTCAGTACACAGCGTGTTGTGCCAGTCCATGGTATGTGGTGGGCCAGTTCTTAGTGTGTGGTTGGCCAGTACATAGCGTCTTGTGCCAGTCCATGGTATATGATGGGCCAGTCCTTAGTGTATGGTTGGTAGGTACATAGCATGTTGTGCCAGTCCATGGTAAGTGATGGGCCAATCCTTAGTGTATGGTTGGTCGGTACATAGCGTGTTGTGCCAGTCCATGGTATGTGATAGCCCACTCCTTAGTGTGTGGTTGGTCAGTACACAGCGTGTTGTGCCAGTCCATGATATGTGGTGGGCCAGTCCTTAGTGTGTGGTTGGCCAGTACACAGCGTGTTGTGCCAGTCCATGGTGTGTGGTGGGCCAGTCCTTAGTGTGTGGTTGGCCAGTACATAGCATGTTGTGCCAGTCCATGAAGTGTGGTGGGCCAGTCCTTAGTGTGCTGTTGGACAGTACATAGCGTGTTGTGCCAGTCCATGGTGTGTGATGGGCCAATCCTTAGTGTATGGTTGGTCGGTACATAGCGTGTTGTGCCAGTCCATGGTATGTGATAGCCCACTCCTTAGTGTGTGGTTGGTCAGTACACAGCGTGTTGTGCCAGTCCATGGTATGTGGTGGGCCAGTCCTTAGTGTGTGGTTGGTCAGTACACAGCGTGTTTTGCCAGTCCATGGTATGTGGTGGGCCAGTCCTTAGTGTGTGGTTGGTCAGTACACAGCGTGTTGTGCCAGTCCATGGTATGTGGTGGGCCAGTCCTTAGTGTGTGGTTGGCCAGTACACAGCGTGTTGTGCCAGTCCATGGTGTGTGGTGGGCCAGTCCTTAGTGTGTGGTTGGTCGGTACATACCATGTTGTGCCAGTCCATGGTGTGTGGTGGGCCAGTCCTTAGTGTGTGGTTGGCCAGTACATAGCATGTTGTGCCAGTCGATGGTGTGGTGGGCCAGTCCTTAGTGTGTGGTTGGCCAGTACATAGCATGTTGTGCCAGTCCATGGTGTGTGGTGGGCCAGTCCTTAGTGTGTGGTTGGTCGGTACATACCATGTTGTGCCAGTCCATGGTGTGTGGTGGGCCAGTCCTTAGTGTGTGGTTGGCCAGTACATAGCATGTTGTGCCAGTCGATGGTGTGTGGTGGGCCAGTCCTTAGTGTGTGGTTGGCCAGTACATAGCATGTTGTGCCAGTCCATGGTGTGTGGTGGGCCAGTCCTTAGTGTGTGGTTGGTCGGTACATACCATGTTGTGCCAGTCCATGGTGTGTGGTGGGCCAGTCCTTAGTGTGCTGTTGGCCAGTACATAGCGTGTTGTGCCAGTCCATTGCATATGGTAAGCCAGTCCTTAGTATGTGGTTGGTCGGCACATAGCATGTTGTGCCAGTCTATGGTATGTGATGGGCCAGTCCTTAGTGTCCCAGGTAGAAAAAATAACTTGAGGCAAGCTTGCCCAAAACTTACCATGACACACTTAAACACTTTCTACAAGTTTTCCTGGCAAGCAACCAAACTTGTGAAAAGTTTGAGGCAAGCTTTCTAGTTCCCTCCTTCAAAACTTTCCAAAAGCTTTTCAATTAAGCTTTCAGAAAGCTTTCTTACAAACACATTGAGAAAGCCTTTCTGGTATGTTTGTGGAAAACTATCCTGGTAAGCTTTTAGAAAACTGTCCTGGTAAGCTTTTGGCAAACTTTCCTGGTAAGTTTATGTGTACCGGTAATACCTTAATGAAAACCTGAATACTATAATAATTAGTATTTTTGCACAACTAGTGCACAAAATTGTACTTCGCTGAATGGATATGCTAATATTAGTTGAAATAACTGAATTAATAGTTTGTATACTTTTAGGAAAAATAAAAAATTTTCCCATTTTTTATTAAAAAAACTTGGTAATATTGTAATTACTGTGCATGAACCTACCTGGAATATCCTCAAACACAACTTTGTGCCCTTACCAACAAATAAAATCTACCAACCAAAACAACTGCTATAAACTGTTAAATAAATCACTTATTTAATTACTAATGATTAATATAATGTTTCATAATCACACTCACTTACTGTGAAATAATAACTGGTTTTGGACTTCTACTAAACAAATTGCTTGGTTAATAGATAATTTTATTAAAATAATAGATTGCTTGGATAATTTAAAAAAATACTTAGGTCTATCGGCTAAATGTCTGTTAGTATTCAACAAAATTCTCAAAAACTTCATTGAAAACAAATAAAGTTGTCACTATAAATGTAGTTGCATAATATTGTTGTTACTATAAATGGTATTAATTTATACTACAAGCTTTCATTATTAAACAGATTAATAACATTGTTTTCCTTTTTAATTCATTAGTAGACTGAAATACATTGGCCTTAGTATCCTTATCAAATTGCTACAAACTACATTTAAATATAAAGGTGCCTGTCCAAAACCACTGCAATTATACCAAATTTTGTTATACCAAATTAAAATGTTTTTAATTATATTTTTAGGCGAAGGTAAAATTTAATGGAAAATATATAATAATTCAAATAACTATACAATGTACGTTTAATTTTCTCCATTGATCTATTAGTCTTCACTAACAAGTTAATTTGTGAATCTTGGTGAACCAATGTTAAAATGGCTATTGGAATAATATAGGTACCAAAGATAGGAATAAACAACAATCTTTACATATTATGTTTTATATTGTTTCAATTTAACTATTTACATCATGATCAAAATACATTTAAAACTTCATTGTTCCAAGCCGTCTTCTTCAATCTCCCTGGCTCCAATGGCTGCAACCTCCTGTCTTTTTTCCCTGAAAACAAAATAATATTCTTGAACCCAAAGGTTTTACGAAACCATCAAATTAATCATTCATAGATTCAATGTTTATAGTTTGGAAATAATTTTCTTCAACCTGAAAGGGGTTTTATGACAAACAAGCAACTAGTGTTATTGTCAGAAAATGTTATTAAAACACAATGCATACCGTACAACCAATATTTTTAAATAACCGCAAAAAATTATTAGACCTTTGTGTTAACACGCTCTTATCCAGTTTTTGGTACATGGTTCATACAACAAATTACAATACTCCCGTCGCAGCAAACCTGCGTACTCAGCGAATTTCCTATGCATGAATATATTTCTTACTACCACATAAAGCCACTTACCAAGTTTCATAAAAATACTTAAATAAATAACTGATATATAGCATTTTATTTATTCTCCATAAGGGCTGAGAACGCAGGTTTTCTGCAATGAGAAAGATTAAAATGTTTTTTTGCAATTATCAATATAACTCAACCAGGTGAAGCTACATACCAAGTTTTAATGATTTATGTTCATAATTAAGGGAGATTGGGAGATATAAAGCTTTACGTATTCTCCATAAGAATAACGTTAGGGATGAGTATGCAGGTTTGCTGCTAAGAGGATAATCAACAAAAATTTTTTTTTTTCAAATATCAATTTTCCAGTACTAGGTGAAGCAACATACCAAGTTTCATCAGTATACGTTCATAAATAATCGAGATATCAAATTTTAAATATTCTCCATAAGGATAACATTGGATAACGTACTGTGTTTAGCACTTTGAATATCTCGGCAACGGTTGGACGTAGAATCACAATTTAAACACCAAAATGATTGTTTTGCAGAGCTAAACTGATTGGTAAAAGCAAATGTGAAGTTAAAGTAAAATTAATTAAGGAAAAGCTAAAAACCATTTTCCCATAAGATTAACATGGGAGATTTTATGAACACGTTTTGTTTTGATTTTCTCCGCAACCACTTAACCTAGGTTCATGATTCAAAATACTATATTATTTGTTTTTTTAAGCTCTATAAAATGGTTAAAACCAAAATTGTGTGTTTTAGAAATTTCAGGTTGAAAAGTGCAAAAAACTGATTTTTGGAAAATTTTGAAACCCCATAAACCCCCTTTCCCATGGTCCGATTTTTCTGGTTTTCGAACTTAAGTCATGAATGTCACTTTACACATTTGAGCCAAATTTCATCGAAATCGGACTTTTTTTACTCAAGTTATCGCATTCACGGACACATATATACACATATATATATATAAAATGGGAATGGTATATATATATATATATATATACACCATTCCCATTTTTTATTAAAAAAACTTGGTAATATTGTAATAATACATTGCAATAAGCACATGCATACATATACATGCATATGCATAAATTTGAACGAAGTGTTTTTGGCATCTGGGGACCTCAAAACAAAAAGTTTTCATGGTCTCGGGCTTAAGTCTTACCATGAGACCTACGGTAATAGCTTCTACCCTGTAGGGGAAATTCGCTAAAAACCATCAAGGACATTTTAGGGGTTAAATGATCAAAATCCCATAAGTATTGGGAGCAATGTATACACTATACATTAATGATGATACGTCCGGTAATTAAAGATATACCTTAGTTACAAAATTGCAACCAAATGTAATAGGCTATGTTAAAGGATTCCACAAAATACCGTGAAACTCAGTTCCGAGTGTATCTAATTTAAAACAATTTTAATTTTTAAATTTATATTTAAATGTAACAATATAAATTTCTCCAGAGACTTTGGACAATAGCGGTAGGCCTACTTGTAAATTTCAGGCCGATTCTAGGTCTGTAATGTTTTACCAAAATTTACAGGTTTTAAATCCTGTAATATTCTTGAATTATTGCTTACGTACAACTTGTTTTAAGTGCACATCCAATCCAAAAGAGATTTAAATCATAAAATGATTTAACAAGCTTCAGATTTCAAACTTTTAGAAAATAAAGGTGTAAGATTTAAAATGTATACATTTGTTTATATAGACGTATACTTAGACGTTTGTAAGAAACCGCCTTTAAACTTGTTTTCTGAAAACATCAACCTCTATGAGGGAGAATCATATGATATCATTTTAAATTAGTCCTAAATAATATTTTGATATAGAAACTGATGTTTTCCCTAGGAAGATTCTGAGACGACATAAAATCCAATCTGTGATCTGTGTGTGGGAAATCTGTGTAGGCAGTTTTGAAAGTAATATAATTTTGTGTATCAGATAATGTTACAGACTAAATTACAATTTAGGGGTTTTCATGTTTTACTAATTTGGGTTTTACCTTTCAAAAAGTCTAGCAGCCGACACAAACATTTTAAGTTTGTTTTTAGAGAACTTTAAAACCAAAAGGTATAAAACATCAGCTACGGAAAATGTGATCCATGGAGAAGTAGTAAAGTGTGGATGATTTGTAAACATAAGGATATAGGGTCAACATTGCATATTAATTAATCCTATGTTTTAGTTTAACGGGCGAGACAGTGACAATCATCTAGTTTAAATTAAAATCTTATGCACACTTTTTACTGCCCATGGGTGCAAGAAATGTTTAGGTACCAACAAATTCCTCAAAAAGTTTACTTTGAGCCTGGAAATCTTGAATCTTGCCAAGCCCTAATCATTATATGGTTATTTGTTACTAAAAAAATACTAGTTGCTCGTTAAAGCTTCCATGGTCATGTCCCTGTAGTCCATAGTTTTTATGGCAAAGTTAGTCAGTCACCAATACTGGCAAAATTATATTATTAATAATTTTACCTTTTTTGAATTCTCGGAGTAGCTTGTTGCAGCGAACTTTTCATACTCCTTTTTCATCATTTATGACCTCCTTGTGACGTCTTCTTACAGCGTCTGTAGGGCAAAAAGCAGAAACATTGTCACTAACTGTTAAAACATGTTTGGAGGGAGGGTATGTGTATGTAGAGTAGGTAAGGATTGTGAGTAGGTAGTCAGGAAATGTAACGTAGGTTAGTGTAGAGGAGGAAGGTGTGAGGTGACGGAAGCCCATAAGGGATTTAAGTTTTAAGGTGAGAATTTATGTAGGTAAGATAGTTAGGGGTAATAAACAGTATCAGAAAACTGACACACACTTTCTCCCTTCTAGCCCAACTTTAATGAAAAATTACTTTTATTTAATAAATATAGAATACAAAGCACAGTCGAAACAAGTTGTTTTCAAAAATATCCTCTCAAATGCTGCATTCTGTCAGCTCAAACCAAAGTGAATGTCTATAAGGAATACATGGGAACTTTGGGACCGAGCAGGGCGAAACACGGGGGAATTTAGTAATACCGTTTCTCAGCAAGAACCTAGGGCCAAGAGGAACCTATATATGTAAAATTTCATCTCTGTAGGCCTTTTAGTTATGGAAATTTCGTGATAGGTCAGTCCGTCAGTGGTATTGGAAGACTAACATTGTACCACGTACTGTGTTTGGCACTTTCACTTCAGTAACCCATTGTTGTAGATGATCAAAATACCAAATCGTTTGTTTTTCAGTTGAATTAAATGGAGCAAACTAACATTTGGGCTACAAAAATTATATGAACAAAGTAAAAAAAATTGTTGAAGTAGAAAACTCCACTTTTAAAATGGTGGGATTTGGCTGGTTTTCACACTCATGAAAATGGATGCTGCACAACAGGTTTATACCAAATTTCATCATGATCAGACTTTGTTTATGAAAGTTATGGTACACACATATATATATATATAGAAAATGTATTAACAATAAATTTAAACCTTCTTCACAATTGAAGCTGCTAAAACAAAGGATTTTTACACAGTACAATTTTGGCTTGAACTAAAACATATATATTACATTGGTTATTAAAAGATTTGTTGTTAGCTTTAAATCAAATTTGTCATTCATCACATCAATACACACATCATTACATGAACCTTAATATTCAAATAACCAAACTGCTATGTATCCAATACAGCGACATTTTGGATCACTCGATAGTAATAAAGTAATTTAATCTATTGATTAGTACACTTTGAGGGAAAACATTATTATTTTTTGTTTGATTTAAATCATTAGCCATACAAAAAAATAAAAACTCAAATGTACCGTATATAGTCTAAAACAATATAGGCTTTACCTACTGATTTTCAGCATTAGATAACGGCGAATATACGTGAAAGTTAACAATATTTCCCACCGAAATAAAGCCCGAGTAACAAATAATATAGGTTAGAGTTACAGAGAGACAGGATTTAAGTTAGCTTTTGCAGTCGTTCCATGACGAGTTACAAACGTAAATAACCTACATTTTTTCACAGATGGGATTTGAACACAAAATTTGCATTACTTAACAAATTTTTGGGAAAAATTTTCAAAAAGAGGAATTTTAAATGTCTCTTGGAAAACCCTCGGATTTATATTTTTACCCTCAAAACCGGGTAATCTCTAGGGAAATCCGGTGTGATGGCAACCCCAAATTATACCAGTAGGCTAGCCTCATTTAATTCATAATGCCAGGAATAAATTTTAAAAGTACCGGTACTTAGTTGACTAAAATTGAGTGGACGATAAGATGTGTAGGTACGGTATGTGTATCACTAAACAACTGGGTTAGGCCAATATAGGCTTAACACAGTCTAGTTGTATAAGAAGTTAACTTAGCCTATAAGAGACATTGATAGGCCTAAGTTAGCTGAACAAACAAAGTTGGGTTAAGTAAGGATATTAATAAAGTAGATTCACAATAGTCTAGAATACAAACCACCAAAGTTAGTGATTCACATTCGTTGTACTAATACACTTATTATTAATTCAATAAAGCATCATCTTGATTATCGATGACAAGCTCAATTCAGGTCCTACCTTAGACTGCTATTACCCAACCTAGGCCGAGGCTGTTGGAACTTGCCACTTTCTTTAGCCAAACAACTTCACACACGATTATTTTTCATGCAGAATACATGAGAGAAATATAATACAAACCCATTATCTACTTATTTTGATTTGCTTTGTTAAGATTGATACCATATGAGCTATGAGCGAGTACAGCTATGCAATAAAAACGTACCGGTAGATGTTATTAACATTATTATACTAGAGTTGCTTATAATTTACGTGACAACACAATCCTTACCTGATATTATGATGCTATTATTCCCGCTTGCCGTTGAACAAAGAATCAAATTAACAAATAAGTTAAACAGAGAACAAACAAACAGAGAACTTCTGCACTTTTCTTCCTTGGCTAACACAAATAAACAATGGCGTTGTAATGGCGGCCGGAATATCAGAGCGCACCCGGCAGATTACGCCGCTAGCGCTCCAAGCGGTGAATCGAGGAGTCTCTTATGTTCCGCGGTAAGTATTCCTCAAACTGTGGTCGGACAGCCAACGGCACACTTTCCCAGAATGCATTGCACAAGCGTTTCAAATGTTTTATTCGGAAAGTTTTTCCTGGCAATTCTAGGGCAAGGCTTGCTGTAAACTTACGTGTTACCTGGGGTGTGGTTGGCCAGTAAATAGCATGTTGTGCCAGTCCATGGTGTGTGGTGGGCCAGTCCTTAGTGTGTGGTTGGCCAGTACATAGCGTGTTGTGCCAGTCCATTGCATGTGGTAAGCCAGTCCTTAGTGTGTGGTTGGTCGGTACATAGCATGTTGTTCCAGTCCATGGTATGTGATGGACCAGTCCTTAGTGTGTGGTTGGTCGGTATATAGCATATTGTTCCAGTCCATGGTATGTGATTGGCCAGTCCTTAGTGTGTGGTTGGTCGGTACATGGCATGTTGTTCCAGTGCATGGTGTGTGGTGCGCCAGTCCTTAGTGTGTGGTTGGCCAGTACATAGCGTGTTGTGCCAGACCATGGTATGTGATGGGCCAGTCCTTAATGTGTGGTTGGTCGGTACAGAGCATGTTGTTCCAGTGCATGGTGTGTGGTGGGCCAGTCCTTAGTGTGTGGTTGGCCAGTACACAGCGTGTTGTGCCAGTCCATGGTATGTGATGGGCCAGTCCTTAGTGTGTGGTTGGCCAGTACATAGCGTCTTGTGCCAGTCCATAGTATGTGATAGGCCAGTCCTTAGTGTGTGGTTGGCCAGTACATAGCTTGTTGTGCCAGTCCATAGTGTGTAATGGGACAGTCCTTAGTATGTGGTTGTTCGGTACATAACATATGTTGTGCCAGTCCATGGTGTGTGGTGGGCCAGTCCTTAGTGTGTGGTTGGCCAGTACATAGCGTATTGTGCCAGACCATGGTATGTGATGGGCTAGTCCTTAATGTGTGGTTGGTCTGTACATAGCATGTTGTTCCAGTGCATGGTGTGTGGTGCGCCAGTCCTTAGTGTGTGGTTGGCCAAAACATAGCGTGTTGTGCCAGACCATGGTATGTGATGGGCCATCCCTAATGTGTGGTTGGTCGGTACAGAGCATGTTGTTCCAGTGCATGTTGTGTGGTGGGCCAGTCCTTAGTGTGTGGTTGGCCAGTACATAGCGTGTTGTTACAGTCCATTGCAAGTGGTAAGCCAGTCCTTAGTGTGTGGTTGGTCGGTACATAGTGTGTTGTGCCAGTCCATTGTGTGTGTTGGGCCAGTCCTTAGTGTGTGGTTGGTCGGTACATAGTGTGTTGTTCCAGTCCATTGTGTGTGTTGGGCCAGTCCTTAGTGTGTGGTTGGTCGGTACATAGCGTGTTGTGCCAGTCCATTGTGTGTGTTGGGCCAGTCCTTAGTGTGTGGTTGGTCGGTACATAGCATGTTGTGCCAGTCCATGGTGTGTGGGGGGCCAGTCCTTAGTGTGGGATTGGTCGGTACATAGCATGTTGTGCCAGTCCATGGTATGTTGTGGGCCAGTCCTTAGTGTGTGGTTGGCCAGTACATAGCGTGTTGTGCCAGTCCATTGTGTGTGTTTGGCCAGTCTTTAGTGTGTGGTTGGTCGGTACATAGCATGTTGTGCTAGTCCATGGTGTGTGGTGGGCCAGTCCTTAGTGTGTGGTTGGCCAGTACATAGCGTGTTGTGCCAGTCCATTGTGTGTGTTTGGCCAGTACATAGCATGTTGGGCCAGTCCTTAGTGTGTGGTTGGTCGGTACTTAGCATGTTGTGCCAGTCCATTGTGTGTGGTGGGCCAGTCCTTAGTGTGTGGTTGTCCAGTACATAGCGTGTTGGGCCAGTCCATGGTGTGTGGTGGGTCAGTCCTTAGTGTGTGGTTGGCCAGTACATAGCGTGTTGTGCCAGTCCATGGTATGTGGTGGGCCAGTCCGTAGTGTGTGATTGGTCAGTACGTAGCTTTTTGTGCCAGTCCATGGTATGTGGTGGGCCAGTCCTTAGTGTGTGGTTGGTCGGTACATAGCGAGTTGTGGCAGTCCATGGTATGTGGTGGGCCAGTGCTTAGTGTGTGGTTGGTTGGTACATAGCGTGTTGTGCCAGTCTATTGTGTGTGTTGGGCCAGTCTTTAGTGTGTGGTTGGTCGGTACGTAGCTTGTTCTGCCAGTCCATTGTGTGTGTTGGGCCAGTCCTTAGTGTGTGGTTGGTCGATACATAGCTTGTTGTGCCAGTCCATGGTATGTGGTGGGCCAGTCCTTAGTATGTGGTTGGTCGGTACATGGCGTGTTGTGCCAGTCCATATTATGTGATGGGCCAGTCCTTAGTGTATGGTTGGTCGGTACATAGCGTATTGTGCCAGTCCATGGTATGTGATGGGCCAGTCCTTAGTGTGTTGTTGGTCGGTACATAGCGTGTTGTGCCAGTCCATTGTGTGTGTTGGGCCAGTCCTTAGTGTGTGGTTGGCCAGTACATAGCGTGTTGTGCCAGTCCATTGTGTGTGGTTGGCCAGTACATAGCGTGTTTAGCCAGTCCTTAGTGTGTGGTTGGTCGGTACATAGCATGTTGTGCCAGTCCATTGTGTGTGGTGGGCCAATCCTTAGTGTGTGGTTGGTCAGTACGTAGCTTGTTGTGCCAGTCCATGGTATGTGGTGGGCCAGTCCTTAGCATGTGGTTGGTCGGTACATAGCGTATTGTGCCAGTCCATGGTATGTGATGGGCCAGTCCTTAGTGAATGGTTGGTCGGTATATAGCGTGTTGTGCCAGTTCATGGTATGTGATGGGCCAGTCCTTAGTGTGTGGTTGATCAGTACACAGCGTGTTGTGCCAGTCCATGGTATGTGATGGGCCAGTCCTTAGTGTGTGGTTGGTCGGTACATAGCATGTTGTTCCAGTGCATGGTGTGTGGTGGGCCAGTCCTTACTGTGTGATTGGTCAGTACATAGCGTGTTGTGCCAGTCCATTGCGTGTGGTAAGCCAGTCTTTAGTGTGTGGTTGGCCAGTACATAGCGTGTTGTGCCAGTCCATTGTGTGTGGTTGGCCAGTACATAGCATGTTGGGCCAGTCCTTAGTGTGTGGTTGGTCGGTACATAGCATGTTGTGCCAGTCCATTGTGTGTGGTGGGCCAGTCCTTAGTGTGTGGTTGGCCAGTACATAGCGTGTTGTGCCAGTCCATGGTATGTGGTAGGCCAGTCCTTAGTGAGTGATTGGTCAGTACGTAGCTTGTTGTGCCAGTCCATGGTATGTGGTGGGCCAGTCCTTAGTATGTGGTTGGTCGGTACATAGCGTGTTGTGCCAGTCCATGGTATGTGATGGGCCAGTCCTTAGTGTATGGTCGGTCGGAACATAGCGTGTTGAGCCAGTCCATGGTATGAGATGGGCCAGTCCTTAGTGTGTGGTTGGTCGGTACATAGCATGTTGTGCCAGTCCATGGTATGTGATGGGCCAGTCCTTAGTGTATGGTTGGTCGGTACATAGCGTGTTGTGCCAGTTCATGGTATGTAATGGGCCAGTCCTTAGTGTGTGGTTGGTCAGTACACAGCGTGTTGTGCCAGTCCATGGTATGTGATGGGCCAGTCCTTAGTGTGTGGTTGGTCGGTACATAGCAAGTTGTTCCAGTGCATGGTGTGCGGTGGGCCAGTCCTTACTGTGTGATTGGCCAGTACATAGCTTGTTGTGCCAGTCCATTGCGTGTGGTAAGCCAGTCTTTAGTGTGTGGTTGGACAGTACATAGCGTGTTGGGCCAGTCCTTAGTGTGTGGTTGGTCGGTACATAGCATGTTGTGCCAGTCCATTGTGTGTGGTGGGCCAGTCCTTAGTGTGTGGTTGGCCAGTACATAGCGTGTTGTGCCAGTCCATTGTGTGTGGTTGGCCAGTACATAGCGTGTTGTGCCAGTCCTTAGTGTGTGGTTGGTCGGTACATATCATGTTGTGCCAGTCCATTGTGTGTGGTGGGCTAGTCCTTAGTGTGTGGTTGACCAGTATATAGCGTGTTGTGCCAGTCCATGGTGTGTGGTGGGTCAGTCCTTAGTGTGTGGTTGGTCGGTACATAGCTTGTTGTGCCAGTCCATGGTATGTGGTGGGCCAGTCCTTAGTATGTGGTTTGTCGGTACATAGCGTGTTGTGCCAGTCCATGGTATGTGATGGGCCAGTCCTTAGTGTATGGTTGGTCGGTACATAGTGTGTTGTGCCAGTCCATTGTGTGTGTTGGGCCAGTCCTTAGTGTGTGGTTGGTCGGTACTTAGTGTGTTGTTCCAGTCCATTGTGTGTGTTGGGCCAGTCCTTAGTGTGTGGTTGGTCGGTACATAGCGTGTTGTGCCAGTCCATTGTGTGTGTTGGGCCAGTCCTTAGTGTGTGGTTGGTCGGTACATAGCATGTTGTGCTATTCCATGGTGTGTGGTGGGCCAGTCCTTAGTGTGTGGTTGGCCAGTACATAGCGTGTTGTGCCAGTCCATTGTGTGTGTTGTGGGCCAGTCCTTAGTGTGTGGTTGGCCAGTACATAGCGTGTTGTGCCAGTCCATGGTGTGTGGTGGGCCAGTCCTTAGTGTGTGGTTGGTCGGTACATAGCATGTTGTTCCAGTCCATGGTATGTGATTTGCCAGTCCTTAGTGTGTGGTTGGTCGGTATATAGCATGTTGTTCCAGTCCATGGTACGTGATTGGCCAGTTCTTAGTGTGTCGTTGGTCGGTACATAGCATGTTGTGCCAGTCCATTGCATGTGGTAAGCCAGTCCTTAATGTGTGTTTGGTCGGTACAGAGCATGTTGTTCTAGTGCATGGTGTGTGGTGGGCCAGTCCTTAGTGTGTGGTTGGTCGGTACATAGTGTGTTGTTCCAGTGCATGGTGTGTGGGGGGGCCAGTCCTTAGTGTGTGGTTGGTCGGTACATAGTGTGTTGTGCCAGTCCATTGTGTGTGTTGGGCCAGTCCTTAGTGTGTGGTTGGTCGGTACATAGTGTGTTGTTCCAGTCCATTGTGTGTGTTGGGCCAGTCCTTAGTGTGTGGTTTGTCAGTACATAGCGTGCTGTGCCAGTCCATTGTGTGTGTTGGGCCAGTCCTTAGTGTGTGGTTGGTCGGTATATAGTGTGTTGTTCCAGTCCATTGTGTGTGTTGGGCCAGTCCTTAGTGTGTGGTTGGTCGGTACATAGCGTGTTGTGCTAGTCCATTGTGTGTGTTGGGCCAGTCCTTAGTGTGGGATTGGTCGGTACATAGCGTGTGTTGTGACAGAGTCCATGGTATGTGGTGGGCCAGTTCTTAGTGTGTGGTTGGCCAGTACACAGCGTGTTGTGCCAGTCCATGATATGTGTTGGGCCAGTCCTTAGTGTGTGGTTGGCCAGTACATAGCGTCTTGTGCCAGTCCATAGTATGTGATAGGCCAGTCCTTAGTGTGTGGTTGGCCAGTACATAGCTTGTTATGCCAGTCCATAGTGTGTAATGGGATAGTCCTTAGTATGTGGTTGTTCGGTACATAACATGTTGTGCCAGTCCATGGTATGTGGTGGGCCAGTCCTTAGTGTGTGGTTGGCCAGTACATAGCGTGTTGTGCCAGACCGTGGTATGTGATGGGCCAGTCCTTAATGTGTGGTTGGTCGGTACATAGCATGTTGTTCCAGTGCATGGTGTGTGGTGCGCCAGTCCTTAGTGTATGGTTGGCCAAAACATAGCGTGTTGTGTCAGACCATGGTATGTGATGGGCCATCCCTAATGTGTAGTTGTTCGGAACAGAGCATGTTGTTCCAGTGCATGGTGTGTGGTGGGCCAGTCCTTAGTGTGTGGTTGGCCAGTACATAGCGTGTTGTTACAGTTCATTGCATGTGGTAAGCCAGTCCTTAGTGTGTGGTTGGTCGGTACATAGTGTGTTGTGCCAGTCCATTGTGTGTGTTGGGCCAGTCCTTAGTGTGTGGTTGGTCGGTACATAGTGTGTTGTTCCAGTCCATTGTGTGTGTTGGGCCAGTCCTTATTGTGTGGTTGGTCGGTACGTAGCGTGTTGTGCCAGTCCATTGTGTGTGTTGGGCCAGTCCTTAGTGTGTGGTTGGTCGGTACATAGCATGTTTTGCCAGTCCATGGTGTGCGGGGGGCCAGTCCTTAGTGTGTGATTGGTCGGTACATAGCATGTTGTGCCAGTCCATGGTATGTTGTGGGCCAGTCCTTAGTGTGTGGTTGGCCAGTACATAGCGTGTTGTGCCAGTCCATTGTGTGTGTTTGGCTAGTCTTTAGTGTGTGGTTGGTCAATACATAGCATGTTGTGCTAGTCCATGGTGTGTGGTGGGCCAGTCCTTAGTGTGTGGTTGGCCAGTACATAGCGTGTTGTGCCAGTCCACTGTTTGTGTTTGGACAGTACATAGCGTGTTGGGCCAGTCCTTAGTGTGTGGTTGGTCGGTACATAGCATGTTGTGCCAGTCCATTGTGTGTGGTGGGCCAGTCCTTAGTGTGTGGTTGTCCAGTACATAGCGTGTTGTGTCAGACCATGGTATGTGATGGGCCATCCCTAATGTGTGGTTGGTCGGAACAGAGCATGTTGTTCCAGTGCATGGTGTGTGGTGGGCCAGTCCTTAGTGTGTGGTTGGCCAGTACATAGCGTGTTGTTACAGTCCATTGCATGTGGTAAGCCAGTCCTTAGTGTGTGGTTGGTCGGTACATAGCATGTTGTGCTAGTCCATGGTGTGTGGTGGGCCAGTCCTTAGTGTGTGGTTGGCCAGTACATAGCGTGTTGTGCCAGTCCATTGTGTGTGGTGGGCTAGTCCTTAGTGTGTGGTTGACCAGTATATAGCGTGTTGTGCCAGTCCATGGTGTGTGGTGGGTCAGTCCTTAGTGTGTGGTTGGTCGGTACATAGCTTGTTGTGCCAGTCCATGGTATGTGGTGGGCCAGTCCTTAGTATGTGGTTTGTCGGTACATAGCGTGTTGTGCCAGTCCATGGTATGTGATGGGCCAGTCCTTAGTGTATGGTTGGTCGGTACATAGTGTGTTGTGCCAGTCCATTGTGTGTGTTGGGCCAGTCCTTAGTGTGTGGTTGGTCGGTACTTAGTGTGTTGTTCCAGTCCATTGTGTGTGTTGGGCCAGTCCTTAGTGTGTGGTTGGTCGGTACATAGCGTGTTGTGCCAGTCCATTGTGTGTGTTGGGCCAGTCCTTAGTGTGTGGTTGGTCGGTACATAGCATGTTGTGCTATTCCATGGTGTGTGGTGGGCCAGTCCTTAGTGTGTGGTTGGCCAGTACATAGCGTGTTGTGCCAGTCCATTGTGTGTGGTTGGCCAGTACATAGCGTGTTGCGCCAGTCCTTAGTGAGTGGTTGGTCGGTACATAGCATGTTGTGCCAGTCCATTGTGTGTGTTGTGGGCCAGTCCTTAGTGTGTGGTTGGCCAGTACATAGCGTGTTGTGCCAGTCCATGGTGTGTGGTGGGCCAGTCCTTAGTGTGTGGTTGGTCGGTACATAGCATGTTGTTCCAGTCCATGGTATGTGATGGGCCAGTCCTTAGTGTGTGGTTGGTCGGTATATAGCATGTTGTTCCAGTCCATGGTACGTGATTGGCCAGTTCTTAGTGTGTCGTTGGTCGGTACATAGCATGTTGTGCCAGTCCATTGCATGTGGTAAGCCAGTCCTTAATGTGTGTTTGGTCGGTACAGAGCATGTTGTTCTAGTGCATGGTGTGTGGTGGGCCAGTCCTTAGTGTGTGGTTGGTCGGTACATAGTGTGTTGTTCCAGTGCATGGTGTGTGGGGGGGCCAGTCCTTAGTGTGTGGTTGGTCGGTACATAGTGTGTTGTGCCAGTCCATTGTGTGTGTTGGGCCAGTCCTTAGTGTGTGGTTGGTCGGTACATAGTGTGTTGTTCCAGTCCATTGTGTGTGTTGGGCCAGTCCTTAGTGTGTGGTTTGTCAGTACATAGCGTGCTGTGCCAGTCCATTGTGTGTGTTGGGCCAGTCCTTAGTGTGTGGTTGGTCGGTATATAGTGTGTTGTTCCAGTCCATTGTGTGTGTTGGGCCAGTCCTTAGTGTGTGGTTGGTCGGTACATAGCGTGTTGTGCTAGTCCATTGTGTGTGTTGGGCCAGTCCTTAGTGTGGGATTGGTCGGTACATAGCGTGTGTTGTGACAGAGTCCATGGTATGTGGTGGGCCAGTTCTTAGTGTGTGGTTGGCCAGTACACAGCGTGTTGTGCCAGTCCATGATATAGGTTGGGCCAGTCCTTAGTGTGTGGTTGGCCAGTACATAGCGTCTTGTGCCAGTCCATAGTATGTGATAGGCCAGTCCTTAGTGTGTGGTTGGCCAGTACATAGCTTGTTGTGCCAGTCCATAGTGTGTAATGGGATAGTCCTTAGTATGTGGTTGTTCGGTACATAACATGTTGTGCCAGTCCATGGTATGTGGTGGGCCAGTCCTTAGTGTGTGGTTGGCCAGTACATAGCGTGTTGTGCCAGACCGTGGTATGTGATGGGCCAGTCCTTAATGTGTGGTTGGTCGGTACATAGCATGTTGTTCCAGTGCATGGTGTGTGGTGCGCCAGTCCTTAGTGTATGGTTGGCCAAAACATAGCGTGTTGTGTCAGACCATGGTATGTGATGGGCCATCCCTAATGTGTAGTTGTTCGGAACAGAGCATGTTGTTCCAGTGCATGGTGTGTGGTGGGCCAGTCCTTAGTGTGTGGTTGGCCAGTACATAGCGTGTTGTTACAGTTCATTGCATGTGGTAAGCCAGTCCTTAGTGTGTGGTTGGTCGGTACATAGTGTGTTGTGCCAGTCCATTGTGTGTGTTGGGCCAGTCCTTAGTGTGTGGTTGGTCGGTACATAGTGTGTTGTTCCAGTCCATTGTGTGTGTTGGGCCAGTCCTTATTGTGTGGTTGGTCGGTACGTAGCGTGTTGTGCCAGTCCATTGTGTGTGTTGGGCCAGTCCTTAGTGTGTGGTTGGTCGGTACATAGCATGTTTTGCCAGTCCATGGTGTGCGGGGGGCCAGTCCTTAGTGTGTGATTGGTCGGTACATAGCATGTTGTGCCAGTCCATGGTATGTTGTGGGCCAGTCCTTAGTGTGTGGTTGGCCAGTACATAGCGTGTTGTGCCAGTCCATTGTGTGTGTTTGGCTAGTCTTTAGTGTGTGGTTGGTCAATACATAGCATGTTGTGCTAGTCCATGGTGTGTGGTGGGCCAGTCCTTAGTGTGTGGTTGGCCAGTACATAGCGTGTTGTGCCAGTCCACTGTGTGTGTTTGGACAGTACATAGCGTGTTGGGCCAGTCCTTAGTGTGTGGTTGGTCGGTACATAGCATGTTGTGCCAGTCCATTGTGTGTGGTGGGCCAGTCCTTAGTGTGTGGTTGTCCAGTACATAGCGTGTTGTGTCAGACCATGGTATGTGATGGGCCATCCCTAATGTGTGGTTGGTCGGAACAGAGCATGTTGTTCCAGTGCATGGTGTGTGGTGGGCCAGTCCTTAGTGTGTGGTTGGCCAGTACATAGCGTGTTGTTACAGTCCATTGCATGTGGTAAGCCAGTCCTTAGTGTGTGGTTGGTCGGTACATAGCATGTTGTGCTAGTCCATGGTGTGTGGTGGGCCAGTCCTTAGTGTGTGGTTGGCCAGTACATAGCGTGTTGTGCCAGTCCATTGTGTGTGTTTCGACAGTACTTAGCGTGTTGGGCCAGTCCTTAGTGTGTGGTTGGTCGGTACATAGCATGTTGTGCCAGTCCATTGTGTATGGTGGGCCAGTCCTTAGTGTGTGGTTGTCCAGTACATAGCGTGTTATGCAAGTCCATGGTGTGTGGTGGGTCAGTCCTTAGTTTGTGGTTGGCCAGTACATAGCGTGTTGTGCCAGTCCATGGTATGTGGTGGGCCAGTCCGTAGTGTGTGATTGGTCAGTACGTAGCTTGTTGTGCAAGTCCATGGTATGTGGTGGGCCAGTCCTTAGTATGTGGTTGGTCGGTAAGTAGCGTGTTGTGCCAGTCCATGGTATGTGGTGGGCCAGTCCTTAGTGTTAGGTTGGACGGTACATAGCGAGTTGTGCCAGTCCATGGTATGTGGTGGGCCAGTGCTTAGTGTGTGGTTGGTTGGTACATAGCGTGTTGTGCCAGTCTATTGTGTGTGTTGGGCCAGTCTTTAGTGTGTGGTTGGTCGGTACATAGCTTGTTCTGCCAGTCCATTGTGTGTGTTGGGCCAGTCCTTAGTGTGTGGTTGGTCGGTACATAGCTTGTTGTGCCAGTCCATGGTATGTGGTGGGCCAGTCCTTAGTATGTGGTTGGTCGGTACATAGCGTGTTGTGCCAGTCCATATTATGTGATCGGCCAGTCCTTAGTGTATGGTTGGTCGGTACATAGCGTGTTGTGCCAGTCCATATTATGTGATGGGCCAGTCCTTAGTCTGTGGTTGGTCGGTAAATAGCGAGTTGTGCCAGTCCATGGTATGTGGTGGGCCAGTCCTTAGTGTGTGGTTGGTCGGTACATAGCGTGTTGTGCCAGTCCATTGTGTGTGTTGGGTCAGTCCTTAGTGTGTGGTTGGCCAGTACATAGCGTGTTGTGCCAGTCCATTGTGTGTGGTTGGCCAGTACATAGCGTGTTGGGCCAATCCTTAGTGTGTGGTTGGTCGGTACATAGTATGTTGTGCCAGTCCATTGTGTGTGGTGGGCCAGTCCTTAGTGTGTGGTTGGTCAGTACGTAGCTTGTTGTGCCAGTCCATGGTATGTGGTGGGCCAGTCCTTAGCATGTGGTTGGTCGGTACATAGTGTGTTGTGCCAGTCCATGGTATGTGATGGGCCAGTCCTTAGTGTATGGTTGGTCGGTACATAGCGTGTTGTGCCAGTTCATGGTATGTGATGGGCCAGTCCTTAGTGTGTGGTTGGTCAGTACACAGCGTGTTGTGCCAGTCCATGGTATGTGGTGGGACAGTCCTTAGTGTGTGATTGGTCGGTACATAGCATGTTGTTCCAGTGCATGGTGTGTGGTGGGCCAGTCCTTACTGTGTGATTGGTCAGTACATAGCGTGTTGTGCCAGTCCATTGCGTGTGGTAAGCCAGTCTTTAGTGTGTGGTTGGCCAGTACATAGCGTGTTGTGCCAGTCCATTGTGTGTGGTTGGCCGGTACATAGCGTGTTGTGCCAGTCCATATTATGTGATGGGCCAGTCCTTAGTGTGTGGTTGGTCAGTACATAGCATGCTGTGCCAGTCCATTGTGTGTGGTGGGCCAGTCCTTAGTGTGTGGTTGGCCAGTACCTAGCGTGTTGTGCCAATCCATGGTGTGTGGTGGGTCAGTCCTTAGTGTGTGGTTGGCCAGTACATAGCGTGTTGTGCCAGTCCATGGTTTGTGGTGGGCCAGTCCTTAGTGTGTGATTGGTCAGTACGTAGCTTGTTGTGCCAGTCCATGGTATGTGGTGGGCCAGTCCTTAGTATGTGGTTGGTCGGTACATAGCGTGTTGAGCCAGTCCATGGTATGAGATAGGCCAGTCCTTAGTGTGTGGTTGGTCGGTACATAGCATGTTGTGCCAGTCCATTGTGTGTGGTGGGCCAGTCCTTAGTGTGTGGTTGGTCGGTACATAGCGTGTTGTGCTAGTCCATTGTGTGTGTTGGGCCAGTCCTTAGTGTGGGATTGGTCGGTACATAGCGTGTGTTGTGACAGAGTCCATGGTATGTGGTGGGCCAGTTCTTAGTGTGTGGTTGGTCGGTACATAGCATGTTGTTCCAGTCCATGGTATGTGATGGGCCAGTCCTTAGTGTGTGGTTGGTCGGTATATAGCATGTTGTTCCAGTCCATGGTATGTGATTTGCCAGTTCTTAGTGTGTCGTTGGTCGGTACATAGTGTGTTGTGCCAGTCCATTGTGTGTGTTTGGCCAGTACATAGCATGTTGGGCCAGTCCTTAGTGTGTGGTTGGTCGGTACTTAGCATGTTGTGCCAGTCCATTGTGTGTGGTGGGCCAGTCCTTAGTGTGTGGTTGGCCAGTACATAGCATGTTGTGCCAGTCCATGGTGTGTGGTGGGCCAGTTCTTAGTGTGTGGTTGGCCAGTACATAGCATGTTGTGCCAGTCGATGGTGTGTGGTTGGCCAGTCCTTAGTGTGTGGTTGGGCAGTACATAGCATGTTGTGCCAGTCCATGATGTGTGGTGGGCCAGTCCTTAGTGTGTGGTTGGTCGGTACATACCATGTTGTGCCAGTCCATGGTGTGTGGTGGGCCAGTCCTTAGTGTGTGGTTGGCCAGTACATAGCATGTTGTGCCAGTCCATTGCATGTGGTAAGCCAGTCCTTAGTATGTGGTTGGTCGGCACATAGCATGTTGTGCCAGTCTATGGTATGTGATGGGTCAGTCCTTAGTGTGTGGTTGGCCATTACATAGCATGTTGTGCCAGTCCATGGTGTGTGGTGGGCCAGTCCTTAGTGTGCTGTTGGACAGTACATAGCGTGTTGTGCCAGTCCATGGTGTGTGATGGGCCAATCCTTAGTGTATGGTTGGTCGGTACAAAGCGTGTTGTGCCAGTCCATGGTATGTGATAGCTGACTCCTTAGTGTGTGGTTTGTCAGTACACAGCGTGTTGTGCCAGTCCATGGTATGTGGTGGGCCAGTCCTTAGTGTGTGGTTGGTCAGTACACAGCGTGTTTTGCCAGTCCATGGTATGTGGTGGTCCAGTCCTTAGTGTGTGGCTGGTCAGTACACAGCGTGTTGTGCCAGTCCATGGTATGTGGTGGGCCAGTCCTTAGTGTGTGGTTGGCCAGTACACAGCGTGTTGTGCCAGTCCATGGTGTGTGGTGGGCCAGTTCTTAGTGTGTGGTTGGTCGGTACATACCATGTTGTGCCAGTCTGTGGTATGTGATGGGCCAGTCCTTAGTGTGTGGTTGGCCAGTACATAGCATGTTGTGCCAGTCCATGGTGTGTGGTGGGCCAGTCCTTAGTGTGTGGTTGGCCAGTACATAGCGTGTTGTGCCAGTCCATTGCATGTGGTAAGCCAGTCCTTAGTGTGTGGTTGGTCGGTACAGAGCATGGTCTTCCAGTGCATGGTGTGTGGTGGGCCAGTCCTTAGTGTGTGGTTGGTGAGTACACAGCGTGTTGTGCCAGTCCATGGTATGTGGTGGGCCAGTTCTTAGTGTGTGGTTGGCCAGTACACAGCGTGTTGTGCCAGTCCATGGTATGTGATGGGCCAGTCCTTAGTATGTGGTTGGTCGGTACATAGCGTGTTGTGCCAGTCCATATTATGTGATCGGCCAGTCCTTAGTGTATGGTTGGTCGGTACATAGCGTGTTGTGCCAGTCCATACTATGTGATGGGCCAGTCCTTAGTGTGTGGTTGGTCGGTACATAGCGAGTTGTGCCAGTCCATGGTATGTGGTGGGCCAGTCTTTAGTGTGTGGTTGGTCGGTACATAGCGTGTTGTGCCAGTCCATTGTGTGTGTTGGGCCAGTCCTTAGTGTGTGGTTGGCCAGTACATAGCGTGTTGTGCCAGTCCATTGTGTGTGGTTGGCCAGTACATAGCGTGTTGGGCCAGTCCTTAGTGTGTGGTTGGTCGGTACATAGCATGTTGTGCCAGTCCATTGTGTGTGGTGGGCCAGTCCTTAGTGTGTGGTTGGTCAGTACGTAGCTTGTTGTGCCAGTCCATGGTATGTGATGGGCCAGTCCTTAGTGTGTGGTTGGTCAGTACACAGCGTGTTGTGCCAGTCCATGGTATGTGATGGGCCAGTCCTTAGTGTGTGGTTGGTCGGTACATAGCATGTTGTTCCAGTGCATGGCTTGTGGTGGGCCAGTCCTTACTGTGTGATTGGTCAGTACATAGCGTGTTGTGCCAGTCCATTGCGTGTGGTAAGCCAGTCTTTAGTGTGTGGTTGGCCAGTACATAGCGTGTTGTGCCAGTCCATTGTGTGTGGTTGGTCAGTACATAGCATGCTGTGCCAGTCCATTGTGTGTGGTGGGCCAGTCCTTAGTGTGTGGTTGGCGAGTACCTAGCGTGTTGTGCCAATCCATGGTGTGTGGTGGGTCAGTCCTTAGTGTGTGGTTGGCCAGTCCATAGCGTGTTGTGCCAGTCCATGGTTTGTGGTGGGCCAGTCCTTAGTGTGTGATTGGTCAGTACGTAGCTTGTTGTGCCAGTCCATGGTATGTGGTGGGCCAGTCCTTAGTATGTGGTTGGTCGGTACATAGCGTGTTGTGCCAGTCCATGGTATGTGATGGGCCAGTCCTTAGTGTATGGTTGGTCGGTACATAGCGTGTTGTGCCAGTTCATGGTATGTGATGGGCCAGTCCTTAGTGTGTGGTTGGTTAGTACACAGCGTGTTTTGCCAGTCCATGGTATGTGATGGGCTAGTCCTTAGTGTGTGGTTGGTCGGTACATAGCATGTTGTTCCAGTGCATGGTGTGTGGTTGGCCAGTCCTTACTGTGTGATTGGCCAGTACATAGCGTGTTGTGCCAGTCCATTGCGTGTGGTAAGTCAGTCTTTAGTGTGTGGTTGGCCAGTACATAGCGTGTTGGGCCAGTCCTTAGTGTGTGGTTGGTCGGTACATAGCGTGTTGTGCCAGTCCATGGTATGTGATAGCCCACTCCTTAGTGTGTGGTTGGTCAGTACACAGCGTGTTGTGCCAGTCCATGGTATGTGGTGGGCCAGTCCTTAGTGTGTGGTTGGCCAGTACACAGCGTGTTGTGCCAGTCCATGGTGTGTGCTGGGCCAGTCCTTAGTGTGTGGTTGGCCAGTACATAGCATGTTGTGCCAGTCCATGGTGTGTGGTGGGCCAGTTCTTAGTGTGTGGTTGGCCAGTACATAGCATGTTGTGCCAGTCGATGGTGTGTGGTGGGCCAGTCCTTAGTGTGTGGTTGGCCAGTACATAGCATGTTGTGCCAGTCCATGGTGTGTGGTGGGCCAGTCCTTAGTGTGTGGTTGGTCGGTACATACCATGTTGTGCTAGTCCATGGTGTGTGGTGGGTCAGTCCTTAGTGTGTGGTTGGCCAGTACATAGCATGTTGTGCCAGTCCATGGTGTGTGGTGGGCCAGTCCTTAGTGTGCTGTTGGACAGTACATAGCGTGTTGTGCCAGTCCATGGTGTGTGATGGGCCAATCCTTAGTGTACGGTTGGTCGGTACATAGCGTGTTGTGCCAGTCCATGGTATGTGATAGCCGACTCCTTAGTGTGTGGTTGATCAGTACACAGCGTGTTGTGCCAGTCCATGGTATGTGGTGGGCCAGTCCTTAGTGTGTGGTTGGCCAGTACACAGCGTGTTGTGCCAGTCCATGGTGTGTGGTGGGCCAGTCCTTAGTGTGTGGTTGGTCGGTACATACCATGTTGTGCCAGTCCATGGTGTGTGGTGGGCCAGTCCTTAGTGTGTGGTTGGCCAGTACATAGCATGTTGTGCCAGTCGATGGTGTGGTGGGCCAGTCCTTAGTGTGTGGTTGGCCAGTACATAGCATGTTGTGCCAGTCCATTGCATGTGGTAAGCCAGTCCTTAGTATGTGGTTGGTCGGCACATAGCATGTTGTGCCAGTCTATGGTATGTGATGGGCCAGTCCTTAGTGTGTGTTGGGCCAGTCCTTAGTGTGTGGTTGGCCAGTACATTGCGTGTTGTGCCAGTCCATTGTGTGTGGTTGGCCAGTACATAGCGTGTTGGGCCAGTCCTTAGTGTGTGGTTGGTCGGTACATAGCATGTTGTGCCAGTCCATTGTCTGTGGTGGGCCAGTCCTTAGTGTGTGGTTGGTCAGTACGTAGCTTGTTGTGCCAGTCCATGGTATGTGATGGGCCAGTCCTTAGTGTGTGGTTGGTCAGTACACAGCGTGTTGTGCCAGTCCATGGTATGTGATGGGCCAGTCCTTAGTGTGTGGTTGGTCGGTACATAGCATGTTGTTCCAGTGCATGGCTTGTGGTGGGCCAGTCCTTACTGTGTGATTGGTCAGTACATAGCGTGTTGTGCCAGTCCATTGCGTGTGGTAAGCCAGTCTTTAGTGTGTGGTTGGCCAGTACATAGCGTGTTGTGCCAGTCCATTGTGTGTGGTTGGCCGGTACATAGCGTGTTGTGCCAGTCCATATTATGTGATGGGCCAGTCCTTAGTGTGTGGTTGGTCAGTACATAGCATGCTGTGCCAGTCCATTGTGTGTGGTGGGCCAGTCCTTAGTGTGTGGTTGACGAGTACCTAGCGTGTTGTGCCAATCCATGGTGTGTGGTGGGTCAGTCCTTAGTGTGTGGTTGGCCAGTCCATAGCGTGTTGTGCCAGTCCATGGTTTGTGGTGGGCCAGTCCTTAGTGTGTGATTGGTCAGTACGTAGCTTGTTGTGCCAGTCCATGGTATGTGGTGGGCCAGTCCTTAGTATGTGGTTGGTCGGTACATAGCGTGTTGTGCCAGTCCATGGTATGTGATGGGCCAGTCCTTAGTGTATGGTTGGTCGGTACATAGCGTGTTGTGCCAGTTCATGGTATGTGATGGGCCAGTCCTTAGTGTGTGGTTGGTCAGTACACAGCGTGTTTTGCCAGTCCATGGTATGTGATGGGCTAGTCCTTAGTGTGTGGTTGGTCGGTACATAGCATGTTGTTCCAGTGCATGGTGTGTGGTTGGCCAGTCCTTACTGTGTGATTGGCCAGTACATAGCGTGTTTTGCCAGTCCATTGCGTGTGGTAAGTCAGTCTTTAGTGTGTGGTTGGCCAGTACATAGCGTGTTGTGCCAGTCCATAGCGTGTTGGGCCAGTCCTTAGTGTGTGGTTGGTCGGTACATAGCGTGTTGTGCCAGTCCATGGTATGTGATAGCCCACTCCTTAGTGTGTGGTTGGTCAGTACACAGCGTGTTGTGCCAGTCCATGGTATGTGGTGGGCCAGTCCTTAGTGTGTGGTTGGCCAGTACACAGCGTGTTGTGCCAGTCCATGGTGTGCTGGGCCAGTCCTTAGTGTGTGGTTGGCCAGTACATAGCATGTTGTGCCAGTCCATGGTGTGTGGTGGGCCAGTTCTTAGTGTGTGGTTGGCCAGTACATAGCATGTTGTGCCAGTCGATGGTGTGTGGTGGGCCAGTCCTTAGTGTGTGGTTGGCCAGTACATAGCATGTTGTGCCAGTCCATGGTGTGTGGTGGGCCAGTCCTTAGTGTGTGGTTGGTCGGTACATACCATGTTGTGCTAGTCCATGGTGTGTGGTGGGTCAGTCCTTAGTGTGTGGTTGGCCAGTACATAGCATGTTGTGCCAGTCCATGGTGTGTAGTGGGCCAGTCCTTAGTGTGCTGTTGGACAGTACATAGCGTGTTGTGCCAGTCCATGGTGTGTGATGGGCCAATCCTTAGTGTATGGTTAGTCGGTACATAGCGTGTTGTGCCAGTCCATGGTATGTGATAGCCGACTCCTTAGTGTGTGGTTGGTCAGTACACAGCGTGTTGTGCCAGTCCATGGTATGTGGTGGGCCAGTCCTTAGTGTGTGGTTGGCCAGTACACAGCGTGTTGTGCCAGTCCATGGTGTGTGGTGGGCCAGTCCTTAGTGTGTGGTTGGTCGGTACATACCATGTTGTGCCAGTCCATGGTGTGTGGTGGGCCAGTCCTTAGTGTGTGGTTGGCCAGTACATAGCATGTTGTGCCAGTCGATGGTGTGGTGGGCCAGTCCTTAGTGTGTGGTTGGCCAGTACATAGCATGTTGTGCCAGTCCATTGCATGTGGTAAGCCAGTCCTTAGTATGTGGTTGGTCGGCACATAGCATGTTGTGCCAGTCTATGGTATGTGATGGGCCAGTCCTTAGTGTGTGGTTGGCCAGTACATAGCATGTTGTGCCAGTCCATGGTGTGTGGTGGGCCAGTGCTTAGTGTGTGGTTGGCCAGTACATAGCGTGTTGTGCCAGTCCATTGCATGTGGTAAGCCAGTCCTTAGTGTGTGGTTGGTCGATACAGAGCATGTTGTTCCAGTGCATGGTGTGTGGTGGGCCAGTCCTTAGTGTGTGGTTGGTGAGTACACAGCGTGTTGTGCCAGTCCATGGTATGTGGTGGGCCAGTTCTTAGTGTGTGGTTGGCCAGTACACAGCGTGTTGTGCCAGTCCATGGTATGTGATGGGCCAGTCATTAGTGTGTGGTTGGCCAGTACATAGCGTCTTGTGCCAGTCCATAGTATGTGATAGGCCAGTCCTTAGTGTGTGGTTGGCCAGTACATAGCTTGTTGTGCCAGTCCATATTGTGTAATGGGACAGTCCTTAGTATGTGGTTGTTCGGTACATAACATGTTGTGCCAGTCCATGGTGTGTGGTGGGCCAGTCCTTAGTGTGTGGTTGGCCAGTACATAGCGTGTTGTGCCAGACCATGGTATGTGATGGACTAGTCCTTAATGTGTGGTTGGTCTGTACATAGCATGTTGTTCCAGTGCATGATGTGTGGTGCGCCTGTCCTTAGTGTGTGGTTGGCCAAAACATAGCGTGTTGTGCCAGACCATGGTATGTTATGGGCCATCCCTAATGTGTGGTTGGTCGGTACAGAGCATGTTGTTCCAGTGCATGGTGTGTGGTGGTCCAGTCCTTAGTGTGTGGTTGGCCAGTACATAGCGTGTTGTTACAGTCCATTGCAAGTGGTAAGCCAGTCCTTAGTGTGTGGTTGGTCGGTACATAGTGTGTTGTGCCAGTCCATTGTGTGTATTGGGCCAGTCCTTAGTGTGTGGTTGGCCAGTACATAGCTTGTTGTGCCAGTCCATATTGTGTAATGGGACAGTCCTTAGTATGTGGTTGTTCGGTACATAACATGTTGTGCCAGTCCATGGTGTGTGGTGGGCCAGTCCTTAGTGTGTGGTTGGCCAGTACATAGCGTGTTGTTCCAGACCATGGTATGTGATGGGCTAGTCCTTAATGTGTGGTTGGTCTGTACATAGCATGTTGTTCCAGTGCATGATGTGTGGTGCGCCTGTCCTTAGTGTGTGGTTGGCCAAAACATAGCGTGTTGTGCCAGACCATGGTATGTTATGGGCCATCCCTAATGTGTGGTTGGTCGGTACATAGCATGTTGTGCTAGTCCATGGTGTGTGGTGGGCCAGTCCTTAGTGTGTGGTTGGCCAGTACATAGCGTGTTGTGCCAGTCCATTGTGTGTGTTTGGCCAGTACATAGCATGTTGGGCCAGTCCTTAGTGTGTGGTTGGTCGGTACTTAGCATGTTGTGCCAGTCCATTGTGTGTGGTGGGCCAGTCCTTAGTGTGTGGTTGTCCAGTACATAGCGTGTTGGGCCAGTCCAAGGTGTGTGGTGGGTCAGTCCTTAGTGTGTGGTTGGCCAGTACATAGCGTGTTGTGCCAGTCCATGGTATGTGGTGGGCCAGTCCGTAGTGTGTGATTGGTCAGTACGTAGCTTGTTGTGCCAGTCCATGGTATGTGGTGGGCCAGTCCTTAGTGTGTGGTTGGTCGGTACATAGCGAGTTGTGCCAGTCCATTGTATGTGGTGGGCCAGTGCTTAGTGTGTGGTTGGTTGGTACATAGCGTGTTGTGCCAGTCTATTGTGTGTGTTGGGCCAGTCTTTAGTGTGTGGTTGGTCGGTAAGTAGCTTGTTCTGCCAGTCCATTGTGTGTGTTGGGCCAGTCCTTAGTGTGTTGTTGGTCGATACATAGCTTGTTGTGCCAGTCCATTGTGTGTGTTGGGCCAGTCCTTAGTGTGTGGTTGGCCAGTACATAGCGTGTTGTGCCAGTCCATTGTGTGTGGTTGGCCAGTACATAGCGTGTTTGGCCAGTCCTTAGTGTGTGGTTGGTCGGTACATAGCATGTTGTGCCAGTCCATTGTGTGTGGTGGGCCAGTCCTTAGTGTGTGGTTGGTCGGTACATAGCGTATTGTGCCAGTCCATGGTATGTGATGGGCCAGTCCTTAGTGAATGGTTGGTCGGTACATAGCGTGTTGTGCCAGTTCATGGTATGTGATGGGCCAGTCCTTAGTGTGTGGTTGGTCAGTACACAGCGTGTTGTGCCAGTCCATTGTGTGTGGTTGGCCAGTACATAGCGTGTTGGGCCAGTCCTTAGTGTGTGGTTGGTCGGTACATAGCATGTTGTGCCAGTCCATTGTGTGTGGTGGGCCAGTCCTTAGTGTGTGGTTGGCCAGTACATAGCGTGTTGTGCCAGTCCATGGTATGTGGTGGGCCAGTCCTTAGTGTGTGATTGGTCAGTCCGTAGCTTGTTGTGCCAGTCCATGGTATGTGGTGGGCCAGTCCTTAGTATGTGGTTGGTCGGTACATAGCGTGTTGTGCCAGTCCATGGTATGTGATGGGCCAGTCCCTAGTGTATTGTTGGTCGGTACATAGCGTGTTGAGCCAGTCCATGGTATGAGATGGGCCAGTCCTTAGCGTGTGGTTGGTCGGTACATAGCATGTTGTGCCAGTCCATTGTGTGTGGTCGGCCAGTCCTTAGTGTGTGGTTGGCCAGTACCTAGCGTGTTGTGCCAATCCATGGTGTGTGGTGGGTCAGTCCTTAGTGTTTGGTTGGCCAGTACATAGCGTGTTGTGCCAGTCCATGGTATGTGGTGGGCCAGTCCTTATTGTGTGATTGGTCAGTACGTAGCTTGTTGTGCCAGTCCATGGTATGTGGTGGGCCAGTCTTTAGTATGTGGTTGGTCGGTACATAGCGTTTTGTGCCAGTCCATGGTATGTGATGGGCCAGTCCTTAGTGTATGGTTGGTCGGTACATAGCGTGTTGTGCCAGTTCATGGTATGTAATGGGCCAGTCCTTAGTTTGTGGTTGGTCAGTACACAGCGTGTTGTGCCAGTCCATGGTATGTGATGGGCCAGTCCTTAGTGTGTGGTTGGTCGGTACATAGCATGTTGTGACAGTCCATTGTGTGTGGTGGGCCAGTACTTAGTGTGTTGTTGGCCAGTACATAGCGTGTTGTTACAGTCCATTGCAAGTGGTAAGCCAGTCCTTAGTGTGTGGTTGGTCGGTACATAGTGTGTTGTGCCAGTCCATTGTGTGTATTGGGCCAGTCCTTAGTGTGTGGTTGGCCAGTACATAGCTTGTTGTGCCAGTCCATATTGTGTAATGGGACAGTCCTTAGTATGTGGTTGTTCGGTACATAACATTTTGTGCCAGTCCATGGTGTGTGGTGGGCCAGTCCTTAGTGTGTGGTTGGCCAGTACATAGCGTGTTGTGCCAGACCATGGTATGTGATGGGCTAGTCCTTAATGTGTGGTTGGTCTGTACATAGCATGTTGTTCCAGTGCATGATGTGTGGTGCGCCTGTCCTTAGTGTGTGGTTGGCCAAAACTTAGCGTGTTGTGCCAGACCATGGTATGTTATGGGCCATCCCTAATGTGTGGTTGGTCGGTACATAGCATGTTGTGCTAGTCCATGGTGTGTGGTGGGCCAGTCCTTAGTGTGTGGTTGGCCAGTACATAGCGTGTTGTGCCAGTCCATTGTGTGTGTTTGGCCAGTACATAGCATGTTGGGCCAGTCCTTAGTGTGTGGTTGGTCGGTACTTAGCATGTTGTGCCAGTCCATTGTGTGTGGTGGGCCAGTCCTTAGTGTGTGGTTGTCCAGTACATAGCGTGTTGGGCCAGTCCATGGTGTGTGGTGGGTCAGTCCTTAGTGTGTGGTTGGCCAGTACATAGCGTGTTGTGCCAGTCCATGGTATGTGGTGGGCCAGTCCGTAGTGTGTGATTGGTCAGTACGTAGCTTGTTGTGCCAGTCCATGGTATGTGGTGGGCCAGTCCTTAGTGTGTGGTTGGTCGGTACATAGCGAGTTGTGCCAGTCCATTGTATGTGGTGGGCCAGTGCTTAGTGTGTGGTTGGTTGGTACATAGCGTGTTGTGCCAGTCTATTGTGTGTGTTGGGCCAGTCTGTAGTTTGTGGTTGGTCAGTACGTAGCTTGTTCTGCCAGTCCATTGTGTGTGTTGGGCCAGTCCTTAGTGTGTTGTTGGTCGATACATAGCTTGTTGTGCCAGTCCATGGTATGTGGTGGGCCAGTCCTTAGTATGTGGTTGGTCGGTACATTGCGTGTTGTGCCAGTCCATATTATGTGATGGGCCAGTCCTTAGTGTATGGTTGGTCGGTACATAGCGTGTTGTGCCAGTCCATGGTATGTGATGGGCCAGTCCTTAGTGTGTGGTTGGTCGGTACATAGCGAGTTGTGCCAGTCCATGGTATGTGCTGGGCCAGTCCTTAGTGTGTTGTTGGTCGGTACATAGCGTGTTGTGCCAGTCCATTGTGTGTGTTGGACCAGTCCTTAGTGTGTGGTTGGCCAGTACATAGCGTGTTGTGCCAGTCCATTGTGTGTGGTTGGCCAGTCCTTAGTGTGTGGTTGGTCGGTACATAGCATGTTGTGCCAGTCCATTGTGTGTGGTGGGCCAGTCCTTAGTGTGTGGTTGGTCGGTACATAGCGTATTGTGCCAGTCCATGGTATGTGATGGGCCAGTCCTTAGTGAATGGTTGGTCGGTACATAGCGTGTTGTGCCAGTTCATGGTATGTGATGGGCCAGTCCTTAGTGTGTGGTTGGTCAGTACACAGCGTGTTGTGCCAGTCCATGGTATGTGATGGGCCAGTCCTTAGTGTGTGGTTGGTCGGTACATAGCATGTTGTTCCAGTGCATGGTGTGTGGTGGGCCAGTCCTTACTTTTCGATTGGTCAGTACATAGCGTGTTGTGCCAGTCCATTGCGTGTGGTAAGCCAGTCTTTAGTGTGTGGTTGGCCAGTACATAGCGTGTTGTGCCAGTCCATTGTGTGTGGTTGGCCAGTACATAGCGTGTTGGGCCAGTCCTTAGTGTGTGGTTGGTCGGTACATAGCATGTTGTGCCAGTCCATTGTGTGTAGTGGGCCAGTCCTTAGTGTGTGGTTGGCCAGTACATAGCGTGTTGTGCCAGTCCATGGTGTGTGGTGGGTCAGTCTTTAGTGTGTGGTTGGCCAGTACATAGCGTGTTGTGCCAGTCCATGGTATGTGGTGGGCCAGTCCTTAGTGTGTGATTGGTCAGTACGTAGCTTGTTGTGCCAGTCCATGGTATGTGGTGGGCCAGTCCTTAGTATGTGGTTGGTCGGTACATAGCGTGTTGTGCCAGTCCATGGTATGTGATGGGCCAGTCCTTAGTGTATGGTTGGTCGGTACATAGCGTGTTGAGCCAGTCCATGGTATGAGATGGGCCAGTCCTTAGCGTGTGGTTGGTCGGTACATAGCATGTTGTGCCAGTCCATTGTGTGTGGTTGGCCAGTCCTTAGTGTGTGGTTGGCCAGTACATAGCGTGTTGTGCCAGTTTATGGTATGTGGTGGGCCAGTCCTTATTGTGTGATTGGTCAGTACGTAGCTTGTTGTGCCAGTCCATGGTATGTGGTGGGCCAGTCTTTAGTATGTGGTTGGTCGGTACATAGCGTGTTGTGCCAGTCCATGGTATGTGATGGGCCAGTCCTTAGTGTATGGTTGGTCGGTACATAGCGTGTTGTGCCAGTTCATGGTATGTAATGGGCCAGTCCTTAGTGTGTGGTTGGTCAGTACACAGCGTGTTGTGCCAGTCCATGGTATGTGATGGGCCAGTCCTTAGTGTGTGGTTGGTCGGTACATAGCATGTTGTTCCAGTGCATGGTGTGTGGTGGGCCAGTCCTTACTGTGTGATTGGCCAGTACATAGCTTGTTGTGCCAGTCCATTGCGTGTGGTAAGCCAGTCTTTTAGTGTGTGGTTGGCCAGTACATAGCGTGTTGTGCCAGACCATGGTATGTGATGGGTTAGTCCTTAATGTGTGGTTGGTCTGTACATAGCATGTTGTTCCAGTGCATGATGTGTGGTGCGCCTGTCCTTAGTGTGTGGTTGGCCAAAACATAGCGTGTTGTGCCAGACCATGGTATGTTATGGGCCATCCCTAATGTGTGGTTGGTCGGTACATAGCATGTTGTGCTAGTCCATGGTGTGTGGTGGGCCAGTCCTTAGTGTGTGGTTGGCCAGTACATAGCGTGTTGTGCCAGTCCATTGTGTGTGTTTGGCCAGTACATAGCATGTTGGGCCAGTCCTTAGTGTGTGGTCGGTCGGTACTTAGCATGTTGTGCCAGTCCATTGTGTGTGGTGGGCCAGTCCTTAGTGTGTGGTTGTCCAGTACATAGCGTGTTGGGCCAGTCCATGGTGTGTGGTTGGCCAGTACATAGCGTGTTTGGCCAGTCCTTAGTGTGTGGTTGGTCGGTACATAGCATGTTGTGCCAGTCCATTGTGTGTGGTGGGCCAGTCCTTAGTGTGTTGTTGGTCGATACATAGCTTGTTGTGCCAGTCCATGGTATGTGGTGGGCCAGTCCTTAGTATGTGGTTGGTCGGTACATTGCGTGTTGTGCCAGTCCATATTATGTGATGGGCCAGTCCTTAGTGTATGGTTGGTCGGTACATAGCGTGTTGTGCCAGTCCATTGTATGTGGTGGGCCAGTGCTTAGTGTGTGGTTGGTTGGTACATAGCGTGTTGTGCCAGTCTATTGTGTGTGTTGGGCCAGTCTGTAGTGTGTGGTTGGTCGGTACGTAGCTTGTTCTGCCAGTCCATGGTATGTGGTGGGCCAGTCCTTAGTGTGTGGTTGGTCGGTACATAGCGAGTTGTGCCAGTCCATTGTATGTGGTGGGCCAGTGCTTAGTGTGTGGTTGGTTGGTACATAGCGTGTTGTGCCAGTCTATTGTGTGTGTTGGGCCAGTCTGTAGTGTGTGGTTGGTCGGTACGTAGCTTGTTGTGCCAGTCCATGGTATGTGGTGGGCCAGTCCTTAGTGTGTGGTTGGTCGGTACATAGCGAGTTGTGCCAGTCCATTGTATGTGGTGGGCCAGTGCTTAGTGTGTGGTTGGTTGGTACATAGCGTGTTGTGCCAGTCTATTGTGTGTGTTGGGCCAGTCTGTAGTGTGTGGTTGGTCGGTACGTAGCTTGTTCTGCCAGTCCATTGTGTGTGTTGGGCCAGTCCTTAGTGTGTTGTTGGTCGATACATAGCTTGTTGTGCCAGTCCATGGTATGTGGTGGGCCAGTCCTTAGTATGTGGTTGGTCGGTACATTGCGTGTTGTGCCAGTCCATATTATGTGATGGGCCAGTCCTTAGTGTATGGTTGGTCGGTACATAGCGTGTTGTGCCAGTCCATGGTATGTGATGGGCCAGTCCTTAGTGTGTGGTTGGTCGGTACATAGCGAGTTGTGCCAGTCCATGGTATGTGCTGGGCCAGTCCTTAGTGTGTTGTTGGTCGGTACATAGCGTGTTGTGCCAGTCCATTGTGTGTGTTGGACCAGTCCTTAGTGTGTGGTTGGCCAGTACATAGCGTGTTGTGCCAGTCCATTGTGTGTGGTTGGCCAGTACATAGCGTGTTTGGCCAGTCCTTAGTGTGTGGTTGGTCGGTACATAGCATGTTGTGCCAGTCCATTGTGTGTGGTGGGCCAGTCCTTAGTGTGTGGTTGGTCGGTACATAGCGTATTGTGCCAGTCCATGGTATGTGATGGGCCAGTCCTTAGTGAATGGTTGGTCGGTACATAGCGTGTTGTGCCAGTTCATGGTATGTGATGGGCCAGTCCTTAGTGTGTGGTTGGTCAGTACACAGCGTGTTGTGCCAGTCCATGGTATGTGATGGGCCAGTTCTTAGTGTGTGGTTGGTCGGTACATAGCATGTTGTTCCAGTGCATGGTGTGTGGTGGGCCAGTCCTTACTGTGTGATTGGTCAGTACATAGCGTGTTGTGCCAGTCCATTGCGTGTGGTAAGCCAGTCTTTAGTGTGTGGTTGGCCAGTACATAGCGTGTTGTGCCAGTCCATTGTGTGTGGTTGGCCAGTACATAGCGTGTTGGGCCAGTCCTTAGTGTGTGGTTGGTCGGTACATAGCATGTTGTGCCAGTCCATTGTGTGTGGTGGGCCAGTCCTTAGTGTGTGGTTGGCCAGTACATAGCGTGTTGTGCCAGTCCATGGTGTGTGGTGGGTCAGTCTTTAGTGTGTGGTTGGCCAGTACATAGCGTGGTGTGCCAGTCCATGGTATGTGGTGGGCCAGTCCTTAGTGTGTGATTGGTAAGTACGTAGCTTGTTGTGCCAGTCCATGGTATGTGGTGGGCCAGTCCTTAGTATGTGGTTGGTCGGTACATAGCGTGTTGTGCCAGTCCATGGTATGTGATGGGCCAGTCCTTAGTGTATGGTTGGTCGGTACATAGCGTGTTGAGCCAGTCCATGGTATGAGATGGGCCAGTCCTTAGCGTGTGGTTGGTCGGTACATAGCATGTTGTGCCAGTCCATTGTGTGTGGTTGGCCAGTCCTTAGTGTGTGGTTGGCCAGTACATAGCGTGTTGTGCCAGTCCATGGTATGTGGTGGGCCAGTCCTTATTGTGTGATTGGTCAGTACGTAGCTTGTTGTGCCAGTCCATGGTATGTGGTGGGCCAGTCTTTAGTATGTGGTTGGTCGGTACATAGCGTGTTGTGCCAGTCCATGGTATGTGATGGGCCAGTCCTTAGTGTATGGTTGGTCGGTACATAGCGTGTTGTGCTAGTTCATGGTATGTCATGGGCCAGTCCTTAGTGTGTGGTTGGTCAGTACACAGCGTGTTGTGCCAGTCCATGGTATGTGATGGGCCAGTCCTTAGTGTGTGGTTGGTCGGTACATAGCATGTTGTTCCAGTGCATGGTGTGTGGTGGGCCAGTCCTTACTGTGTGATTGGCCAGTACATAGCTTGTTGTGCCAGTCCATTGCGTGTGGTAAGCCAGTCTTTTAGTGTGTGGTTGGCTAGTACATAGCGTGTTGTGCCAGACCATGGTATGTGATGGGCTAGTCCTTAATGTGTGGTTGGTCTGTACATAGCATGTTGTTCCAGTGCATGATGTGTGGTGCGCCTGTCCTTAGTGTGTGGTTGTCCAGTACATAGCGTGTTGGGCCAGTCCATGGTGTGTGGTGGGTCAGTCCTTAGTGTGTGGTTGGCCAGTACATAGCGTGTTGTGCCAGTCCATGGTATTTGGTGGGCCAGTCCGTAGTGTGTGATTGGTCAGTAAACAGCGTGTTTTGCCAGTCCATGGTATGTGGTGGGCCAGTCCTTAGTGTGTGGTTGGGCAGTACACAGCGTGCTGTGCCAGTCCATGGTATGTGGTGGGCCAGTCCTTAGTGTGTGGTTGGCCAGTACACAGGGTGTTGTGCCAGTCCATGGTGTGTGGTGGGCCAGTCCTTAGTGTGTGGTTGGCCAGTACATAGCATGTTGTGCCAGTCCATGGTGTGTGGTGGGCCAGTTCTTAGTGTGTGGTTTCTAATATATTTCTAACATATTTATAATCTGCTTCTTCTCATCTGACACTCATTAATAAACCATTTATATGATTAATATGGGACCGCTTAAGGTTAATAGGATGAAGCCCTAAGGAAAAATAATGGTGCAAATGTCTCATGATGCATCTGTGCTTCAATGCATATTACTAATCAATCAAAATCAAGCTTATTGTCCAAGTAGAACAGTCTGACATCCTGCCTTAAGTTTATTCTTTACTTCCGAAGAGACCACCAGGGATGCATGGACAAGTTGTCCCATGTACCGGTGGGCCAGTCCTCAGAGTGGTTGGCCAGTCCTTAGCATTTTGTGCCAGTCGTGGTATGTAACAAGCCAGTCCTTATAATTAGTGTGTTGTGCCAGTCCATGGTATGTGGGGGTCCAGTCCTTTGTTTGGGATTAGTCGGTACATAGCGTGTGTTGTGACAGAGTCCATGGTATGTGGTAGGCCAGCCCTTAAGTATGTGGGTGGTCAGTACACAGCGTGTTGTGCCAGTCCATGGTCTGTGGTTGGCCAGTTCTTAGTGTGTGGTTGGCCAGTTCTTAGTGCGTGGTTGGCCAGTACATAGCGTCTTGTGCCAGTCCATGGTATATGATGGGCCAGTCCTTAGTGTATGGTTGGTAGGTACATAGCGTGTTGTGCCAGTCCAGGGTATGTGATGGGCCAATCCTTAGTGTATGGTTGGTCGGTACATAGCGTGTTGTGCCAGTCAATGGTATGTGATAGCACACTCCTTAGTGTGTGGTTGGTCAGTACACAGCGTGTTGTGCCAGTCCATGGTATGTGGTGGGCCAGTCCTTAGTGTGTGGTTGGCCAGTACACAGCGTGTTGTGCCAGTCCATGGTATGTGATGGGCCACTCCTTAGTGTGTGGTTGGCCAGTACACAGCGTGTTGTGCCAGTCCATGGTATGTGGTGGGCCAGTCCTTAGTGTGTGGTTGGTCAGTACACAGCGTGTTTTGCCAGTCCATGGTATGTGGTGGGCCAGTCCTTAGTGTGTGGTTGGTCAGTACACAGCGTGTTGTGCCAGTCCATGGTATGTGGTGGGCCAGTCCTTAGTGTGTGGTTGGCCAGTACAAAGCATGTTGTGCCAGTCCATGGTGTGTGGTGGGCCAGTCCTTAGTGTGTGGTTGGTCAGTACACAGCGTGTTGTGCCAGTCCATGGTATGTGGTGGGCCAGTCCTTAGTGTGTGGTTGGCCAGTACACAGCGTGTTGTGCCAGTCCATGGTGTGTGGTGGGCCAGTCCTTAGTGTGTGGTTGGCCAGTACATAGCATGTTGTGCCAGTCCATGGTGTGTGGTGTTCCAGTTCTTAGTGTGTGGTTGGCCAGTACATAGCATGTTGTGCCAGTCGATGGTGTGTGGTGGGCCAGTCCTTAGTGTGTGGTTGGCCAGTACATAGCATGTTGTGCCAGTCCATGGTGTGTGGTGGGCCAGTCCTTAGTGTGTGGTTGGTCGGTACATACTATGTTGTGCCAGTCCATGGTGTGTGGTGGGCCAGTCCTTAGTGTGTGGTTGGCCAGTACATAGCATGTTGTGCCAGTCCATGGTGTGTTGTGGGCCAGTCATTAGTGTGCTGTTGGACAGTACATAGCGTGTTGTGCCAGTCCATGGTGTATGGTGGGCCAGTCCTTAGTGTGTGGTTGGTCGGTACATAGCATGTTGTGCCAGTCCATGGTGTGTGGTGGGCCAGTCCTTAGTGTGTGGTTGGCCAGTCCATAGCATGTTGTGCCAGTCCATGGTGTGTGGTGGGCCAGTCCTTAGTGTGCTGTTGGCCAGTACATAGCGTGTTGTGCCAGTCCATTGCATGTGGTAAGCCAGTCCTTAGTATGTGGTTGGTCGGCACATAGCATGTTGTGCCAGTCTATGGTATGTGATGGGCCAATCCTTAGTGTGTGGTTGGCCAGTACATAGCATGTTGTGCCAGTCCATGGTGTGTGGTGGGCCAGTTCTTAGTGTGTGGTTGGCCAGTACATAATGTGTTGTGCCAGTCCATTGCATGTGGTAAGCCAGTCCTTAGTGTGTGATGGTCGGTACATAGCATGTTGTTCCAGTCCATGGTATGTGATGGACCAGTCCTTAGTGTGTGGTTGGTCGGTACATAGCATGTTGTTCCAGTGCATGGTGTGTGGTGCGCCAGTCCTTAGTGTGTGGTTGGCCAGTACATAGCGTGTTGTGCCAGACCATGGTATGTTATGGGCCAGTCCTTAATGTGTGGTTGGTCGGTACAGAGCATGTTGTTCCAGTGCATGGTGTGTGGTGGGCCAGTCCTTAGTGTGTGGTTGGTCAGTACACAGCGTGTTGTGCCAGTCCATGGTATGTGGTGGGCCAGTTCTTAGTGTGTGGTTGGCCAGTACACAGCGTGTTGTGCCAGTCCATGGTATATGATGGGCCAGTCCTTAGTATGTGGTTGGCCAGTACATAGCGTCTTGTGCCAGTCCATAGTATGTGATAGGCCAGTCCTTAGTGTGTGGTTGGCTAGTACATAGCTTGTTGTGCCAGTCCATAGTGTGTAATGGGACAGTCCTTAGTATGTGGTTGTTCGGTACATAACATGTTGTGCCAGTCCATGGTGTGTGGTGGGCCTGTCCTTAGTGTGTGGTTGGCCAGTACATAGCGTGTTGTGCCAGACCATGGTATGTGATGGGCTAGTCCTTAATGTGTGGTTGGTCGGTACATAGCATGTTGTTCCAGTGCATGGTGTGTGGTGCGCCAGTCCTTAGTGTGTGGTTGACCAAAACATAGCGTTTTGTGCCAGACCATGGTATGTGATGGGCCATCCCTAATGTGTGGTTGGTCGGTACAGAGCATGTTGTTCCAGTGCATGGTGTGTGGTGGGCCAGTCCTTAGTGTGTGGTTGGCCAGTACATAGCGTGTTGTTACAGTCCATTGCATGTGGTAAGCCAGTCCTTAGTGTGTGGTTGGTCGGTACATAGTGTGTTGTGCCAGTCCATTGTGTGTGTTGGGCCAGTCCTTAGTGTTTGGTTGGTCGGTACATAGTGTGTTGTTCTAGTCCATTGTGTGTTGGGCCAGTCCTTAGTGTGTGGTTGGTCGGTACATAGCATGTTGTGCCAGTCCATGGTGTGTGGGGGGCCAGTCCTTAGTGTGGGATTAGTCGGTACATAGCATGTTGTGCCAGTCCATGGTATGTTGTGGGCCAATCCTCAGTGTGTGGTTGGCCAGTACATAGCGTGTTGTGCCAGTCCATTGTGTGTGTTTGGCCAGACTTTAGTGTGTGGTTGGTCGGTAAATAGCATGTTGTGCTAGTCCATGGTGTGTGGTGGGCCAGTCCTTAGTGTGTGGTTGGCCAGTACATAGCGTGTTGTGCCAGTCCATTGTGTGTGTTTGGCCAGTACATATCATGTTGGGCCAGTCCTTAGTGTGTGGTTGGTCGGTACTTAGCATGTTGTGCCAGTCCATTGTGTGTGGTGGGCCAGTCCTTAGTGTGTGGTTGTCCAGTACATAGCGTGTTGGGCCAGTCCATGGTGTGTGGTGGGTCAGTCCTTAGTGTGTGGTTGGCCAGTACATAGCGTGTTGTGCCAGTCCATGGTATGTGGTGGGCCAGTCCGTAGTGTGTGATTGGTCAGTACGTAGCTTGTTGTGCCAGTCCATGGTATGTGGTGGGCCAGTCCTTAGTATGTGGTTGGTCGGTACATAGCGTGTTGTGCCAGTCCATGGTATGTGGTGGGCCAGTCCTTAGTGTGTGGTTGGTCGGTACATGGCGTGTTGTGCCAGTCCATATTATGTGATGGGCTAGTCCTTAGTGTATGGTTGGTTGGTACATAGCGTGATGTGCCAGTCCATGGTATGTGATGGGCCAGTCCTTAGTGTGTGGTTGGTCGGTACATAGCGAGTTGTGCCAGTCCATGGTATGTGGTGGGCCAGTCCTTAGTGTGTTGTTGGTCGGTACATAGCGTGTTGTGCCAGTCCATTGTGTGTGTTGGGCCAGTCCTTAGTGTGTGGTTGGCCAGTACATAGCATGTTGTGCCAGTCTATTGTGTGTGGTTGGCCAGTACATAGCGTGTTTGGCCAGTCCTTAGTGTGTAGTTGGTCGGTACATAGCATGTTGTGCCAGTCCATTGTGTGTGGTGGGCCAGTCCTTAGTGTGTGGTTGGTCAGTACATAGCTTGTTGTGCCAGTCCATGGTATGTGGTGGGCCAGTCCTTAGCATGTGGTTGGTCGGTACATAGTGTATTGTGCCAGTCCATGGTATGTGATGGGCCAGTCCTTAGTGAATGGTTGGTCGGTACATAGCGTGTTGTGCCAGTTCATGGTATGTGATGGGCCAGTCCTTAGTGTGTGGTTGGTCAGTACACAGCGTGTTGTGCCAGTCCATGGTATGTGATGGGCCAGTCCTTAGTGTGTGGTTGGTCGGTACATAGCATGTTGTTCCAGTGCATGGTGTGTGGTGGGCCAGTCCTTACTGTGTGATTGGTCAGTACATAGCGTGTTGTGCCAGTCCATTGCGTGTGGTAAGCCAGTCTTTAGTGTGTGGTTGGCCAGTACATAGTGTGTTGTGCCAGTCCATTGTGTGTGGTTGGCCAGTACATAGCGTGTTGGGCCAGTCCTTAGTGTGTGGTTAGTCGGTACATAGCATGTTGTGCCAGTCCATTGTGTGTGGTGGGCCAGTCCTTAGTGTGTGGTTGGCCAGTACATAGCGTGTTGTGCCAGTCCATGGTGTGTGGTGGGTCAGTCCTTAGTGTGTGGTTAGCCAGTACATAGCGTGTTGTGCCAGTCCATGGTATGTGGTGGGCCAGTCCTTAGTGTGTGATTGGTCAGTACGTAGCTTGTTGTGCCAGTCCATGGTATGTGGTGGGCCAGTCCTTAGTATGTGGTTGGTCGGTATATAGCGTGTTGTGCCAGTCCATGGTATGTGATGGGCCAGTCCTTAGTGTATGGATGGTCGGTACATAGCGTGTTGAGCCAGTCCATGGTATGAGATGGGCCAGTCCTTAGTGTGTGGTTGGTCGGTACATAGCATGTTGTGCCAGTCCATTGTGTGTGGTGGGCCAGTCCTTAGTGTGTGGTTGGCCAGTACCTAGCGATTTGTGCCAATCCATGGTGTGTGGTGGGTCAGTCCTTAGTGTGTGGTTGGCCAGTCCATAGCGTGTTGTGCCAGTCATTGGTATGTGGTGGGCCTGTCCTTAATGTGTGATTGGTCAGTACGTAGCTTGTTGTGCCAGTCCATGGTATGTGGTGGGCCAGTCTTTAGTATGTGGTTGGTCGGTACATAGCGTGTTGTGCCAGTCCATGGTATGTGATGGGCCAGTCCTTAGTGTATGGTTGGTCGGTACATAGCGTGTTGTGCCAGTTCATGGTATGTGATGGGCCAGTCCTTAGTGTGTGGTTGGTCAGTACACAGCGTGTTGTGCCAGTCCATGGTATGTGGTGGGCCAGTCCTTAGTGTGTGGTTGGCCAGTACCTAGCGTGTTGTGCCAATCCATGGTGTGTGGTGGGTCAGTCCTTAGTGTGTGGTTGGCCAGTCCATAGCATGTTGTTCCAGTGCATGGTGTGTGGTGGGCCAGTCCTTACTGTGTGATTGGCCAGTACATAGCGTGTTGTGCCAGTCCATTGCGTGTGGTAAGCCAGTCTTTAGTGTCTGGTTGGCCAGTACATAGCGTGTTGGGCCAGTCCATGGTATGTGATGGGCCAGTCCTAAGTGTATGGTTGGTCGGTACATAGTGTGTTGCGCCAGTCCATTGTATGTGTTGGGCCAGTCCTTAGTGTGTGGTTGGTCGGTACATAGTTTGTTGTTCCAGTCCATTGTGTGTGTTGGGCCAGTCCTTAGTGTGTGGTTGGTCGGTACATAGCGTGTTGTGCCAGTCCATTGTGTGTGTTGGGCCAGTTCTTAGTGTGTGGTTGGTCGGTACATAGCATGTTGTGCTATTCCATGGTGTGTGGTTGGCCAGTCCTTAGTGTGTGGTTGGCCAGTACATAGCGTGTTGTGCCAGTCCATTGTGTGTGGTTGGCCAGTACATAGCGTGTTGCGCCAGTCCTTAGTGAGTGGTTGGTCGGTACATAGCATGTTGTGCCAGTCCATTGTGTGTGGTGGGCCAGTCCTTAGTTTGTGGTTGGCCAGTACATAGCGTGTTGTGCCAGTCCATGGTGTGTGGTGGGTCAGTCCTTAGTGTGTTGTTGGCCAGTACATAGCGTGTTGTGCCAGTCCATGATATGTGGTGGGCCAGTTCATAGTGCGTGGTTGGCCAGTACATAGCGTCTTGTGCCAGTCCATGGTATATGATGGGCCAGTCCCTAGTGTATGGTTGGTAGGTACATAGCGTGTTGTGCCAGTCCATGGTATATGATGGGCCACACATTAGTGTGTGGTTGGTCAGTACACAGCGTGTTGTGCCAGTCCATGGTATGTGGTGGGCCAGTCCTTAGTGTGTGGTTGGCCAGTACACAGCGTGTTGTGCCAGTCCATGGTATGTGATGGGCCACTCCTTAGTGTGTGGTTGGCCAGTACACAGCGAGTTGTGCCAGTCCATGGTATGTGGTGGGCCAGTACTTAGTGTGTGGTTGGTCAGTACACAGCGTGTTGTGCCAGTCCATGGTATGTGGTGGGCCAGTCCTTAGTGTGGTGGGTCAGTACACAGCGTGTTGTGCCAGTTTATGGTATGTGGTGGGCCAGTCCTTAGTGTGTGGTTGGCCAGTACATAGCTTGTTGTGCCAGTCCATAGTGTGTAATGGGACAGTCCTTAGTATGTGGTTTGTCGGTACAGAGCATGTTGTGCCAGTCCATTGTGTGTGGTGGGCCAGTCCTTAGTGTGGTTGGCCAGTACATAGCATGTTGTGCCAGTCCATGGTGTGTGGTGGGCCAGTCCTTAGTATGTTGTTGGCCAGTACATAGCATGTTGTGCCAGTCCATGGTGTGTGGTGGGCCAGTTCTTAGTGTGTGGTTGGCCAGTACATAGCATGTTGTGCCAGTCAATGGTGTGTGGTGGGCCAGTCCTTAGTGTGTGGTTGGCCAGTACATAGCATGTTGTGCCAGTCCATGGTGTGTGGTGAGCCAGTCCTTAATGTGTGGTTGGTCGGTACATAGCATGTTGTGCCAGTTCATGGTGTGTGGTGGGCCAGTCCTTAGTGTGTGGTTGGCCAGTACATAGCATGTTGTGCCAGTCCATGGTGTGTGGTGGGCCAGTCCTTAGTGTGCTGTTGGCCAGTACATAGCGTGTTGTGCCAGTCCATTGCGTGTGGTAAGCCAGTCCTTAGTATGTGGTTGGTCGGCACATAGCATGTTGTGCCAGTCTATGGTATGTGATGGGCCAGTCCTTAGTGTGTGGTTGGCCAGTACATGGCATGTTGTGCTAGTCCATGGTGTGTGGTGGGCCAGTCCTTAGTGTGTGGTTGGCCAGTACATAGCGTGTTGTGCCAGTCCATTGCATGTGGTAAGCCAGTCCTTAGTGTGTGGTTGGTCGGTACATAGCATGTTGTTCCAGTCCATGGTATGTGATGGGCCAGTCCTTAGTGTGTGGTTGGTCGGTATATAGCATGTTGTTCCAGTCCATGGTTTGTGATTGGCCAGTCCTTAGTGTGTGGTTGGTCGGTACATAGCATGTTGTGCCAGTCTATTGCATGTGGTAAGCCAGTCCTTAATTTGTGGTTGGTCGGTACATAGCATGTTGTTTTAGTGCATGGTTTGTGGTGGGCCAGTCCTTAGTGTGTTGTAGGTCGGTACATAGTGTGTTGTTCCAGTGCATGGTGTGTGGTGGGCCAGTCCTTAGTGTGTGGTTGGTCGGTACATAGTGTGTTGTGCCCGTCCATTGTGTGTGTTGGGCCAGTCCTTAGTGTGTGGTTGGTCGGTATAGAGTGTGTTGTTCCAGTCCATTGTTTGTGTTGGGCCAGTCCTTAGTGTGTGGTTTGTCGGTACATAGCGTGTTTTGCCAGTCCATTGTGTGTGTTGGGCCAGTCCTTAGTGTGTGGTTGGTCGGTACATAGTGTGTTGTTCCAGTTCATTGTGTGTGTTGGGACAGTCCTTAGTCTGTGGTTGGTCGGTACAGAGCGTGTTGTGCTAGTCCATTGTGTATGTTGGGCCAGTCCTTAGTGTGGGATTGGTCGGTACATAGCGTGTGTTGTGACAGAGTCCATGGTATGTGGTAGGCCAGCCCTTAAGTAGGTGGGTGGTCAGTACACAGCGTGTTGTGCCAGTCCATGGTATGTGGTGGGCCAGTTCTTAGTGTGTGGTTGGCCCGTACACAGCGTGTTGTGCCAGTCCATGATATGTGATGGGCCAGTCCTTAGTGTGTGGTTGGCCAGTACATAGCGTCTTGTGCCAGTCCATAGTATGTGATAGGCCAGTCCTTAATGTGTGGTTGGCCAGTACATAGCTTGTTGTGCCAGTCCATAGTGTGTAATGGGACAGTCCTTAGTATATGGTTGTTCGGTACATAACATGTTGTGCCAGTCCATGGTGTGTGGTGGGCCAGTCCTTAGTGTGTGGTTGGCCAGTACATAGCGTGTTGTGCCAGACCGTGGTATGTGATGGGCCAGCCCTTAATGTGTGGTTGGTCGGTACATAGCATCTTGTTCCAGTGCATGGTGTGTGGTGCGCTAGTCCTTAGTGTGTGGTTGGCCAAAACATAGCGTGTTGTGTCAGACCATGGTATGTGATGGGCCATCCCTAATGTGTGGTTGGTCGGTACAGAGCATGTTGTTCCAGTGCATGGTGTGTGGTGGGCAAGTCCTTAGTGTGTGGTTGGCCAGTACATAGCGTGTTGTTACAGTCCATTGCATGTGGTAAGCCAGTCCTTAGTGTGTGGTTGGTCGGTTCATAGTGTGTTGTGCCAGTCCATTGTGTGTGTTGGGACAGTCCTTAGTGTGTGGTTGGTCGGTACATAGTGTGTTGTTCCAGTCCATTGTGTGTGCTGGGCCAGTCCTTAGTGTGTGGTTGGTCGGTACATAGCGTGTTGTGCCAGTCCATTGTGTGTGTTGGGCCAGTCCTTAGTGTGTGGTTGGTCGGTACATAGCATGTTGTGCCAGTCCATGGTGTGTGGGGGGCCAGTCCTTAGTGTGTGATTGGTCGGTACATAGCATGTTGTGCCAGTCCATGGTATGTTGTGGGCCAGTCCTTAGTGTGTGGTTGGCCAGTACATATCGTGTTGTGCCAGTCCATTGTGTGTGTTTGGCCAGTCTTTAGTGTGTGGTTGGTCGGTACATAGCATGTTGTGCTAGTCCATGGTGTGTGGTGGGCCAGTCCTTAGTGTGTGGTTAGCCAGTTCATAGCGTGTTGTGCCAGTCCATTGTGTGTGTTTGGACAGTACATACCGTGTTGGGCCAGTCCTTAGTGTGTGGTTGGTCGGTACATAGCATGTTGTGCCAGTCCATTGTGTGTGGTGGGCCAGTCCTTAGTGTGTGGTTGTCCAGAACATAGCGTGTTGTGCAAGTCCATGGTGTGTGGTGGGTCAGTCCTTAGTGTGTGGTTGGCCAGTACATAGCGTGTTGTGCCAGTCCATGGTATGTGGTGGGCCAGTCTGTAGTGTGTGATTGGTCAGTACGTAGCTTGTTGTGCAAGTCCATGGTATGTGGTGGGCCAGTCCTTAGTATGTGGTTGGTTGGTAAGTAGCGTGTTGTGCCAGTCCTTAGTGTGTGGTTGGTCGGTACATAGCGAGTTGTGCCAGTCCAAGGTATGTGGTGGGCCAGTGCTTAGTGTGTGGTTGGTTGGTACATAGCGTGTTGTGCCAGTCTATTGTGTGTGTTGGGCCAGTCTTTAGTGTGTGGTTGGTCGGTACATAGCTTGTTCTGCCAGTCCATTGTGTGTGCTGGGCCAGTCCTTAGTGTGTGGTTGGTCGGTACATAGCTTGTTGTGCCAGTCCATGGTATGTGGTGGGCCAGTCCTTAGTATGTGGTTGGTCGGTACATAGCGTGTTGTGCCAGTCCATATTATGTGATGGGCCAGTCCTTAGTGTATGGTTGGTCGGTACATAGCGTGTTGTGCCAGTCCATATTATGTGATGGGCCAGATCTTAGTGTGCGGTTGGTCGGTACATAGCGAGTTGTGCCAGTCCATGGTATGTGGTGGGCCAGTCCTTAGTGTGTGGTTGGTCGGTACATAGCGTGTTGTGCCAGTCCATTGTGTGTGTTGTGCCAGTCCTTAGTGTGTGGTTGGCCAGTCCATAGCGTGTTGTGCCAGTTCATTGTGTGTGGTTGGCCAGTACATAGCGTGTTGGGCCAGTCCTTAGTGTGTGGTTGGTCAGTACGTAGCTTGTTGTGCTAGTCCATGGTATGTGGTGGGCCAGTCCTTAGCATGTGGTTGGTCGGTACATAGCGTGTTGTGCCAGTCCATGGTATGTGATGGGCCAGTCCTTAGTGAATGTTTGGTCGGTACATAGCGTGTTGTGCCAGTTCATGGTATGTGATGGGCCAGTCCTTAGTGTGTGGTTGGTAAGTACACAGCGTGTTGTGCCAGTCCATGGTATGTGATGGGCCAGTCCTTAGTGTGTGGTTGGTCGGTACATAGCATGTTGTTACAGTGCATGGTGTGTGGTGGGCCAGTCCTTACTGTGTGATTGGTCAGTACATAGCGTGATGTGCCAGTCCATTGCGTGTGGTAAGCCAGTCTTTAGTTTGTGGTTGGCCAGTACATAGCGTGTTGTGCCAGTCCATTGTGTGTGGTTGGCCGGTAAATAGCGTGTTGGGCTAGTCCTTAGTGTGTGGTTGGGCAGTACCTAGCGTGTTGTGCCAATCCATGGTGTGTGGTGGGTCAGTCCTTAGTGTGTGGTTGGCCAGTACATAGCGTGTTGTGCCAGTCCATGGTATGTGGTGGGCCAGTCCTTAGTGTGTGATTGGTCAGTACGTAGCTTGTTGTGCCAGTCCATGGTATGTGGTGGGCCAGTCCTTAATATGTGGTTGGTCGGTACATAGCGTGTTGTGCCAGTCCATGGTATGTGATGGGCCAGTCCTTAGTGTTGGTTGGTCGGTACATAGCGTGTTTTGCCAGTTCATGGTATGTGATGGGCCAGTCCTTAGTGTGTGGTTGGACAGTACACAGCGTGTTGTGCCAGTCCATGGTATGTGATGGGCCAGTCCTTAGTGTGTGGTTGGTCGGTACATAGTATGTTGTTCCAGTGCATGGTGTGTGGTGGGCCAGTCCTTACTGTGTGATTGGCCATTACATAGCGTGTTGTGCCAGTCCATTGCGTGTGGTAAGCCAGTCTTTAGTGTGTGGTTGGCCAGTACATAGCGTGTTGGGCCAGTCCTTAGTGTGTGGTTGGTCGGTACATAGCATGTTGTGCCAGTCCATTGTGTGTGGTGGGCCAGTCCTTAGTGTGTGGTTGGCCAGTACATAGCGTGTTGTGCCAGTCCATTGTGTGTGGTTGGCCAGTACATAGCGTGTTGTGCCAGTCCTTAGTGTGTGGTTGGTTGGTACATAGCATGTTGTGCTAGTCCATTGTGTGTGGTGGGCCAGTCCTTAGTGTGTGGATGGCCAGTACATAGCGTGTTGTGCCAGTCCATGGTGTGTGGTGGGTCAGTCCTTAGTGTGTGGTTAGTCGGTACATAGCTTGTTGTGCCAGGCCATGGTATGTGGTGGGCCAGTCCTTAGTATGTGGTTTGTCGGTACATAGCGTGTTGTGCCAGTCCATGGTATGTGATTGTCCAGTCCTTAGTGTATGGTTGGTCGGTACATAGCGTGTTGTGCCAATCCATCGTATGTGATGGGCCAGTCCATAGTGTGTGGTTGGTCGGTACATAGCGAGTTGTGCCAGTCCATTGTATGTGGTGGGCCAGTCCTTAGTGTGTGGTTGGTCGGTACATAGCGTGTTGTGCCACTCCACTGTGTGTGTTGGGCCAGTCCTTAGTGTGTGGTTGGTCGGTACATAGCATGTTGTGCTATTCCATGGTGTGTGGTTTACCAGTCCTTAGTGTGTAGTTGGCCAGTACATAGCGTGTTGTGCCAGTCCATTGTGTGTGGTTGGCCAGTACATAGCGTGTTGCGCCAGTCCTTAGTGAGTGGTTTGTCGGTACATAGCATGTTGTGCCAGTCCATTGTGTGTGGTGGGCCAGTCCTTAGTGTGTGGTTGGCCAGTACATAGCGTGTTGTGCCAGTCCATGGTGTGTGGTGGGTCAGTCCTTAGTGTGTGGTTGGCCAGTACATAGCGTGTTGTGCCAGTCTATGGTATGTGGTGGGCCAATCCTTAGTGTGTGATTGGTCAGTACGTAGCTTTTTGTGCCAGTCCATGGTATGTGGTGGGCCAGTCCTTAATATGTGGTTGGTCGGTACATAGCGTGTTGTGCCAGTCCATGGTATGTGATGGGCCAGTCCTTAGTGTGTGGTTGGTCAGTACACAGCGTGTTGTGCCAGTTCATGGTATGTGATGGGCCAGTCCTTAGTGTGTGGTTGGTCGGTACATAGCATGTTGTTCCAGTGCATGGTGTGTGGTGGGCCAGTCCTTACTGTGTGATTGGCCAGTACATAGCGTGTTGTGCCAGTCCATTGCGTGTGGTAAGCCAGTCTTTAGTGTGTGGTTGGCCAGTACATAGCGTGTTGGGCCAGTCCTTAGTGTTTGGTCGGTCGGTACATAGCATGTTGTGCCAGTCCATTGTGTGTGGTGGGCCAGTCCTTAGTGTGTGGTTGGCCAGTACATAGCGTGTTGTGCCAGTCCATGGTGTGTGGTGGGTCAGTCCTTAGTGTGTGGTTGGTCGGTTCATAGCTTGTTGTGCCAGTCCATGGTATGTGGTGGGCCAGTCCTTAGTATGTGGTTTGTCGGTACATAGCGTGTTGTGCCAGTCCATGGTATGTGATGGGCCAGTCCTTAGTGTATGGTTGGTCAGTACATAGCGTGTTGTGCCAATCCATGGTATGTGATGGGCCAGTCCTTAGTGTGTGGTTGGTCGGTACATAGCGAGTTGTGCCACTCCACTGTGTGTGTTGGGCCAGTCCTTAGTGTGTGGTTGGTCGGTACATAGCATGTTGTGCTATTCCATGGTGTGTGGTTTGCCAGTCCTTAGTTTGTGGTTGGCCAGTACATAGCGTGTTGTGCCAGTCCATTGTGTGTGGTTGGCCAGTACATAGCGTGTTGCGCCAGTCCTTAGTGAGTGGTTGGTCGGTACATAGCATGTTGTGCCAGTCCATCGTGTGTGGTGGGCCAGTCCTTAGTGTGTGGTTGGCCAGTACATAGCGTGTTGTGCCAGTCCATGGTGTGTGGTGGGTCAGTCCTTAGTGTGTGGTTGGCCAGTACATAGCGTGTTGTGCCAGTCTATGGAATGTGGTGGGCCAGTCCTTAGTGTGTGATTGGTCAGTACGTAGCTTTTTGTGCCAGTCCATGGTATGTGGTGGGCCAGTCCTTAGTATGTGGTTGGTCGGTACATAGCGTGTGTTGCCAGTCCATGGTATGTGATGGGCCAGTCCTTAGTATATGTTTGGTCGGTACATAGGGTGTTTTGCCAGTCCATTGCGTGTGGTAAGCCAGTCTTTAGGGTGTGGTTGGCCAGTACATAGCGTGTTGGGCCAGTCCTTAGTGTGTGGTTGGTCGGTACATAGCATGTTGTGCCAGTCCATTGTGTGTGGTGGGCCAGTCCTTAGTGTGTGGTTGGCCAGTACATAGCGTGTTGTGACAGTCCATGGTGTGTGGTGGGTCAGTCCTTAGTGTGTGGTTGGCCAGTACATAGCGTGTTGTGCCAGTCCATGGTATGTGGTGGAACAGTCCTTAGTGTGTGATTGGTCAGTACGTAGCTTTTTGTGCAAGTCCATGGTATGTGGTGGGCCAGTCCTTAGTATGTGGTTGGTCGGTACATAGCGTGTTGTGCCAGTCCATATTATGTGATGGGCCAGTCCTTAGTGTATGGTTGGTCGGTACATAGCGTGTTGTGCCAGTCCATATTATGTGATGGGCCAGTCCCTAGTGTGTGGTTGGTCGGTACATAGCGAGTTGTGCCAGTCCATGGTATGTGGTGGGCCAGTCCTTAGTGTGTGGTTGGTCGGTACATAGCGTGTTGTAACAGTCCATTGTGTGTGTTGGGCCAGTCCTTAGTGTGTGGTTGGCCAGTACATAGCGTGTTGTGCCAGTCCATTGTGTGTGGTTGGCCAGTACATAGCGTGTTGGGCCAGTCCTTAGTGTGTGGTTGGTCGGTACATAGCATGTTGTGCCAGTCCATTGTGTGTGGTGGGCCAGTACTTAGTGTGTGGTTGGTCAGTACGTAGCTTGTTATGCCAGTCCATGGTATGTGGTGGGCCAGTCCTTAGCATGTGGTTGGTCGGTACATAGCGTGTTGTGCCAGTCCATGGTATGTGATGGGCCAGTCCTTAGTGAATGGTTGGTCGGTACATAGCGTGTTGTGCCAGTTCATGGTATGTGATGGGCCAGTCCTTAGTGTGTGGTTGGTAAGTACACAGCGTGTTGTGCCAGTCCATGGTATGTGATGGGCCAGTCCTTAGTGTGTGGTTGGTCGGTACATAGCATGTTGTTACAGTGCATGGTGTGTGGTGGGCCAGTCCTTACTGTGTGATTGGTCAGTACAAAGCGTGTTGTGCCAGTCCATTGCGTGTGGTAAGCCAGTCTTTAGTTTGTGGTTGGCCAGTACATAGCGTGTTGTGCCAGTCCATTGTATGTGGTTGGCCGGTACATAGCGTGTTGGGCTAGTCCTTAGTGTGTGGTTGGGCAGTACCTAGCGTGTTGTGCCAATCCATGGTGTGTGGTGGGTCAGTCCTTAGTGTGTGGTTGGCCAGTACATAGCGTGTTGTGCCAGTACATGGTATGTGGTGGGCCAGTCCTTAGTGTGTGATTGGTCAGTACGTAGCTTGTTGTGCCAGTCCATGGTATGTGGTGGGCCAGTCCTTAATATGTGGTTGGTCGGTACATAGCGTGTTGTGCCAGTCCATGGTATTGTGATGGGCCAGTCCTTAGTGTTGGTTGGTCGGTACATAGCGTGTTTTGCCAGTTCATGGTATTTGATGGGCCAGTCCTTAGTGTGTGGTTGGTCAGTACACAGCGTGTTGTGCCAGTCCATGGTATGTGATGGGCCAGTCCTTAGTGTGTGGATGGTCGGTACATAGTATGTTGTTCCAGTGCATGGTGTGTGGTGGGCCAGTCCTTACTGTGTGATTGGCCAGTACATAGCGTGTTGTGCCAGTCCATTGCGTGTGGTAAGCTAGTCTTTAGTGTGTGGTTGGCCAGTACATAGCGTGTTGGGCCAGTCCTTAGTGTGTGGTTGGTCGGTACATAGCATGTTGTGCCAGTCCATTGTGTGTGGTGGGTCAGTCCTTAGTGTGTGGTTGGCCAGTACATAGCGTGTTGTGCCAGTCCATTGTGTGTGGTTGGCCAGTACATAGCGTGTTGTGCCAGTCCTTAGTGTGTGGTTGGTCGGTACATAGCATGTTGTGCCAGTCCATTGTGTGTGGTGGGCCAGTCCTTAGTGTGTGGTTGGCCAGTACATAGCGTGTTGTGCCAGTCCATGGTGTGTGGTGGGTCAGTCCTTAGTGTGTGGTTGGTCGGTACATAGCTTGTTGTGCCAGTCCATGGTATGTGGTGGGCCAGTCCTTAGTATGTGGTTTGTCGGTACATAGCGTGTTGTGCCAGTCCATGGTATGTGATTGTCCAGTCCTTAGTGTATGGTTGGTCGGTACATAGCGTGTTGTGCCAATCCATGGTATGTGATGGGCCAGTCCTTAGTGTGTGGTTGGTCGGTACATAGCGAGTTGTGCCAGTCCATTGTATGTGGTGGGCCAGTCCTTAGCGTGTGGTTGGTCGGTACATAGCGTGTTGTGCCACTCCACTGTGTGTGTTGGGCCAGTCCTTAGTGTGTGGTTGGTCGGTACATAGCATGTTGTGCTATTCCATGGTGTGTGGTTTGCCAGTCCTTAGTGTGTAGTTGGCCAGTACATAGCGTGTTGTGCCAGTCCATTGTGTGTGGTTGGCCAGTACATAGCGTGTTGCGCCAGTCCTTAGTGAGTGGTTTGTCGGTACATAGCATGTTGTGCCAGTCCATTGTGTGTGGTGGGCCAGTCCTTAGTGTGTGGTTGGCCAGTACATAGCGTGTTTTGCCAGTCCATGGTGTGTGGTGGGTCAGTCCTTAGTGTGTGGTTGGCCAGTACATAGCGTGTTGTGCCAGTCTATGGTATGTGGTGGGCCAGACCTTAGTGTGTGATTGGTCAGTACATAGCTTTTTGTGCCAGTCCATGGTATGTGGTGGGCCAGTCCTTAATATGTGGTTGGTCGGTTCATAGCGTGTTGTGCCAGTCCATGGTATGTGATGGGCCAGTCCTTAGTGTATGGTTGGTCGGTACAAAGCGTGTTGTGCCAGTTCATGGTATGTGATGGGCCAGTCATTAGTGTGTGGTTGGTCAGTACACAGCGTGTTGTGCCAGTTCATGGTATGTGATAGGCCAGTCCTTAGTGTGTGGTTGGTCGGTACATAGCATGTTGTTCCAGTGCATGGTGTGTGGTGGGACAGTCCTTACTGTGTGATTGGCCAGTACATAGCGTGTTGTGCCAGTCCATTGCGTGTGGTAAGCCAGTCTTTAGTGTGTGGTTCGCCAGTACATAGCGTGTTGGGCCAGTCCTTAGTGTTTGGTTGGTCGGTACATAGCATGTTGTGCCAGTCCATTGTGTGTGGTGGGCCAGTCCTTAGTGTGTGGTTGGCCAGTACATAGCGTGTTGTGCCAGTCCATTGTGTGTGGTTGGCCAGTACATAGCGTGTTGTGCCAGTCCTTAGTGTGTGGTTGGTCGGTACATAGCATGTTGTGCCAGTCCATTGTGTGTGGTGGGCCAGTTCTTAGTATGTGGTTTGTCGGTACATAGCGTGTTGTGCCAGTCCATGGTTTGTGATGGGCCAGTCCTTAGTGTATGGTTGGTAGGTACATAGCGTGTTGTGCCAATCCATGGTATGTGATGGGCCAGTCCTTGGTGTGTGGTTGGTCGGGACATAGCGAGTTGTGCCACTCCACTGTGTGTGTTGGGCCAGTCCTTAGTGTGTGGTTGGTCGGTACATAGCGTGTTGTGCCAGTCCATGGTTTGTGATGGGCCAGTCCTTAGTGTATGGTTGGTAGGTACATAGCGTGTTGTGCCAATCCATGGTATGTGATGGGCCAGTCCTTGGTGTGTGGTTGGTCGGGACATAGCGAGTTGTGCCACTCCACTGTGTGTGTTGGGCCAGTCCTTAGTGTGTGGTTGGTCGGTACATAGCATGTTGTGCTATTCCATGGTGTGTGGTTTGCCAGTCCTTAGTGTGTGGTTGGCCAGTACATAGCGTGTTGTGCCAGTCCATTGTGTGTGGTTGGCCAGTACATAGCGTGTTGCGCCAGTCCTTAGTGAGTGGTTGGTCGGTACATAGCATGTTGTGCCAGTCCATTGTGTGTGGTGGGCCAGTCCTTAGTGTGTGGTTGGCCAGTACATAGCGTGTTGTGCCAGTCTATGGTATGTGGTGGGCCAGTCCTTAGTGTGTGATTGGTCAGTACGTAGCTTTTTGTGCCAGTCCATGGTATGTGATGGGCCAGTCCTTAGTATGTGGTTGGTCGGTACATAGCGTGTGTTGCCAGTCCATGGTATGTGATGGGCCAGTCCTTAGTATATGGTTGGTCGGTACATAGGGTGTTTTGCCAGTCCATTGCGTGTGGTAAGCCAGTCTTTAGTGTGTGGTTGGCCAGTACATAGCGTGTTGGTCCAGTCCTTAGTGTGTGGTTGGTCGGTACATAGCATGTTGTGCCAGTCCATTGTGTGTGGTGGGCCAGTCCTTAGTGTGTGGTTGGCCAGTACATAGCGTGTTGTGACAGTCCATGGTGTGTGGTTGGTCATTCCTTAGTGTGTGGTTGGCCAGTACATAGCGTGTTGTGCCAGTCCATGGTATGTGGTGGGCCAGTCCTTAGTGTGTGATTGGTCAGTACGTAGCTTTTTGTGCCAGTCCATGGTATGTGGTGGGCCAGTCCTTAGTATGTGGTTGGTCGGTACATAGCGTGTTGTGCCAGTCCATGGTATGTGATTGGCCAGTCCTTAGTGTATGGTTGGTCGGTACATAGCGTGTTGTGCCAGTCCATTGCGTGTGGTAAGCCAGTCTTTAGTGTGTGGTTGGCCAGTACATAGCGTGTTGGGCCAGTCCTTAGTGTGTGGTTGGTCGGTACATAGCATGTTGTGCCAGTCCATTGTGTGTGGTGGGCCAGTCCTTAGTGTGTGGTTGGCCTGTACATAGCTTGTTGTGCCAGTCCATGGTATGTGATGGGCCAGTCCTTAGTGTATGCTTGGTCGGTACATAGTGTGTTGTGCCAGTCCATGCTATGTGATGGGACAGTCCTTAGTGTGTGGTTGGTCAGTACGTAGCTTGTTGTGCCATTCCTTGGTATGTGGTGGGCCAGTCCTTAGTATGTGGTTGGTCGGTACATAGCATGTTGTTCCAGTGCATGGTGTGTGGTGGGCCAGTCCTTATTGTGTGTGTTGGCCAGTCTTTAGTGTGTGGGTGGTCGGTACATAGCTTGTTGTGCCAGTCCATTGTGTGTGTTGGGCCAGTCTTTAGTGTGTTGTTGGTCGGTACATAGCATGTTGTTCCAGTCCATGGTTTGTGGTGGGCTAGTCCCTAGTGTATGGTTGGTCGGTACGTAGCGTGTTGTTCCAGTCCATGGTGTGTGGTTGGCCAGTCCTTAGTATGTTTGTGGTCAGTACATAGCGTGTTGTTCCAGTCCATGGTGTGTGGTGGGCCAGTAAATATGGGGTGAATAGAAACAGCAGGGTGAATAGAAACAAAACTTCAAGGTATAAATCAACATTTTACACCTGGGTTTTATAGGGAAGAAGCTATTACCGCAGGTCTCATGGTAAGGCCCGAGACCACGATAACTTTTCATTTTGAGGTCCCCAGATGTCAAAAACACCATTCGCTAAAACGTTTTTTATATGTATATATACCGTATATATATTTATATGTGTGTGTGTGTGTGTGTGTGTGTGTGTGTGTGTGTGTGTGTGTGTGTGTGTGTGTGTGTGTGTGTGTGTGTATGTGTGTGTGTGTGTGTGTTTCTGTAAGCACGATAACTCTCGTAAAAAAGGTCCGATTTTAATTAATTTTTGTACAAATGTCTAAAGTACCAATTATTTCAACGAGTTGAAAACCAGACGAATCGCACCATCCGAAGGGGGGGGGGGTTTGTACCTCAAAATGTTGCTTTTGGGGTTTCTACATGTAATTTCTATTTAAATCAAATTTTAATTTTTACCATTGAATGCAGCATAAAAAACAAAAATTGTGTATTTTGATCACTGCTCTACGTTAATTGGTTACTGAGATATTGAAAGGGCTAAACACAGTGCGTTGTCTAATTTTATTCTTATGGAGAAAAATACAAATTTGATATCTTGCCTATTTATGAATATAAACTGGTAAAATTTGGCATATGGCTTCATCTAGTTGTGGTTTATTGCTGTTTGCACAACACAAAATTTTCGCCTATGGTTCCCGTAGCAGCAAACCTAGGTACTCAGTCCCCATGTTATTCTTATGGAAAATAATTAAATTGTTATATATCGCTTATTTATGAATGTATATGGATGAAGGTATGTGACTTCACTTCGATGAGTTCTATCGATATTTGAGTAAAAACTCATTATTTTGTGTTCCTTCTTGCAGCAAACCTGTGTCCCAATATTATTCTTATAGAGAATAATTAATATTTTAAATATTGATTATTTGTGAATATATTTCTTATCAATCCTGTTAAATGGCTTAATGTGTTATGTTATATATTCATTGGAAATTCTCTGTGTATACAGATTTGCTGCCACGGGGGTATTTTATATTGACTTAGGTAAAAACAGGTGTTGTAGTAGTTTAGCCTAATAACAAACTATACTATTATTACTTAATTTGTGTTTACGTTATGTGTCAAAACCAGGATTTTGCAAAACCAGGGTCAATAGAAACAAATTTTAAAAAATAATTGTAAAAAGTCTTTTAATTACCCAAATACATGGCAATTTAGGTTATTACCAAGGCTTTTTTGCCTTATTAGGTTCAAAATATGTCTTTTAAAGCCTAAATAAAAAAATTAGGATAGGATTTTTATATTTTCTAGCACTTAGGTAATACATGGAGGCTTAAGATTTAATAAACAATACAATTTAACATATTATGTTAAGTATGTTAAAATAAAATCAAGCAAATGTTTGTTGCTTGTTTCTTGCGCAACTCTTATTTGTATTAATAACTTTGTATGCCAATTTAATACAACAGACAATCTCTTAATTGCTCTCTGAATTGTAGAGTGTGTTTACTCCGTTCATTTATTCCTTTTTATACCAAAATTTTTACAACATAATCTAATTTTTATACATCACAAAACACAAGCGAGCCCATTTAATTTAAAGCCTACAGTTTACTTCTACCAATTACATGCACGTTTCACTTGTTTCAGGGGTTTCGTTTAATTTTGTTCACTTTTTTACATAATAAAGAGCATTTAAAAATTTTTATTACACATTTTTTACATTGTAACTTTTATAATATCATAAAAAATTGTGTTTCTATTCATATCAACATTGGGAAATAGAAAGGAAAAAAAACAGCAAAAACAACTGTGTCTATTCACCCCACAGTGAGGGGTGAATAGAAACAGCAACATTTTAGTTTTCTTTTTTTTGTGAAGTATATTTAAAAAATAGTAATACTGCTTATTCATAGAAGAAGGCAAGACCGGAAAACTGAGGTTGGTTTTATTGGTTTAGCATTACATTTCATAACAGTTTTATAGCTACAAAGTTGAAAACTGTTGCTATTCCCCCCATTTACATAGTAATATAACTTTGATAATACAAAATAAAGACAAATCAGTAATTTTGGACTATAAAAGCTTGTAAATTCACTTTCTTAAATATAAAAAAATTTTTGTTTTAGTTGTATTAACAGTACCACAAACGGTCTATTGAAAAAGTTAGCAATTTCTTTCAGAATTCCTTTCAACAAATGTTTTGCTGACTCTAGATATTTTACGTTTTAGCTATGTAACTCATTGATATTGGCGTGTTAATTCAGGGATTCAGGGTCTTGGTTAAACTGGGATCCATTAAACAGGGTTTTCCTAGTTTTGAACCTTTAATGTGTAACTGCAAGCAGAATAGGTACAAATTAAAAATGTTGACAGATCTAAAATAATATTAAATTTGATTTCTGTGTTGCAGCAAAATTGCAAGCTAAATTTTAGTTATTAGCTTGTTTTCATACACAGACTTTGAAGATAACTACGATTTTTTAATTACTTACTTTTAGATTAGTGTTTTCTACGTCATAAATGCTTTTGTAATCAAAGAAGTTGAACATTTGGCAGTTTCTGAGAGATTGAGTAAGTTGGGGCAGCAATAACTACTGTGGCCACTTGACACTATCAACCAACTCGCCGTCTTGGGAAATATGCCTTGTTTGCAATACTGATTATTCTGCTCTCAGTGGCAGCAAAACAATTACAAGACAAAACATGCTCTTTAGTGTGCTTCATGTTTCAGACCCACATTACAGTGTTTTATACTCTCCCTTCAATGAGGCAAATTATTAATTATTGCAGGATTGTTATCGGCTCGACACATTGTAGGCCTTCTTATTTCCCATGTTCATCAAGGCAGACACAATGACATTTTTGTGAATGGGTTAAATTTTTAGATCTATATAAGCGTTTAGTTAACATTGTTTAATGTAACGGATTTGATATTGATTACACTTTAAGAATATTAACTAATTTATTTAGGTTAATTTGTTTGATAGTTGCAAATGATATTCGCTTCTACCTGTATGTGTTTAAATACTGTCTGTTACTCTTAGAGTATTAATACGTTTTCCATCCAAGATTGTCTATAACATTTCCAAAATTAAATCAACAATTAATAGCAACAACCGCCTGCTATTGTATTGAAGTGTGATATTGTGACATAACTATCACACTTATATTAAAATAATAGAAAGCAATGAATATAACAAAGTATAATGAAAAAAAAAAACAGAGTTCCTGTGACATATAACTTCATGAGTGATGATAAAACGTTTGGGTATGTTGTTCCCCCCCCTCTTTTACAGAAGACTTTTGTCTTCATAAAGTTTTTACTACTCTTAGGTACAACAGTTGGAAAGCATATAAAATGCAATATTAAGTATAAATGAAAACATCCCCGGCCTTCTAGTGGCATTTTTTCAACCTTTCCTGTAATAAAGCATGCAAAGCGATAATAGTTTAAGTGTAAAGGCTTTGAATTTGTAACTCTTAAAACTGATGTCAGTTTTTTGCAAAAGGCTTGAAAGAACCAGAAATAACTAAACCTTTTTTCAGAATTTTTGCAATAGTCAGGCCTGTATGATTAAATTTGATCTTTTAATTATTAAATTAATAGATGAAGGCTATCGGAAAGACCTATTTAAAAATGTATTTTACTAGTTACATTTTAAAACTTTATTACTTAATTAACATTTTAAAACTTAAAATTCCATAGAATTAGTTTAGATTGTTTATTTTCTTCAGGAGTCATTCAATATATAGAGTAAAAATTAGGATTTAAAAATATTTTCATTGCAAATTGCGTACGCAATATTTTAATAAACTGCGGTTTATTCAAGTCTTCTTTATTTTCCATGTTCATCAAGACAGACACAACAAAATTTTTCTAATTTTTCATTCGTTTACACAAATTACCCTTCACAACACAGAACCTCATAACAGACTAATGCCATAAGCCACGGCGCGTTTGTATTCATTATTTTCTCTGTGGCTTAACAAATGCACATTCTTATTGAGTTCACCTCGAAAGATGAAGTTTATACACTCGGTTTTACCAGCTTAAAATGAACGTTGCTTTAGAACACTTTGGAAAGGAAAACGTGTCAATAGAATAGAAGAATAAATCAAGGATTTTTCGGTAGTTTTTTTGACATACTGTATCAATTTTCGGGACAAGTTTCCAATTTTAATATATTAATATTATTTTGGATACATATACTCTTAACTCAACCTACAAGGCAAAACATATTTAAATGTGTGTACAAAGTTAAAATTGCTTGACAAACGAACTCCTTATTACATATTCAACTTAACGTCTAACCAACAAGTTTCTGATTGCTTGAGGGGCCCATGTGTGCCATCCTGGCCCGCTAGCACTGCTACGTTACTTAAGCTACTGTAATTATTTCCTTAGCAAAACTTGTCAAAATTTTGTTTCTTTATATGTGTAAATATATAGAATATTGATGCATATTTAGTTACTTTTAACTGGACTATCTAACCTTTATCTACTTTACATTAAACGCCTCACATAGTTTTGTAGTTCTACTGGAAGATTTAAGTTAGAGAATATCCAGATTTGTAATTGGGCTCTTTAAAAAAAATAAATTACTTTTACCAGCCTTTCCTATCAATCTTAAATTGAAAAACATTTTATTAAAGTACTTTTTGTCACTTTCAGGATTTCCTAAAGATTAAGGACGCGTAGGTGCATTCATGACAGTGACAGCATGAAATATAATTTAAAAAGAAATGAATCCTATTTTTAAATTTTAAAGTTTTTAGAAAATTAGAAATGGTTATCATTTTTGACCTTTTCTGTGCAGGTTCTGTTTCAGTGAAGCTACACGATGTAAGAACTGGGTGAAAACCATTGTTTAAAATATTTCCACGAATTAATTAGCGGATTGCTACAAAGTCAAGCTATACAGTTAAATACAGAGGGCATAACAAACATTTAGTGATGAAAGTAAAAGATCTTGAGGTTATTAGCTGATATTGTGAAAAAAACACAATCACTTTCAGCGGTTAAACAAACCGAAAAAAAATTACTTACGTGGACAAAGGGAATCTGAAACTAAAGAATGACGAGAGTTCTTATAAAGGAGGAAAGAGAGGGGAATGGGTAGAGGCTGAATATGAGACAGAATTTTTGATTAGATATGGTGGGAAAGACCATTGTTAGTCATAGCCCCAGGATTTGGATATAAAACATGGGATGAAGCGAATACAATGGACAGTATATCCTTTGGTTTTAGGCTATCTTGGGAAGAACGTCATGTGTTTTATATGTGAACATTTTTATTAGCTAGCCTCTGAACAACTTTTAATTTCAACTCTGATACTTGGAAAGAACGTGTTTATCGAAGTTTAATATGTGAATAAAATGCTATCAAATATGTATATTTATAGGAAATAGAGTAAGCAGATTCAGATTACAATAATAGAGTTCATGCGTCAATCAACTAACTCATTGGTTGATCCTCACACGGATCAATTAAAACACCTTTTACTACCAAGGTGGAACAACTAAACACCTTTGGATTCTTGCGTGGAACAATAATAACACCTGTTGCTCCTCGCTTGGAATAATTGAGTCACCTGCCGTTTCTCATGTAGATCAATCAATTAAAACTCATGTTGCTGTTCTTGCGGATTGAGTGAAAAACCTGTTGCTTCTGATATGGAACATTTAAAAAATCAATTACTTCTTGCTTGAATAAACTAACCAAGTAATTAAGCTACTTGTTCCTCCTGGTGTAGAGAAATTAAAACGCCTGTTGCTCATCACATGGATCAATTTAAACACCCGCTGCTCTTCACATAGATAACTAAAACACCTGCTGTTCCTCACGTGGATACATTAAAACAGCTGTTTCTCCTCACATGGATCAATTACAACACCCGCTGCTCCTCACATTGATAAATAAAACACCTGCTGCTCCTCACATTGATAAAAAAAAACACTTGCTGCTTCTCACGTGGATAAATTTAAAAACCTGTTCCTCAGTAGAGTAATTAATTATAACACTTGTGGCTCCACACATTGTTTGATTATAACAACTTAAGCTGCTACTTTCTTGGATTAATTATATAATTTCGTCGTTTTGATCAAAATGTCTTACTCACCGAGTTCCTGAGTATAAGAACCAGGTAGATAATATGGATGGTAAAATGTAATTGACTTGTTTTGTAACCACTGCAAACAAATATATTACGCTAAGAGTTCTGTTTTAGGACCCTATATTTCCTAATGTTTAATGGCTTTTCCAAAAATAATAATTTTCTTGTACAGCTAGGTTTGAAGAGTATACAACGTTTACTAACTCTGATACCAGCTTACCTGTATTGCTGAAACCGGAAAATATATATAATCAGTGTTTAACCTTAACCATAATAATTAAGATGCTGTTTTGGATTCACCACGTTGATCGTGGCTTTGAATTACCTAGTGTGATTTTTATTTTGCTCTGGTTGATACATAACAATCGTGTCAATTTACACTACACGTTTTTCACTCAGTAATAAGTTATTGTTTTGTCATAGGAAAATTGTCTAAAATGATCGTAGGGGTAGTAGCAATAAACAAGTTATTTTTTGGTGCTTCAATTACAAAAAAATAGGTTTTAAAAAGTATGTGATTTGGCTAATGTAACTTAAAATTTAAACTTCAATAAGGTTTTTTTGTGAGAAGAAAACCCCTGACTTTAATGAATACTTATGTTTAGTGATTTACTATTTATAATAACGAAGTTGACTTTTCAGAAATAATTGTATGAGATTTTTTAGATAAATTATTCTTTAAAATAATGAGGAATTTGTTTGAATTTAAATTTAAAATGTTTTTTAGTTGGACAAATTTCTAAAATATATTTGTAATTAAAGTGTTTAATGTTTAATGCTGTACGTACATTTGACAACCTCAACGGTCTATGGTGTTAGCCTGTTGTAATTTAAATGTTTTACGAAACAGTTTTTTGTTTCACTGATTCCCGGTATTGTTATACAACTTATAGATATTAACACTGACCGCGTAAAATTAGCATAACAATTAAAATAAAATAAGTTTGATTAAATATGGGAGCTTTGATTCAGTAAAATTATAAAGCGATGCATATAGTAAAGACAATGGTTATCTCCCCTATATATATATATATATTACTAGTCTTGTTGTTAACTTCAACATTTATCTGACACCCCAGCGTCGATGGGAATATGTTGATTTAAAACTCATTTTATAGATCAAATAAATACCTAGCAATTTCGGTAAACATAATTTCTTTATCAAAAATAGTTCACGAAACAAATCTTAAATACTGAATAATTTATAATTTTATTGAACGATTATTATTTGCAATATCTAAATTCGGTTTATTGAAAACGCAAGGTAGTTTTTTGCTCTTTAAAGGTAGTCATAAATAAATTATTTATAAATATGCATTGAGGAAGGATGGGTTATAAAAACTAACATCAGCCTTTGTGGAGAAGCAGGTAGAAACGCAAAATTGTAGGTACGTGACTGGAGCCCCATCTTTAGAACAAGCTCGGCTATCATTCCACACGAAGGTGCAGTCTAGATTACTGCAAACCAATCTTCAAGGTGATTCTTTTGAAGCTCATACCTTACTCTTTTGTAAAAACTCCTCTCATTTCTCACAGTACATTCTTGATCATTGCCACTATAATTAATGTAATCAACATACAGCGCAAGGAATTTAGCATATTGTGAAGCAGAGCTATTAAAATACAAAATAACAACAAGTTAAATAATAACTAAAGATGAAACCGAGCACCACATTATCGGAGCACTAACAAGATCCCTTGCGTGATTTCATTAGGCCTTGAGCGCTGCTAATTCAGCCATTTTCTTTTGTTGCAATCAAAAGCTCTTTAAATAATAAATCGTCCTTTGAAGCAAGGTCAAGTTTTAACTTTTGATTAGTTACTTAATTTCTTTCATGAAGCCACCATCCCTGATGTCTTGACAAGCCGGACACTACCCCTATTTTGCTGGTCACTCGAGTAAAAGTAATTCAATTATTTCTTCACTGTATAATTCACATTTTTTATTTTATTACAAAAAGGAGTCGGTGAATTAAGTAAGCATATGATTTTTTCTTTAAAAAGTCTTAATAAAATTCATATCGTATGAAAAAGGATGAATAATGCAAACCAGATATCTTAGCAATAATTTATTGAAGCTGGTTCAGCTCTGGTAACTTTAAATTTACGAATCACTCAGTCTTTTTCTTCTCTCCCCAACTACCAGGCTGCATCCCCTGGAACAAGCGTCATAGTGAGGCGATCAAACTCATGTCAAATTACAAAAACAAATGAAAATGATTTTGTTGTTATTAGGAATACTGTCGAAACATATACGGTAAAGTTTGTACGTTCATGAAGCATGTATTAACCGAAAAAATATTCATCTATAATGTGGAGGAATACAGGAACATCATTTTTACAATGTATAAATTAGTTGTACAATTTTACTACATAGGTGAAGCAGAAAATAATGTGAATTTTCAACATTAGTATTTCAGATACACCCTATATAATTTTGACGTTTCTAGGCAAATTGTAAACCTAATATAATTTTAAACGATAACAATAAAAACTATCACTATTGACAAAACACATTACAACACAAAGATAATAGTTTTTGCGTAAATGGAAATATAATAAAATTTAGAGTAAATATACATATTTTTCGTATATATACCGGAAATCAATTGAAAACAGTTGATTTCCCCGTAGGTGATGCATGATTAGATTTATTGCCATATTATTGGTTATCATCAGAATATTAAACTCATGTGAATGAAAAACAAGCCGGACTATCATTATAATGTTATTACAACATCATGTGTAGAAAAGTCTATTCAATTCAACTGAAAATAGCAAACCTATAGCATGTAATGACAAAATGGAATTGTGAACGTAATTTCAATGAAATATAAAAAATAAACTTTAGCTTGAATCAATTGATGTTTCCCTCTTTGAACTAAACTATACCACCATTCACTGTGCATCGCATATCATAAGTATGTATATATAATGAATAATGTCTAAGGTAAATGTATAATATCTATTATATATTACCTACTAGCCGGTAGATTATCCCTGGTAAATGATTATCACAGATATATGTCCCTCTCCCGGTACCTGCAACAAAAACCGTTACATTTTTACATTTGCCAGAATCCCTGGAACTCTTGTTTACATTTCCCAAAAATTTCATCGTCCTCGGGGAATAATTTTTTGTATACATCACCAACATGGACCTGAAACAATGCGTACGTTGGTAACATATTCAATTTTATGTCTTTGGTATCGCTAAACAAACAACGGTGATTTCCTTAGACTATGCTTACCTAATCATCTGATCGTTTGAAAGGATGGAGTCACAAGGATGTGTATTTTATCTAGCCTTCTGGCAAAATAGTTATTCTCCTGAGTTGTGCCTTAGGTCTTGTGACCGAAAATAGATTTGATGCCTTGAATAAATAAGATTCTTGGTGTATCCCCTCATTCTCAACACTCGGATAGGCTGTGCATCAGTAACTAAAATTTAGACGTTGACTAGAGTGGGAGCAAGCTATGCAGAAGTGTCAACTTTTCAGATGATTATTAAGACCTCCTCCTCCTCCTCCTCCACTACCACCTGTTCTTTCTCGCATCCTCTCAAAGAGCTCCTGCGGCACAACTACCATTTTCTTAGCATGCTCCATTTCAAATTACTTAATCAGACTTTATTGAACACTAAAAAAAACAAATTGGTGGCAAAATTAAAAATTCTTCAAACAAGGTTAAAGCTACTTGGAGTATAATAAATTCTAAATTAGGGAGACAAGAAAGCAAAAAAAATAACATTAGTCTGCTCCACAATGGTAGGTTAATTAATAAGCCATTGGAAGTGAGTGAATTCTTTAATGATTTCTTTGTTAACGCAGTGGAGAGGCTTGTAGTCCCAAATATCCCCCCATTACAATTAGTGGTTCCCACTCCGAAAACTAATGCAAAATTTAGATCCACTCCAATTTCAGAACAAGATCTACTAAAGGTAATCTTTTCATTTGAAAATAAATATTCCTCTGGCATGGACGATTTTCCAATGACACTTATAAAGAAATCGTCAGCTTTCTTACTTAAACTCTTCTTTCATTTCAGGATATTTTCCGGATAAGTTAAAAATTTCAAAAATTATTCCCATTTTTAAGAAAGGTAATTGTAAAGATATAACCTGTTACAGGCCTGTTTCACTTCTCTCATCTTTTTCAAAAATTTTTGAAAGGATTGTATACATCCAATTAATAAAATATTTGGAATCAAATCATCTATTAGACAAAGAGCAACATGGCTTTCGGCAGGGGAGGTCAACCATAACTGCTGGGGTTGAGTTTATTGAAAATATAATTGATGCAGTTGATAATGGTGAGAAGGTAGTGGGTATTTTTCTTGACCTCTCCCGTGCTTTTGATAGTGTGGCACATCCTGTTTTAATATAAAAACTTAAATCATTAGGCATACAAGGGAAAGAGTGTACTTGGTTTTCCTCTTTCCTCAGTGGGAGACAGCAAAGGGTTGAAGTAAAATATTTGGAAAGGGGAAATTATTGTAGTTACCTAAGAAAATATGTCTGTGAACCTCAGGTGATTAAGTATGGAGTTCCTCAAGGATCCATTTTAGGGCCATTACTATTTTTATGTTACCTGGATGGTCTGCCACAGAGTTGGCTCCAGCTCCATGTGTTTGTATGCGGATGACACTAATTTGATTGTTAAAGAAAATTCCTGTTTTAATATAGAGGTCTCAGCAAATTCGGACTTAATGAGTATCAATAATTTTCTAAATCAAAACAACCTTTTATTAAATGGAAACAGATCAATGATTTTATCTTTTTCCACAAAACAAAATAAAACAGCACTAGATCCAAAAATCAAAGTTGGCAATGACTTAATAAATAAAACAAATCAAACTAAATTTTCAGGACCGATGGAAATCTCTCGTGGGATGAACATGTTGATAATGTAGTCAACAAAATGTCATCAGGAATATACGCACTATGGAAAATGTCTAAAATATCTGACCTCACACTACTGAAAACAATATATTATTCTTTAATACTCTCACATCCGTCTTATGGAATTTGTATCTATGGAGCTGCATCAAAACATAATTTGGACAAAATTCTAATAAAACAAAAAATCAATACGAATCATGCTAGGTTTAAAAAACACAGAAAGTGTAAAAACCTTTTTTATAGATCTTAAAATCTTAACAGTTTACAGTCTTTACGTCCTGGAAACAAATAAATATATTAAAGAGCATGATAGTGTTTTTTCGCTTGAAGCTAATCATCCTTATAATACACGTAATCAAATTATTTAAGATAAACACAATCTAAATTTCTATAAAAACAAAACAAGGTACATGGGGAAAAACTTTTTACACAACTTCCAGGTTCAATCAAAAAAGAACAAAATTACAATAAATTTAAAGCTTACTCAAAGAATATTTGACTAATAAGGCACATTATTCTTTTTCAGAATTTCCTTAGGACCTACTACTGATTGCCTGAGTTCAGTTATAATAAATAATGTAATGAAATAAAATGTAAATAAAGTAATACAAATGAAATAATAATGATTTTAAGTCAGCTATTGCAATATAAATGTATTGTCTAAGTAATTGATTAAGTTGTTTATATACAGGGTGAGTCAGACCACCCGTCCAGCATGTATAACGAGAGAATGGTTTGATCTAAAGTGGTCAAACAAAAATCTTCCCAACTAAAACGCATATGGGCTATCTATTAAAAATATTTTCATCAAAATCTATGTACAGAATGTTCCAAAACTGAAGGTCACGGGTTCGAATCCCAATATTTTCTAATGTAAACATAGGGAATATTATACATCATTTTAAAGGTCTCGTTAAAATAAACATTTTGGCGAAAACAGAATTCACTTGCCTTCATTCGCTTCAAAATGGCGGCCATTTTAATGTAAAATATTTATATTTACGGAATACCCTGTATTTTCTAAACCACTACTCGTACCTTTTTTCGGACTTAAATTTCTTACTCGTGATAAACTCAGCTTTACTCTGGTATGCTACATGACAGGCTTTTTTATAAAATCTATATTTCAAAAAATATTTATTTTGAAAATACCCATATGCGCGAAATTCAAAAAAGTCAAATGGTAGCGTATATCAAAAAGCATATCATTGAAAAGGTCTTGTAAGTCCTAGCAACTTTTTAATTTACACCAACCTTGTTTCTTTTTTAGTTTTTCTGCAATCATCAAAAAACATTATTTTTCCATATGAAATGCATGTTAATTGTACATAACACATAAAACGAATGTGGACAGAGAATACATGCAAGTGTTATGCAAATTAACATGCATTTCATATGGGAAAATAATGTTTTTTGCTGATTGTAGAAAAACGAAAAGAGATACAAGGTTGGTGTAAACTAGAAAGTTGCTAGGATTTACAAGACCTTTTCAATGGTATGCTTTTTGATATACGCTACCATTTGACTTTTTTGAATTTTGGGCATATGGGTATTTTCAAAATAAATATTTTTTTGAAATATAGATTTTCTCAAAAAAGCCTGTCATGTAGCATACCAGAGTAAAGCTGAGTTTATCACGAGTAAGACATTTAAGTCGGGAAAAAGGTACGCTTAGTGGTTCAGAAAATACAGGGTATTCCGTAAATGTCAATATTTTACATTAAAATGGCCGCCATTTTGAAACGAATAAAGATAAGTGGATTATTTTTTCGCCAAAATGTTTCTTTTAACAAGACCTTGATGTATAATATTCACTATGTTTACATTAGAAAATTTTGAGATTCTAACCCATCACCTTCAGTTTTGGAACATCCTATATGTAGATTTTGATGAAAATAATTTTAATAGATAGCCCATATGTGTTTTAGTTGGGAAGATTTTTGTTTGACCACTTTAGATCAAACCATTCTCTCGTTATACATGCTGGACGGGTGGTCTGACTCATCCTGTATTTACAGGGTGTCTCTAAACTCTCTACTAACCTTTTCAGGTATTATTCCTGGACCATAGACAAGCCAAAATATCATATTCAAAATTTCGAAAACTCAAAAGTTACTTGTATAGCCGCCATTTTGTTTTTTTCACATAGGAAATTTTAATTCGAGAACGGCTAGTTATAATTAAATGAAATGTTGTATTTAGCTTTATTCCCTAAAGACATAATTACAGAAAAAAAATCTTTTTTTTCAATCATTAATTTCAAAATGGCGGCTGCCTAAAATTTTCAAACGTAAATATCTTAAAAACCGCTCATAGTAAAAAAATTACATCAATTACGTTTTATTTAGGAAATTTAATTGCAAATCTAATAACACCAAATTTACGGAAATCGGTTCATAAATAACGGAGAAAACCCATTTTTAATATATTGCATTCTTGTCAATATCAACTGTTATCATGTGACATCGCTGCTAGTGAGCCACGTCGATCAGCTGTTTCAAGTATAATTCCACTAAACAGCTGATTGATCAATGTATTGTTAAAATTATTACAGTTTCCTGTTACAATGTGTCTTTTTCCTGTATGTTGATTATTGTTAATCAGTGTGCTGCTTTTTAATAGTAATCTGTGTTAACGTATTCAGTATTCATATTTATTGATAAATGGCTAATTATAGTGTTGCAGAGTATTGCGATATGCATTTTTATTATGGAGCTGCATTTGGAAATGCAAATGAAGCGAGAAGGTTGTATAGCGACTATTTCCCCAATAGACAATGTCCTGCTGCCAAAACGTTCACTGTTGTCCACAATCGTCTCCACGCAACTGGTACGTTTCATGTGAGTATGGCAGATACTGGTGCTGCGAAGTCGGTACGTACAGTTGAATTTGAGGAGGAATTCCTTTGTAAATTTGAAGAAAACCCTCGAACAGGTACTCGAGCTGTGGGTAATGAGATGGGGGCAGGCAAAGACACCGTGTGGAGGGTACTCAATGGAGAGAATTTGTACCCATATCATCTCCAAAAGGTTCATGCCCTTGAACCTCAAGACTATCCAGGTCGGGTAGATTGTTCCTGGTGGTTCCTGCACAAACTGGCGGACGATCCAGATTTCTTGAAATCCGTTCTTTTTACAGACGAATCCAGTTTTAACCAGGATGGTATTTTCAATCCCAGGAACAGCCATGTTTGGGCTCCTGAAAATTCCCACGAAACTGTTATTTCCAGCAAGCAACACCTTTTCTCAGTTAATGTTTGGGCTGGAGTTTTTGGGGATAATTTAATTGGCCCCTACATTCTCCCAAATAGGTTGAATTCCCCCACCTATCTTGTGTTCCTGAGGGACATACTCCGAGAACTTCTGGAGAACGTCTTGGCAGACTTACAGAACATGTGGCTGCAACATGATGGTGCTCCTGCACACTTTGGGCAAATTGTAAGAGATTTCCTCAACCAAAATTACAATCAGCAGTGGATTGGTCGCGGGGGACCGGTGTCGTGGCCTCCGCGATCACCTGATCTTACTCCCATAGATTTCTACGTTTGGGGTAGAATGAAGGAACTTGTTTATTCAACACCTGTGGAAAATGAACTGGACCTGATCGGTAGAATTGTATAGGCGGCTGCGGTCATCCAAGAGAAAAATGAATTTGAAGCTGTCCGGCAATCCATGACATCTAGGTTCACGATGTGCAATCGACTTGGCGGTGGGCATATTGAACATAGTTTGTAAATACTGTAGAATTGTAGTCATACCTCATGTAAACAAATCCATTTTTTTAAATTTTTACGCATTTTTGATATTTTATATTTTATTTGAAGTATTAGTGAACCCTGGGAATCGTAAGGGTATCAATCGAGTGATTGGTGCAAATGAACTTAATAACAGCTGGCTAATGTTTTAATCAGCTGTTTGGTGGAATTATACTTGAAACAGCTGATCGAAGTGGCTCACTAGCAGCGATGTCACATGATAACAATTGATATTGACAAGAATGCAATATCTTAAAAATAGATTTTATCCGTTATTTATGAACCGATTTCCGTAAATTTGATGTTATTAGATTTGCAATTAAATTTTCTAAATAGAACGCAATTAATGTAATTTTTTTACTATGAGCGGTTTTTAAGATATTTACGTTTGAAATGTTTAGGCAGCCAGTTTACAATCATTTTGAAATTAATGATTGTAAAAAAATAATTTTTTTTCTGTAATTGGCTATTTAGAGAATAAAGCTAAATACCAAATTTCATTTAATTATAACTAGCCGTTCTCGAATTAAAATTTCCTATGTGAAAAAACAAAATGGCGGCTATACGAGTAACTTTTGAGTTTTCGAAATTTTGAATATGATATTTTGGCTTGTCTATGGTCCAGTAATAATCCCTGAAAAGGTTGGTAGAGAGTTCAGAGACACCCTGTATATATATTTTCTTTATTGTTAAATTTGCAATCAAAATAACTTAAATTTATGTCTATGATTAATATTTTATTTTCTTTCCATATAACCTGATAAGAATGTAATTTTTAGTTTTAGACTAGAACTTTGACTCTATTCAAATACTGTATATGTATTGACTCTGAATAAAGAATATTTTGATTTGATTTGATTTGATTTGAGACATGAGCCCGTTCTCCAAAAGTAACAAACCTAATGACGATGACTAGATCATGAGGAGGTTCTGCAGGAGTCTCCATGGCGAGGAGGTGCACACGGCCTTGGTACGAGGGCACGGATAGTGGCTGAGGCACTCGGCTAGGCGACGATCACACTCGCACAGTCTTTGGCCACATGAAGAACCCAAGGCTGCAGCAAAAAAAGCAGATTAAAGTCTGGAAGAAAATAAATACCCCCGTTGCAGCAAACCTGCGTCCTCAGCGAATTTAAAATGCAAAATATTTGTCTTAATACCACATAAAGCCGCATACCAAGTTTCATAAAAATATATTCACATATAAGCGATTTTAAATATTATCCATAAGAATAACATTGGTAATGAGTACGTAGGTTTGCTGAAACAAGGAACATAAACAATTCGTTTTTATGCAAATATAAATATAATTTAACTAGGCGAAGCCACATATCAAGTTTCATCAATATTCAATCATAAATAAGCGCCATATAACATTTTAGTTATTCTCCATAAGAATAACATGGGGGCTGAGTAAGCAGGTTTGCTGCAACGAGGAACAAAAAAAATGGGTTTTTATACAATAATCAATATAACTCAACCAAGTGAAGCTACATACCAAGTTTTATTAATTTATGTTCATAATTAAGGGAGTCATTACATTTTACTTATTCTCCATAAGAATAACATGGGGGCTGTGTATGCAGGTTTGCTGCTATGGGAATAATCAACAAAAAAACAATTTTTTGTGCAAATATCAATATACCAGTACTACGTGAAGCCACATACCAAGTTTCATTAACATACATTCATAAATAATCGAGATATCAAATGTTATTTATTCTCTATAAGGATAAAATCGGACAACGTACTGTGTTTAGCACTTTGAATATCTCAGAAACGGTTGGGCGTAGAATCACAATTTAAACACCAAAATGATCGTTTTGTGGAACTGAACAGATTGGTAAAAGCAAATGTGAAGTTTACATTAAAATAAATTGAGGAAATGGCAAAAACCTTTTTCCCATAAGATTAACATGGACGATTTTATGAGCAGGTTTTTTTGGATTTTCTCCGCAACCACTTAACCTAGGTTAATAATTCAAAATACTATATTATTTGTTTTTTTAAGCTCTATAACATGGTCAAAACCAAAATTAAGTTGTTCAAAAATTTTAGGGAGAAAAATGCAAAAAACTGATTTTTGAAAAATTTAAAACCCCCATAAACCCCCCTTCGCATGGTCCGATTTTTCTGGTTTTCGACCTTAAAGTCATGAATGTCATTTTACACATTTGAGCCAAATTTCATCAAAATCGGACGTTTTTTACTCAAGTTATCGCATTCACGGACACACACATATATATATATATATATATATACAGGGTGTTTTTTTTAACTGTGCCACCATTGGGATCTTGTAAACTGTACATCATACAGTAAACTTTAAATGGGGAACATTCCCTTGTTTTTAAAGAGGTTTAAAAATAAGTAGATAAAACTTTTGTAAATGGCCGCCATTTTCCAATATGGCGGTCAACTTCATTTTTTCTTATGGCATACCCTGTATTTTATGGTGTTTACGGATATTAAATGAAAATGTAAGACTTTTTTATTCTTGAGTAATTTCTGATATACTTAACCGTTTATGAGATTCAGAGAGATAAAGGTAAATCATTTTTGTTGTTTTTGTTATCTGTGCTACCATTGGGATCTTGTAAACTGTACATCTTACAGTAAACTTTAAATGGGGAACATTCCCTTGTTTTTAAAGAGGTTTAAAAATAAGTAGATAAAACTTTTGTAAATGGCCGCCATTTTCCAATATGGCGGTCAACTTCATTTTTTCTTATGGCATACCCTGTATTTTATGGTGTTTACGGATATTAAATGAAAATGTAAGACTTTTTTATTCTTGAGTAATTTCTGATATACTTAACCGTTTATGAGATTCAGAGAGATAAAGGTAAATCATTTTTGTTGTTTTTGTTATCTGTGCTACCATTGGGATCTTGTAAACTGTACATCTTACAGTAAACTTTAAATGGGGAACATTCCCTTGTTTTTAAAGAGGTTTAAAAATAAGTAGATAAAACTTTTGTAAATGGCCGCCATTTTCCAATATGGCGGTCAACTTTAATTTTTCTTATGGCATACCCTGTATTTTATGGTGATTTCGGTTAGCAAATGAGAATCTAAGACATTTTTATTCTTGAGTAATTTTTGATATACTCAACCGTTTATGAGAAACAGAGAGACAAAGGTTTAATATAATTCAGGCAGGCCTAGGTGTATTAGTTTCAAGTGAGCTAGTGGCTTATTCATATTTTACTTGCTGCTTATAATAAGAAAATAATTAAAGTTATCTACAGGACACACATAAAAGATTTCTTTTAATTATAACAATTTCATTTTTGATACAAGAAACATATTTACAACAGGTGTTCAAAGTGGCCACCATCTGTATAAATACAAGCAGTCGCCCTTTTTAAAACATCATTCACAGCCTTATTGATTGTGTTGTGGTGAACTCCATGAAAGATTTCTCTGACTCTCGTTGTCATATCTGCAACAGTGTTGTATCGGGATTTGTACAAATTGTCTTTTAAATAACCCCAAACAAAGAAATCCATTGGTGTCAGGTCTGGGGACCTCGCTGGCCATGGTAATGGGCCATTTGTACCAAGCCACTTTCCGGGAAAGTGAATGTTCAAGAACTGCACTACCACTTCACTGTTATGCGCTGGGGCACCGTCTTGTTGGTATATCAACTGGGTTCTTACATTTAAAGGTACATCCTCAATTGAGTTCAACAAAATGTTCTCTAAAAACTGTAAATACATATGTCTTGTCAAATTCCCCTCATAAAAGTGTAGTGCTATTACTGCATTATTCAACACAGCACACCAACAGTTTATCGAGAATCGAACTTGGTCATGTCCTTCTCTCACTACTAACGGATTTACTTTAGCCCAGTAATGGTTGTTCTTCCTATTCCACATTCCCCTATTTGAAAAGTTAGTTTCATCAGTCCATATAATGTTCGATAAAAACCCTGGTGTATTTACAGCCTCCTGAGCTAACCATCCACAAAACTCTAGCCTCCTATTTTCATCACCCGGCATCAAAGCTTGAACTTTCGCATACTTATAAGCGTGGTACTTGTTTGTTTTTAGTACTTTAAAAATTGAGGAGGTTGAAGTTTGCAAAATGGATGCAACTTCTCTAATAGAAGCATTAGGAAAAGCCTCAAAGTATGCCAAAACATCAATTTGAAATTCATCAGTAACAACTGTGCTTACTCTCTGACGTGGCTTTGCAAAAGAACCATTGGCTGCCAAGTTTACAATAAGTTGTTTGAAATACCTACGATTCGGTACTCGCCTATCAGGATACCTCTCTTGATATGCGATATTTGCTGCACTACAGTTTCTGTTACACAGAAAATACACTTCGACCATGTCAAGTTTTTCATTGTTTGTAAATTCCATAGTAAGAGAACTGTCATAACAAGCGTAATTATAAAAAAAAAAAAAAATAAAAACAATAAAACTGTACAAGTTAAAAACCACAAGAAATTATTAATAAATTGCACGGTGAAAGACAACTATTCTGAGACTGCAAGTTTACAGGTTAGTGATTATTGTTTATTATTCCAACAATGCTATAATGCTAATAAACAGCTGGCAATGGAAATGGACGAAAGATTAATAACAGCTGTTATGAGAGCCTAAGCCTGCCTGAATTAAATTTTTATCTCTCTGTATCTCATAAACGGTTGAGTATATCAAAAATTACTCAAGAATAAAAAAGTCTTACATTTTCATTTAATATCCGTAAACACCATAAAATACAGAGTATTCCATAAGAAAAAATGAAGTTGACCGCCATATTGGAAAATGGCGGCCATTTACAAAAGTTTTATCTACTTATTTTTAAACCTCTTTAAAAACAAGGGAATGTTCCCCATTTAAAGTTTACTGTAAGATGTACAGTTTACAAGATCCCAATGGTAGCACAGATAACAAAAACAACAAAAATGATTTACCTTTATCTCTCTGAATCTCATAAACGGTTAAGTATATCAGAAATTACTCAAGAATAAAAAAGTCTTACATTTTCATTTAATATCCGTAAACACCATAAAATACAGGGTATGCCATAAGAAAAAATGAAGTTGACCGCCATATTGGAAAATGGCGGCCATTTACAAAAGTTTTATCTACTTATTTTTAAACCTCTTTAAAAACAAGGGAATGTTCCCCATTTAAAGTTTACTGTAAGATGTACAGTTTACAAGATCCCAATGGTAGCACAGATAACAAAAACAACAAAAATGATTTACCTTTATCTCTCTGAATCTCATAAACGGTTAAGTATATCAGAAATTACTCAAGAATAAAAAAGTCTTACATTTTCATTTAATATCCGTAAACACCATAAAATACAGGGTATGCCATAAGAAAAAATGAAGTTGACCGCCATATTGGAAAATGGCGGCCATTTACAAAAGTTTTATCTACTTATTTTTAAACCTCTTTAAAAACAAGGGAATGTTCCCCATTTAAAGTTTACTGTATGATGTACAGTTTACAAGATCCCAATGGTGGCACAGTTAAAAAAAACACCCTGTATATATATATATATATATATATATATATATATATACATATATATAAATTTGAACGAATAGTGTTTTTGTCATCTGGGGACCTCAAAACAAAAAATTATCATGGTCTCGGGCTTAAGTCTTACTATGAGACCTACGGTAATAGCTTCTTCCCTATAGGGGAAATTCGCTAAAAACGCATTATGTGGGTAAATTTTCGATCTCTCCTCCATTACAGGACAGAAACAATGTTGACACATTTGCATAATTCAACATATCTCTCCTAGCAATCAAATAACTCTATTAAAATATAGCCATCATATGGCATAGCTATAACATTTCCGCCATATCCGCACTTTCCCAAATCAAAAAAATGTTCACTTACAAAGAGTAGGGGGATGTATCTAAAGTACGTCTAAATATTTGGACTTGTATATATAACAAATGAATTAGGTACATGCTTACTGTTATCATTTTATGGTTGTGTTTGGATTTGTAGGAAGGCGTTTCATATTTATGTGTAAAATCATGATGAGATGTTGTAATTTTGATATCTTTCTATAGAGCTTATAAAATTAAAGACCTTATACTGTACACTACCAGGCTAAATACTCAAATTTTCTAGGCTTCTAGACTGATATCTAGTAAACCTCGATGCTCTGTGCCTTAGCGAAATAAGCTATTTTACGAGCTGATAACTTATTAGTTGTCGAGCTAAGAAGATGCCTCAATGGTCTCACAACAAAGAAGACCCATTTAAATGTCCCCTAGCTGAAATTATCTGACAAAATAATTGTTGGTTTTATGTTCCATTTAAGATATAAACCGTTATAACGAAGTCCAGAGGCACATACCACAGAGAGGCCGGTGCCTATAGCAGGTCCAGTAGTAAGGCACGAAATATTCAAGGAACATGGGACAATCCGATGTGCTGTAGCACCAGTCGTGCATCTTGCAGCATCTGCAACATTATGGAGGCGAGTTACGTACTGAGTCTTCATCAGCCATCACTGGGATCAATGGGGTCAGTGTAGAAAGTGTACTCTAAAAACACCCACCATAATGCAGTGGATTGGCTGCTAACGACCTAGGGCGGATGAGGTAGAGGCGCTGATACAGCCTCAATATGCACATAGGATAATCATTGACGATTATCAACAAATAATTATTTCCTTTTTACGTACTTCTGAAATTGCAGGTGTGGGTTTGACAAGGGGTGAATAAAATTGTAAAATATTGTTTTGATGTATTAAAACGATAAAACAAAAAAAAAACTTATTAAAACGGAATTTTGTAAAACTGCTAGTTTATCACAAATTATATTAATGCTACCATATCATTTAAGGCTTAAATGGTTTTGAGAGTGGTTGATAAGTGCAGTGACTCAAGAAGACTCTCACATCCCTACAGACAGACGAAAAGACTACATTGGAAACTCAGTACTCTGAACATAGTGTAAACCTTGGAGAATACAGAACTTGAATTAGAGGAAGCACTTCTATTCAATCGCGGCAAACCCCTCTTATAGGTTCTTCTTGTTGAGGTTTATAATTGAGTTTAGTAGCTGGTTGAAGAGCTTAATGAGAATCCAATGAGAAACCTATCGATGATAGATACAGCGTGCATCTCGAGAAGTAGTGACCAAAAACTGTAAGGAATGCAATCCTTGTAGAAATGGAGGTCATGGGATGTTCCGTGATTAACTTTGATCAAATTAGAATGGGTCAATAGGTCATTCCTGGATAGAATTTTAAAAGGCATCTTCAAGTTATTTCAACCTCATTTAGGCCTGATCAATCTGTTTCATCAGGGTCAGGAAACAACCTGATTAGGCTTGATAAAATAAGATTCCAATTAACCTATTATGTTGTTTTTGTTTTTATTGAGCATGATCAAACATGATGTTGGGGAAACTGTCATAAATTATATGTGGGTCCAACAACAACGCAACATGCAAGTGGAAAGAACTGTTTTGTGTCGGAGATGGGTATGGATCATTTGCTACCTGGATCAGAACGTTTTCTAAAAAAGCTGAAATGTGAAAAGCTGGTACGATATTGAACACTATTTATATGCCTGAAGGATTGAAATTATTTAAAAAAATTCTATTTCAATCTTTTTCCTGTATGTTTAAGCAAAATGTTTAACTGATTTAGGAATATTTTGTCACCGTTTAAGGCCATATATAGGAAACATTTGTGTTAAGCAATACAACTTGGAGGAGGGCATGCTTTATCATCGCAATGTGTTTTCAGAATGGGTTAAAATCTTGAAATTTTACCTAATAAGGAGTTAGTATCTAAATATGAGTCCCGACATAATACAATATGTGATGATAAATACCTGTCGATCGGGTCCATGGCGTACCCTGATCCCAGGAAGCCGCAGTAGCAGCCGTAGCCTTTGTAGGACAGGGGGTTGCATCCGGTGGCACATACGACCATGTTGTAGAGGTGCACGACGCTGCGCTTCGGCCTGTGACAGCGAAACCAACATCGTATCAGTTTGAATGTCTAGGGTTAATATAAGAATATCAAACGTGTTTGGGCGTTTCGCTAGCCTAACGGTTAACGTATTGGACTTTGGTTCAGGGAGATATATTTAAAAAAAGAAAATATTCCTGAGGATGCAGCGGGTGTGAGTTACATATGTTAAGTAATCCAGTTGCGGAAGATTTCGCGTTTCTCACTTATTCTTCAATAAGAATAATGTTAACTTTTAAATCCCGTCCCTAGTCAACAGCTTATTCAAAATCATCGATTTATGACTTTTTTCAAGAACAAAAATAGCTTATGATTTCAGTGAGCTGAGTTTTAAAATCACAAATAATAATCACTAAGTAACCTTCCAAAACGTAGTATTTAAAATATTCTATAGGATACCTAACTAATTGTGATATCGAAATTTTGCTTAATGAAATCCCTAGGTATTTTGTCTTTTTTATGTGTTTTATATATACGATGACTTTATCGTTCTTATGGGAGAATAAGATAGAATCCATAAATCTTGTGTAACTGGAGCCCCATCTTAATTAATGAGATTGTCTGGTCAGAAAATGTGTTCTTGTTATTTTAAAGTTTTGTGTCATTGAATATATATTGTTATTTTTCATGGTACAAAGCAAGAATGGTCTACTGGTAGACGAAGCTGAAACTGTCACAGACATATTTTCGATTTGTGTTAAAGGTTGAGAGTTCCAGGTTACAGCTGATAATGTAATCTCTTTCAATATCACTACAAATATCGTGAAATTATATTTGACATTATTTATAGACCTATATACAAATGATCCTCACTAAAAACGTAGTGAATTATTTATCCGAAACCTCTCAAATATTTTACTAATATTTAAAGAATTAATTTAATATACAGTAATAGTTATTTACATTATGCCCCTTTAATATTGTGGCCTGAAACATTTTTGCTAAGGCTTAGCACTTTATAACCGTCATACTGACGCTAACAGTCACATTACAATGTAAATTAATCTAAAGAGGTAATTTAAAGAGGGAATAGGATATAAAGATATGTTTATATTCGCCATCCTATAAGTTTCGAGGAAGGGAGTGCAGAAGTAAATGTATGGTGGTACATGACTACAGATAATCACTGATAGTGTAATTAGACAAGTATGAAAATAAACAAAGGCATTATACAATCAAATCCTAGCTTTGCAGGAAGAGTATAAAGCCAAAATGTCAATGCACGTAATAGCCGTAATGTTTACAAAATAACGCTTGAAAATTGCTCAGAATAGGACTCTTTCTTAAATGCAGAGTGTGTGGTGAAAACAACTTTATAAAACCTAATCAGTATTTTCCAGTTTAAAACATTGTGTCAGAATAATGCAAGACACGTTATAAGGATTTATTCGTATTAGTGTAATGGATACGACGGTTGTATGCTCTAAAACATTGTCATTAATTAAAGTAGCTTATCAAAGCCTCAGGACCAAATATTCTACAACAGATTGACAGTATATTTTGAAGTTTACACGATAAACTATAACATGAAAGTTGCATTAGATGTTCATTAAATTTCTTTAACTTTACAGAATAAACAATTGTTTCATGTAATAAATATCAAAAGGATTTAAAGGAACTGACTTGCGGCCGGTCTTTGGCTGCTCGACGACGGCCTCCTCAAACTGCAGCTCCGAGGAGGGACCCCAGGGGTCGCTGCTGTAGCCAACGAACACTTGGAACTGTGTGGAGTTGCCGTCCCCACTCTCGTCTGCAACAGAGTGGAAACCATGAAAAACAATTTTCGAGGAATGATTCTCAGCTACTGGTAGCCATTCTGGAGTTAATCCCAAGAAATCACCGGAAGCCACTCTGGAGTGTTGTCCCAGAGAAAAAGGTTTTATAAAAGAAACTTTCGCTCCTATCCGATCGTCTAAGATAGTTGATCCTTGTGTCAGGCTAAAGATATCAGAGTTTCTCAGTGAGTTATACGAGTACATTGATTACAAATTAGGATTCAGAGTTTAAATTATGTACTTCTATAATTTATGGCTTGATTATCGAACATTATCTTATTATTAGGCTGATAAACTTAAAAATTATCAAACTCACTAGAGGACACCTGCAATTTGAAAAGCCAAAATTCAGGGCCGATCTGATAAGGAGGAGTTAATTTGAATAACATACGGTATATATGATTACTCGTAAATTACACTTTGTCAAATGATTTGCATTGATTACAGTACTATTTTTCTTGTTGCAAAAACATATAAGAAATAAATTATACTAATGTATCTTTTCTTGAAGGCACTGTTCATACTGATACATAAATTAAATTTAAAAAAATAAAATATCAAATCATAAATGCAATAATTGTTATTTGGGGAATTGCCTTTGTTATTGTTATTGCCTTTTATTTAAAAGTTAAATGGTCAGGACCCAAAGTTAGGTTATAGAAATTTGTACACGTAAATAAATAAACATACAATTTGTATGATTTTAATAAACATACAAATTTACAAGATTTTATTGACGGTTTGAATTCTTGTAATAGAATTATATTAATGCTCTTCCATTTGTAGACATTTTAATTGTAAAAAATCTAGACAATAGTAAAATAGAATATAAAATATTTACGAAAACTACGTCAAATTGAATGTATGAAAGTTTGGCAAAAAGTGAACGTTACAACACCACGTTGGATTTAATTAATAAAGAAGCCTAAATCGGCTGAACATAGTTTTTAGCGATTCCCCAAATAAGTCGCTCTTGCTAATTTTACTGAACCGAAATAAAGATTCTCTGATATTTTATAAATGAACGCAGTGGCGCAGACTAGCGCAGCGACCCGGCGAGAGTGGCCGTAATGAAATTAAACAACAGTTAATACTTAACATTGTTTCAAAGGATAATTCATTCTTCAAAAGGACTTTGGTAACAAAAGAAATTGAGTAAATTAGTTGCGCTCGGGGCCTGCTTAAATTATGCAGGCGAACTTATTAATGTGTTGATAATTGTATCTAGTTCCAGTTATATAATTACGTGATGATGTTTGTGAATTTAATAGACTATGCACCAGGCTATTTAATATTTTTATGGACTATGTTTTGATAGGTGTTGCAAAATGCTCGTTGAAACATTAATATGTTAACGACATATAATTCCAAATTTGACAAGAAAGTAGTCGGTTTTAGGGTTTCTTTAGATAAAGACATGTATTACACATTTTCTACGGATTCGCTTTAAAATATTGTTGCAAGTATTTTTTTCTTGTCCATCCGGTCCAATAATAACGATTTTACAATTCAGACTCCTCTGGGAAATTACTTTCACTTATTTTAAAGTTAGTTTTTTAATTTGGTGTGGATGAGGCACGAGGTGTGGTTTCATAGTGCGAGTGACAAGATTTTCAATTAATAAAAAGCCCCGAAGTAAATTTGAAAATGTACAACTAAGTAGATCAAATGTATTAAGTAAGTCAACAATTTGAAAAACCTACGATATATTTTATTAATATAAAAATTAATTTGAAAAATATACGACTTTTAGCAAAAACCTTAAGTAGTTGACAAAGATTGGTCAGATGAACTGGTTTTATTAAGAATGACATTCCCTTCAGATTTTTACTAAGAGTAATTTTAACTAACGATTAGTTTGAATAATATATTCTATGAACTTTAAAACTAATCTAGATTCTATTTATTTTGCTACTTCATTCCTCTAAAACAGTTTACACTTTTAAAACCGATATGTAATGCAATTTGTGAAGGAACCAAATTTTAAATTATATTAAAACTATTAATAGAGAAGAAAATCAGAGAGATAATTTAATTTAGCCCACGGTAATATTGCGGGGGTTACAAGGTAGAGATAACCTATCAATAACCAGAGGTAGCTCTCATTTGGGAAAACATTGCTCACAAGACCTAGAAAAAACGGAAGCAGAACGAGAGGGGTATATTTCCCCCACTCCCTCACTAGACACCCATTACGCGCAACACGCTATGTCCCTCTCTGATTATCTGTTTTCTAAGCCTAAAATTAATGTTGACCTACAATAAACACTCATTATGACACAGTATGTCACTTATACATAATCAATGTTGTATACAATTAAATATATTACTTTAATTACTTTTTCATCGCAATAATTTAAAAATATCGAGGAGAGCTTCATGTTATGTAGTTTCACATGATTAAATTGAATCCCAGAAAGTGCGAAGTACCTTAGAAACAAACAGGAAACTGTGGAAACCCGTTCCCTAGGGCTCGTTTAAGAACTTTAGTTGTTGTATAGGACAGTGCTTCAAACGTATTGAGATTTCAGAGGTAAACAAGTAATGTTTTGCTCATTAAGGTAAGAGATATTACTCAAAAAATAATTGCACCTAAACCATGTTTACAATACCTCAGGTGATGAACGCTAACAAATACTCACAGTTATGACATGTCATAAAATCCTTCATAAATAAAAACTCTATTATATGATAATAATACCCCCGTTGCATTAAACCTGCATACTCAGCGAATTTCCAATGCATAATATATGTCTTATTACCACATAAAGCCGCATACCAAGTTGCATAAAAATATATTCATAAATAAACGATACATACAATTTTAATTATTCTCCATAACAATAACATTGGGGATGAGTACGTAAGTTTGCTGAAACAAGGATCACAAACAATTGGTATTTATGCAAATATAAATATAATTCAACTATGTGAAGCCACCAAGTTTGATCAATATTCATTCATAAATAAGCAATTTATACAATTTTAATTATTCTCCATAAGAATAACACGGGGGATGAGTACGCAGGTTTGCTGCAAAAAGGCACACAAAAAATGGGTTTTTATGTGAACATCAATATAAATTAACTAGAGGTTAAGCCACATACTAAGTTTTATTAATTTATGTTCATAATTAAGGGAGACATTACATTTTACTTATTCTCGATAAGAATAACATGGGGGCTGAGTACGCAGGTTTGCTGCTACGGGAATAATCCTTAAAAATTGATTTTATTGTGAAAATAACAATAGATCATAACCAGATGAAGCTGTAAACCAAGTTTCGTTAATATACGTTCATAAATAAGCAAGATATTAATTTTGTCTTATTCTCCATAACATTGGACAATGTACTGTGCTTAGCACATTCAATATCTCTGTAACCAATTGACGTAGAAAAATGATCAAAACACCAAATTGTGTGTTTTTTAAAGCTGAATCCAAAGGTAAAAACTAAAATTTGATTTAAATAAATATCTGTCTGGTTTTCTAACTTAAAGTCATAAATGCTGCTTTACACGTTTATACTAAATTTCATCTAACACATCTCTCTCTCTCTCTCTCTCTCTCTCTCTCTCTCTCTCTCTGTCTCTCTCTCTGTCTGTCTCTCTCTCTCTCTCTCTCTCTCTCTCTGTCTCTCTCTCTCTCTCTCTCTCTCTCTCTCTCTCTCTCTCTCTCTCTCTCTCTCTCTCTCTCTCTCTCTCTCTCTCTCTCTCTCTCTCTCTCTCTCTCTCTCTCTCTCTCTCTCTCTCTCTCTCTCTCTCTCTCTCTCTCTCTCTCTCTCTCTCTCTCTCTCTCTCTCTCTCTCTCTCTCTCTCTCTCTCTCTCTCTCTCTCTCTCTCTCTCTCTCTCTCTCTCTCTCTCTCTCTCTCTCTCTCTCTCTCTCTCTCTCTCTCTCTCTCTCTCTCTCTCTCTCTCTCTCTCTCTCTCTCTCTCTGTATATATATTATCATATATATATATATATATATGATATATACAAGGACAGTTTCGAACGGATGGTGTTTTTGGGGTCTGGGGACCTCAAAACGAAAAGTTACCATGGTCCTTGGCCTAGGTCTTATCATGCCGACTACGGTAATAGCTTCTTCCCTATATGGGAAATTCGCTAAAAGAAGAACTGGGAGTCATGACATATACATAAAATCAAACACTAGTAACGAATTATTGGTTCAGAATTGAAAATCATCTTTTGGACCACTGAAGAGCAATTTCGGTCATCGGCATAAAAAAATGACCTACAGAGAGGCAGCTAAAATTTCAAATCATTAATATAAGCGAGGGCCCAAAATAGGCCTGAGGCACCCACTTTACAAGGTCGTGGTACCCAAGGATTTCAAGGCACCACTATTACTACCGAAATAGGTATTTTAGAAAAGACACAAACTACGAAAGAAATACGCTGTTCATATCTCTCTAAAATGCCCTCCTCTATTGCAAGGTGCTATAAGACATATATATAATATATACAAAATATGAAATTTTATTAGTTTCTACAGAGACATTACATAAAACACCCAACATAGCAGCTTTCTTCATTAACCATATCAACTTAATATATCTCTAATATTAATTTTCTTTAGATAATTAAACGAGTTTCAAATTTGTTATAAGCGTAATCATACTTTTTAGTCGAACAAAATCGTCTCTCCTAAGGTCTGGCACTGACTAACCTCCGAATGACAAGAAATTTTTGGAATTACTAAAGGTTCGTTTTTATCTACCCAGTGATCAGTAAGGCAGATACTATTATGAGACGTTTCCTTTGACGAATAAAAATCCACAATTTTCTTACGAACTAAAAGGAAGCTCCAGTGACGTACCATTTCACGTTTCTACCTTCTTCTCCCGTAAGGCCAATGTTAAGTTTCCAATTCCTCCCGTCCTCAACGGATTATTCAAAGTCATGGCTCATTTAAAATAGCAAAATAACCTAGCAGTTTTAGTGAACAGAATTTAGGTTAAAAACATAAAAAATAATCGTTCAATAAAATTCCGAAGTGTTCAATATAAGTTTTCGCCATGTTTATTTATTTATTTGTGGTATCATAATTCTGCTCACTGAAATCGCTAGGCACTTTTTTTGCTCTATGAGCCATAAGTCAACAATTTTGGATAATCAGTTGAGGAGAGACGAGATTTCAAAGTTAACATTGGTCTTATTATATTCGTCTTATCTTGTATGGTATACGATATTTACTGTTATTTTTATATATGTTGTGTTGTATAATTTGATACGAGTTTAATAGTTGTATGATTGAATAAGTGACAAATTAAAAGTAACATAGAGCCTCTAATAGGGAAAAATATAGAGGTTGTGATTATTATTAAAAATAGATATCAGTTTTTAATCTTAGCCGGGATCGAACCTACGCTTACCATGTTTGACTTGCGAGGTGCGCTTTAACTCTGAGCTACCGTATCCTGTACATATACATGTACTCATAAAACCTTGTGCTAAATCTGCTCCATCTAGTTCGCGGCCCATTAATATTCGTGTTTAATATCACTCTATAATATGCTCGTATTAATAAAGTTAAGGATCGCTCCACTTTACAAACATATTTTATGAAACCTGATAATTGGCATGGCTGCTTGTTTTGTTCAGCCTTTTGTATGAACCTAAATGTTATTATATAATATTGTCTAAAAAAGGTTAAAACAAAATACTGTATATCAGTATGATATCTCTTCCGATTTATTTCTCCCTATAACTGGTGATTAGTAAGCAGATTTGCCACAATGAGGGCATTTATTCATAAATACTGTGTTGTATACTGCCATTGAACACTTCTCGAAAAGCTAACGATAGTGAAAGTTTCGGTGGTATCCACATCACGCCCTCAATAACCCGGCCCGGAGTCACAAACCCTCGAGGTATTGGGGGTGAGCAGCGTCATACAATGTCGTAGGTCCATTGAGGGAAAGTCGATGTTGTATTGAATGCGACCGACCTTCACTCCTATATGATTGTAGCGCCCCTGGGAGCCCAGTTTGATGTCGAAAATAATGACCAAAAAGCTGATTTTGGCAGATGGACCAAACCACTACCGTCAACAAACCCCTTCAGACCAAACTCACAATTTTCCTTCTAATTGTCAACTAACATTTGGATGAAAACCGTCTTAGTTGTAACCTTGTAAATAATTACGTTTAGATCAGGACAAGGAGGACTTGCGCAAGAACTTATTTGATTATTATCTATAGCTGTAAGTATGTAAATAAAAGGAAAGTGCCTTGTTTATAATCTTTTTAAAATTAGCACTACATGTATTTTGGTATTTGACACTATTAATCCATTTGTAGCACTACATTATTAATTTGGATTAGTGTTACTTAAGAATTTTATTGATGAAAATTCAAAAAAGTTTTAATTTTTAAAACGTTCGATATAAATTAATTATAAAGTTAAAGTTATAACTTGTATTGTCTGAGGGCCTCCCAGATTGTCATCACTTCCACCCTAAAGATGATTTCAACAATATAAGGGAATGTAAGTCGAAGGATGTAATTGATAATCTAATCGACTTCCATTAAATAAAAATAATGGCAATTGTTTTATTGTTTAGCCCAGCCTCAAACAAACAGAGCGCTTATCATGTTTCAGTAATTTTAAATTTATAATATTCAAAATTGAATTCCAATTGGGAAATCAAATGATCTGAGTGATTTGTTTTTTAGCCGATCGCATAACTAATTGCGTCGTCCTGGAGCTGCGACTCCACGCGCCTCCACTCAATTTCCTGAGGAACATGCAGCTTTGCAGCTTCCAATTGTGCTCACGACGTTTATCCTTCCGTTTAATTACAACAGTTAATTCGATTACGATAATTGCCAAGCGTTATTGTGAAGAAGAGTAGGTCTCCGAAGATATATCATAACCAACAGAATGATTGTTGTCATATTATCGTATTACAATTTTTGACCGAAAGTATATTATAGCGTTACATTTCATTCGAGTTTACTATTTTCAAAGGATAGAATCGGAATACCTCAAAAATATATTTGTAGTCCTCTGTCAACGATTGTTTACAAAATTAATAATTCATTCTCTTTTTGAGGTGAGGTAGTCTCTTTTAACCTTATAGGTTCTTTAACCGCCAAGTTATTCTGCAGGAATAAGCGGGGTAGACGTACCCAGCAAATCAAGGGGTGAGCTGTTATATTGCACAGCTATACAGGATAATCTGGACATATTACAGTGCAGCACTGGTGTTGGGGGCAGACTGGTGGATAGGAACCAACTAAAAGTCTACTTTTAAGTCCACCTATTAAGCAAACAAAAATGGTCTGTAGGTCTCTGAAACGTGGGAAACTATCTCCCAATTGGGAGAACTCGTAGGCCTCTGAGGCGTTATTTATTTATTTAAACGGGAAATACCCAATACATGAAATGAATACAATGAGACCTATCGCGTTGGGAACTATCTCCCAATTGGAAGAACTCGTAGGCCTCTGAGGCGTTATTTATTTATTTAAACGGGAAATACCCAATACATGAAATGAATACAATGAGAACTATCGCGTTGGGAACTATCTCCCAATTGGAAGAACTTTTAGGTCTCTGAGGCGTAGGGAACTATCTCCCAATTGGAAGAACTTTTAGGTCTCTGAGGCGTAGGGAACTATCTCCCAATTGGAAGAACTTTTAGGTCTCTGAGGCGTAGGGAACTATCTACCAATTGGGAGAACTTTTAGGTCTCTGAGGCGTAGGGAACTATCTACCAATTGGGAGAACTTTTAGGTCTCTGAGGCGTAGGGAACTATCTACCAATTGGAATAATCTAGTTGGAAAACTCCTAGTTTTCTGAGACATAGAGAAGTATCTCAAAATTGGAAGAATTCCTATGTCTGTGAGGTGTGGGAAACTATCTCCTAATTGTAACCACTCCCTCCTCTAAAATAAACGAGCTTTTTAATAGTGAATTTCCTATGGAAAGAGAACTATTAGCATGACCCCACGGTGAAACTTAAGCCCGGGACCACCATAGAAGTTCCTAACGTGACCCCCTGAACTCTGGCGGTCGCGTTTTTGTCCAATTTACTTCAAATTTGGTAGGGACGTTCCTTTCTATAATAAGTTGAACAAGTTCGTTGGGCAAAACAATCGGAAAACTAAACCCCTTGTTTGGGGATTAATCTTTCAAATTTCGAGTTTTTGGGCCCAAAAAGGGTAAGAAAAGCCTCGGATGTAATATTAATGCTTGTAAAAAGATGGGAATTAGTGGGGCAAAGGTTTTAAGCGATCTATCGCCATTCTAGCATAAACATTTACCGAGTTATTAAAGAAAATGTGTATCGACTAAACACAGTACGTTGTCTTAAGAGGGTTTTACATTAGAAAAGCCTGTTATTCATTTGTTGGTGTACTTTTATCATTCCCAGCAACCTCACGCCTACTTTCAAGCCTGACCGGACCTTCTCCTAACTTTATAATGCGCAAAATTGTATTCCATGCATTGCAGGTAAATGAAACCAGGAGCATCAGAACAGCCAAAAAAATCAATGTTTTCAGATTTCAATAAAATTGGAATAAATGTAGGTTTTTACACTGGTTTTGAGTTCTAACAGTTTTGTATGTGGACATTCACTTCCCTCACGTCAGCGTGCTGCGTGCCAACTCGTTTATTCTTAGTACTGCTATTCAGGTTTATTCTAGTTTACTCCTTATATGAAAATCATGCCAACTAACATGATTTTCAATATAAACTCCTCAAAATAATTAACTTAAAAATACTACCCAATTTTTATAGTTTTCCTGTTTTTCATATATTGGCCTATATTTTTTAAGCTTGGATCCCGAAACATATCTTTGCGGTAAAAATAACACCCTCTCAAAATCTCTATAGTACGTCGGATACACCTAAAAAAGCGGCAGTTTGTGATTGAGGTATGGCACTTTCTGTGGTGATAGTTGATGTCAAAAGGTAACTTTCAGATAGGGCTTGAATTGTAACTTGAATTGTAACAGATAGGGACTTGAAAATCCCTGCAGAGCATTAAAGATGGTTGCCATTAAAATTATAAGATATGTCATATCTTGATTAATATGTATCCGATTTCAGTGAAGTGGGTTTTGTTTAAAAAGCCTTTTTAAACGGAAACTATTTTCTATTTAGACTTTTCACGGAAAAAATAGTGGTTTTCCAGATATTTAAATATTATTGATTCATTGACCAAATTTAAAAATTAAACGGCTTACAAATTTAAAAATTAAATTTTGTACGATGATTTATTAAGTTGACTAAGGATAAATACATAAATGAAACTTCAAAATGTCAAGTTATAGGCCAATATATAAAAACAGGAAAACTACTGTAATTCATTTTTTAACACAAATTTAATTGGCGCACACAGCATATATAGTGTGTGTCCGTAGGCACGCCAACTGTCATAAAAAAGTCTGCATAATCTTGATAAAATTTGGTATACACGTGTAAGGCAGCATCTATTTTCATGATTTCGAATACCAGACAGATCGCACCATTATAAGGGGGGTTTTGGGGGGATTTTGTTCCCCAAAAATGGGTTTTGAAATTTGTACATATAATTTTTTTAATCGAAATATTAATTTGCACTATTGGATTCAGCCAAAACAAACAATTTGGTATTTTGATCATCGCTCTACGTCAATTGGTTACTGAGATATTGAAAGTGCTAAACACTACGTTGTCCAATGTTAATCTTATGGAGAATAATCTTGCTTACTAATGAAAATATATTAATGAAACTTGGTGTGTGGATTCAAATGGTTGGGGTTTATTGATATATGGATACAAAATCAATTTTTGATGGTCCCTATGGCAGCAAACCTGCATACTCAGCAGCCATAATGCTATTTTTATGGACAATAAGAAACATGTGATATCTCGTTAGTTTGTTTATTAACATATATTGGGAAAACTTGGTATATTGATTCATGTGGTAGTGATACATTGACATTTTCATAAAATCCAGATTTGTGTGGTCCTTGATACAGCAAACCTACCAACCTACGTACTCAGTCCTAATGTTTTTCTTATGGAGAATACATAAAATGTAATATATGGCTTGTTTATGATTTTGCGTGGATGAAAGTTGGTAAAACGCTTCACGGTGTAGTGATGTACCATTTGAAATGCGCTGAGTTTGCAGATTTGCCGTAACGGGGGTATTTAGAAATTAAACAACTTTTGATTAGCATATTACGGGTTTTTATTAATCTCGGGGTGTAATAAAAAACGTCTTAGACAATAGACAATAGACAATATTCTTTATTTCCTTTAAGCATTTAAACAATGCAATAGGACACGTCAAACAATAGGTACAAGAGATCACAAAACATAGTATGTACAATATATATGTCTCAGTCAATACATAAACTTATTCTAAATACAAAGCAGAAGTTGAGCATAACAGTAGGTTTGTAGCCAATGGTCACTTACAAATAATTACAATCCCAGAATCCATCAGTTGTGCAGAAAACTTGATTTTTCATCCACTTGTTTAGAACCTTTTTAAAGCTGTTGTATGGTAGGTTTCTAATAGCTAAGGGTAATTTGTTATATAATTTGAGCTGTTGGTACAAAAGACTATTCAAGATTTTGGAAAGTCTTACATGAGGAGTTACAAGATTGTTTCTTTGTCTAGTTGAATAATTATGACAAGAGTTTTGACAATTAAAAGAATAAATATTCTGTTTGACATGAAGTAAATTACTTAAATTATATAAAGATGGAACAGTAATGATATTCAGTTTCAGAAAACTTGCTTTGCATGATTGTATACTTTTTAAATTATCCAAGACTCTTATGGCCTTTTTAGCGAATTTCCCCTGTAGGGAAGAAGCTATTACCGTAGGTCTCATAGTAAGACTTAAGCCCGAGACCATGATAATTTTTTGTTTTGAGGTCCCCAGATGACAAAAACACTATTCGTTCAAATTTATATATATGTATATATATATATATATGTGTGTGTGTGTGTCCGTGAATGCGATAACTTGAGTAAAAAACGTCCGATTTCGATGAAATTTGGCTCAAATGTGTAAAATGACATTCATGACTTTAAGTTCGAAAACCAGAAAAATCGGACCATGGGAAGGGGGGTTTATGGGGGTTTTAAATTTGTCAAAAATCAGTTTTTTTGCATTTTTCACCCTAAAATTTTTGAACAACTTAATTTTGGTTTTGACCATGTTATAGAGCTAAAAAAAATAAATAATATAGTATTTTGAATTATTAACCTAGGTTAAGTGGTTGCGGAGAAAATCCAAAAAACCTACTCATAAAATCTCCAATGTTAACTTATGGGAAAAAGGTTTTTGGATTTTCCTCAGTTTATATTAATGTAAACTTCACATGTGCTTTTACCAATATGTTCAGTTCCACAAAACGATCATTTTGGTGTTTAAATTGTGATTCTACGCCCAACCGTTGCTGAGATATTCAAAGTGCTAAACACAGTACGTTGTCCAATGTTATCCTTATGGAGAATAAATAAAATTTGATATCTCGATTATTTATGAATGTTTGTTGATAAAACTTGGTATGTAGCTTCACTTGGTTAAGTTATATTGATAATTGCATAAAAACCCATTTTTTTGTTCCTTGTTGCAGCAAACCTGCTTACTCAGCCCCCATGTTATTCTTATGAAGAATAACTAAAATGTTATATGGCGCTTATTTATGATTGAATATTGATGAAACTTGGTATGTGGCTTCGCCTAGTTAAATTATATTTATATTTGCATAAAAACCAATTGTTTATGTTCCTTGTTTCAGCAAACCTACGTACTCATTACCAATGTTATTCTTATGGATAATAATTAAAATCGCTTATATGTGAATATATTTTTATGAAACTTGGTATGCGGCTTTATGTGGTATTAAGACAAATATTATGCATTGGAAATTCGCTGAGTACGCAGGTTTGCTGCGACGGGGGTATTTTGCCATATGAAAACTTTAGATGCATGAGAAGAATTACCCCAAAGGCGAATCCCATAGCTAATAAGTGAATGGAAGAGACCATAATATGTTATTATCAAAACATCTGAACTTACCGACAACTTAAGCTTCCTAAGCAAAAATACAACACGAGACAGTTTCTTACCAAGGTTAAGTACATGGGGGTCCCAGCTTAAACGATTATCCAATGTGAAACCTAACAGTTTTACATCACTATTCACATTACAGGCAACATGAATATCCCTTAGAGCAAAATAAATTAATTCAGTTTTATTTTAATTTATTATAAGATTGTTCGACTAAAACCATTTTTTTGCTGAGATAAGAGCCTCAGAAGGTTTATGTTTGACAATATCAAAATCATTATCTGAACATATCAATGTTGTGTCGTCGGCGTAAAATACAGAAAACGTGGGAACATTACAATACATATCATTAACAAAACCAGGTACAGAAAAGGTGCGAGAACGGATCTTTGCGGAACACCAGTAAGACATCTGGGTAAGTCGAGTTATTGTTGTTTACAACTACTTTTTGTTTTCTTCCAGAAAGATAGGATTTAATTAGTTCAATTCCTTATTTCTAATACCATAAAAGGATAGCTTATCGTACAGAATATCAAAAGATAGGCAGTCAAAAGCCTTAGTCAAGTCTATTAAATTGGAAGCTACTATATGTTTCTTTTCAAAGCTATTAACAATAAACTATACAATGGCCTCTATAGCTAAAACAGTGTTATGCTTAGGACGAAATCCATATTGGTGTTTATACAACAAGTTATTAGTACTAAAGTAGTCATAAAGCTGTAAAACTAAACATGATTCTTTTATCTTTCCAAGGATCGGTACAATGGCTATGGGTCGATAGCATTCAGGCAAGTTAGAGTCGTCTTTCTTAAAGATAGGGGTAACATTAGTGAGTTTTAAACAATCGGGAAAAACCCCTTGAGCAAGAAATAAATTGATTAAAAACGTCTAAGGAGTAGTAATAATGCCACCAATTGATTTGATAACAAAATTTGAGAGGCCAAAAACATCCTCACTTCTAGAGTTACTGAGATTTGATACTACTTTAAATACCACATTCGGGTTAACTGGTTTCCAGCTAAAACCAGATACAGGTACAGTCTTATCAAAGTTGACTAAGAAGTCAGAGTGGCTCTTGTCACTTGCATCCAGGCCTACATTATAATGCACTGCTTTAGAAACGTTCACAAAATACTCATTGAGACAACCAGGAGTGATTTGTATGTCTGGTTTGGACTTAAAAGCACCTGATTCATTTCTTATTACTTTCCAGGCCATTTGGCATTTATTTTTTGCATTTACGATAAGTTTGTCATTCGCTATTATCTTAGCATCTAAGATTTCTTTACTGTACAACTTTTTGTAACTTATACATTTTTGTCTGCCAAGTTGAGAGAACATTTCCATCTATTATACAACAAAAGTAAGAAGTTCCGCATTTTTCCTAATTGTGGTGTAAACCAAACTTTATGACTGGAACCACGAAAAGGCCTATTTTTATCTTTGGTAGGCTTTACAATAGTTACAGGACATTGGTCATTGAAACGAGAATATATTACATTAACAAGGGATATAAAAGCAATACTTACATCTACTATTTTATACAAACTTGACCAATCAACAAAAGACAGTTTCTAAAATTCTCTAATCTAACATCATTAACTAAGCGTTTGGTTTTCTTTGATACATCGTTATTATAAGGCCTGTCCTTAATACGTTCACTGAGATTGATTTTTACCCATACACCTGCATGATCAGATATAATGTCCTGATCGAATAGGGTGAACTCATAATGATCCGCAGTTAGGTTAGTATAAACATTGTCCAAGCAAGCGTTGCAACGAGTAGGGCTATAGTTTGTACAGTACAGATCAAAAGATCTTAGCAAATTTAAAAATTCATAGGTTTCAAAACTTTTTTTGTTTAACAAGTCAACATTTATGTCACCCGCCAGAGCTCGGCATTCATTGGTTTTAACATATTTACTGGTAACATGTACTAACAGATTTTCAAGATTCTCAATGACAATTTTAAAATTTGCATCAGGTGTACGATATATACATAATACTAATAGATTAAAACTAACTAACCTAACCGCGACACCTTCACAAATACTGTTCTGGCAAAAGGAGGAGATATTGAAACTTTCATAAGCCAAGTCCTTCTTAACAAAAATCGAGGATCCGCCATAGGTTGTTGATCTAGCATAAAAATCAGCTAAAAAAAAACCCTCTGGAACATAATAATTTACCTCTTCTTTGCAGAGCCAATGTTCATTCAGACAGACAATGTCTGCTGGTTTACAGTTCAACGTTGCCTCAAGCTGGCCTAATTTATTTCTCAAAGAATGAATATTCAATAAACAAATGTATATATGCGAGCTATTGTCTTTAGGTTTATCTTCCACATTTAAGTTACATTTAACACTTGGTTGTTTGCAACTAAAAAATTCTCTTCTCCTCGCCTGGGCCCATCCCCGCGATTTCTTCTAGGGGGACGATATCTTCCAACAATACTGCCTTGTGGCCAGAGATTTGGATGCATAAACTCTTCCCCGAGTTCAAATGGTACTCCCACTTTAAAAGAGCTGTAACTATTGTACCTAGTCACTAGTTTTTCACACTGGAAAGAAGCAGTTTCTTTTAGACTTTTAAAATACACTGTTATGGAATATATATAAGCTGTTCTTACAACACTTAAGAATATATTTACACTTATACTGATTCACATACAGACGGTAAACATATATAAAAGGTGGTACAAGGCTATCGATTTTGACCAGTCACACCGGTCATCATCAGGCCAATGAGAGAACTGACAGAATCAAAATGGCGTCCCTGCTTATATCCTATTGGTTACCGGAAGTTCCGGATACAGGTTACTAAATGTGCCACCAGAGTCGAAGTTAACTTGTTCATTTATCAATTTATCTCTATCTTTACACTTTTCTCTAAATATAAAAAATTCTTCCCATGCATTCATTTCATTTCCTTTTAGCGAATTTCCCCTATAGGGAATCAAGAATCAAGAATTTTTTATTTGTCATATAACTATACAAGTAGCATTGACAATGGTTTGTTGTTACAAATAAAAAAGGTAAAAATACAAGATAAACTAATACATAAAAAGAAAACAGTTAACAACTAAACATTACTTTTGTCAGTTAAAAACTCCTGGACACTGTAGTACTCTTTAGATATTAAAAATGATTTTGATTTGCCTCTGAACCTTCTCACATCTGACTCCAATTTAATAACTAAGGGTAACGCGTTAAAAATTTTTATTATGGCGAAGCATGACTGTTTCTAAAAAAAAAGTGGTGTGGTGGTAAGGTGTGGATAATGTAGTTGATTCATGCCTGAGATTATAATGACTGGTCTTACGAAAATGAAACAGATGTTTGTTTTTTATGTAAACAGAAAGACTGTCATAAATGTAAATGCAAAAAAAGTGTCATCAGGTTATTTCCGGAAAACACGCCTCGACATGAATCAGTCTTCTTAATTGAAAAAAACTATTCTAATCGCTTTCTTTTGCAGGCGAAAAATCGTTATTGATTTTGTGGACTCTGCTCCCCATAATGGGATGCCATAACTAAGATGTGGATACACGCACCCGAAGTAGGCAGTTAAAAGAACACTGGAATCAGAAAACTTAGGCAATCTTCGAGGAATAAAAATGCCACTATTCATTTTGCTAGAAACTTTATCAATGTGGTCAGAAAAATTTAGGCGGGGATCTACAATTATACCCAAAAAACTTGTGCGTTGACAGGAATTAATTTCATTCTCACCAATAAACAAGCTAGAGGAGTCGTCAGATGGGTTCCTCAACTTGAAATCCATAAAGTGAGTTTTTTCAGCATTAACAGAAAGATTATTATCAACCAGCCACTGCAATAATAAACAACTTTGTATGAAGGATTCAATTTCAAGATCACTACGGGAAGAATTACTCATGTTCAAAAAGGTGTCATCGGCAAAAAGACAAAGATCAACATTTGACACACTTGTATGGATACCATTTATAAAGAGTAAAAAGAGGATCGGTCCCAACACCGACCTCTGTGGAACACCTCATGTGACAACAATTTCACCAGATTTCTGAGAAGAAATACATTCATTTTGATCTAGATGCGGAATCTTGACTGCTTGGGTTCTACCTTCTAAAATCGATGAAATCCAATTAATTGCATTACCTCTAATGCCGACGTGATCCAATTTCCTCAACAGCAGTTTATGATTCACCATGTCAAAAGCCTTGCTTAAATCCAAAAGTATACCAAATGCATTTTTATGCTCATCAATGGCTTTTGATACATTTGAAATGGAACTGAACATAGCATCGAGAGTGGAAGTGTTTTTTTGGAAACCAAACTGTTTGTCAAATAACAAGTGATGTCTGACCAAGAATGGATAAAGACAATTCAAAAATAACTTTTCCAAAACCTTAGAGAATGTTGATGTAATTGAAATCGGTCTATAGTTGTTTATGTCAGAAATTGTACCTTTTTTGAAGAGGCTTTACAAATGCTGTTTTAAGAGATTTGGGAAATTTTCCTTCAACAAAAGAAACATTGGCCAGAATAGACAAAGGCCTAGATAAACATTCACCCACTTTCTTGAGTAGCTTTGATGATATACCATCTTCACCAGCAGAATCACTAGGTTTCAGAGACTTAATAACTTGGAAGACCTCCTCCTCACTAACTGGATTTAAAAAGAGAGTCGAACATGACGGAGGAATGAGTAAAGGGCGGTTCATTGCTGCTGGAACACCAACAAATGTACGAGTAATGTTCGTAAAAAATGCATTGAAAGCATGTGCTACGTCATCAGGTTTTGACAGAAGCTCTCCACTATCAGACTCGATTACAAAGGATTTGAATGGTTTGTTGTTTTTCTTATTGGGAATAGTTTCATTCACTATGTCCCAAACCGCTTTGGATTTACTGCTAGAAGAGTTAAGATGAGCAAGGACATTTGCTGATTTTGCGATTCTAACCGCAGTTCTAAACTCCTTTTTGAGATTTTTGTAAGATATATTTTATGGATGATAGAGACCTTTAGTTTAGTAATACATATGAAGAAGATTGTCTCGCATCTGCAACAAGGTATGGTCAAGTTTTATCTTCGTGAAGTACTTTTTCGGATGAATCTTAGATTTCTGATTTCTTACAAGGGAACGAAAGTTCGAAATAATAATTTAAAACAGAATTAAAAGAGTCCCACTTATCATCGATAACAGGGAAGAAGCTATTACCGTAGTCGGCATGTTAAGCCCTAGGCCCGGGACCATGATATCTTTTCGTTTTGAGGTCCCCAGATGCCAAAAACACCATTCGTTCAAAACTGTATATATATATATATATATATGTGCGTGTGTGTGTGTGTGTGTGTGTGTGTGTGTGTGTGTGTGTGTGTGTGTGTGTGCCGTGAGCACGATAACTCTCGTAAAAATAATCCGATTTTGAAGAAATTTGGTATAAACGTGTAAAGTAGCATTTATAACTTTCAGATCGAAAACCAGACAGATCGACCCATCGGAGGGGGTATTTTGGGGGGGGGGTTTGTACCCCAAAAATGGGTTTTTTGAGTTTTTACATATAATTTTTGAAAAAGTCAAATTTTAGTTTTTTCCATTGAAATCAGCCTAAAAATACGCACAATTTGATGTTTTGATCATTGCTCTACGTAAAATGCTTACAGAGATATTGAAAGTGCTAAACATAGTACGTTGTCCAATGTTATTCTTATGGAAAATAAGAAAAATTGTATATCTCGCTTATTTATCAACTTATCCTGATGAAACTTGGTATATTGCTTCATATCATTGTGGGCTATTGATACTTGCACTAAAAAACATTTTTTGGCCGATAGTTCCCGTAGCAGCAAACCTGCGTACTCAGTCCCCATGTTATTCTTATGGAGAATAAGTAACGTGTTATCTCCCTTAATTATGAACATAAATTAATAAATTTGGTATGTGGCTTTACCTACTTGAGTCATATTGATATTTGTATAAAACCCCATTTTTTGTGTTCCTTGCTTCAGCAAACCTGCATTCTCAGCCGCCATGTTATTCTTATGGAGAATAATAAAAATGTCATAAATCGTATAGTGATGAAACTTGGTATGTGGATTTATGTGGTATTAAATACACATATATATATGCATTGGAAATTCGCTGAGTACGCAGGTTTGCTGCTACGGGGGTATTTTATAATTCTTGAAGTTGCCGAGGTTTTCCTCTATTTTCCCTATGGTGTGGCCATTTTCTAAAAGATTTTTCGCTACGTTTGATCTTTCCGGTTTCCTGTTCTTCCAAGCTGATACATGGTTCTTAAATCTTTTAACTATATTAACAGTTTGACCAATATAAAAGTGATCACAGTTGTTACAATTAATTTTGTAAACGCCGGGCATGTTGAATTTGTTACAATCTTCTTTCTTGGGATTTAGTATTTTGTTCATGGTGTTTTGCGTTCTGTAGGCTATATTAACTCCATATTTCTTGAATCGATTTGCGACCTTTTGTATCTTAAGCTGAACGTTGAAAAATGTCTTGATGTTTCTTTTCTTCCGTCTAACGTTGTTGTTCTACGCAGTTTTTCTTGGTTCTTTATTTTCCTTTGGATTTTCGCTCCAATTTCGTCTATTATTGTCGGGTTGAATCCGTTGGCTCGAGCAATCACCTTTATAGTTGTTATTTCTCTTCTTCTGTCATCTTCAATTAGAGGAATCTTGAAGGCTATATATAACATCGATCTGAATGCAGCGGTCTTGTAGCTGGTGGGATGAAGAGACTTGTTGATTGTAGTATCCGTCTGCGTAGGATACTACAATCTACAATATGTTATATTATGCAAATTTGGCCAGTTAATCAACTATCTATAAACATCTGGAAAACCACTATTTTGTCTCGAAAAGTCTAAGAACAAACAAGTTTTCAATTAAAAAGGTATTTTAAACAAACATAACCTCACTGAAATCGGATATATATTAATTAAGTTATGACATATTTTATAATTTAAATGGCAGCCATCTTTAATGGCCGCCATTTTGGTGTCCTGCACGGATTTTCAAGTGGCTCCCTATCTGAAAAGTTACCTTTTGGCATTAACTAATACCACAGAAAGTGCCATACCTCAATCGCAAAGTGTCACTTTTTGGCCGTATTAGCCATGAACAGAGGATACTAATAGGAAAATAACCCGGAGTTAAAAATTATGGACCGATTTAAGATAGGCGGTGTTGTCTGTCTCCGAGGATAGGCAACGTTTACAACAAACTGTCATAGTATTTGCCGATTCTCTTTCTGCAGGCGAACTTAAAAAGATCACCGCAGGCTCACTATTCATAGTGAGTGCTACAGTTACTTTGTTGTTCAAACCATGGGAATATTTACTGCCTAAATATATATATATATATATATTTTTAGTGTGCTATTTTTGATGTAAAAATTCTGCTCACTGAAATCGCTGTGAAGGTTTTTGCTCTATGAAATTAGCCATCCTATATATTAAAACAAAAAAATTAAAAGTTTCCGGAAGAACGAGTGAGATTTCCACCGAACCGATATAAACGTGGGTGGTGTCAAATGAAATTAACTAACCCCTATATTTGCACATTGTACCTTCAATTTTGGTATCGGGTCAAAAAATATTTAAAAAAAGAAATTAAAAGTTTTCTTATGGCAATCTAACATGTAGTAAAATTTCAACTTTCCGCCTCTTTGAATCAGTTCATTTGAGGATTCCACTGAACCGTTTTACACGTGGTTTGTTTTAAGGACCAATCCCTCTATATTTGCAAAATTTTCTTCCATTTTTGAAATAATTTAATTTAGAATATCAAAAAAGAACTTTTTAAAACCTATTTTATAACTATTTTAAGTTTCTCTAACCAACTGATTATTAAAACACGTGTATTTTGTGTCTAAGAACAGACAAGTAGCAAATTAAGCTGGATTCAGCTGGCAAGGAGAAAATCATTAGTGGCCAGTATCATTGACTATATATTTCAACAATGTATATATTGCGATTACTGAAGTCGATTCAGGCTGACCCAAACAAGAAGATAATATTTGTTCTCATATGTCGCAATTATTGCGGTGTTAATTGACACAATCTACAATGTATACATAACCCTTTAAGTATTGAATCCCTTTTCATTCATTTTTAGTTTTGCTCCTTGAGCTGAGAGTAAACAATAGCGCTGATGTTCGTAGGAATATTAATTCTCCGTGGCTCCATGAGGGGTTTCATTCAATCCATCAAATTTCAAAACCACGTTTGTTTTGTAAACAATATATGAAAAACAAATACAACAACTGGCAAGTTTCAGACCAGCCGAATGGGTTTAATGTCCGTAAACGCTAGAAAACAATTCAGTAAGCGTCGTTATGTCGAATATAATTTACAAGTCTTCACTGGACGATAATTATCTGCGATCGTGGCTCTATCATGTTGGGGGTGTGCAGAGGATCAAATTTTGCACGTGGATCATTCATTCGATTTTCATATATTCCAAAAGTAGCTTTTTAAATATAGAACAGCAAATCCAGCTTCTCAAATTCGAGCAAATTGTTTTCCATTTTGGGAATATCCAGCTCATATAGTGTCTTATTACCACTGAGATGACATTCCAGAAGTTTTCTTAAAACAGCTGACCTTTCTTCAACACTGTTACACCTTTCTACTGCACTGTTAGTATCAACAGCTGTTCTTAAATGTTAAATTAAATTTTTTGATTTAAAAAAAGTTTGAATTCTTAACAGTAGATCTGACCTTCTACGTTTCTATTAATTGATATAAATAAGTGCCCATGAGAATAGCATTGGTATTTTGAAGACCAATAAGGCAGAGACCTAAAGAAAAATTGAAATGAACCCCCATTTTATTTTTGACTTATCAAATCCTTGTACAACATTTGTTCCCTCTGGCATATCGGGAAGTTGGAGAATTATTGATATTTCAGTGAGGTTTTTCATATTTCATAAATCAAGGGTGCATAGTGCATATCATATAAATAAAAGAAGACTGACATTTCTCGGCAAGATTCTGAGATAAGCTCTTGACAGGTTTTAGAACTGTGTTTTAATGAAACTTATTCGAGAATAGAAAGGATAGTTTAGGCTCAAACTTGAATATTTTATATTAGTACACATTTTATTATAATTTTGTAAACGTTTAGTAACTGACAAACTCTAATATTTAATGTAAACCCCTAAATCAGGAGTAGCTAAAGCAGTTGTGAAAATTGTAATCTAATTTTGGTTGATTCAACATTAAGAATAACACGAGGTAATAAACAACAAAATCAAAAGAATACGTATATAAACTCCTATTTTTATTTGATTTAACAATGAAAATAATATTTTACGAATTGATGCAGGTCGAAAATGAGTATTTACAGTATTTTCCAACAGCACACTTTACATTCAAGCAAGCTTACTATTGTGAGACTAAAGATATTCAATTAAATTTTACATTCCATCAAGGTAGTATTATCGGCCAAAAATAACAGCAGAGGGGTGAAAGTGTATTTATTTATGTTCTTGGTTCAAGGTTATAAGTAGCAGGCAGGTGATGATAGTGAAATTATCGAGAAATTCGCTAACTATGATGAGAATAGACGCGGGGAGCATCGAGTTCACATACTTGCAGATTCGTCAGCTGTCTCGGTACCAGATTGCACTAGGCGATCGATTGCATGCCACTGATTTCATCTAGAAAGGCTAACAGTTGCAGATATGATTGCTCGCAACTTATTTTCAGCTAATGATGAATATGACTTTAAAAACCATTTGAATGCAATGGATTGTTTACTAGTGCAATAGCTCAGATTAAATCCTCTAGCTGGAAGTGCAACCAGTTGCATGCAATCGATCATCTAGTGTGGCCGGGGTCTTAAATGAATCAGGTAAGTAATGAGGGCAACGGATCATATAAGTGACCAAATAGTGATTATTATAGAATATTATTGAACGATTATTATTTGTGATATAACAATTTTGCTTACTGCGCTAGGTATTCTTTTGTTCTTTAAAAAGAACAATAAATAATCGAAATCGAATAATCGGATGAGGAGGGACTGGCTTTTAAATTTAACATTGGCTTTATAGGGTAAGCAAGGAGAAACGCCAAAAATGTCACGTGACTGAAGCCTGATGTCTCGTTGAGGTGCGGTGGTGCTGAGGCTGTGTAAGTTACATCAGGTCTTCCTTCTAAACCCAATCATACAAACTGTTCATATTGGGACTATACAAACATGATTAAACATATGCAATAAAAATTTCGAATAGCCTTAATGTACGTAATTCCTTGTGACGGCTTAATCCACAACGCGAAAGATTCCAATGAATCTTAAAACCCCCTTCTCCAAATCTAACGTTCTTATGAAGCAACCCGATCTAAGTTCCATACTTAACTACGGTCATCTCATTTAACTACCTATAGTGAACATTTATTTGGTTTTAATTTCACAGGCTATCATCAAAACTGTCACTCCGTAAACCACGGTGCTGTGAGATTCGTTCCAGCTCCGAGGCCCAACTAGGGGGAACGCAATTCCCCATATATCTGGCGGAGCATCAGAAAGTCGCGTAGCGTGAGGGAAACTGACTGTGAAGATTATTTCATGACCTATTTTCCATTTGAGTTTTCAGATTGAATCGAGCCATTTTTGGCAAGTCTTATTTTGGGTAAAGTGTTTCTGGAAAGAAGTATTTTGTGGGAACCCTTTGATATTTACATTGATAAATTATTTGTTTCAGAATAAAAACCTGCATTTTAGGCTGTACTGCTTCCATTTTCCTGCCACTGTTCTCTCTAGTAATCTTGGATACAACATTTCTAACCAATTCGCCTTTATTTGTGATTCTTTCCAAGAATTTCGAATTTGCCCTTCTTCATATACATTATATTTTCGCTCATTTTCCATCGTTTGCATTTTCGTTTTTCGCACAGTTTTTATTTTTTAATATTTGCTGAGCTTTATAAATAGAAGAAATTTCAAAAATAGAAAGAACATTTATCCTAACACCAAACTTCAGAAAAAGATACTATATTGAAATTGCAATATTAACAAAACAAATAGGCTTTGTCTTTCATATTTAAATTCTGTTAACAGTCTATTGTTAACTTAAATATTTTAGGTATAAGATTAGCTTCCCTTATTCTGCATTTATTTCCTTAACAATCTTAGTTATTGACTCAGAAAAAAGATCCACTGGCTCCACTGTTAATTATTTGTCCAGTTCTGCAAATGTTTGGCTATTATTTAACTCAGATCCAAAAACAAAAAAAAAACTAGAGTTTTTTTAGTTTAAAAGCTCGAGCTGCTGCAGAATCTAATGCTGGTACAAGCCTAGGATTCCCATTGTCAATAAAAAAAGCAAGCTAAACGTTTTTCCAGTTCCAAACTAACATCTTGCCTTAAACGAAAATTGGTTTCTGAAACAGGACTACAAATGGAAGACAATAAGAATTCAAAACTTAATATTACTCAAGAATTTGCAAACAGAAGGTATTTTATATATATATATATATATATATATATATAGTATTATGTCGGTTCTGGACCTCTTAATATGACACCACTTTCACTTGAGCTAGGTACCCGGGTCACTGCCACGGGTCCACGGGTAATACCCACCCGACAACAACCTGGGGGCGAGGCCCCCCACAGGGGTCTAAGGGCGGAGCCCCCAGCGAGCGAATTATCGACTTACTCAGGTAATTATAGATAGGTTATAAACATGGAATTAGGCCTACATGTAGCTTGTCCATTAAAACCCCCAGGAAAATTGCAAAAAGTTATAATTTTTAATCAGAACCACATTAAAAAAAATCAAAAAAGGAGGAAATTTTGAATAGCTTATGCCCAAAATAGTGCCTTTTAAATTTAGCTCGAGCGGATGAACGGATGGACCTACCGATATACGGAATACCTCCACTTGCCAAGGATTTTAGACGATCTAAAACTTTGACCCTATGAATTTTTGTAGTATCTCTTTTCCTTCACCCTGAGGTAGCGGTAGATGATTCAAATTTCAACATTTTCTAGAGGTTTTGTGGTGGTTTTGCATTTTTTATCACGTGAACAAATTTGATTATTTAAACCCATCGACCTAGGAGCGAAGACCACAAGGGTCTAGGGATCTAGGGGTTGGGGAAGTGGGGGATAGGAGAGGTCTAGGAGGGAAGAGGGTTGCAGTTTGTTTGTTTGGGTATATGAGATATAGCATGCATGTGCCTTGAACACCTCAAATCTCCCTAAACATTACCAAACTCTACTATTTGAATTGTTAACCCCTCATATTTAAATAACTGCTGATTTGTCTATTTCTAAGTATAACTAGTAGTATTATGTCGGCTCTGGACCACTTAATATGACACCACTTGATATGGCACTTGAGCTAGGTACCTGGGTCACTGCCACGGGTAATACCCACCCGACAACAACCTGGGGTGAAACTTACCAAGTTTCACAAAAATACATTCATAAATAAGTGATTTATAACATTTTATTTATTCTCCATAAGAATAACATTAGGACTGAGTACGCAGGTTTGCTGCAACGAGGAAGATAAGAAATGAGTTATTATGCAATTATCAATATAAATGAACCAGGTGAAGCTACATTACCAAGTTTTATTAATTATTTATGTTCATAATTAAGGGAGATATAAAACTTTACATATTCTCCATAAGAATAACATTAGGGCTGAGTATGCAGGTTAGCTGCTACGGTGACAATCAACAAAACATTTATTTTTTGTGCAAATATCAATATACCAGTACAACATGAAGCCACATACCAAGTTTCATCAATATACATTCATAAATAATCGAGAAATCAAATTTTATTTATTCTCCATAAGGATAACATTGGACAACGTACTGTGTTTAGCACTTTGAATATCTCTGCAACGGTTGGACGTAGAATCACAATTTAAACACCAAAATGATTGTTTTGTGGAGCTGAAGTGATTGGTAAAAGCAAATGTTAAGATTAAAGTAAAATTAACTGAGGAAAAGCCAAAAACCTTTTTCCCATAAGATTAACATGGGAGATTTTATGAGCAGGTTTTTGGATTTTTTCCGCAACCACTTAACCTAGGTTAATAATTCAAAATACTATATTATTTGTTTTTTTAAGCTCTATAACATGGTCAAAACCAAAATTAAGTGTTTTAAAAATTTTAGGGTGAAAAATGCAAAAAACAGATTTTTGGAAAATTTAAAACCCCCATAAACCCCCCTTTCCATGGCCCGATTTTTCTGGTTTTCGAACTTAAACTCATAAATGTCACTTTACACATTTGAGCCAAATTTCATCAATTTCGGACGTTTTTTACTCAAGTTATCGCATTCGCGGACACACACATATATATATAAATTTGAATGAATAGTGTTTTTGACTTCTGGGGACCTCAAAACAAAAAGTTATCATGGTCTCGGGCTTAAGTCTCACCATGAGACCTACCGTAATAGCTTCTTCCCTATAGGGAAAATTCGCTAAAAGGTATAATTTTTAATCAGAACCACATAAAAAAAATCAAAAATGGAGGAAACTTCGAATATGTCCAAAATAATGCCTTTTTATTTCAGCTATAGCGGACGAACGGATGGTCCTATTGATAAACGGAATACCTCCACTTGCCAAGGATTTTAGACGATCTAAAACTTTGACTAATGACTTTTTGTCGTATCTTGTATCCTTCACCCTTAGATAGCGCTATATTTTTCAAATTTCAACATTTTGTCGAGGTTTTGTGGTGTTTCGCATTATTTATCACGTGAACAGATTTGATGATTCAAACCCGATCGATCTAGGGTCGAAGCCTCCCAAAATGGTCTACGGATATAGGGGTTGGAGAAGTGAGGCGGTAGGGGAGGTCTAGGAGGGGAGAAGGTTGCAGATTATTTGTTTGGGTATATGAGATATAGCTTGCACGTGCCTTGAACCCTCAAATCTCCTTAAACATTCCCAAACTCTACTATTTCAATTGTTAATCCCTCATATTTAAATAACTGCTGATTTGTCTATTTCTTGGTATAAGTAGTAGTATTATGTCGGTTCTGGACCCCTTAATATGACACCACTTTCACTTGAGCTAGATACCCGGGTCACCAACGGGTCCTACCCACCCGAAAGCGACCTGGGGGCGGAGCCCCAAGTGAGCGAAGCGAGTCGTGACTTATACATTTAGAAAATGGAAGAAAATTCAAGCTGAAAATTCATTCTCAATAAGGTTAATAAAAATTGTTGTCTTCCATAATAAACGAAACCTTTTTAAACAAAAAGTCTTATGAGCTAATGTGAAATTTATACATAATCCATATGCTGATAAATTTTTACAATTTTTAGTGTTTATAATTATTTTTTTAAAAAATTTTTACCGATTTTTCAGGCCTAGGAAATGTTAATATTGTAGTCATAAATGACAAATTGAAATCATAATAACCCCGTCGCAGTAAACCTGCATGCTCAGCGAATATCAAATGCATACATATGTTTCTCACGACCACATAAAGCCACTCACCATGTTTCATACAAATACATGAATAAACAAGTGATATATAGCATTGTATTTATTCTCCATAAGAATAACATTGAAGGGTGAGTATGCAGGTTTGCTGCAACAAGAACGATAAGAAATGTGTTTTTATACAATTATTAATATAACTTAACCAGGTGAAGCTACATACCAAGTTTTATTAATTTATGTTCATAATTTAGGGAGATATAAAACTTTACTTATTCTCCTTAAGAATAACATTAGGGCTGAGTATGCAGGTTTGCTGCTATTGGGATAATCAACAAAAAATCAATTTGTTGTGAAAATATCAATATAACAGTACTAGGTGAAGCCACATGCCAAGTTTCATAAATATACATTCATAAATAATCAAGATATAACATTTTAACTATCCTCCAAAAGGATAACATTGGACAACGTACTGTGTTTAGCACTTTGAATATCTCTGCAACGGTTGGACGTAGAATCACAATTTAAACACCAAAATTATTGCTTTTTAGAGCTGAACTAATTGTTAGAAGCAAATGTGAAGTTTACATTAAAATTAACTGAGAGAAAGCTAACAAACCTTTTCCCATAAGATTAACATGGGAGATTTTATTAACACGTTTTTTGGATTTTATCTGTAACCACTTAACCTAGGTTAACGATTAAAAATACCATATTATTTGTTTTTCTAAGCTCTATAAAATAGTCAAAACCAAAATTGAGTGATTTACAAATTTTAGAGTGAAAAATGCAAAAAACCGAATTTTAGAAAATTTTGAAACCCTATAAACCCGCTTTCCCATGATCCGATCTTTCTGGTTTTCGAACTTTAAGTCATACATGCTGCTTTACATGTTTGTGCCAAATTTAATCGAAATCGGACAATTTTTACTCAAGTTATCAGGTTAACGGATACACACACACACACACAAACACACACACACACACACACACACACACACACACACACACACACACACACACACACACACACACACACACACACACACACACACACACACACACACACACACACACACACACACACACAAATATATATATATATATATATACAAATTTGAACGAATAGTGTTTTTGGCATTGGGAACCGCAAAATTAAAATTTATCATGGTCTCGGGCTTAAGTCCTACCATGAAACCTACGGTAATAGCTTCTTTCCTATAGGGGAAATTCGCTAAAAAGATAAACATTACGTGAAGGGGGCTCGGTCCCGAAAGAGTTCGCGTTTTGTCTGCTTCTACAAGACCAAATTTCAATTGTTAATCCATATTTCTCCTTACTGAATCATCAACATTTGTTGATTAATGTTAATTTTGAGGATAACAATGTTCTAGTGAGTTGTGTAGTTTTATTATTCAACTTTGCTGTTCGAGGAAAAGCCACACATAGCAAAGACGAATATTCATGTTCTTGTTATGTCATTAAAAATACTTTGCATGTCCAATCACCAGAAGGCAGCGTTTTTGTAGCCAGGTTTGCAATTTGTAATTTATTTTAATTTATTTAACCTACACAGTCGTTGCCCATTATTAAAAACAAATCTTATTATTTGTTCCAAATTTCTCTATGAGGATAGATAATTTTAAAATAAGTTTTAAATGTTGTATGTTTTAATACGCCTAAACCAAACCCATTCCCATTATAGATATTCTTTGGTTATGTTCTTGTATTTGTCATTTACTCAACTCAAGAAATTTTCTCGTGCACATTACTTAACTATCAAAATTAAATGTTTTATGTTTTGTATTTTGTGTATTATTCTGTTCCCTGTGCTTATGTTGTTTGCAAGTTTACATTTTATTCTATGTATTTTATATTGTCATGTTTCTTTTACTTTTTCATGTAATGTTGTCATTTTCCAATTACAGCAACAGATAAATTTTAAACTTAACCCTGGATTTTTCAATAAAAATAAAACATATTTTATATCTATAAAATGCATTTGATTTCTTTTTCCACGTGCTTAAACTAATTCCTACAACTTTGTAATACAAACATATTTGTACTATTTTTTTTACTAGGTGCAGAATCAGATCTCTTTAAACATTTATGCACCTACGCAAAGTCCACTCTTTTTGGCAAATTAGAAAAACTATATTTGTATTATAATGTCTTCAAAATAATTTAAAATAAAAAAATCTCAACACAACTGTGCGAATCAGCTGAGAGGATGAAGTAAAGGAAGTAGGATTGCCAACGTATTAACTTGTATGGCTCTTAAACACTGATTTTTGGTACTTGTAAATAAGGTTTTTAGTTTGTTTTAAGAACACACTGTATAATTCTTCTATTTTATACGAGAGAAGCAGGGAGAAACTCGTAATCTATGGTGAATGGAGACTGCTTATAGAGTAATTGTCTCTGAGGCAATGGCTTAGACAAACGCTGGTACAGTCTCGCTCTTAACAGACCAACTTCCGCCTGAAGAACGCCTTATGACCATCACCGTCTTGTCTATTAAAGGTGCCGTAAAAGTTAAACGAAATATACCCGGAGTGCAGAAGGTATATTGGCCATAAACCCGCTCTGGAGGATTTAGAGAGAAGAGCAACCTCTATCAACCGAGTGGCTGTATATGACTGAGGAGCATCAGTTGGACAAACAGCATTACGTGATTTATTGTTTTGTTTTATTTTCATGTTTTTTACTCTATCAGGCAAAATTTACAAGTTTAATAATGTCAATGTGACCAAAATATCTCGTTCCCTCACTGTCTTGTCCTCGAAAATCTATACAATTCTCACGTATTTCTTAACTTTTCATTATTTACAATTTAAAATTTTAGATATTTTCGAAAACAAAAATATAGAAATTGAAATTACAAGTATACTTGTTTCTTACGTGAACAAATATGGCGACGATTTTTCAGATAAAACTATAGTTAACATATTTCTTGGTATTTCACAATTCGAATGGACGATTCGTTAAGAAGAATTGTTGGGATATCGTCATAAAATAATCGCATAATTGTTATAATTGTTGTTTTGTTTTTCGAAATGAGGAGATGCGCTAGATATGTAAATCATCTCTACTTTATACAGTGGCAACACGTTTCAAAAACATCATCTTTCAACATGATGTAATCATGCCTTCCCTGGTGTTAACCAATGTTTCATGGTTCAATTGAAATAACTGATTTCACAAACCACTATTTAACTTATCCTCGTACATAAACCGTTAGGGTGGACATCGTATAATGAGACATGATTTTACATGTTAAGCTGCTATATACTTATAAGAAATAAAATTTCATATGCTAAATTTTGGTATGTATATTTTGCATTACATGTAAACAAATGTATTAATTTTTTTATTAGCATGGTATGTAATATTAAAACTACTTTAGTAAATAAAACCTTCTTATGGCACTTCAAAATAAAATTACTCTTACACTGTACTCACTTAAAAGACGGTAAATGTATAAATTATAAGTCACAAGGCTATCGATTCCGACCGGCCACACCACTAATCATTAGGAACAATGAGAGAATAACCTCATATATTGTGAAGTGTTGTAAGAAATTTTTGATTTAAATCTCATGTTTAAATTTATTTTAATATAAAATATTAGCTCTAATTAATGTTAGAAGTATCAAATACGTTAATTAATCCAAACTATACCAAATTTTTGTCCAATTTTCATTGTGATAAAGGCAATTCTTCAATGGAATCTCTAGGACAAAATTCTACACACACTTTAGTATGAGAAAAGTTGCCGAAGGGTAACCCCTTATCATATGCCAAGTATTAAATCCTGCGAGATATTAAACAACTGAATTGCTTGCTTCTATATTCAAATATTTCTATCTAAACTGTTTTTACTGTACACCTCTCTTAAGACTTTTTGATATTAGTTTTATTTTTGATAATCTATACATATATAAGCCAAAAACCACTAACTCATAATCACTATATCTCAAAAACCTTAATGTTTCCGAAGCTGAAACTTGGCATGGTGGTTCATCTTATGCACTGGATGTGAAATAAGGCTGGGTTTGCAAAATTCCTTCCGGACTCTGCGCCACGGGTTGTCAAAGCTTCCGTGTTATTCTCATGGACATAATGTTTGTATTGGATGTGTCAGATGATGATTAAGAATAATTATTCAAAACCAGATCTTGTAATACATATTCAAATCACTGAGTGAAGGTTGATTACAAAGAAATCAAGCAAACAGAAGGCAATTTTTTATGTATATGTATATCTTTCAATATTTACCAATCAATTCACTCAATCACTGACTAACTTGTAATCACTGGTATCTAAAAACAACAATGCTTATGAATCTCAAATTGTGGTGGTTCGCCTCATGTTCAATATGTGCAATTCGGCCGGGTTTTAAAAACTAGTGTAGGGATCTGCCCTAATGGACATTTATGGCGATCGTATGGTCATTACCAGATCTTTTGAGCGGGAATTGGGTCAGAACATAGCGTCATAATACATCAGAGGAAAACTTTAGCTTATTCCCGTTCCAAACTTTTTTTGGGTTCCACCTGCCTGACTTCAAAACGCAATTTTAACAATGTTTTAGACCAATTTTATCGTAAGGCTCTGTACCCGGGTTGTCAAATGATATTACCCGGGTTTATGGTTATAGATATTAAATATTAGCCTGAACATATACTACTTCAAAGTCAAAGTCAAAGTCAAATATTTATTTATCTTGTCAGAAACAAATACAGTTTGTTTATAAAATTGATTAGTTCAGAATACAGTAAAATAGACAAAGTACAGTATCAGTAACTAAGTACAATAAAATATGGGAAAAATACCCCCTTCGCAGCAAACCTGCGTACTCAGCGAATTTCCATTGCATATATATGTCTTATGCCGCATAGAGCCACTTCCCAAGTTCACAAATAAGCGATATAATATAAAATATTAATTATTCTCCATAAGAATAACATGGGAGCTGAGTACGCAGGTTTGCTGCAACAAGGGACATAAAATATGGGTTTTTATGCAAATATGAATATAACTCAACTAGGTGAAGCCACATACCAAGTTTCATCAATATAAATTCATAAACAAGCGATATATGCCATTTGAATTATTCTCCATAAGAATAACATGGGAGCTGAGTATGTAGGTTTGCTGCAACAGGGACACGAAATATGGATTTTTATGCAAATATGAATATAACTCAACTAGATGAAGACAGATACCAAGTTTTATTTATTTATGTTAGTAATTAAGGGATACATAATATTTCACTTATTCTCCATAAGAATAACATGGGGGCTGAGTACGCAGGTTTGCTGCTACAGGAACTATCTCGGTAAAAATTGTTTTTGTGCAAATAACCATAGACCACAACCAGATGAAGCCATATACCAAGTTTGATCGGTATATGTTCATAAATAATATTTTTTATTATATTAATATTTTAATATTTTTAATAATTATTCATAATTTATATTACGTAAGGTTTAAACTTTATGTCTGAACGAAAAGCTCCAAAAGGTGATGCAAAAAGTACTTTAAATTCATATAAAATGATTGATCAAATACCATAAAGACATTGTATCAATCCTATTGATATAATGATATCCAGGCTTATCGTCAAAACTCAGACGTCCGTTTCGCAGCACTAGGCTGCCACATCAGTGAATGAGGTTTAAGATACATAAAAATGTTGATCCATGAAGATCCCGTAAAGTCTAAATTAAATACGACGACATGACACAAAAAAACGACACAATCACTTCTAACACGAAATAAAATGGCCATATTCCAAAAGTAGGGGGTATTGAGGGCTCCGGCGTGTGGTGGGGCTGTGGAGGGTCCCCTCATTTGCATAGCAATGGAGCCTCTCCCCCCCGCCTGGGAAAATTTATGACCTAACTCGGAAAATTTATGACCTAGCTGGAAAAAGTTTTGAGCCCCCCTCCGCAGAGCAAAGTGTCAATGATCCCGGGCTTCCAGGAACTCTATTGTTTTGTGCGTTTTGCTTCATATCTTCGTTGTCTATCGACCAATTTCGTTCAAACTCAGTATCTAAACATTAAAATTAATGCGTGTATCGTTGACGTCATCCTCATTACTCGACAATTTTTTTCAAGGTCACTTCACTGGAAGCTGAAACCTAAAAATGGCTGTATCTCCATTATTTCCTGCCCGATTTCAAACAAACTTCGTTTACCACCAATAACATTTTTCCGGTCTTATATAACATGGGTTGCCTATCCGGGAAATTGAAGGAGCTATAAAATTAAAAAATTCATAACTCAAAAACTAATTTAGATTTTTTTACGAGATTCGGTATCTAAGTATGATATATTACGCTCTACATGACTATGCGACTACCATATTCCAGAATTTCTTTTCAAGGCCACTTTACAGGAACACCGAAATATATATAAATTCGTTACAAATAAGTTTAACTGTGGATTTTCTTGAAATTTGGTATTTACGTTTACTAATTCAAAGTCCAACATATAACGTGCAAACAGTCTGTCTAACAAAAGTTTAAAGGTCACTTCACAGGAAGACCGAAATATAAATAAATTCGTTAAAAATCGGATTACTGGTGGATTTTTACGAAACTTGGTATTAGGCTTTGCTTGGTACGCTGAACACAACCGTCTCATTGGTTTTGACCTAGCGATGTTCTTTAAAATTCTAGGAATTTTTCCATGTCTTTTCTGACAATTAGCTCACCGACAAAGGGCTTCTACGAACGTTTACTTGGTGTAAACACGTCAATCACTTGTCATCCTTTGTCTTATTCTTCCGAGACAAGTTGTCCTTTTGTTCGCTAAAAGCTTTTGGATTGACGTGTCCAATTAAGATAATAATGCTCTTTCTTACACGGGAATTTCTGGAACCTACCCGTCACCATCAATAACAGTTTCATTCGTCACATACGTCAGGATGGAAAGGGCGGATGACCGAAGAAGAGCGATTACTGCGTCAATGAACAAATTGCAGCGATTTAAACGTTACGGCTTGCGCGAAATACTTTCAGTCAAGAGTGTGTTGGAAGGAGCGAGGGACGTATTCTTCGAGCAGGAATTTAAAATGAAAAGGCCTTATAATGAAGAACACAAACCGGAGAAAAAATACTGTTAAGCTTAACGAAATGCTCAATACACGTTACACTTAGGAACCGTGTGAGGATGATGAAAAACAGCTATCATGGATGCAAATCGCGCTCAATGAATTGAGATTTCGCAGAAAATTTGAATCGATGTTGGAAGAAAAAATGAAACATCTTGTCTGTTCGAGTCGTGCGCACAGTTTACTTGAAGTGCCGATCATCGCGGTTCACGGTAGTAGTATGAGAACAGCTGCACGTAGTGGACGTGAACATGAACACTTACGGCTCCGCGGACGAGTACATCAAAACGTTTATAAACGAAATCGAGGCGATGAACCATAACGCAGTTGCATCACCATCACAGCCTCAGACAACACCTCTCACTACTGGCAAGAATAGTAAGATACCGGATTCGCTCAAAGTGGAAACAACAAATCCAGGATAGGTGCCGAATCATTTTTTTTTGCGGATTGTCCCATAACAACGTGGGTGGACAACAGAAACATGTATGGGGTTCAAAATCCTGCAAAAAGTGGGTGCTCATTATTGAATATGCAACTGTCCGATGGTCCGGAATTAATTTTCAAGTACGGTTTATTCCTGGACAATAACTGTGGTGAGTACGCGAGTGTAATGAACTTCATCGATAAACTGGAAAACCTGTCGGTCAATAAAGCGACCGGTGTTCCAAACATCATGAGCTTAACTTAAACTGTAGCACCGAGCCATAACAATTGCACAACATCACCATCACAAAAAAAGCGCGCGAAAAGTTCCCGCCAAAAAGTTAGAACCCCACATGTCAAGAACAATAGACCACCCACCGCGTCGAATTTCTAGGAATCAGAACAATAGAACACCTTCGTCTACTGCAAAAAACCGACAAGTTGAAACCTGTTTGAATTAGAACAATAGACCAACCGCCGTGCCAAATTCCAAGAATCAGAAACAAAAGAACACCTTCGTCAACTACAATAGATGCGCGCGCGGACGTGTAGAAACCTGTCGAACCTTCTAGAAACAAAGGTAGACGAGGACAATCTAAACCGGTCGAGCGCCATTTTGGCGCGAATCATCCCGACCGCGTCATTCTCTGTAAGACCTTCGTTCCGAGCAGACGCGTCACTAGCACTACATTTCAACATTTTTAATGCCATCTGAAGTGTAAATGAGAAGCACTGAAGCTACAGGTTGAGTATTGTAAGGTCATTTTGTATCCATACTACTCTGTTGGATAACGGTCCCCGCGTTTCTCGTGTTTAACAATCATGCCTAACATTACAGCATACGTGTTTAACAACCGGAACGTTACTGTACTATTTGATGATAAAAATATTCCGTAGTTTTGTGCTAAGGAGATAGCTGATATTTTTGAATATGTAGAACCAAAAATTCAGTAAAAGCATGCACAAAATTCATTACAAAGATTTGAAGAAAGTTAGATCGCCTTTAATGGCATTCATACAACGACTTGCTATCTTTAACCTGCTCTTCACCCCAATTCTTCCCTCCCCGTTATTCTATCTCTGTTACAGGCCAACCCAAGGTGTGCCGTGATGATGGGTGGATGGCACCAGGCCTTTTGTATGGTGTCACGAACGGTACCTGCAGGATACCAGGCGCCCTCCTGCAGGCCTTGCCCTTGTAAACAGCCTTGCCCGGGCATGCGGGGCTCTCTCCGGGTCGACTTCACTTCCCTAGCTACACGTGGGCTATATGGACTGCAAAGGGCAAACAAACCAACCAGAACCAAACCTTGAGTCCAGGGACTTCTAGCAAAGGAGTCTCTTACAGGGACATTTTTGCCGTCAAAATGGCCATTGTCTTAAAAGGCTATCCTGAGGCTAAGCTTTCAGCAAAGCAAGGAGAAGTAATTGAAGACGCCATCATGGATGAGCTCAAACCCCTAGAGGACGGCTCTGCTCCATCGTTTGCAGGCACCTACATGGAAAAAGGTGCCTTAATAACATCCTGCATCAACGAAGCAACTAAGCGATGGCTGGAGACACTCATCCCCAGACTCAACCCACTTGGGGAGAAGAAAATTATTGTTGGACTAAGGAGAGACATGTTGAGGTCAACGAGGGTATTCTTTAGAGTTCACCTGAAGCTTCTGAAGAAAACCCCAAAAAAGGTCCTTGAGATGCTCGACAAGCAAAACCCCACCCTGAAGGTGAAGGAATGGAAGGTCCTGCCAGCTAAGCCAGACCCAAAAGGTTACGGATTTGTCTGTTTCCTGGATGAGGCCTGTTTCAACGCTATTAGGTCAGCCAACTCTAAAGCCAACCTAGGACTCTGGCAAGTCTCAATTGTCTCAACGACAGTCAAGGACAATGCCCAGGGTCCTCCGGATCAACCTACACCATAGTAAAGCAGCCTCAGATGCTTTCTGCCAGTTCTTCCTCAGAGAGGGATTTGACCTGGCGCTGATTCAAGAACCATGGCTTCACCAAGGAAGGGTTGCAGGCCTGGGTGATACCAAGGGTAGGTTGATTTAATGTACCTCTCTAAAAATGTCAGAGCATGCATACTTGTGAAGAAAGGTGTGGATTACCTAACCCTCACTGAATTATGTTCTAGAGATCTCACTGTGGTGTCTATAACCTGGAGTTATGAAGGCAAGGAATGGAGCACTATTGCAGGCTTTGTTTACTTACCCCACAACTGGGGGGAACTTCCTCCATCGAGAGAACTTGAACTTTTGGTGGAGTCATCCTACGCTCGCGGACGACAACTCCTTTTAAGTTGTGACGCCAACGCTCATCACACAATCGGATGGGGAAGCACTGACACGAATCCAAGAGGTGAGGCTCTTCTTCAGTTTCTCATATCTAAGAACCTTTATGTCTGCAATGTCGGAAACTGTCTGACGTTCATTACACGAAATCGAAGTGAGGTTATTGACATTACTTTTTGTTCAGAAGCAGTCCTTAGGGTCATTGACGATTGACACGTAAGCCACGAGGCCTTCTTGTCTGACCACAGGTACATCTGTTTTAACCTGCAAAGTGAGGGTGACTCGCCCTGCTATCGAGATCCCAGAAAGCAGATTGGTCACTCTATAAGTCTGACCTCCTGTCTCAACTGGGATCATTAGGTAGGAGGGTCAGCTGCTTTGCAGACATGGACCAGATTACTTCTGATCTTCAGAACGAAATCGTAAGCTGTTTTCAGGACAATTGTCCATTGCGGCGGGGAAAGAGTCGCACTAATGCTAAGTGGTGGACTGCTGACCTTGACCGCAAAAGGACGGTTGTCAGGAAGCTTCATAACCATTGCAAACGGGGCCGTATCTGGGAGCCATACTATAAGGCACTCACAGAATATAGCCTTGCAATCAAAAAAGCCAAAGAGAACTCTTGGAGACGGTTTACACAGGAGGTAAATAGTCTCAGCGCAGCAGCAAGACTGCAGCGTGTTTTAGCTTTAAGCCCAATGGGCCTCCTGGGATCCCTGAGGTCACCAGGGAGACGATATACCACTGGAATTGATGGAAGTCTCAAACTTCTCCTTGAGACTCACTTTCCGGATTGCATTTTTGAGAGTGACTGCTGAGGCATGTCCGGCAACAGCGAAAGGGGCTCATGGCCATGAGCTGATTGCGGAAGCTGGACTTTAGCCAGACGAATTGTCACACTTTCCAAAGTTAAATGGGCCATCACCAAGTTTGGCCCTTTCAAATCTCCTGGGGGGACGGTATCATACCGGCAATGTTACAGCAAGGACCGGAAGCTCTCTTGGTCCTCCTGTGCGAACGCTTCAGAGCAAGTCTGGCTTATGGGTACATTCCTCAAGCCTGGCGCCTCAGTAGGGTGGTCTTCATTCCCAAGAGAGGAAGAGCAAACTACTCAACTGCAAAATCATTTCGTCCCATCGGTCTCATCGTTTCTCTTGAAGACGCTGGAGAGACTAGTAGAAAGACATCTAAGAAAGGGAGTGCTTTCAGGTACTCCTCTTCATCGAAACCAGCATGCCTATCAGCCTTGTAAGTCCTTCGAAACAGCCTTGCATCAACTGGTGAGCAGGGTGGAGGACAGCCTTGCTGCTAAGGAAATCACTCTATGCACCTTCATGGACATTGAAGGTGCCTTTGACAATGTTACTTACACGGCCATGGTCCCGGCGGTGCGTGGGCGTGGTCTCGAGTCTGCTATATGTAGGTGGACTGAGACCATGCTCTGCTTCAGGCAGATTAGAGCCGATCTTCAAGGTGAATCGATAGTGATCGCACCCACTAAGGGTTGTCCGCAGGGAGGTGTGCTTTCGCCTCTTCTGTGGAACCTAGTGGTGAACGGTCTCCTTCGTGAGATCACTGGCAGAGGCGTCTTCGTCCAGGGCTATGCAGATGACATAGTCCTAATGGTACAGGGAAGGTTAACGAATATTGTTGCTGATGTCATGAATGTCAATCTTCAATTTGTCAATGTCTGGTGTCTTGGACTAAGCATAAACCCCTCAAAGACAGTAGTTGTTCCGGTCACAAGGAAAAAGAATCTGGAGTCTCTTTCCCGGCTGAGACTTGGACCAATACGGCTTGAAGTATCAGGTACAGTCAAATACCTAGGGCTGACAATTGATTCTAAGCTGACTTGGAATGATCATTTGAATAATACACTGCACAAGGCGAAATGGGCGCTCATGACGTCAAGGAGATTTGCAGGCTCCACGGGGGGGATCAAGCCTCACATAGTGCTGTGGCTGTACAAGGCAGTAATAAGGCCTCAATTCACATATGGATCACTATTCTGGTGGACAAATGTGAACCAGACTACAGCCATAGCCAAACTCACAAGTTTACAAAGGTTGGGCACCTTTCTAGTCACTGGAGCTTTCAGGAGCAGCCCGTCAGCAGCTCTCGAAGTTGCTCTTGGATTACTGACTTTGGATATCTTCATCAAGGCTGAAGCACGGAAATCAGGCTATCGATTAAAAGTCGCAGGCCAATGGAGGGAAGGCCTGTCTGGAACAGGCCACTGCACTATCACCAAAGCTGTTGCTCAAAGCCCTGTGCTTGATATGACATCAGATGTCATTAGTACAGAGATAGTTTTCACTAAACCTTTTTCTGTTGGATTCTGCCCCAGAGAAGAGTGGAAATTTGAGGAAGGGCCCTATTACAGGAAAGGCAGCCTTGTCTGGTACACGGACGGCTCTCTCATTGAAGGAAAATCTAGCTACGGGATGTACACAGAACAGCTGTGCAAGTCTGGGACAACACTGTACTATTTTTCAAGCAGAAATTTGTGGCATCATGGTTTGTGCCAATCTAGGCATTGCCAGACGCTATTGCGACAAGCGTATAGTAGTCTTGTCAGATTGTTAGGCTGCCTTGAAGGTTCCAATCCAATTAAATCAAGTCAAAATTAGTGTGGGAATGTTACAACACACTCAGCAAACTCGCAACACGCAACTCGGTGCATCTTGGTAGGGTACCTGGCCATGTAGGCATAAGTGGCAATGAGAGTGCAGATAAACTTGCTAAAAGAGGTTCCGGTATATCATTATTTGGTCCAGAGCCAAGCTGTGGCATAAGCAAAACAATTGATTTTCACACAATAATCAAATGGTCCAGGGACTTACATCGCCAGTAATGGCAAGGTTACACTGGTCAAGCACTTGAAAAGGCTGCTAGCAGGCACTAGCTCTTACTTCACTAACTGGTTGGTGAGTTTGGGCAGAGGTCGGGTTAAGCAGTTGATTGCTTTGATAACTGGACACGGCCACTTCAGGACACATCTCCACAATCACGGACTCAGAAATTAAAGTCAGGTGTGTAGGCTTTGCAATCAGTCTGAAGAGCCTGCCAATCACATCATACTGGATTGCGAGGGACTCGGGGCAAGGAGAAGGGCTCTGTTTGGTTGTAAGCAACCAGGTGATGAAAGGGACGTTAGTATTGGTAAAAAAGTCCTGGATCTCGTAAAGGGTACGGGCATTGGTTTGCCAAACTAACGAACTAGGGACACACAATAAGCTTCGATTGACGGGTGAGGATATTTGAATCTTTGGATCTCTAAATCCGTCCCTTCAACAACACATAAACATAAACATAAACATTCTTATAAATAAATCCGGTTTACATTCATTAGTTATGAAGTCGAAAAATACATTAACAGAACATTTAAAAGACTGGGTTACAGAAGAAGTCCAACCATCCATCCGGAAACATGGAACGTTTAAGCTTATCGATGAAAATTAACTTCTAAAGAACGAAAACGCTCAGCTCACACAGTTGTTCGTAAACTCCAACGAATACAACCAACACTTGTCCCACATGAAAAATCAGCTAGAGGCTGAACACCAATCCATGAAACATGTGTTGCGGAACCAAGCGCCCAAAGTGGCAGTATAGCCTGAAGATCCAGAACTTAAACATGTGTTTTGTCTATTGATTAAGGAAACACTTCTGGAGATGTATGGCACTTGTGAATATAAATGTATACGTACAGAGAAAAGAAACTTTAACCACGATTTATGTAAAGCGAAGTAAGAAGGTTTTGAAGTTTTTTTCAAGATAGAATATGTTCCCAACGGAGTTAACATATTGAACAAAGCTAAGGAAATTATGACCAATTGTAGTATGCACTATGAATCTGCACCCACCAACATCTTACCTCACACAATTTTGTAAATATTATAAAGCACGTTATAAATTAAACTTCACTAAACATAATCTAATTACAGTAGTATGTGTTATCTGCCGATAAGATCATCTCAGAACATTCTTTGACCAGGTACGCATTCGCAACGTACCGTCAATTAGACTAGTGCTGTCACAGGGTACACTCAAAGATAACTAGTGCGGCCGAAGTGGACGAATCGATCCTTACGTTGTTGGAGGAGTTGAAATCTCTGGAAGTCAGTACCACGTACCTTCCTCCACAAACTCCAGAACCACAATCGCCACCAGCACCATCATCACTGACAAAATCAGTCGCCACCACTGCGCCATCATCGAAACCATCGACCTGCGAGTGTCCGCACTGTGGGAAGTCATTCACGACGCAGACGCAGAGTGGACTTCATTATCAACGATACCACAGTCACGATGTTATCTAGGAACAAAGAAACCATAATTCCTTACAATAAACATCATCGACCACACAAACATCCGCAGGGAGAGGTCCAAAGAACGTCAGCACCACCTGTATCGATAACAGTTCATTAAACGAAAACAAAAACAACAACAACAACAACAGCGGAAGTGTCTAGGAAAATCCTTCGGAATAACCTGAAGACTTTGGGCTTGTGGTAAAAAATTCGAACGAGTCACCGACTATTGGTTGGGCCGATGACGTTCATCAATATACTGTAGAGAATCCAATAAATCAGTGTAACATGTTCTTGAACATCCAGTTATATAATAGGAGTCGGCATACACATAGTTGCAATATATATTTGGACAAAAATAAAGACTATGAAATGAACATCATCCTTAAGAAGTTAATAACACTATTAGAAAACTTGTGGGCGGACCGATTTTCCGGAGTCCCCAGAGTCACTCGTTTGACAGTCAGTGATGCAGATGGTGGCCTGGTGTAAAACCGATAGTAATGAAGGTATAAAATCGAAAAGTAACGGGAAACGGTGACGCTGTTGTTGCCAACAAAGGTTGTATCTCATCTTAGGCTGATGCGCAAATGTGAAACAAATGCAAATGGCATTAGGAACATTTCATGAAGGAACTAACTAATATTTAGTTTGAAGTGCAACTTTGATAGTTTTTAACATTAATACTTATAGCCACATTCACGTCGACCGAGCATCATTATTCACCGCACCATCATTACTGTGATGGAGCGAGACATCACACACTTTGGTGAGACAAGCATCGTGATCCTGGAGTGGCTGGTCGGGGACGACTTCATCCTGCAGGTCTATCTACCTAGGTGGTTCAATGAGGTTCTGAACAATATTGATATCGAGCACTATAACAGTGGATTTGGAGATCGCATTCGCTTGATGAAGAACAGTCCAAAGTGTTCAAACAGCAGATTCACCCCGTTGGAGTTTATGTAAATATGTAAAGCAAGACTTTGAGAATGAAGACTGTGTAAAAACCTTTGTACTTTTTGATAGTTTTCGTAAGCAATACTTATAGCATTGACTATAAATACTGAAGGAGACATCCCATCCATATGGCCCAGCTGTCCCACTCTTAATGTATGCTAGAGTTTGAAGTGGACTAGTTTGTTTAGGTTACCGACAGATTGTGCTGCTGTCAACTATTTATTTTAGTTGTTTACGTTAACTTGTAAAATATCTCCACCCTAGAAAGGAAGTTATAATCAACTTATGGTTGTTTCCTGACACACCAACTGTTGTAATATCCCCTCCTTGAGAGGATGAGTAATAGTTGACAGCAGTATACTCTGTTGGTGATTAGTGAGAACTACATCCTCTTTGAATCCTGGCACACAGAAAACTAGGGACAGATTTTACAATGGTAATGAGAAGTCTACTTCAGTATTTATAGTCAGTGATTATAGCCACGTTCAGAACATAACCACTGTGTTAATTATTACACTCAAACCCAATCTCATCTAGTTGTACGTTTATGATATAAGTGTGGAAAATTCGTTTAGTTTAGTCTGACAGTAACGATAGGAAAACAAACCCAGATTCTTACTTTTGTGTTCTTCATTATAAGGCCTTTTCATGTTAAATTCCTGCTCGAAGAATACGTCCCTCGCTCGTTCAAACTCACTCTTGACTGCGAGTCTTTTGCGCAAGCCGTAACGTTTAAATCGCTGCAATTTGTTCATTGACGCAGTAATCGCTCTTCTTGGGTCATCCACCCTTTCCATCCTGACGTATGTGACGAATGAAACTGTTATTGATGGTGACGGGTAAGTTCCAGAAATTCCCGTGTAAGAAAGAGCAATTATTATCTTAATTGGACACGTCAATCCAAAAGCTTTTAGCGAACAAAAGGACAACAGCTCTTGGAAGAATAAGACAAAGGATGACAAGTGATTGACGTGTTTACACCAAGTAAACGTTCGTAGAAGCCCTTTGTCGGTGAGCTAATTTTCGGAAAAGACATGGCAAAATTCCTAGAAGTTTAATAAACAACGCTAAGTCAAAACTAATGACACGGTTGTGTTTTGCGTACCAAACAAAGCCTAATACCAAGTTTCGTAAAAATCCACCAGTAAACCGATTTTTAATGAATTTATTTATTTTTTGGTCTTCCTGTGAAGTGATTTTTAAACTTTCGTTAGGCATACTGCTTGCACGTTATATGTTAGACGTTGAATTAGTAAACGTAAATACCAAATGTCGTGAAAATCCACTGGTAAACAGATTTTTTTACGAATTTATATATATTTCAGTCTTTCAGTAAAGTGGCCTTCAAAAAATTCTGGGATATGGTATTCGCATAGTCATGTAGAGCGTAATATATCATACTTAGATACCGAGTCTTGTACAAATTCCAATTAGTTTTGAGTTATGAATTTTCAAAGTTTATAGCGCCTTCAATTTCCCGGATAGGCAACCTGCATTACACAAGACCCGAAAAATGTTATTGGGGGTAAACAAAGTTTGTTTGAAATCGGGCCGCAAATAACGGAGATTCAGCCATTTTTAGGTTCCAGCTTCTAGTGAAGTGACCTTGAAAAAATTGTCGGGTAATGATGATGACGTCATCGATACACGCATCAGTTATAATGTTTAGATACCGAGTTTGAACGAAATCGGTCTATAAACAACGAAGATATGAAGTAAAACGTACAAAACAATAGAGTTCCTGGAAGACCGGTGTCATTGACCCTTTGCTCTGCGGGGGGGCTCAACAATTTTCCCAGCTAGTTCATAAATGTTCCCAGTTTGGTCAAACATTTTCCCAGTTAGGTCATAAATTCTCCCAGACAGGTCATAAATTTGCCCAGGTTGGGGGGCTCCGTTGTTAAGCAAATGAGGGGACCCACCACAGCCCCACCTCACATCGGAGCTCCCAATCCCCCTACTTCCAAACGACATAACCTCAGCGTTTACCGTGCAGAACGTGGTTGACAGCCGGTGACAAATCTCAGAGCGCTGCAAATCGTACGTCTGAGTAAAAAAAGACGATAAGCCTGGATATTAATTGTATTAGAAAGTCCTGGTTTGGCTCAACACTGTTAATATAGTTATCTACTGATGTTTAATAGTACTATGTTTAACTTTATTCAAAATCTGAGTGAAATTTTATTTTAAAACTTGCATATTTGTATGGGTTTATTTTTATGTTAACAAAGGGCTTGACTTAAACTTTATGTGGTAGAGGTAGACTAAACAACCTTTCGTAATATCCTTAAGTATTTTTAATCTATATTATTAGATTTTCATAAGAACACGTATGTTTTAAAACTAAGTACAATGCAGTTTTAAAAGTTTCCTACAGTAAACATTCTTGGCTAATTAGATTTTTGTTGTTATCATACTGAATATTAAGTCATTTGGAGGATTGAGTTCTTATCAATTTATCGTCGAGGGGGGGTATATCACTTGAACTGAAATTCTATTATTAGGGTACAATTAATTATATATCTTAAAGGTGTTACTAATAGTTAAAATGTACAGAGTTTTACCAGTGAAGTAGATTCTATAATATGTCAAATAACTGGTTATCCGAGAAACTACGATGAAACGGTTTATATTTTTGTTTGGTTCAATAAATGTCGCAGATCAGCGAGGCAAACGTTAATTATCCAGGCAGGAGTTAATAACATATATACCAGGTGTAAAAAAAACCGGGAACTCTTTAATATTGTCCATGAATAGACTTATAAAATAATAACTCTAAGGTATATACTTGCTCTAGTTACCATTTCTTTGAAATATTTAAGGGGCATTTAACTACGGGGGACATTCTCTGGAGGAAGACTTACAACCTTCAAGGTGAGGATATGTCGATCCTTAGCTAAACATATTGCCGCAAACCCGCCCTTACATAGACGGCTGAGTCGGATATGGTATCTGATCGAAATTTTCATTCCCCATTACCAGCTTCCGACACAGTGATGCCAACATTTCAATCACTCGCAGAATGTCTGAATGCTTTCTTCTGACCTCCAGCGCCGACATCGCGTCGGTTTCCCCCGATCGAGTTGACCTTTGCGTTTACGGTCTGAGAAGTTTCCCATCGGTGATTACAGGCTGTCTGATGCCACTATGGAATCATTACAATGATGGTACGTCATTTTAGGCTAAACGTCTACAATTCTTTAGAGATTGCAATGGAATAGTTTTGTATAAGACCGTTGCCTTTGGCTTTTGTGTAAATTTATTTTGATGAAGCGAAAGCGCTCTTTACCTGACGGGGTACTGCCCTTTGGGGACTATTCAATCGTTCGCATAGGTGATATGAGAAACCGTAGAACTCAAATTAATTTGGCTGGTCCGAGATTAGGACCCTGTGACCTCATGAATATCGAATGTAAATGAGTTATCATTGTGCACCCCAGAACTCAATATGATATTTTTGAAAATGTATGTATGAAATCTATTTTCAGTTTTCACAATCATCACAACAAAACCGTTCCTTCCCAGAGACAATCGTGGCTACCGGTACTAGGTTGTAACAAGAAAGGAGATTTTAACTTCATAACACCCGAATCCTAAGAGGATTCTAGCCTCCAAAATCGGTTGCGACACTTGATGACTAGACCAAACACAGACATTCCGCTTGCTTGTGGTTTTAATTCACGTTATGTAAAACCAAATTATAAACTTTCTTGTCTCGGCTAATTCATAGTTCGCCACGCTCGTGTAATGCTTTACTCACTGGTGATTAGCCACGAGAAGTTTGTTTAGTTTCAGATCGTTCTCTACGGTTTACTCGTGATTACCTTTGGCCTCTTTTATTAATACCGTGAACAACAAAGAAGAATTATAATGTTACTTTAGCCACGGGCCATCTACCTATCTATAAAGTCAAACCGTACCAGGAACTTTTGTGAAAACCTCAAATGTAACCCCCATGAAACTCAGACTTGAATGAAAGGTATCGATGAGAAAATTAGTGGAAAAATATCCTTTTTTATATAAAAGCTCATGATGTATCAAATAAAAAAGAGATTACAATAAATGGTTATACATTGGAACTTGATCATTTGTGTGATTTGTTTGACTACAACTGAAAACTGAAAGCTAAACCTGTGGAGTTGTCGGGTATAGCTAGTTAATGTTAAACAAATTCGCAATTTGATAGGCTGAAGTGAATATTAGCAAATTTCTATGTACAGTAAAAATAAATTTGTTTTTACAATAAATAATGTAATGCAGATAGTATTTCCCAAAAGTAAATTTTGTTAATGCAACTCAAACCTGCCAGTAATCTGAAATCCATAAGTGTTTACTGTCAAATTAAATAAGCAAGCTGTGTATTTATGTAGGCTGTCAAGATGTATACGCATGACTAAATTCAATACCTCTTGTGTTAAGTGCAGTAAGTTTTTGCTGAATTAATTAAGGCACGTAAAAACCCTCTGGCCTAATAACTATTTACTATTGATATGGTATTTTTGAAACTGATTTTAACGATGAATATGTTACGTACTGAAAATAATTTAGATTTTACATACCGCATTGGGGCTGTTTAAGCCCACAATACGTTTTGGGAGATAAGGAAGTTCCTCTCGTTATCAACTTAACATACATTTAACAACAAAACCTATAACAACAAAGCTTTAACCAAAGAAGCATATAAAATTGCATATATGTTACATTGTGCATCGCTGCCTCCAATCTGAACAATAGATCCGGTGCACCACCCCTTCACACATCCGGTCAACAGCAAACACCACAATATTAGAAGACTGACAAGCATTTGCGGTGGTGGAGGGGTAAGGAAAGCTACCCACAATACCAGGGAAATTTTCCGGGGAGCAGCTTTGGTTACCGTCTCGCCCGTAAGAAGTCATCTCCAAAGACTGTGAAGCAGAAATGAAGCAGAAAAGACTGTGAAACCTCATGCCTGGTTACAGCAAGTCTCCAAGGTGAATGTTGGGAACTTGTAACGCAATCTGGTGGCCGCGTTACCTCCAAGGACGATCACGGCACATCGGTGGGAGTCACGGGAGCATCGGTGATAGTCGCAGGAGCATCTGGAACATGGATACTGGCGGGTGGATGGGAACTATTTTCAGTCGATTTTTCTTTCACCAAGGTTTACGGCACATACGGCAGATGTGCCTGATACCTGGTAGTTGGAAAATACCTAGTCTAGTTTCTTTATTTGTATTCAGTAAACCCCTCAATTTTTACTTGGGTACTCTTAGGAATTCATGTTTTTCAGTCTGTTAGCCCGTTTATGAAAAATATGTACATGATGCATTGGACTCTCGTTTTTCCAACCTGGATGGACAAGGAAAGCTCAATTTCTTGGGCCCCTCAAAGCCCAGACTTGACATTTTTTTATTGGAACAAGTAAAGAATTTGGTCAATGCTGAATGCATAGGTTTACCATGCCAATTTATCAATGCTTCTTGAAAAAAACTTTTGTCGGGAGTAGTGTCTTTTATTACGTAGGATTGCTGCCTCTTCCCTGCTTTATTTACTGTCAGAATTTGTTGATTCCTCATTTATTAGTGAATTTCCTTTGGAAAGTGAACTATTAGCATAACCCGCACGGTGAAACTTAAGCCCGGGACCACCATAGAAGTTCCTAACGTGACCCCTTGAACACGTTTTGGGGGTCGTTCAAAATTTTATATATATATATATATATATATATATATATATATATATATATATATATATATGTGTGTGTGTGTGTGTTTGCACTCTAGCGGTCGCAACTTTTGTCCGATTTACTTCAAATGTGGTAGGGACATTCCTTTTTGTAATCAGTTGGACATGTTCGTTGGGCAAAACAATCGGAAAACTCTAAACCCCTTTTTTTGGGGATTAATCTTTGAAATTTCGAGTTTTTGGGCCCAAAAATGGCCATAAAAGCCCCAGTTATAAAATAAATGCATGTAAAAAGATGGAAATTGGAGAGGCGAAAGTTTTAAGCCCTCTCTCGTCATTCTAGCATAAATATGTACCGAGTTATTAAAGAAAATGTGTATCGACTAAACACAGTACGTTGTCTTATGGGGGTTTTACATGAGAAAAACCTGTTATTTCTTTGTTAGAGTACTTTTATCATCCCCAGAAACCTCACGCCTACTTTCAAGCCTGTCTGGACCTTCTCCTAACCTTATATTGGGCAAAATTGTATTCCCAGCTTTGCAAGTAAATGAAACCAAGAGTATCAGAACAGCCAAAAAATCAATGTTTTCACATTTCAATAAAAATTGGACAAATTCATGTTTTTACACTGATTTTGAGTTTTAAAAGTTTTTATGTGGAAATTCACTTCCCTCACGTCAGCGTGCTGCGTGCGAACTCGTTTAAATTATTTTGTTAGTTTATGCCATTAAATTTTCCTTAAATAGTCATCAAATGTTTAAAAAGCAATTAAGGTTTAATTTTACATTCAATAAGCTATCGATATTGATGTCATTGATTGATACTGGCTATTGATTCGGATGACATATTATTGGTACTCTGTGAAGTTTAAAATAACATATTATTGTGACTTGGTATAATTATTTTGAAACGGATCTAACAGGGTATATACGGAGGAACCTCCTTCATATGTCGCTGAGTGTGGCCACTTGCGTGGCATGTAATGCTTCTTCCTACTTCAAATGTTGCTGCACTGATGCTGAGACTAGGAGTTGGCTAGAGTAGCCGTGACTTATACATTAGTAGGTGTTCCGATACATTTAAAATACAAATATTACCATCCAAACCCAAGTCATCAGAGTACAACAAACCCGATTGAAACTAGGAGATGAAACGTTATACATTCGTGTGAGGTTTGCTTTGAAACTTTCTATGGGGGTCCTAAAGGAGGATGATGGGAATAGAACAAATATGTGTTGAAAAGAAGCGAGAAGGCGAGAGCTCTTATCACCATTATCACCTGGGAAGGGCAGCCCGAGGTCGAGGGCAGGGAAGGGTGTCAATGGCAGAGTACTTGGTAGTGCAATGGCAGCGCGTGGTTGGCGGAGACCCACTGTGCGAGAAGGTTCCGCCGAGAGGTTGCTTCCTCAAGAGGTTTCATCTTCTCTAAGAGATTTTTAGGACGGCGAGAATGTTACATATTTTAGTATGTTTTAAGGCCATCAATTTGTGAGCCATGAATTAAAAAAACTTTAGAGGGGGCTTCAGTCACGAAAAATTTCGCATTTCTACCTGCTTCTCCCATAAGGTTAACATTCAAATCCCGCACCTCCTCAACAAATTATTCGAAATCGTTGATTCATGGATTATTTTAAAGAGCAAAAATATACCTAGCGATTTAATTCTAATGTTGATATCACAAATAATAATTATCCGATAACATTCCAATGTATTCAGTATTTTAGTTTTATGTTTTGTGTTAACTACTTGTGGTATCAAAATTCTACTCACTACTAAAATTAAATTCTACTAAAAAAAAATTACCTAGCAATTAGGCTAGTTTTTAAAATTAAAAATATATTAGCAATGTCGGATAATCCGTTGAGGAGGGACTGACTTTGAAAGTTAACATTGGCCTTGTGGGAGAAGCAGATAGACGCCAGGGTTTTTATTAGAACGGTGGGCCGTTAAATAAATAGTATGGTATCTTAGCCACCAATTTTATTTTATTATGATATGGAGGAATTAAAAAACTTAAGTAAAGTAGATATTACTTCTGTAACATCATAGGTTCAAAATCGGATCCATACTAGGCTACAGAGATTTACTTTTGTGGCAGTTTGACTAAAATGTATCCATGCTAGTCGCATTAACAATTCAGTGGCGGCTTCTGTTACAAACCTACTGAACCTTAAACAATGTTGGGAGAGGTCAGTCATTAACAATACGATCTATATATGGCCCTAAATTTGAAGGCGGGATGTTCCGCCTGACCCCACTTTACTTCCCAGAGGATAGGTTAGTGAGGATAGGTTAGGTTAGGTACTTACCTATCCTAAAACCGTAACCTTTCCACCACGTTACAAAACCAATTCAGCAAAGTCCACTCCTTTGTAGGATAACCTATACTATATCATATTCTATTATGAAGGGGAATTAAGTGGTACCTAGAAATAAAACAGAATATTCGCGGGGTCTACGTTTCCCGCATGAATTAGTTGTTATATTTTACTAAAGCCATTTTAATTTTCCCTAAACACTAAAGATAACCGAATGTTAAATAGTTTAACTCTCTGATCGGTCAATTAAGTGACCCTCCTAGAATTTGAGATTTTGTTCAGGGTATTGGACACTCCTCTTATTTTTAGTACATATCAAGAACCTAGGTAAAATATGCTTGGGCAATTGTCGGATGTTTTTTGCCGATGACTCTGCAGTGCATTGCGAGGTTTAAAACTGGGAGGAGCCTACCTTTTGGCCGAGCGCAGCCCGTTCACAGTGGTTTGAGCGAAGTCGGCTCTCTGTAAATTCTTTCAAAAACAATTACATGACAGTTACTGCGAGAGGTTTCATGATCCTGGCAACTTATCACTGCACACATGTGGCAGTATGAATGGTTGTTTTTTTAGTAACTTTATTGAGAAATTGTCGGAACACATTACCACGGTGTCGTTTTTAATATCGAGGAGTAAATTCCTACAATTCACCATTTCAAATATAAACAAAATTTAAGGTTCGGATTTGATTAAAACAGTTTATTTTACTTTTGCATAATTATATTTATATAAATCAGTCTTAAATCAAAATCCAATGGTTAAATCAAGACAAAATATCGGTATTCAATTGTTTTAATATTTGAAGTGTTCCAAGTTGTTATTATTCCTCAACTTTACGTGCACCTTTACAATCCAAGATATAAATATAGAAGTTTTAGAATAATATTCGCTCTTATTAAAGATCTGCATGAAACTCTAAAATTGTTGTATTTTGATTAACTGAAACATCGATTACTACATCATCGCATTATACCATTGATTTTTCTCAGCTCCCATATAATATCCAAAACACCCAACTATTCGTTATAACTAATAAAAAAAACACCGACATATGGTTGGTAAACATATGGGTAAGAGGCCTAAAATGAACAATTGGCATATCAGAGACTTTTACAGAATAACTAGACAAAAGTGTGAAATCATTTCTCTATTAAATATGTTTAATGTTACTTAAGTTATAGACTATTTATAGGCTATTTAGTGGTCAAGTTAGGGATTAGGAAACAAAACGGTACAGTTATATAAACCATTATCCAACTTTAAACAAAAAAAAGGTAAATCACATTTTAACCGTATTCTGACCTTATTATTTTCTAAAATTAGGCACATTTTCCAAGCTAAAATTAAGGAAACTGAATTTTTTTAATGAAAACCATATATCCAGGGTACTATTGTTTCTCATCTCTTACTATATAAAGAAAAATATATAAAAATCAAAAGTTCCACCTGAATTATATTATATTTCTGATTTTAGCTGTTGGCTGTATTCGCGAATATTATGAACGTAACAAGGAAATGCAATATATGTGGTAGCAGCAGCGAGTTCAGTGGTACAGTACGATTTCTTCTAGCAGTGTTGATAACAACAAGATAAACAGAGCGGAAGACGGAAGCTGCATAACACGCAAAACCTGAGGCGAACACAATGATGACTGGGTCGGCGTTACACTTCCCTGCCCCAACCCGGGGACCGGGCACCCAAATAGGGGGGGGGAGGGGGCAGTTAGCAAATAGTACATAAGACTCTACTTGTGTTGACACCTCAGGAGTTGAACCGCCGCACCAGACCGTGGTTAAAAGTCAGCCTAGGATGGGTTGAACCAATAATGTTCCTCATAAAATTATATTTTTAAACAGGTGCGGCCAACGTGGGGCTCCACAATTTGGGAAGAGTTTAAAAAGACAATTAATGTCACAGGCAAATAGGAAATATGTTTTGTTCAACTATTTTTCATTAGGAGCTAACGAAGTGAAGGATAATTATTATAGTTATTAAATTTAAAAACGATATCATATACATTGGCAATATATTGCATTTAAATTATAGCTATTTATTGTCATAATTTATTAATTACAATGTTCTAAAAGTATAAATCGTGTTAGGCGTCGTTAAGGTCTTTGCCTGCCTGTTGTATGAGTAAGGTAATGCTAAAAGTGAGTCTGAAGCACTATAAGCTAACAATACGGCTAGTGAACTTGCTCAATGCTTATTTTAAGGCCAAAGTCAAAGACTGTGGTATTCCATTATACCGGGTGTGTGATAAATAACTCCATGGGATAAAGAAATATTTTAAAGGTAAAATATAAACAAATTTGAATTCATAAATACATTTAGTGAAAGAGAATATCTTCTTTTTGGTAGTCTTAATAAACTTCAATGGGGTACCATTTGCCGCTCTTCACAAGTCAAATATCCACTATATTTCACTTCTCTCCAGGTATTCACCAACATAGAAGTCTGTAACGACTGTCCAACACAACTAATCGCACGCTGGGATGATTGTGTAAAGTAAATTACCGATGTCACGGATCCTTTCAGAATTTACCAAATTCTTCACGTGTCACTATAAGAAAATGTCAAGTCTGAGTTTTGAGGTCCCCAAGAAATTGAGCTTTCCCTGTCCATCCACCTTGGGAAAACGAGTGTCCAATGCATCACGTACATATTTTTGATAAACGGGCCAACAGACAGGAAGACACTAATTCCTAAGAGTATCCAAGTAAAACTTGAGTGGTTACTGAATATAGATGCAGAAACTAGACTAGGTCTTTTCCAACTTCCAGTTATAAGACATCTGCCGTATGGCCGGCGACCTGCAACAAAACATGGATGTTAGCAGAAAGGCCTAGTAGTGGGATAACCAAGTAACGGAACAACAGATTAACATGACGATAGAATTCCGTGTAGTATATGTAGCTTAATAGCCTAGTAGGGGTGTAATCAAGTAACGGAGCAACGAAGTAATAAGTCGATAGAACTTCGTTTAGGATATGTAGCTTAGTAGCCGAGTATTGAGGTAACCAAGTAACGGAACAACAAAGTAACATGTCGATAGAATTTCGTGTAGTATATGTAGCTTAGTAGCCGTCTAACCATAAACCAACTATTTTGGATAATCTGTTGAGAAGGGATAGGTAGAATCCAGTGACTGGAGCCCCCTCTTAAACATTGTTTTTGGACATTTCCCCTTATTCTTCTATGGTCTACACGTATCACTGGGGTATGAGACCAAACGCAACCAACCTTGAACCCATAGAATCGTTACGCGCTCCTACCTATCACCATGAAATCAGTGGACCATTTCTTTTCATAACGATAATTTTCGCTTAAGAGTTTTCATCGACTGGATTTTTTGGATCCCATATCTTACGGGTTTGTTTCATAAGGGCAATGTCATCATTACGGTGGATTGGTTCTCAGGAGAGTATCGCTTTCGAATTTCTTAATTTGAGAATTATAATTTTACTATAATTTGTTTAATTTTAAATGGGATTTCCATACAGTGTCGCATTGATTTGTAAATAAATTATAAATTCTAAAATGTAACTAACCTCCCTACAACCCCCCCCCCCACGCTTTAATTTCACCCCCCAAACGTATGTGGTCATCGAGGGAGGAGTAACGGAGGCACAAATTTAACATCGGAACCAAACTGTAAGATGGCGTCTGGGAACTTCAGTAGGACTCTTAATAAGATTAACCTACAATAAAAATTCCATAAATCATGTTGCCTCACAAAATAATGATAAACAACTACGATAAAAATTATATTGTGTAACTTATTCCTGATAGGTGGAAAAATGTATAAGCGCTTTTTAGTTGTTAGATGCCTCTAGACAATGTTTAGTAAACAGTACAAACGATTTTAAAACAGTATATTTATTAATTATGGTATGTAGGCAAAACTAATTTATAATGTACAGAATATATCACAAGCTAACAACAGTTGATACAAAATATTTCCGATATTCCCACACTGAGAAAAATTTAGTCCTTATATACGGGAGCGGCTCACATAAATAAGGGTTTGCGGGTTAATCAATGCTGTCAGGACTTGGCTCAATGCCGGAGCATTGAGGCCACCTCACGTAAAAGCAGGACTAAGTTTGCTAGCGTACTCGTGACATCACGGGCTCTGATGTCATAACAGCTGACATCCTGCAAATCCTGCCTCGCCTGGGTTTGCTCTCTTAATTGCAGGGCTTTGACTCTGCATTCCCTACTTTACATTTTGCATTTACTCTTGTTATGTACTGCATTTACCCCTACATGCATTGTATTTACCCTTTATTCTCACTGCATTTACCTGCATATTCACTGCATTTACTCTCTTTTCTACTGCATTTGCCCTCTTATTGACTGTATTTACCCCTCTATTCCCTGTAGATTCTAAAAATCTCATGTAATGTCTGCACAATGATTGGTATTTTAAGTGAGTTCGTTGTTAAATGTATTGCATTTTCCCTGCATTTAGACAGGGCAACACAGTGAAAATATGTTTATTGTATAGTATTACTTGGAACAAGTTTTGTAATTACATATTATTGTTTAATACTTTAATAGTAAATAGTCTGCAAATAATACACTAAACCTGTATAATACACCCGACTTTTTTATTTTACAACAATTTCATCAGCAAATCCAGGATTGTTTTAGTGTTTTACCCTTCTTCCACATAAGCGGTAATTAAAATTACAGTGATGGGTTATGAAAATACCTTTATTTGCCTTCAAAGTCCCCCCACACCTATGCATAGTTTTATGTTTCTTGTAAATGCTTATTGTTATTACCTGTTCAATATACCATTATTTGTTTTAGTATTCAACCACCCCAACAAATAAAGGATAGTTTCATTTTCCCCCTCTTACAACAAGTTAAGAATTAAAACTGCACTGATCACTGATTGGTTGTGAAAATACCTTAATTTTCCCTACAAGCCCTGAGACTGCAGACTTATCATTACTCCCCCCTTGCATAGTGCATCTTGACTTGTAGGTTTATCCTTGCTACTACGTGTGCAGTTTGTGCTGTGTTATATTAAAATGTAAATAACAAATACAAATTGTACTACACAATTCAAAGTATAGTAGCAGGTTTTTACACGTAAGGTTGCAAGTCAAGCAAGGAACCTGAGAAAAATAATAATTGCAAGGAAAATAATTAGATAGATAATAGGTAACTAAAAATAATTTAGCTCAGAAACTGAATGATTAAAATCCACTTACATCAGGGGTCTCCAGTAATCATATTTTTTAGTTTGTACCTTTTTGCTCCTAAAGACCAATAAAAATGTTTGGCTACTTAACGATTGTTCAAAACCATGTCTCATTTAAAATAACATTAAAATAACTAATATAAGTTCACTAACCAAGTTAAGAGTTTTGGTAACAGATGTTGTGTTATTCTTTCAACAATTTGCTATTGTTGAATATTATACATTTTATAGAACTATTTTTGCTTGTGACTTTCTATATTTTTCGATAATTTGTTGTAATAATCGTTAATGGAAGTAACTGATTTGCCTTAGGCTTATTGCTTTTAAATTGTGTAGTAAAAATAACACAAACTTGCTATAAACATAGTGACTTCAATAATGATTGTTGTGATTTATACATTTCTTTTAGTGAACTAAAGTAGCAAACCCATAAGGATGTTAGTATTTAAAATAAATATGTGCAGTATTTTTGTAAAACATGATCGATCCAATCGGTTATGTTGTTTTTGATTGAAAGTGAACTAATTTTATGCGGTGAAATGAAACAAAACACCAAAAAAAGTTATTTAAAACCTCTTCTCACTCTTAAACATGACATAAAAGTAATATTTTTCAATTTCGGAACAGTATTAAGTATTTCTCGCAGCATCCTCGGGAGTAAAATAAGAAAGCTTATTTTAAAATAGTTTTGTCAAATTTATTTCCAAACCTTAAAACAATCTGGTGTACGTTAAATACAAAAAGTTTATTTTGACAAATCAGTATTTTAATAAAATGTTCTAGGAATTAAAAAATCCAAAAGTCTTTATGTTGTGAGAAAGGACATAGCAAAGTAACCATGTAATACATACATACAAAAATAACGTGTAATACGTCCAAAACACAGGAAACTATGCGTTCACTAACACTAACACACAAACACCTTTAACATTTTTGTAAGAGAACAGTTAACTTCACAAACTAGGAAATCCAAAATAAATCGAGTCGAATCACAACTGCGATTGAAAACTGATGAGACTCATCTGGTTATTTTATAGCATTTGACAAATCTATGAGCGCTTCTGACAAGTGGAATAAATATTAACTAAATTAAGGAACAGTCTGACTGAATTCACCAATCCTTTACCGGATTTTCTAACAACTGTGACGTCACATGCTTCCTTTTAGTAAAATAATGGTAAATACTCTGACATGTGAGCGACTCCGTCGGTTAGAGTGTAATTCCGACGTGGGCAGTGGAAAAGTACGTAAAGAAGGACGGCGAGTCCTACGTACGTACTAAGGTCTATTACTCTGCACCGTCTTTGAGCTAGGTCCAGACACAAACCTCTACTACGTGAGCCAAGTCCTTCTTTACGTACTGCGAGTACGTATTATGGACTTGGGGTAAAAATTATGCTTTTCTGTTATGAAATTTTTCTCAGTGCACTTAACCCCCCCCCATTCCCACCTGGAGGCTATCATAATCCATAAGGGTAAACCCGGAAAACGCCAGTCATGAGAGCGTCGAAAAAGGGCCAGCCTGTCACGCTCCGGGGTTAAGTACCAACGGTATTCCAGGTAGCCAGGTATCCGGGTAATCTGGTGGAAGAAGGATGAAAAAATAATAATAAATGATAAAAATTCTTATACTCATTTGGGCTCTAAACTCATCGGACCTTTGGCGGATCACAAAGGCTTGTGAAAGTGTTTTCAGAGCAAGTTTAACAAATCTAGTTCGTCTCCCCGCCCAAACATTTTCATCTTTCTCGATGCCCTGAAGAAGGCCCAGATAGATACCTACATTGATATGAATACCGCTAAAACCAGAGGACCTACGCAACGAAGGAAGAAACCCCTTGTGCATCAACAGTTTTTTTTTATGGGAAACTTTTTCAGCTAAAAAACGGATAAATTGATACATTACATTTATTGAAGAGTGTGTCTGTGAAGGCGAGCTGATTGCAAATACGTAAGCAACATGTGGCTGTTTTAATATTAAAGTCTACGTTTAAAATAAATACTGGTTGTATATTTAACTGATTTGAATTTGTATTATTAATTAAGTCCTAGTCGATATACTGATTTTAGATAATCGTAATATAATTACACCAATTGTAAGATCTTCAACCCCTTACGTCACAGTATCCATACATCCACGTAAGAGCAAGAGTCCAAATATAACGACGCAATAACGTCTTTTATCAAAGAGCACTTGCGGAAAGACAGTAGTAGGGGCCTATAGCCGATTCTGTGCCTATAAGTAAAGTTGCTGTGGATCAATACACATGACGTCATCCCCCTCCCCCACCCCCACCCCGCCCCTAACGTCGAAATACGGCTGACTACGTTTTCTATTTCTATGCACGGCTCTAACTTTGCACTGCATATAGTAACCTAACGATGAGATATGTCTGTCCAAGTTTCCCATTCCTAACTGGAGATAGTCTTAATAAACCCAACTATACATATCGTAGCGTAACACAACGTCGTGATGGTGCAGGGATGACACAAGAAGAGTGATAGATGTGTCAATGAACAACTTGCGTTTTAAACGAGTTAACACATACGAGAAAGGCTCGCAGTCAAGTTGGTGCTAGAAGGAGCGAGAGTCGTGTTTTTGAAAACGAATTCCATATGAAACGTCAGCATCATGAAGAAAACAAAAAGAAAAAATCCTTTAAATTTAATGCAAAACCAAATTCTCATTACACTTACGAACCGCGCGATGATGAACAACAGTTATCGTGGACTTAAATCACAATAGATGAAATGAGATTACGCATGAAATTTTAATTGATGTTGAATGAAAAAATTATACATCAAACAAATTGTGACAAGACCTATCATAACTAAATATCATGCAAAACTAAATACTCTTACATTTACGAACCGCACGATGATGTACAACAGTTAACGTGGACTTAAATTACAATAGATGAAATGAGATTACGCATGAAATTGTAATTGATGTTGAATAAGAATATTATACATCCAACCTGTTGTGACAAGACGTATCACAACACATGTGTACAGTTGACTTCAAGAGCTGTTAGTACCAGTCGCCACGTACACCGGACGTATCACAACACGTGTGTGCAGTTTACTTCAAACGCTGATAGTTTTAGTCACCATTACACTATATTCCACATTTCCTATTTCTATGCTGAAATCAGTAATCATCATAAACCTAACTCTTATCTAATGTAACGTAACCTATTATCGAGATACTGGTGGATTTTCTTATTCCAATTTTCCTATCTTAATGTTAATAGTAAACTTTAGCTAACTGTTATGATTTTAAACAAAGGATTGATGTCACTGTCAAACACCTGCACTCTCTGACTGCTCATTAAGCACGTACGCGTTAGTGAAAGACATGCTTCACAAACAGAACTAGCGCAGGGATCTCTAATCAACATGATATCTAGGAGCCCGATGATATGACGGTGTTTTGATTAGAACTGACGAAATACTAGTGTCACTGTCCAAGTAGAACACCTGATGTTAACCGCTCTCTCTTTTGCGATACGGTGTTAACTGCTAGGGCTGTTGGTGGGACGATGTACGTAGGTTGACCACTTGTTCCGTACAATCAGTGGTTTAGTGTTCTGTCTTCTGATGGATCAGTCAATTTCCCCCCTCAAACAAACTTGGTGTTCATTCTTCCGGGATGATTGTGAGGGTAGTGGAAGTTCGTTGACGGTAGGATAAACAACAGCACGAACTGCGATGCGTCTCTTTAGAATTGAGTAGTAGCCAACCGCATACAACATACAACATACAATTGGGGGGTGCGCAACGGTTCGGCAAGTTCTTGTGTTGTTCGCAACGCAATGTGTTGGTCTTTTGATAATAACTGATAATTCTTTGACAGTTTTGATCAATCTCCTTGTCTACAATTCTACCAAAGATTCCTGAGACGTAACGTCCGTCGCCACCTGTGCATCGAGTATCGTCTTCAGAGTGACAACACTCCGGTCTGCGGTAAATACTGATTTGTATATCGGTATTGTCACACTTACTATAACATGAGAGGCTGGATGTGTTTTCCTATGCTTACTGTCAGACTAAACTTATATACCACACTTAAATCATAAACGTACAACTAAAGGGCATTAGGGTTGAGTGTAATGATTGACACAGTGGTTATTTTCTGAACTTGGCTATAAGTATTGCTTGCGAAAGCTATCAAAATGTTCAAAGGTATTTACATATTCTTCATTCTTCAAGTCTTGATTTACATATTTCCATAAAATCCAAAGGTCAAGATCTGCTACTTAAACCCTTTGGACTGTGATTCACCAAGCGAATGCGATCTCCAAACCGACTGTTGTAGTGCTCGAATTCGGTGTTGCTCAGGACCTCGTTGAACCGCCTAGGCAGGTAGACCCACAGGAAGAAATCGTCCCCGACCTGCCGCTCTAGGATCGCGATGAATGTCTCACCAAAGGGTGTGATGACCTTGCTAAATCGCAGTGATGAGATAACCACATTCCTCCAGGAGACCGCCTATTCGGTTGTAGAGCGGGGAGTCTGACTTACAGTTGTTGAGCGTAGTTCTGAGGTCCGTGGTCGCAGCGATACCCAACGCTAAAAAACTCTGGGACAAAACGTTGCTGTTCGACATCTTGATAATAGTAGTAGGTCTAGACGAAATGTTGGTCTGATGAAGAATGATGCTTGGTCAATGTGAATGTGGCTATAGGCATTAATTTTAAACATATTAAAAATCAGTAAGCTCCTTCTTGAATATTCCTAATGCCATTTTATTTTGTTTCACGCCTGTGCATCAGCCTCAGAAGAGATGCATTCGTTGTTGGCGACAACACCGATGCGACTAACTGGTGTCACTGTCCTTATGCGTTTCTCCCGCCAATTTTCGTTGTGTGTTACCTTCATTACTATCGGTTTTACACCTCGCCGCTATCGGTATCACTGTCTGTGTCAAACCAGTGACTCTGGGGACTCCAGAATATCGGTCCACGCACAAGTTTTCTGATCGCGTTATGATATTCATAAGCATGATGTATATTTCGTAGTGTTTATTTGCGTCCAATTATAAATTGCAACTATGTGTATGCCGACTCCTATGATAGAACTCGACGTTCAAGAACACGTTACTCCGATTTGTGGGATTCTGTACTGTATATTGATAACCGGCATCGGCCCAACTGAAAGTCGGTGGTGAATCGTTTGAATATTTATCAGAAGAGTGAAGTCTCCAGATAGCTCTGGAGGATAGCCATAGACACTTCCACCGTTGTTGTCGTTTATGCAACTGCTATCGAAACGCGAGGTGCAGACGTTCTGCGGACCTCTCCTGTCTTCCATCACTTCCAACTCCTTCAACAACGTAAGGACCGATTCGTCCACTTCGGCTGTATTCGTCATGTTTGAGTTTACTCTGCAACATCACTAGTCGAACTGACGGTACGATGCGAATGCGTGCCTGCATTTATATTCACAAACTCCGTAAATCTCAAGAAGTGCTTCTTTAATCGGACCAATCAAAGAGCAGAACGTCTAATTTTGATCACTTGGAGGGCGAGGTGTTTCCACCAATCACAGTACCCACGTAGGCCTCCACTACAAATTTAGGGTTTTCTGAATATACTTGGCGGGCCAAGTGTTTGATCTGAGCACGTTCCCTGGTATTCTTGAAACATACGATGTAATAAGCGTTCAGCGCGATGTCGCACTGGCCCTGATGAAATAGGTTTTGCGTGAAGAACACGCTTATGTTGCGATGATGGGAGTCCTCGGCAAACAGGTCCGCCACGTGAGAGTTGGCCTTGCGTATATAGTCAAGGATCACCAGGGTGGTTTCACTACCTCGTACTCGTCGAGGTTGGACAGATCGGTCACAATGGTGGTGAACGTGTGTTTCCACCTTAAGTCCATGTTGGCTGCTGGCCACTGTGCACCACCATAGCTCTTATAACTAAATTGAGTTTTTTATATTTATTTTTTAAGGATAAAGGAATAAGGGTTTTATTTTTATCCAAACAAATTCTAGAAGAGATGTTTTGCAGCCAGGAGGGCTGCTCTTCTTTAATAGATGCATCCTCGACCCCACACCCACGTTGTATTGAACGATCACCTGATCCCCAGGACGGCCATGAAACGTCTGGGCATGTAGATTCTCAGCGGGTCATCACCGGCCAGGCCCTCCAAAGTGGTCATTATTGAATCGCCATTGGGCGTGTTTACTTGCTCAAACGTTTCGATGGGGTTTACCACGTTCTCACGCAATTCGGTGATGCGAGTGTACCCCGCAGCCTTGCAGGTGTTGAGGGCTGTCTTCAGATCTACCTTTTGGTCCATACTGTTCATCTTGTGTTCAGATGTGGAATGGTTTTGTCCCGCCACTAAGTCGATTTATATAGGCTCGATACGTCAACAAGTTGTTGACGTAATAAGGTGATCCGGCCATCCCCACTCCAAACAGTCGTTACGTTGTTTACTTCTTGCGCTTCGGGATGACGCAATCGTCTCCAACCTTAAACTTAACAGTCTTTTTCATTGTTTTCTTCATTGCAGGGCTTTTTCATATGAAATTCCTGCTCGAAAAATACAACCCTCGCTCGGGCACACTCTTGACTGTGAGTCTTTTGCGGAAGCCATACCGTTTAAATGAGGGAAATTTCTTCATTGACGCAGTGATCGCTCTTTTTGCATAATCCGTGCTTTCCATCCTGACGTATGTGATTCTACGGAGAACAGCGGAATATATAGGCATCCGTGGAGAAGCGCCCGAAGCGGGTGAAAGCGATAAACAAGTCTCGGATGAGCTTGAGGGGACTCTCCACGGTAAACAGAGCTAATGAGAACATCGGCGTTTAGGTAAAACCTAAAACGGTGCCCAAACAGGGTCACTAAGTGTAACGTAGCGGGTCAAATTCATGATGGAGGATCGGGACTCCACTCATCCGGTTGGGGGTTCCCTAAGTACCTCCTGATCTCGGGACCCCAAAGGAAGCCAGGACAACCGAAAAAAAAATAGCCGCAAGTGTAGCCCCGGGCGTCACCTCAGGCTATGTCACGAGAAGGATGACGCATGTAGGGGGTGTGGGTGGGGGCGGGGTAGGGGGCGGGGGAGGGGAGTTAGTGGAGGAGGGGGTTGGGGAGGGGGTGTGGGTGGGGGAGGGGGTGTGGGTGGGGGAGGGGGTGTGAGTGGGGGAGGGGTGGGGGAAGTGGGAGGGGGTGGGGGTGGGGGAGGGGGATGACGTCATGTGGATTGATCCACAGCAACTTTACTTACTAGCACAGAATCGGTTACAGCCCCCTACTGACATTTTCACGCACGATTTTTACACATGAAACGAAGGGGTTTACCTAGGCTTAACTAAATAAACGCGTTACAATATTTGCGAGGTCCAAGTGGACTCCAGAATACCTCCTACCGATAGTGTTGATTCTGGATTCCTATTGATCCACAAATAGTTTTGGTGTGACTTCATAAATACTTAAAACAGATTAATTTAGTTTACATGGAATGAACAACTTCAGCTGGAGTCATAATTAATATTTAACCTTCTAGTTTCAAAGTGGGTTTCAAATAAATCTAAAATATCTTAAAACAGTGGTCAAAGCAAATAGGTAACTGGGGAGTGTTTGGACAATCACTGACCATGGAACGTGGAAACAAATTTTATGCTCATCTGAATAAGTGATTTATTTTCAAAAACTATGCCCATTTTAAATTCCATAACAATCCTAAAACACAAATAAATAATTCCATCCCGGCAGTGTAAAAACGGGCCATTATTAAACTGTGTATACAATATTAAACCCAAATAATAAATATCAATCATAATATTAGTTTATTTTTGCTTTACGGGGTTATATTCGGTAATGCAACAATGAATTGGTGATTTTGAATATATTAGATGGGTTTTCACTTCTGCGAAGAATTTGTTATTTTCAGTTTATTTCATGTTCTACTAAATTTGTAGACCTTTTTCAGGTGAATCTCCTTTCCAAACGCGTTTCTCTCAATTATAAAAGGTAGAAATAATCCTATTTGTTTCCCAAAGTAGTTATGCACAACAGTTAAATCTAGGAAGTGATCTCAAGAAAATATGAAATATATACACACACAGTGTGCTGCGATGTTTGCTGATGCTCAGCCACCCAATAAGATTGAATGCCAAGGTTAGACGCGCCCTCTACATGCACATCACGCACCGCGGCACGTCAGAGGAAGACTTGGGTGCTATGGGCATATCGCACACGATACGATGCCTGGGGTGAGGTTTAGTTGAACCCACAGTCATCGATTACCATTAGGAGGGAGGGTTGTGTTATGCTCTTGGTCTACTCGGAGGGAAGGTTGAGTTGGGCTCGTGGTCCTCTAGGAGGGAGGGATGTGTTATGCTCTAGGTCTACTCGGACGGAAGGTTGAGTTGGGTATCGTGGTTCTCTAGGAGGGAGGGTTGTGTTATGCTCTTGGTTTACTCGGAGGGAGGGTTGAGTTGGGCTTATAGTCCTCTATGAGGGAGGGTTAAGACGAAATGCATTAAAGTTAATTTATAGAATATCGTATACGTACTAGTATATAGTAATACAGTTCGATAACTGTTTTACCGTGGATTTATGTTTAGTGATTAGTAGTAAGTTAATCAAAACCGGAAATGTCATCTGACTGTCTATAACGTGTGAATTAAATTACCGAAAAATTATTTACTGAATGATAGTGGAATAGGTAATTAAGTAAATATATAACATCGAACTATTTCTGTAATACATACAATCTTATATAAACTTTTGTGGTCATCTTAAACATGTTCTATTCCAGAGCCAGTATTAAATGCAACTTTACTTTATGCTCAACCCATGCATAATTGTAAATTTTGCTTTCAGCTTAAATATGGTTTATTTATTCGGTACATTCTTCTTCATCTTCATTTTTGCATAATCGTAAAGAATAATTCCGGCCCAAGTGATACCTCATGAGGTGGCCTAAGCGTTCTCACCTCTTGTACATTGTTCTAGCATATGTTCCGTGGAAAAACTCCAATAACTTGACTCGGTGCTATGTAAATCCGACTGTATATGGATGATAACTAGTGTTAAATTGAAAAAGTCCACAAATAAACTGCAGATTTGTTTACGTTGTTTTACGTGCCGGGGCTGAAGATCAAATAGATTCCCTTGTCGCACATTATACAAGACCGTGTCTTAGGAAAGCGCAGATACCTAAGACTATTCCAGACTAGTCCTAAGATTTAATCTATTTTGGACTTAGGGTTAAAATAAAACTTAATATTTTGCATTTGATTTTGTTACAAGTAACATCTCCTGTTATGCCAAGCAGCGTAACATTATTTAAATCTGTGGTAGAGGTTTGCTTTAGAGTAAATAACGCGTCCACCGTGAATCTTAAGCTAACAATTATTTCATTTTACTTTCAAAATCTTCCAAAATCTATTTTGGATTAGAAGTACAGTACTTTATAAGTACCTTAATAATGTTTTCAATAACACGCGTGTTGTTTTTTTATACTCAAGCTGGGTAAACATTATCAATTAATAATTAACGAATAGAAAATACTATGTCGTAGTTTTAAATAAATTAATTATTTACAGCAATAACAAGTTTACGTTAAGGGATAAGTGTTTTAAAGAGAGAACTCGTAGTGCTATTGAAGGTACTGTAGTAACCTAAAGGCGATCGGCCGCCTCCAAACATATCTGGACGATATGAAACTGATTTTAGTGATTTCGCGTACTAAACAACAAGATGATGTTACATGAAATTGGGGTCTTACGAACTCTTTAGGAATTCAAAAAGTTTACTTTGAACAGTGGTTGATGAAGCTCCATCATTGTAAAAGAAGACAATTAAGGGAAAAGGATTATTAAGGAATTTACAATCATAAAAAAAGTGTTATTAATATTTAATAGGAACTGGGAATATAAATATTTAGAATTGTAAAAGTTATACTCTTTAATTATTAAATTGTTTAATATTTTAATATGTTAGCGAATTTCCCCTATAGGGAAGCAGCTATTACCGTAGTTGGCATGGTAAGACCTAGGCCCGGGACCATGATAACTTTTCGTTTTGAGGTCCCCAGTACCAAAAACACCATTCGTTCGAAACTGTATATATATCGTACAAAACCCCCCAAAAATACCCCTTCGGATAGAGCGATCTGGCTGGTTTTCGAACTTAAAGTCATAAATGCTGCTTTACACGTCTACAGTATACCAAATTTCGTCAAGATCGGATTAATTTTACGAGAGTTATCGTGCTCACGGACGATATAATATATATTGCTCACGGAAATATATATATATATATATATATATATATATATATATATATGGAAATACCAAATGGAATGATCAAAATTCCAAATTGTGTGTTTTTTAGCAGAATCCAATGGTAAAAACTAAAATTTGACTATTTTCAAAATTATATGTAACGAAAAAAAACATTTTTGGGGTACAAAACCCCCAAAAATACCCCTTCCGACAGAGCGATCTGGCTGGTTTTCTAACTTAAAGTCATAAATGCTGCTTTACACGTCTATACCAGATTTCGTCAAGATCGGATTAATTTTACGAGAGTTATCGTGCTCACACACATATATATATATACAATATAATATATATATATAATAACAACATATTATATATATAATAACATTATATATATAATATAATGTTTTTTTTCGTTACATATAATTTTGAAAATAGTCAAATTTTAGTTTTTACCATTGGATTCAGCTAAAAAAACACATAATTTGGTATTTTGATCATTCCTCTACGTCAATTGGTTACCGAGGTATTGAAAGTGCTAAACACAGTACGTTGTCTAATGTTATTCTTAAGGAGGAAAAGAAAAATTGTATATCTCACTTATTTATGAACGTACACTGACGAAACTTGGTATACGGCTTCATCTGGTTGTGGTGCATTGATATTTGCTCAAAAACATTTTTTGTCAAAGGCTCCCGTAGCAGTAAACCTGCGTTCTCAGCCCCATGTTATTATTATGGATAATAATTAAATGCTATGTCTCCCTTAATTATGAAAATAAATTAATAAAAACTGGCATATGACTTCACCTGGTTGAGTTATATTGATATTAGCATAAAAATACATTTTTTGTGTTCCTTGATGCAGCAAACCTGCGTACTCAGCCCCAATGTTTTTCTTATGGGGAATAATTAAAATTGTATATACTGCTTATTTGTGAATATATTTTTATGAAACTTGGTAAGAGGCTTTATGTAGTATTAAGACATTTATATCTCCATTGGAAATTCGCTTAGTATGCAAGTTTGCTGCGAGGGGGGTATTTTTTATATTATACTCTTTCTTGAGGTGTATTTTAAGCTGATCAAATACACTTTAAAATAGAGGAGATTGACATAAAATAATACTCCAATGTACAACTATATAATTGAATATTTAAATTAACTTGAAGCTGGTTTGATGATATCTCTGGAATTTGATTTTTCTGAATACTAAAATAGAGTTCAATCTTTAAAATTCTGTAAGCGAAATATTAAAACCCTTTGAGTGCTGAGGCGTCATGGCCATTTCTTATGCATACATTGCCGTGGTAATTTCAATAGAAAATGTAGTAGTTTATATAAAATGCCATATAAAACACAGTGTTAGAGGTATCCACGTACTTTTAATTTATTTTGAGCATAAATAAATGTTATATGAAATAGTATAAGGTATCTACAATTCAAAAATAAATTGGGATTACAAATATAATTTTTATAAAAAGAAAATTTATTTATTTTTTTCAATTTTGGTTTACATAAATTATGCCAAACAAATTTACTTTATTTTGTTCAACCCAACAGTCAGAAAGAGCAGACAATGCTGATCAAAACTGATGTATAACTCAATATGCGTTTAAAAAAGTTTAAAAATAAATTAAATGGAAATATGTTACATTTCCAAAAAGGCCCTAGGCTTAGGCTAGTGTTTACTAAGTAACGTCGAAGTAGAATTTTGTAATACAAACAATTATTATTTTTTAGTTTGTTGTTATTAAAAATGGTTATCATTACTAGTATACAAGCATCAGGCCTACCAAATTAAATGAAACACACAATAAAATTAGAAAAGAAAATACGTATGTGTTCCTTTTATTTTCACCAAAACTTGCGTATCTACAACAATGACACTGTTTTCAAGTTCATTGCAAACTAATTCCCGAAGGTTACTCAAGTTGTTCACATATATTCTGCCCCTCATTTTTCTTTCATAATGGGAAGTTAAAAAATTAAAACAAAAATTCTATAATAATAATAATATCAGTGATATTTACGTTGTTTGCCGGTACAGTATAACCTTAAACAACAACAAATACATACGACATCTACGACAATGATGACTAAAATAGGGTCTGCTAACAGACCAAAGGCAACAAAATTTCTATAGAACTGGTGGCTGGAAGCTTCTGGATTAAAAAAATATACTTTGGAAGCCAGTACCTTGTTTGGATATGAATTATTATGTTAAATACCGAGAGTCGCTGTCAGCGACGCTCGGCAATTTATGAGTAATGCATCGCGTCACTCTGTGCGATTCCGCGGCATTCAAAAGGTTAAGTAAAAATTGTGGGAGTTTAGCAAGTAGCATGATGATCGGAGGCGGCTCAGATTTAAGGCCTTGATCCCAGGGACTCGGGAAAGTTAACAGTAGTACTAAAAAGTTATCAGCAACCGAGAAATAACGTAAACATCCCCTACAAGAAAAGAATGTGAATATAAAAGCGTCTGCTTTGTTTACATTAAAACATGTGATTAAGTGTCTTCATTGTTTACGAACTGGCATGTGTTCCTCCTTATGTTGTTTTATTTTCCTGAGCATGTAAAGAGTAAGAAAATCAGTTGAGGCAGTGCATTAGAGCAAGGTTAGGGGCTATGGCCCCTTCAAGCCACTAGTAAAAACTATTTCTGCATATCCGAATTATTTCAATTCCCTAGTAATTCGGGTGGTTGAAGTTTTACCGTACATAGAATAAATAGCTCTCACGTATTTCCATATAACCAATTAATCCTTGTTAACTTTACGCAAATATATGACATCAAACTCCCGCTAATTGATAGGCAGCGGGTCTGTATCCTGTCAAAATGGCAACATTATGCTCTATGGATATCTCGTGCCCACACGTCTTGAAATATATTTAAGGTATAACATAAGAATGATTTTAAATGTATGTTATCATGATGTTTTATTGATTTAGGCTATATTTTATATTGAATACAACTTAAATATACTATATACTATGCTATAGATTTTACCAAACTCATTTTCTATATACTAAACCCCTTTGCAAAAATATCAAAGAATGTGTATATACAAAAGTTTTGAAAAAGATTTACTTATTTTAGACGGATTATTCATTAAATGTGAGCAATATGAGTTTGGGAAATTCGAAACAAATCGGAAATCACAGAGGGGTAATTCGTTATTTCGAATAAAAAGCGTTAAAAGATTGAGGTGTTTGGGTAATACTTCCTAGTACATCTGACAAAGATTGATTAAACAAATTTTCCCCAAAAAGAAGCACTTGAAAAAGAGTTCAGGTATTTCAGGTTAGAAGTGAAATAGTAAACTTAAAATTAAAGTTTTTACTACTAAACTCACCCTTTAGTTTTTAATGTATGCAATACATCGTATATTGGTTGGCTACTGCGAATTCGAAACAATAGTTTAAATCCTAAAACACTTTTTCCAAATAACTTTATGAACATATAAGGAAGCATATATCACCCAATTAGTGATGATAAACTATATATCCGGCAAATAGTTCCTAACCAACAAGTTGGCTCAATTTCGTACACGCATCATTTACATCGGGATCGTCGTGTGTTTTAAATACCAATAGGGGACATCAACACTCAAATAATCTATTTTTATATTACCATACAATGCGTGTTATGGTTATAACTGGTTTCAATTCAATTATATTACTACCGATATTTTGCTTCTTACTCCGGTATAAAGCAGTACTAGAACAATCAATGTGTGAATTTAAAATGCAATTAATGGACCGAATGTATATTTATTGAAACTTAAAAAAACTATTAAATTTGTTTTCTGGAATAAGAAAAGCGGAGAATATTTTTATCTTAAAATTACTCTTAATAAATAAAAGTTATGTTATTTACATTTTAGCGAATTTTCCCTATAGGGAAGAAGCTATTACCGTAGGTGGCATGGTAAGAGTTAAGCCCGGGACCATGATAACTTTTTTTTGAGGTCCCGAGATGCCAAAACACTATTTGTTCAAATTTATATATATAGATATGTGTGTGTGTGCGTGTGTGTGTGTGTGTGTGTGTGTGTGTGTGTGTGTGTGTGTGTGTGTGTGTGTGTGTGTGTGTGTGTGTGTGTGTGTGTGTGTGTGCGTGTGTGTCCGTTACCTCGATAACTTTTGAAAGAAAAGCCCGATTTTGATGAAATTTGGCACAAATGTGAAGAGTAACATTTATGACTTTATAACATTTATGAAGTTCGAAAACCAGATCGATCGGACTATGGGAAGGGGGTTTTATGAGGGTTTAAAGTTTTCCAAAAATCAGTTTTTTGAATTTTTTACCCCAACATTTTAAAACCACACAATTTTGGTTGTAGCCATTTTATAGAGCTTAAAAACGCAAATAATTTAGTATTCTGAATCATTACCCTAGGTTAAGTGGTTGCGGAGAAAATTTTAAAAACGTGATCATAAAATCCTCCATATTAATCTTATTGAAAATGGTTTTTAGTTTTTCCTCAGTTAATTTTACCATAAACTTCACATTTGCTTTCACCAATCAGGACAGCTCTACCAAAAAATCATTTTGGTGTTTAAATTATGATTCTACGTCCAACCGTTGCAGAGATATTCAAAGTGCTAAACACAGTACGTTGTCCTATGTTATCATTAAGGAGAATAAGTAAAATTTTATATCTTGATTATTTATGAATGTATATTGATGAAACTTGGCATGTGGCTTCACCTAGTACTGGTATATTGATATTTGCACAAAAAAGTAATTATTTGGTGATCGTCGCCGTAGCAGCAAACCTGCATACTCAGCGCTAATGTTATTCTTATGGAGAATATTTAAAGTCGTATATATTCCGTAATTATTAACATAAATTAATAAAACTTGGTATGTAGCTTCACCTGGTTAAGTTATATTGATAACTGCATAAAACACATTTCTTATCTTTCTTGTTGCAGCAAACCTACGTACTCAGCCTTCTATGTTATTCTTACGAAGAATAAATAAAATGCTACATATCACTTATGTATTCATGTATTTTTATGAAACTTGGTGTTTGGCTTTGTGTGGTGGTGAGAAATATATACATGCATTGGAAATTCGCCGTGTATGCAGGTTTGCTGCGACGGGAGTATTTATTAATAACCATATGCTAAAAAACGTTTAAATCGTATTGTAATTCCATTAGTTATATCAAACCTGTTTTTATAATGTAAATATGATTAACTGTATTCGATGCTCTCGTTTATAGAATAACAACATGTTAGGTCCCAGCGCTTCAAACAGCTATATTTTCCGAGCGTTTTGCTCAGACTCAGATCCTTAGCTGTATGGAGTTTCTTTGGGGAGATTACAGAGACTCGGATAAATATTGAAAAGGAGGTTTTTTGTAACCGTGCATGATATTCAGAAATAATTTCAGACGGTTTAAATCTCAGTATTTACTGATTTGCTAGTTCGCTTTTGTGTTTAATAAATTTTATAAATTACTTTAACTCAATCTTTTTGTAAAAGTGAAAAGGAAAACAATAAAATGGGAAAATATATTTAAAATAAATTAAAATCTGTTTAAAATTAATGGATTTTAAAATTAATAAAATCTAAAAACATAGACAAGTTTAGCTATATTGCTTTCAAGTTGTCCGTATAAATTTAGAAAAAAATTGTAGATACTTATAAAATTAAAACTTAAATTAATCGTCATGAAAATATAGACACGCTGAACTAATTAAATTTGAAACCACTAATAGTTATACAAGTTCTTTGAAGACTAAACAATTTCTTTAACATAAAAATTAGCCAATACGTCCTAAAACTAAAAAAAAACCGTTATTAAAATATATACGCGCTGACCTACCTATACTGTTGATGTCATACTCGACGCTGCTCCCGAGGGGAGCCGGCAGCAACAGGAGTATCCAAAACAGAAGCAGGACGCCGCGAGCCGTCCCCATCGCAACCCACGCACGGACTGAGGCTGAGGGCTGTGGCGGCGGCGACCCCAGTGAAAGTGACGTCCATGGTCAAGGATGAGGAGGATGTGCGGGAACTGCAATAACACGCCCCGGTAGCACGAGAGCATACGAGGGGGGGACTTACATACAAATTCGGCCCACACAATTTTTGATCCTATGTACTGTGGCCCAAAATGTAGAAAAATTTTAAAATATGAAAACAATATTATTCCTAAAAACACATCAAGGTTTTTAGCACGCACATGAGAAATTATTTTTATTATGAAACATAATCCTCACATAGGGTTGAAGAGTGGACTTTTTGGTGGGCCAAACTATAATCGATCCTTCCAAAAGAATATTGTATATATGAATATAAAATACACTTACATATAATTACGTAAGCTAAAGCTTGAACTGAGTTTGTGAAATGGAAAATTAACTTCCTTCATGTTTTTGTTCAAAAGTGGGCTGCAGACACGAAATATTTGGCGTCTCTACCTGCTTCCCCCATAACACTGATAAGTGCTTTCGAAGGTTATCCTACTTCAGCGGATTATCTCATATCGTTGTTTTATGGTTTATTTTAAAGAGCAAATAAATTCCCAGCGATTTAGTGAGAAAAATTCAATATCGCAACAAATAATCTTTCAATCAAATTTAAAAATGTTCATTGTTCATAATTTGAATACGGGTGAACTATTTCGAAATTCTGCTCAATGGAATCGCTCGGTATTCTTTTGCTCTTTAAAATCAACCACGAATCAATGATTGCGGATAATCCGTTGATTAGGGACAAATCTTTGAAGTTAACATTAGTCTATTAGAGGAATCAAGTTTATAGATTATTTTTATTTTGCCTTGTTTAAAAATATATTGGAGTTCTCAAGCTCCCCACTGACCATTAAATTTTCAAATCATCGTAGTTCCGCACCGAGTCAATCAGCGCTCGCCACGACACATCGGAGTTCCACACTGACCAGCCTTCTGACATCTTCCACTAACACCTCTCCTTCTTCAACCCCTCAAGAGGAAAATAACATAAGAATAACATAAGAATGGGAGGTCAAATGGTTTTGTGGAGGTGGATCAGCCCTGACTAACCTATCCAGCTGCAGAACTCTAGTGTGGAAATAATAGCATATGATTAACCTTTGGCGATTATTGACTTAGATGTGAAACTTAGGTGCTAGGATCAAATAAATTCTGCACGAGCGAAGGTAAAAATGTGTTATGATAATGGTTTGGGATGGAAATTGATTAAGATTTAAATATAAGATAGATATAAGTAAAATATGTAAAGCGAATAATATTCAATAATACCCTTCCTTACTACCTATAATTGTTTGATAACGGAAACTACTCTAAATTACTGTGAGTGGTACAACGTTGACTTAAAACTAACTACCTGCAGTAGTAGCTAAATTCTATGTTAGTAGGGATCTTTGGCCGGTTCTGGCGGGGGCGGGTGAAAGATTTGCATAATTCCCCCCCCCAAGTCACCCCCAGATTTTTTGGTAATAACCCTAATTAATATTCATAAATCTAGTTAGCTACTAAATATTCATAAACCTAATTACCCTAATCTATATTCATTGATCTCATTACTATTTATTAATAAATAATTAGATAAATTGCGCATCATTTACTGAAATTAGACATCATTCACATATTACCCTACGGGGAGCAACCCCTCGACCTTGGGAGAAATTTATTACGTCTGCATTCACCGACAAAGGAATATCCCCTCGCATTCCCAGACAGAGGATAACGACACGCTAATCCCAAAGAAGAAAAATCAGAGGTCATGTTAGAGAAAAATATCTCAAAACTATACCGAAAGTACGGGGGAACGAAACTCTCCCCTTAACCGATAATGAGGGTTAACAGATGCAACGGGTGGTTTTAACATCATGGACAAATGAATCCCAAACACCCTACATCATTTGCATAATAACCCTCCCGAAGGGGTGCGTGAATCCCGCACCCATTTGTCGAACACCCACGGTCTCATTCTTGTTCCATACTTCACAGTGTGCGGTTGTATCATAATATTGCTTTGCTGTTTTGTGAATTGTGTTCGTTTACTTAGATAAGACGTGTTTTTGCGTTGCTTTTACACTTGACGTAACATAACCTATAAATGACTCACTTAACCTCATATGTATTTAATTATCAGTCTTTATCTGTAGTGTTTGACAACAGCAACAACCCCTGGTTCAAAGCTAAGGAGGTGGCTCAAATCTTGGGCTATGTTAACCCTATAGGAGCAATCAGCGGTCATGTTAGAGAAAAATATCGCAAAACTATACCGGAAGTAGGGGGATTGAAACTCTCCCACTAACCCATTATGAGAAACATACAATTTTTCTTAACGAGCCTGGATTATATTCATTACTTATGAAATATAAAATGCCCATTGCTGAGAAGTTTCAAGATTGGGTATTTGAGGAAGTTTTACCGCCCATTAGAAAACACGGAGAGTATAAACTCAGAACTGAGAACCAAGAGACTGCGCACTTTAAATCAATCCTTGCAATTCAACCTTTAAATGATAAAAGTCAATCAGCAGCTTGTAACAAGTCACTCTTAGCTAAAAGCAGAGAATATGGAATTGGAAAAAGATCAAGAATCTAAAAATCAAACGTCAACTGAACAGACACCTAAAGTGGCAGTGTTGCCTGAAGATTCAAGCTTTTGCATTAGTAAGATTTTGCTTTTGCATTTAATTTACTCAATTGCGTTTAATTAATTCTAAGCATGTTCAGTAGTTGATGACAATATATAAAACCGCTGTGGAAATGAATTTGTATATTTGATTTAAACCCCGAAGTGTTTCGTTTTTTTTGTTGGTGTTTTTCTTCCACGCAGTAGGAAGAGGGTGTAGCGAGCCAAAATTTGAGGGGGGTATAAATTTGCTACACAAGGAATATGAGCTGTCTAACTAGGCCTAGAATTAGCTGTTAAGGTTACCTGGCATAGCCATGAGCCTAGGTCCTTACCAGTAGCCTTGGGCCTAGCACAGCCGCAATCCTATTACCAGCATAGCCTAGGCTTCAGAACACTCACTTTTGGCTGTCACTTCACTTTTGGTTCTGGAGCACAAAGGAGGTGAAATGATTAACTAGTGGTTCGACAATTAATGCACTAGATAATTAAATAACCCCTTGGCTAGGTTAACCTCGGGCATTCACCGGCGACCCGAGGAACACTAGTGTTGAATAGGTTGGCGGATTCAACTTTTCTAAACACTGGTGTAAACTCCTTTAAGCGAATTTATCACCCCTAAAACAGTTACATTAGACGTAGCACGATATCAAGAGTTGTACGAACATTGAAACGTATGTTTGTAAACAACAAATATAACCTCCCCCCTCACAGTTGCAGACAGCCACCTGTGGCGTTGTGTTTTAAACACCACCCAGACAGCTGATCAGCGGTGACGTTGATTTCTCCAAACGAAACCAAACCACTGGAAATAATGAACAGCTGTTTATCCCTTACCCTCGAAGGGGGAGGAATGGAGGGGTGATACAGGTCGGTTTCGAGTGGTGATACTCAGTGTTGTAGTACATACTACCATTAACTGTGATTACAGGTACGACCTATGCTTCCTTATGTTGTAATTAAGTTTAACAGTATAATATATTGATTCGTGAATTGTATTTATTTTAGTCAATTTATCAGAGCCGTATCGCACTTTGCTTTATTCACGATATTAACTTTGTGCCATATCTCCCGTTTCAAACCACACCAACTCCCGATACATTTTCTGTGCGGGGTGTTTAGAGTTGAGTATTTATAAGATTAATTTCGAGATATTGAGCTATACTAACGATAGGGATTTGTGTTGTCAAAACCGTCAGTTGTGAGCCGGTGAGGTGACCTTTCTGCTTGGGTGTCACAGGCACGTCACGAAAGGTCTGAACAAACCCATTCCTGCAGTAGTAGTTGGTTGGACTAGGGTTGATATTAAAACCTTAGTGGGGATTGGGAGTTTTAACGCGTGAGTACGTAAGTTGAGTTAAACTTCCACCTTCTAAATTACTTTTTAAACATCTCAATTTATTTTATTTTACGTGGCATTTTCTGCAGGTGTGAGCGATGATGATGGTATAGTATCGTTGTGTTTGCTGGTACTGAGTTCGCAACTGATTTTAAATCGTACATGTTTCATTTCTTTTTTTATTTAATCTAAATCTGTACCGTGACTAAATTTTATTTTAAAGAACCCTGGACAGACCCAGCACACCAGACTCGAGCGAATCCGTTAGCTAGGACTGAGACGGCTTTCTCCCGACTTAAAGAAAAAAACATGTTGTTTCTTTTTTGAGAAAATCGTCACAATATTTCTGTCCCATAGTGTCATGGTTGAAGGATGGTAATATATTTGCTGTTCAAATCCCGGGAAACAAAGGGCAAATATTATTAAAAATGGAATTATACGGTGGTACAGATACGTTATACTTTGTGCAGTTTATTTTTGGACAAAGACAGTGAAATGCACGAAAGGGTTAAACAATTAGTTGATAAAGTGGAAAATATGTAGATTGATAAATACACAGGAGTACTGAAAAGTACAGGATTAACTCAAACTAAACAACTTTTTTATTAGCATATTACGTGTTTTTATTACTTACGGTATGTAATAAAAGAGTCTTACAACACTTAAGATATTTTTACACTTATACTGATTGACATACAGACGGTAAACATATATAAAAGATGGTAATAGGCTATCGATTTCAACCAGTCACACCAGTCATCATCAGGCCAATGAGAGAACTGATGATGACTCTCATTGAGAATAGTTCTCTCATTGTCCTCATGATGACTGGTGTGACTGGTCGAAATCGATAGCCGTCTTTTATATATGTTTACCGTCTGTATGTGAAACAGTATAAGTGTAAAAATATGTTAAGTGTTGTAGGACGTCTTTTATTACATCCCGTAACTCAAACTGTTACACAATTTAGTACAGTTGCACTGACAACGACAAAGAATTGAGCTGTGCGTAAGAAACGAGTGGCGCCATCAGTCAATTACGTCATTTGCGTTCCCAGACAGGTCTCGACACGTCGCTTTTTTGTGTGAACACCTGCGCACAACAGCTGCACGGACCACCTCCTTAGAAAATGGTGGCGTGGGTTTATAAGGCAGAGCCCAGCCCGATTGAGCATCATTCTTCACCAGACCACCACAACGCCTAAACCTATTACTAGAGATGTCGAGCAGCAGCAATTTCACCCCAGAGTTTGTGACCGTGGCCAGCGCTGCGGCGATGGACCTGAGAGATACCCTCAACAACTCCAAGTCAGACTCTCCGCTCTACACCAGAATAGCCGATCTCCGGGAGGAATGTGCCTATCTCATCACTGCGATGAAACGAGGGAACGAGTCACCACACCCTTTCGCGAGACAATCATCGTGATCCCGGAGGGGCATGTCGGGGACGACTTCTTTCTGTGAGTCTACCTGCCTAGGTGGTTCAATGAGGTCCTGAGCTACACCGACATGGAGCGCTACAACAGAGGGTTTGGAGAACGCCTTCGCTTGGTAAAAACAGTTTAAGTGGTTTCAATAGCAGATTCACACCCTTGGAATTTATGTAAATATGTGAAGCAAGGCTTGAAGATTATGACCTTTGTAAATTATTTTTCGTGGTCAATACTTATAGCCACGTTCAGAACATAACCATTGTGTTAATTATTAAACTTATCCCCAACAATCTCCTTTAGTTGTAAGTTTAAAACTTAAGTGTGTGGTAATTTTGAGGTGTTTATTGTTTAGCTCAGTAGTAATGGCTGTCTTCTGAAGGAAGTGTGCGTCTTGGAATTGGACAGAGGTACACTGCTAATGCATCATATTGCTAAATCACCATTCAATCGGGATTTCCTACCACAAGAGAAACTGCATGAAATCTATTGGCTCACAAAATATTTTCACAAATTGGAATGTGATCAAGGTATAACTTGCTAAAGAAAAAGTTACGCGCATGTATCACCAAACGACCGATCGTCTATGTCAAAGGTGCTGAGAAAATATAATATGCACGAAGTATTTTCTGCTATAATTTACGCTTTAATCACAGATCATTGTACTACTAATGCCATTGATATCAACGATATTGGTTGTGGGTCACTATCATCTATCAACAATCTACTATCAATAAATGCAGTGCAATGTCGCCATCACAAGACAGCTCACACACGATGTGCCCTAACCAATTGTGTTACATTACGCGGTTGGTTATAGCTAAGAACAAATATCGATGATGATATGAATGATACCAGTTCCTGCTTTTGTTTTACTACTTCTGATCCTGACGGTATCGATACAGTAGAAGGAATACCATAGAGATGCAAAATCATCTTTCCAACCTGTCTGTACACAATGTTGGTGTCTAAGCTGTGGATAATTTACCGCATTATATCTCACCATCTACTGCTATAATTGTGAATACTGATCCACACAATGAAAATGGCACTCACTGAGTTGTTTTCTACCTGAACAAAGGAGGAGGAATAATTGAATTCTTTGACAGCTATGGACAACCTCCACATATTAAATTCTACCAAGGATTCCTGAGACGCAACGCTCATCGCTACCCGTACAGCGAGCATCACCTTCAAAGTGACAACACTCTGGTCTGCGGCCACTACTGCCTTGTATACCTGCACTGCCGCACCCACTACGGCATGAAGATGATGGACTATGATCAGCTGTTTGATAATTCTTCTACAGCCCACAACGATGCACTGATCAAAAGACTCTTTGTACAAATGTATACCAATTGAATTTTGAAAAAAAATCCTTTTGTTCTCAATAAACTAGTTGTGTACTCAGAATAAAAAAATATTATTGTTATTTTCCATCCTCCTCCTTTAGTATTTACTTTAGTATTTAGTTGATTAGCTCATATTCAATGAAAAACACAAGACTTAATTGAATACTATTGATATTTATGAGAGTCTGTTTTTACCCTAACGTAAGACTAATTTGGGAATGACAAAGTTGAACAAGTATATGTCAGGTGACTAGAGCCACAGCCGCAAACCCCACCAACATTGCAGCAGCAGCAAGGGCCCAATGCTGCGTAAGACTCTGTATCAATGGTTGGTTGATACTGCCTATGTCTGGTTTATCTACATTATGTTATTGTGGTTCTATTTCTCTCTGCTCTTATTCATCAGTAAATATCAACAGCAATGGCTAGATTATCAAGATACAAAACAGACAGTGAATGTAAATAATGCTGAATAAGACGAGTTTATTTCTTTGAACACAATAATCGAATGGGGGTGAGTCGACTCACCCCCCTTTAGCTATGTTAACCCAGGTAAAACAATCCGAACTCATATTAAAGAAAAACAATGGCGAAACGTTTGAATCCCGCACCCCTTTGAATTATCAATGTCATACAGTATACAGAAGTAAGCCTGGTTAATATTTTCCCAATTTGGATTGATTTAATAAATATTCACAAAACAATGATGGAAGAAGGGAGGTCCAATCTGGACCTCCCTTTGATTTATCAATCTCATACAGTATATATCAATGAATCTGGTTAATACGAATTGATATATTCCCAATGTGGATTGGTTTAAAAAATATTCGAAAAAATGGTGGAAGAAGGGGTGCGTGAATCCCTCACCCCTTGGAATATTGATTATCGAAAATAATGGGAGATGCTATATATATACACGGTACTCTCCGTAAAAAATCCATCTTGAACGTTGGTCACAGACTGATGATTATTTAACCACCAAAGTCCACACTTACATTGCGATGACGATCAATTTCACTAACGTTGTCAAACTCTGCGTATACCAGACAGTTGACAGTCTCTGTGAGCGCCGTGTCGAAACCAATCTCCATACGTACACTGCCATTACGCACTAGGTTTAAATTTTTAGTGCCACTTGCTGGCATATCAGGTGTTAGATCGAATGCCATCAGACAATATCTGTCATCATAATCATCTCTATTGATCAGATGAGCAGTATCGCTAAAGTGTATACCATAGCCTGAAAACAAACTGTGATAATCCATTACATATTTGCCTTAATCAGTTTCGTTGTGTGGTTGTAGCAGTTTGGACGGCCCTTGTTCACCATCCACGAACAGGGAGAAGAAGTTGGTCTTTAAATTTTGAAATTTATATGGATTATTTTTTAAATCACCATTATAAGCAGCGTTGGTGACCAATCCAACTATAATTCGTTTCGGCACTTGGTCTAGAAACAAATTGTCCAAAGTTTTGCTCCTTACTCCAAACGGTAGTGTGAATGTTTTCAATTCCACTCTGGTGATTGGGTATTTAGCTGTGCCAGTCTGAATCGTCTTGCTGTGTGCCAACAGTACAGTGGGGCTAACCTAAAATCTTCGTATCCAGAGATTCGCATCAAAAATATGCACATTGTATCCACCCGCATCCGCCATAATAGAGAAAGAATCTTTTGATCGGATTAATTTAAAACGCAGTTCCACACCGGTCAACAGGAACTTGTTCTGATTACATATTTCCACATGTAGATGACCGACCATATCAATTTCACGACTTTTATGTGTCATTTTTCGTTTCGCCTCTAGTCCGTAATTGTTGTCCAGTGTATCGTCTATATGACCAGCATGGTCTGGTCTGAACCACATGTTAAATGTGATTTCCTAGCATCGAATCCGTAATTCATTAAAGTTTCAATATAAGCTCGATGTGCATAAGGGTTGTTTTGTGGTGTTGTGGTGTTGTGGTGTTGTGTTGTGGTGTAGTTTCTGATTCATATACATATTAACTTGACTGAATAACGTATGTAACCAATTGCAGACTGGAACAATTTTTTCGCTTCTTCGACATCTGTGATAGCTATTACTGTTGTTTTGACAATAGATTATGTAATTTCCAACATTGTTTGCAAACGATTGGTATATTCTTCACCATTGCCTCACACTACAAACTCAATTGGTAAATCATCAATCAGAGTGGAGAAGAGTTTGTGCTGAACCTATTTCCCATTCTCGATTCTGGTCTGTGTAGGTGGTAGGGAGAACAAATCCAATTCCGCTTGACACATTCACAAGACTTTTGATGTAAAGACGACATTGATAGCGTGTTAATTGAACATATCACGTATAGATGTTCTCTTCAGTTTCTTCCTAACTCTCCTCCGCTTGCTACTACTCTTCTTGGATGATGTCCTTCCTCGAAGGAGTTTCGTCAAAGACTGTGATGCTGCTGCGCATTGCGCGCTTCGCGGGACTCTTACGCGAAGCTCTCGCGTTATTATTTCGCGCAGGAGTAACGCGTCGATGTTTTTTGTTTTTCTTTCGCGTTGCCACTGCCACCACCACTACTTAGTAAACGTTGAAGTTTGCAATCTGCCTTGAGATTCAGTGAGCCGGTAAACTGAGTGAAACGATCTTCGCAACTTCTTTAGGATCTCTGGTGGCCATGTCGCCCAAGAATCCAACACCAGATTTCAACGCCTCTATGGTCACAGCCGCAGCTCCTGACTTGAGTAGTGGTGCAATTGTGTGGAACATACCGCCTAGGAAACTACCAACTCCGTGGCCGCGATGGTAGGGTGCGCCGCGAAATACTTTATCGATACTGCCACCAGTCTGCAATTGTTGGTTGTGGTAGTACACCAAGTAGGGATAGTTTGTATTCATTGCTGCGCTCTTTTGAAATGAAGCTTCATGTATGACGTCCCAAAGAGGAATGACGCTTTTCTACCAGTGTGCTCCCATAGGTATATATCGATCGTTTTAAATGTCCCTTTCATAACTGGCACATAATGAGGACTGGTGAAATATACTGTCTTATGCGCACCGTGTACATAGTTATCTCTGTCAATATTGATGATCTTCAAAAGTGGCGCTGTATTATTGCCAATCATCTGTGGTTCAATCAAATTACAATACACGTACATGTGTGTCACCAGTCCCATAGACAGATTAGCCAACCATAATCCAGTGAGGTTATTTGCCAATTCATTTTTGTACGGATCGAAGCCCAACTGAAGAGACAGCGCATCACTGAAATGTAAATCTGATATACCGTCAACCATTTTCGTTAACTTGACTCTGTCCTGCTTTTTATCATACTCAAATTATAAATACTGAGTCACATCCTTAGTAATATTGATCATTTTCAATAAATTATTTATGTTCTTGTAATATCCAGGTTTCATTTGAAGCAAAATTTGTTTATTACTAACCGGAACAGGAATGGCTGTTAGAATTAGTTTATACTCAAGCCAAATAAAAGCTTCATCATTCACAATCATAAACGAGCATGGATAATGCGCTTTGACCAAAGCAATCTCCCATTCGCCATCGTCATCTAATAGGATTTGTTTCGGCAGATGTGTAGGATAATTGGACACTGTGTTTAAAAAAAAATAATCCTTTGAGCTGTTGCTTGGAAATGTTAAATAGAATTGGCTACTAGGCATTTTGGAAATCTTACGCTCGTACCCAAAAGTTGAGCTCGCCTCCGTACCCTCTCCACTTGACGAATTAACGCTTACTGCGACCTTTGCCCTTAGTGTGTAGTATTTTATCAATTTTGAATAGATAATCGTTGTATATTGTCACTTTTAGTAATTTGAATTTCGTAAAACTGTCCAGCCACTTGTTCATGTTTGAGATCTGCCAAAGTGTTCATTGGCAGTAGCATCAATGTTTTTACACGTCCCACCACAAACACTTCTTTACTCCAATTAGTTTCGTATCCTTTTGCGAATATACCTTTCTCCTTAGAAATGCCCACTGTGGTGCCAACTATCATTTTTGTCTTAACACGACGCGGTATCTTACCGTACATGTGTCACCATACCTGATACAATATTCGCTTATTGATAGTAATCACATCAACTGGGCGTATTCTGTTGCCTAGAATCCTGTGCTGGCTGTTATTGTAAGCATTAACCAGTTTTTCCAGCATATCTACATAAGGATTTGTGTTTTTGTAAGTCAAATATCGCTGCATGAGAGTTTTAAAGTGCAATTCACACGTTCCACTACAGCCGCTTGAACATCTGTATTTCGTGTAGTGACATAATTTTTTTGTCCTGGCACCAGTGAATTCAGAACCTTTTGCAGTTTGTAAACAGGGTGTCGCTTCCGCAACTATCTCCTCGAAAGTGGTAGCCACTTCAGCTTCTTATTTCCTCTTCACCGCTCTCACATATAGGCGTTTGCTTAACAAATCTATTACAGTCAATAAGTAGTTGACATCATCACTGTGTTTACTAATACCACGCATATCATTCAAGTCAGCTTGCCACAGTTTAAATGGACCAAACACTATGTAATGATTGCACGGGACACGTTTACGTGCTAGTTTGTGCAATGTGTAAGTGTCCTGTGTTTGTAACCATTCAATAACTTTGCGTTTTGAAACTGGTTTAGCAGCTCGCGCTCAAGGAGCTAAACTGTTTCCCATTGATATTTCAATGAATTTGTTGTATGAGTTTTTAACAGTAAACTTTACATCAAAAGAAATCGCTAGTTCTTGTGAATTGATATGATCGCACAGTTCTTGTATATTTTCATAATCGCCAGTCAGTAACTTAATTCTGAAGTTTAGTTTTGGAGTAGCTGACACTATTGGTTTTACATCAAAATTGGTGTCCATAACTCGCTCCAGTGCTTTTATATTCACATTTGCTTCCTCTTGTGGTTCTATACAAATGTAAATTGTTTCATCATTACCGACTGATAAAAATGAACAAGGATAATGTGTATCCACAAGTGCTATTTCCCATTCACCAGTGTCCAGTCGAACAGCTGTCGGAAGTTGTGAAATATAATTTGCAACTGTATTTTTCTTATAATATTGCATTGAACTATTACTCGGCAAAGTTAAATATAATTGATTGTGGTTGTCAGAAATCTTTTTAACTATTCAACGCTGCCTGTAGTACTGTGCTCAAAATTAATGGTATTATGAATCCACCGCATTTTTGTATTAGATACTTTCGTTTCTTCACCCAACCTTCGCCTCGTTTCACCAGTCTTCGTAGATCCGCTTTGTATTTGTTTAACTGACTTTTGCTTTTCTTGGACAGATGAACGTTACCGCACAACACGTTGTAAGCACACTTGCACTCTAAGAGTATACGGCTCTCGTCACATACCTTTAACAACGCTTTACGCTCCTTTAGTGGTTCGTGTATCAAAGCCCTCAGCAGAGTTGCAGCCTTCCGCAAGCATGACATGATTGATACTGAAAAAATTACTTTTTCTTTGGAAAGTACACATAATTCGTCGAATTTGGAAATATACAATTTCGTACTCGTATATTCTCGTCTGTTGATTGTTTCAAGTCTATCAGTTGGTATCCGTGTGGATTTCTCGTTGCGTCTGTGTACGATTCCTCGATGACTTTCGGACTGTCTGGATATATTTGCCTTGCCAAGTATCTAATCTGCACTCTATCTCTAGGATTCTTAAAATACACAATGTAATGTGCATTCAATGAGATGTTCCTCTGCCCACGTCCTTGGTGAAACAAATTTTGAGTGATAAAAAACACACTAATGTTGCGATGATGACATTCTTTAGTGAACAAATCCACCACACGATTGTCAGCCTCACACATCATATCGTCTATAATCACAAGTATCGGTTCATTACCAGAAAAAACCTCCAAGTTTGGCAGTCCTTTTATGTGGTTAATGTTTAAGTTATTTGAATCTCCTCCTCCTCCACCACTGCCATATTGCCAGTTTATACTGACAAATTTTGTGTCACACATTTTTTAATGTGTTTTATAAACTTTTATACAAATTGTGACTTACCACAACCTGATGGTCCAACCACAATAGCTGAGAATGGATGTTTCCACATCAAGACCATGATCACTACTGATCGAAAAATTACAATACTCCCAACTTGCATGCTATGATTGATTCTGGGGTTAATCATAATCAACAACACAGTGGTTGTGTTCAGAATGTGACTATAAATATTAATCTAATAAACTATTAATATTGTACATAGATATTTAAACTCCTCATGTCTTGCTTTATACAAACTCCAGCGGTGTGTATTTGGTCCCTGGTCTGGTGCTGTGGTTCAGCAGGTGATGACACTCTCCGCAACCGCTGTTGTATCTCTCGATGTCAATGTCACTCACCACTAGGTCGAAACGTCTAGGCAGGTATACAAGTAGGTAGGAGTCATCACCCACCTGCCTCTCCAGGATGACAATGACAGTCTCACCAAATGGTGTAGTGATGCGCTCCATTATAGTGATGAGTTTGCCACATTCCTCACGGATATCTCCGATCCTGGTATAGATTGGTGAATCTGATTTTCAGTTGTTGAGTGCAGTTCTCATGTCAACAGCTTCGTCGGTGACGACTCCACTCACGTTCTCGGAAGCGTTCATGATGCTAGAAGAAGGAGAATGTGCACTAGACGCGAAGGAGGCTGGGAATGATGCTCATTGTGCCACGCCCTCGCCTTATAACCGGCCGGTGCCGCAATTTTGTCCACAGGTGTTCGCCACAGCTCCTCCAGCAAAAATAGACAGGTCTGGACTCAAATGCAGCCGCGCAGGTGTTCACACAATAAAAACTGTTGCATCGCAGCTGCTCTAACTGATTGATGATGCTGATCATTTCATATGGACTGCTCTCTTCTTTGGCGTTTGTGAAACTGTACTGCGTTGTGTAATAGTTTGAGTTAATCCTGTAATTTTCGGTACTCCTGATGATTTATCAACCCACCTATTTTCCACTTTATCAACTAATTGTTTAACATTTTCGTGCATTTTACCATTTTTGCCCAAAAATAATCCGCACATGTTCACAACATCAGCACTATCGTATAATTCCATTTTTAATAATATTTGTCCTTTGCTTCTTGGATTTTTAACTGCAAATGAATTACCATCCTCCTGCCACGACACTACGGGGCAATCATCTGATGGTTTTTGTACGCATCCTGATTTCTTAGTTTCCAATTCGATGGTACTCGGTCTCTTTCTCTTCTTGCTGACAGTTGGTTTTACAGATGACGTCTGAGGCGGTAGTGTCGTCAATGAATGATCACTATCATTTTTGTTCATAACCTAAATCTCATCAATAAATGATTTGATATAATCGTCCGTGGAAACGTAAGCGTTTATGTCTGTACCGTGTGACCTTTATCGCGCTACTGACTGGTTTTGTGTCTGCTCACCGTCGAAGTGTACTTTGACACGTCTTGTTGCAACAGTCTATGTATTTCATTTTTTCTTCTACATCAGTTCCAATGGCCTATGGAATCTCATTTCATCTTTGGCAGTTTGAATCTATGTTAACTGCTGCACATCCTCAGTCGGTTCGAACGTGTAACGTGTATTTAGCTCCTCATTAAATTTAACAGTATTTTTGTTTTCTTCATAGGTATATTGTTTCACACGGTATTCACTATCTTTGTTTCCTCATATTTATGTTGTTTCATATGATATTCACTCTCAATCACATATCTCGCTCTATCTAACACTAACTTGATTTTTAGCCTTTCTCGGATGTTAATGCGTTTATAACGTATTTTCTTCATAGATATGGTAATTACTTTTCTTGCATCATCCACATTGTTCATTTTTAGTACGTATCGTCTGTTACTGACAGACTGTTGTCGAAGTGTAGACTTGTGCATTGTCCAAGATAATCTCAACTACATTAACGAAATTGTGAGAGGTTAGGATGTTGTTGTATCTGCAGTCAATGTGCATGCCGTAACTCTTCATTACTTCTTTAGCTTTATTTACAATATTTACACTGTTGAGGGCATTTGATCTAAAGAAGCACATTTCAAATCATTTTTTCTTTGCTTTATTTAAGGCTTGTTTGAAATTTCTTTTTTCAGTTCGAATGCTCTTGTATTCGCAAAATCCGTACTTCTCTAGATGTGGTTCCTTAATCATTACTCAAAAGACATGTTTCAGATTTCAATCTTCAGGAAGCATTGCCACTATTGATTTATAGATTTCTTTTCTTTTACCAGTTCCATATTCTCTGTCTTTAACTGAGTGTGACTGGTTACAAGCTGCTGATTGACTTTTATAATTTGAAGGTTTGATTGTAAGGAATGATTTAGAGTCTGCAACAACTGATGGTTCTCAGTTCTCAGTAAAAGGGGGTGTGTCGACCTAACCCCCCTTTGCTAATAATGTTCAAAGCATTACACTTATCCTCCTCATCAACATTAACCCGCACTGCCTTTTTTGTATCTTGATATCATAGTATTTCAGCCACTTCTTTACCCTTGAACCAAGCATTATCACTGTTGTTAATGTGATGATCATTAAATATAAAGGAAGTTAATTGGGACATTTTATAGGTTATGTCAAAAAGCGCAGGGACCTCTTACAGCACAGCACACACAGTAACGCTAGCACACAACCACATACTGTGAAGTATAGACCATAAATGTGATTGCGGGTGATGTTAACTTGGGAAGCATACATTGATTTGTTTCTCACAGTCTAAAACACAGGTGCGTCGTAAATCAACACTAAAATAATGGTATTCTGACAAGGGTCACCCTACTATAAAGGAATTCTGACAATGGACATTTGTTAACGAAATGGCATGGCAATAAAAACAACCCCACGTCTGGGAATGTTGGGGTGTCTCTTTTGTCGGTATATCATTATCATCAATCAACCTGGCACCCTTACAGTCTGGTACAGTTGCAATGCAGGAGTGTGTCGTTAATCAACCCTCCTATAATGGAATTCTGACAAGGGTATTTTGTTAACGAAATTACATGGCAATAAAAACAACCCCATGTCTGGGAATGTTGAGGTGGCTCCTTTGTCGTTATATCATTATCATCAATCACTTTCATGGTCAATGTGTGCTGTTGGGGAGGGGGGGTTCGACAAATGTCTAATTACATTGATTTTTGCGCAATTACTCTAATTAATTAGGGTAAATATGGTGATTAGTGTAATTAAAAATATTAATATTAATTAGGGTTATTAAAAATATGAATATTAATTAGGGTAATTAAGCAAATGAACTTCGCCACCTCCGCCACACGCAGAATCGGCCAAAGACCCCTACTTATATGCATGTTTTCTCTTGGGCGCTCTTGCCGTCTCATCTAATAAGATCCCATTCCCTCTCTTTTACGCAATTCTAATCTCTGTTATGAAAAGAAGGATAAGATGATTCAATACTTGTCGCGGTGACTTTGCCAAAGTAAACTTTGCAAATCGGAGCTCTGACTCGCACATACGTGGACAAAATACTCAGTCATCCGAAATCCATCTACGTCACTATACGGTTCACAAATATAAACTGGTAGATTCAGTCAAAAACTGTTACATGTAGATCTTTTAAGTTTATATTTAAGAAAGGGTTTAATAATTCAAACATGTTATAAAACAACAACGGTGCCATGTTATTTAAAAAATTATTGCACACATTTGTCTGGTTTGCCAAGTTTTACGCGGCGTTTCGCAATGTGGAATCTGATCCCGTCTTCAGGTGAGAGTACCAGGAACATAAAAAAATATTGGAATAATACAGGGGAAGCCGGAAAACACGCAACAAATTTAAAACAGAACATGTAAAAGCAGTCAAAATAACAACAAAATAAATTGCATTAACTACTTCTATAGTTCTCTGCTTTAGCTTTTTGTGTTTTTCCAGCTTTGGCTGGATTGTTGTCACTAATTTTGTTGTATTCTAGGTATTATTCTCACCTGAAGAGGGCATCAGATTTCAGATCCTGAAAGGTCGTCAAAATCTGGTTTCTCTAATCAGTGATAGCAAAAAATGTCCGTAATGATTTCTTAAACAACTTAAACTCACCACCAGAAATAGTGAATTTTAAACAAAATAGAGTACCACAGTTCGATATTAAAATATAAAACTGTACATACCAGTACGCAACAAAAATAACGGAAAGCAGTTTAAAATAGGAAAAGAACAATGCCAACTGTACGGGGCCATGTAATATACAAAATTGTTTCGAAATTTTAACCATCCAACGCAATTTAATAGCAAATCACCCCCCACTTCCACTGTGTAAAACTGGTTTTCCTTATGCTATTCTATAATCCTGCGACTAAATCTCTCTAAATGACTTTTGCCAAGGATTTATGTTTTGTCATACAAGTTCTGTTTGCAGTAAGAACTATTGGCATTTTTCTAAGATATTGACTCATTTCACGACTCAGTAATATTAACATCTATACTCAACTTATTAAGTTTTTGTAACATGTTTTTTATTACTAATGTTTTAGAATGTACAGTATAAACTATACAGTATATAAGCGCCACTGTCAATAACCCCCACCCGCCCCCCACACACCTCAAATTACACAGCGTAATGCTGCTATATCTCCTCCCCCACCAACAGTGGGTTGTTTTATATGTATATGGGCCCTGTATATGAAAAAACTAGAGTAAAATTAGTACCTTCAAAAATTTGGAACTTCTAATAATTGCCTTAATATAACAAGGATCACTTCGTACTCACCAATCTTCATGTTTCCAACTTAACTACTTGGTCTACTTACGTTGATTTTACTTTTAATAATTATCTCCAGGACCATTGTGAGAACAAGTTTTAGAGAATTAAAAGACCCCATTACGCTGGTATTGATGCCTCAATAGTAGTGGGGAAAAGGGGTTTCTGGGGTGGAAGTGACGTCACACACGTCACGTGACCGGATGGGCTGAGTGAATATATACGTCATCTGTGGCTGAGCCAGTGACGTAGGCGGTTTTGTGATGAAATGAGGGAAAGGTTAAAGTTTCTAAGGCACGTGGAGGTTATTTTAAAAAAGTACTACCTAGCACGTGTGAGATTCGAATGGTGATTCGATAGTTTAAATCGATAAAAAATACCGAATGAAAACAATCGAATGATACGATTGCAAGGTAGTATTATTACTCATATTAATTTAATTTTTAACCTTTCTTTTTATTTACAATAATTTATGTTTACAATAGTTCCCCGTTGTTGGTTGTCATCGATGTTGTTGATCCGGACGAGTCCCGGCCATCATTTCGTTTTCTGATGAAAGACGGTAAATACTTTGATTCCTGCACAGAGCCTTCTACGTTGTTTGTTGCGAACAGTTCTAAAGATAAATTGTAGCCAGTCGCTAGGAGAAGTATTAACTATTCTATAAAACTTCCAGGTCCGTAAAAGTCGACAGATGAATAGAGTCATAATGAATACACCTAATCTTGAGTGACATGATAATGTTATTTTGTGAAGAGCGTCTCGGAGAGGTTGATGTTCAACAGTCAAGAGCCGGAGGTGTACTGACCATTCGCAAGCTAGCGTTGTTCCGGTATTAAATAAAATGGTGGGGGTAAAAGTGTAGGATGTGGGGCAGATGGTCACAAAGCACCTGGCGTGGGGCAGATGGCGTGGGGGCAGATGGCAGCTGGCACGGGGCAGATGGTCGCAAAGCAGCTGGCGCGGGGAAATTCGAATAAAATATCCATTAGTTGAAACCCATCAAGGATAACACAATTGCTTCTGCATCAGAGGGTGTTGTGGTAGACACTTCATGTACTTGTATTTGATCAGTTGTTTCATTAGTGTCATCTTGGTCAATATTAAAAGATGAAGATGTGGAAGAAACATTATTGTCTTGTATCTGTGAATCCATGTGTACCGCGCAAGAGCTGGGTGTATAGTGATGTAGCATTTGCTTGTAGGTTAGGTACTCGGCTCTTCCACCACCACACCAGTCCCCAACCACACCACTTCCCCCACCAGTTGCTACTACAATCGCCGCCAAAGTAATGTAATCCGTCGCCGTAATTCTTGTATTTTATTTTGTTGGTTTATTTGATATGTTTTACACTTACATATGCAATAGCTGAAAAACTCGCACTTACGAAAAGCTTTCCTGTCAAGTTGATTGTCTGGTATTTTACAACATTTTAACTCGCAACAATAAGTTTTCAAATTGTTACAGAATTGTAGATTGTTCATCGGTGGCAGGGAAATGTTAGCTGCAGCGTGTGTTAGACAAGACTGAGAATAATTTCAGTGCTCCCCCTCTTTTATACCTCTTCATAAGTTAACCCTGAATGAAAGTTCAAGGTCATCCGTTTGAATTAAAAAACAACACAGCAGTATATAAAATAATATACTGTTGTGTTGTTGTCTTTATTATTGTTTAGTTTTTTGATTTTCTTTATTAAACAAACATTTTACAATACAATAAACTTAAGTCTAACATTGATGACTAGAAATACAAACAGAGAAATACAATCAGAGACATTATGTACAAAGATGCGTGATGTGCAGAGTGAGTGCCGTTGAGTTGTTGCCGCTTACGCCGTGTGATACCAAATACAACGTCCCCGTTTGAACATCTCGCAAGTCTTCATTTTGTAGCAGTTGAACAAATCGTTTTGGAAGAAATACTTGAAACTTCGGCTCATCTCCTGGAGTGAAAGGTCCTTCGCTCAATAATACTAGAATTGCTTCTCCAAGTGTGGTTTCCACTTTCTTGACGTTATGAATAATGTAGTGTTTTTGTTCTTTTAGTTCTGAACACTTCTTAGTTAGCAGAAGGTTGGATTTTGAGTGAGTGTTGAATTGGTCAACTAGTGTTTGGATAAACTGTTGTGTTGCCATCTTCGTCAGTGGTGGTGTTTTCTGAGATGTTGCCTCTTCAGAGTCTCGAATAATACTCGTGCTGAAGCGGTGTTGTCTCCTCGTATTTATAGGCTCCACTACCCCCACCACATTTCTGTTCTCTGCTACCCCCACCACATTCCTGCGTTTGTTTCAAGTAAGCAGCCAAACGATATGCGTTGTGCAATGCACAGTTTGTTTGACCGTATTTAAGATTTTTGCAGCAACACAAATATTACCGAGATTACGTTGAATATATCGAAAACATCATCGTGCGTATATGTTTGTATCCAGTTTTTTTTTCTATTCCACTTGCGTATATATGTGAATATTTTTTGCAAAAGTTAAACATAATACTGTGCAGATTACTGTAGCTTATAAATCCTTCATACCAATGTATGTGATAAAAGTGTTTAGTTATCCATTTGTTTGTTCTTTTTGCTTTGGCGTTAAGTTTGTTAAAAGAAAAAGGAGCTTCAAACGTGAATGGGTAGTCTACAAATGTAAGCAAGTCTAAAATTACTAATTCTTTGATTATAAACCTATCATCATTATTGCGAAATGCTTGAAAGTCTATTACACAAGGCTTTACATCCACTTCTTCATCTCCTCCGCTCATCATGGAACCTGACGATCAACTAAACCACACCACGGTGTGTTTTCCACACCACGGTAGGTTAAATACCAGGCCGTACAGTTGCAGGTGCGTCGGTGTATATTTAACGTGTGCACCGTCCCCAATAGGCCTACCCCACTTGTGTTCTTCTTTACTAAGTCAAACTTTAATCTTTTAACTTCTTATTCTTGTGTTTGGTATTCTTCTTCTTGATTCTTTGTTTCTTCTTCTTCCTGTGTTGTTTCTTCTGAAGCATCTGTAGCGATTTCTACAAGTGGTTCAAAATATTTTAACTTTCTCCACATGCAAACTTCATAAGGTATTCTATTAAAAATACATGTATCCACAGGTCCGTACACGATGTTGGTAGCAGGTTGTTTTTCCAAAGTATCGACCAAATATTCTTTAATAATAGCGCTTGCAAATACCAATTGTCTAATGTACCTTGTAATAGGTTTAACCCTCGACATGACTATTTCTAGCAAAACTTACAATCAGTAGGTGCACTCTATAAATGTTTTCCAAAAAATGTAATATCAGTTTTGTTTTCTTGTATTATATACTGTTTAAAATCATTTATTATAAATAAATGGATTAATTAATTAAATGTAGACATATTAAATAAAAGTAGTAAAAATAGAAATAAGGTGTAATTTAAAATGTTCCAGATGTTCCTCCGCTGGTGATGGTATCGTTGTCCTCCTCGATAAAATGAATAAACTTTAAATAGATTTCATGTTCCCTTAGAAACTTGCCACTTAATATTTGGTGATTGAATAACATATCCCAGTCTAGTTTATCTTTAAAATTGTCCATGTAATTCACAGAGAGATTTTAATATTTACTTATTACTTCCCAACAGTTATTAAAATTTGATGTCATCTCTACGAGGAAGTCTTCTGAAAACTTTTGTTTTTGTAAAATATGGATCCAGTTAACTCTGACAAAATAAATTCTTAACATAGTCATTGTAAAGAGGTAGTGTATGGAAAGTTATTCCCAATCCATATATCTATGAAACCGTTGAACAAAACCATCTTTCAACACTCCTTGGGGAAATCTCGGTTCTTGAGATATTAAACTCCACGGAGTAATATTGGATTCCATCATCATCTCTGTATTGTCTCTCGAATATGACTGATACTTTATCCCTTATCATGGGTATTTAAATTATTTTTTCTCTTATGTAATATTCATCGTTTTCTGTTGGTTCATTAATCACATTCACTTGATTCCCCTTTCCTAATGTCTTGACTTTAGAAGACTCAGACGGTTTATCTTGTTGACTACGTTTCTCTGGATTGTGTATCTTTTCCAGTTTAAATAATTATGGCTGTCAACATCTGAAGCTGCAGCTCTTCCTGAAGCCCGATGGATATCATTAAATAGAGCTGCACCAAACCTTTCCAAATGTTTTTCATATTCTGTAGTCCATTTCTTGTGTACGATGTCAAACATTTTCTTATTTACAGCGTCTCCATCCTGCTCACAATCACCTACATTTGATAATTTTAATTTTTTAAATCATAGCTTGTGTCGGTTTCATTCCTTTTGTAAATCATTACAAATTTTAGAGTAGCTAAATTTACTGCTTCACCATCATAAACGGGATGTTGTATATTGCTTAACCTTTTACTGGAAAACCCCCAATGATCTTCGTGTACAGTTGGAGTTCTTTTATCCATGTATTTTACCGTAACCGCATCAGAAGACAAAAGCGGATCACCAACATTTTGAATTAATTTTCCTTTAAAATTATAGTTGCCATCAGATGTTAACGGAAGTCCAGCTCTTTTTTCATTATGTCGTAATTTTACCCCAAACTCGGAATACCGTCCAAACTTGTCTACACTCATGATGTAACTGAATCTCTATCCTTTAGGTTCTCAGTATATATACGTCTTTTGAACCTCCTCGTTTTCACAGTTCACCAACCAAAGCTACCCATTCGTTTTCTAAACCAGTGTGCCCGGCTTCCATAGCTTCATGTAAGAACCTCATTCGATCAACTAACTTATTTATATCGTTGTAATATATTATATAAGTTTTATACAAATCTTTCAATAATCCCCTTCCAGATGCGGTAGGATCGGTTGTTTTTCTCCTTTTATGAAAAACATTTAATTCAGCAGAAGATCATGCCCTTCTATTAATTGGAGCTTAATTAATTTCGAGGGGAAAAGATTAGATATAATACTTGTGTATTTTATTGACCGATTTCTATGAATGTCTTTGGAATATTTTTTCTATGTGCATTTGTATACTACAGTATATTTTTAAACAATTGTAAATCCTTTGTAGTATATTTAACAGGATTAGTTTTAAAGATGAGGTCAAACAAACCTTTTGTACCTTTATATTTTTTATCACCAATAACTATATTATCATTTTTGTTTATATCTAACTTGCTATCTCCAATCATTAATCCTTTATCCTCTATTCTAGCTCCATATGTATGATAATTTCGATTAGCATGTGTGGTGTGTAACATTTTTAATGTATAATTTCTTCCAAATGTTCCTTTAAACATAATATTTGGGCCTAATTTGCTTAAGTTGAATGGGTTAATACCCTCTTCTTCTGCACTTTGACCTTCTACACTTGTATCTTCTGCACTTGTATCTTCTGCGACGTCCTTTTCCTTTAAATTTTCTATATCTACGCTTTCTTCATACTCGTCGCTTTCTTCAGATGCTTGTAACTGGCCAAAACTTTCATCATTCTGAAATTATTCTTTATATTTGGAAATAGGTAGCATTTTGTCTCCTTTGAAGCGAATTGAAGGTTTTTCTATATTTTGTGCTAATCACTTTTAAGGTTCAGTTAAAGGTTTGAATGTTGTTTCTGAAAAGTGCTCTCTTCCACTTATTCCTGATTTTAAAGCTCGGTTTTTTTGTCTAATAGAACCACTAAGTGATTTTATTTCCTTTAATAGCTTTTCCTGGTTAACCATCTTCATACCATGAAGAATTGTACAGTAATACCGTTAATCAGTGTATTAAAACAAATTTATCACAACCTATTCTATAACGGCCATCTGTTATATCTTGGTCTTTCATAATAACCAGAAATCCATACTTTTCCACCCATGCTTTTCCGCAAAGCTCTTTAAACTTTTCAAATGGCATATCCGCTTTCACATGATCGTTATATATATATATATACATATATATATATATATGTTTTAGGTTAGGATCATCTTGTTTAAATACAATTAGAATATTTGCGTTATCTCTGATAACTTGTTTTGGGATTTTGCTATATGTTTGTCCTATATATATGCTGCCGATGTTATTATGTCTTCCCATGGCAAAGTAGTTTCTAATAGTATTCTGATTTTTACAAGATACATCGTCAAATATAAATACAGAATACAGTTTCGCTTCGTTTGGTTGCATAATGCTATCACTAGCGTTAAATTTATAAAAATTAACATCAGACACATCAGATAGGATTTTAACCAGCAATTGATGCTTTGGTTGTTGTAGAGCTTTTGAAAAAAACATATAGGTTATTAAACCTTAAGCCCTGCGGATTAGAGATCAAATTAAAGACAACATTGGTCTTTCCACAGTTAGAGGGACCACTTACTATACATTGAACAGTGTTTGGAAGTAAACTACCGTGTTTGCCATTGTTGATTTTAACGTTATCCACAGTTAAATCATCTATGTTATTAATATTGAATCGATCTTTATGGTGAATAATCTCCATCCTTTTCAAAGGTTTACGATGAAATGAGTTGCTTGCATTAAACCAAGTCGTTTATAGGTATCCATGAATCCTCAGTTTTGTTAAACCCCAACCACCGCACTTGTTCTGCGTCCTTTTTTCTTTGTAACAGTTTTTCAACAAGATATACATCAACTACTGATGATTTTAACATTTCATGTCCATAAAATGCACCTTGCAACAAATTTCCTTTGTTATCTTTTAAAATATACGTCTCAGGTACAGTCGGTTGCACTTTATACACTGTAAAAACTTCATTCGTCGAATTGGGAAGGTATTTCTTGGTAAACTCTCCTTTATATTTACTAATCCGTGCTTTATCACTTACATTACATTTTCTTGGTTGCATCTTTTTTACTTTAGGCTTTGTATTTTTCTTTATATGTTTTAATACATCTTGTGCATTTTTACTATTTACTTTGTTAGGTTTCGTACCAATAGCTCTATGAAACCTGTTGTAATAATCATTTATTAATTGTGGTAAAATATCAATCCATACGTAAAGAACCTCTTTTTGAAAAATGTTTACACAATGCTCCTTTTAAGGTTCTATTGAATCTATATACGATTGCTGCTTTTTTATCTGAATTTGTAGAATAATGGTTTATTTTATATTTCTTCATTAACTGTGCAAAGTTTGTATTAAAGTATTCTGTTCCATCATCAGTTAGTAAATGTTTAATTTTTTTTTTATCTCTTTTTATGGCTATTTCCATGGCTTGTGTTACACTTATACCAGACTTTCCTTTAGAGGAAAAGCGTCTGCAACTTTTGCAAAACAATTAATAATTGTGAGTATATATTTAAATCCTTTTTTTATTCTGCTATACGGTTGCATTTCAATTAAATCCGCTTGATATAGATCATTTATCCCTTTTTTAACAGTATTTCTTCTTGGAAAATTTATTCTTGCAGGTTTGTGTAGTTCATTAACAATTTTCTCCTTCAGGTCTGACATGATGGTTTCACGAACACAGCTGATATGGTATTAAATGTTCCTTTGTATAAATCTGCTTATATATATATATAGTTCAAGGTTATTAAAAACCTGTGTAAAAAAAGGGGAAACACAGCTTAACATTGCAGTGCTTCCCTTTTTTTACGGAAAGGAAAAGGATGTAGGACGATGAAAGTGTTACTCGTCAATAGGATTGAGGGAATAGTGGCCGAATGGTAATGTGTTGATTTTGTCTGGAAGGGTATGTCTTTTGTCGTCATTACAGGATAGCGCCTTTTTAACTTCAGTCACGCTGTACAGCTGATTGTTAAAACTTCTGATGGTGTTGAATTTAGCTGTAATGATGTTATCCTTAAATAAACATTGCTTGTAGTGTTCAAAATGCACTTCCTTCTTTAAATATAAACTCTTTACACCTTTAGCTTTCTTAATATAGCTGTTCTTCTTTTCTTCTTCTTCTTCTTTTTCATTATGGAGTTTCAAAGAATACAATTTAGACATAAGTGCAACAATCTCTTCAAGTAGAACTCCATTTGCTTCGTCCTTGAATTTACCTATTACATTTTTTATTTTCTGTCTTGATCGTAGTTAGGATGAGTCTTAAGATAATCGGAAAAGTAAAAATCGTTTTTGTAAACAAATGTTCGAAGATCTTCATACAATTCGTTAGTAATTATCCAATATATAAAAGCGTCTGTATCCAAGTAGGAGATGCCGATGTTTTCTCGTCCGTAAATGGTGACCATCTTGTTGTAATGGAAATCGTATATATGAGTCTTGGAGATATCCAGGATTGACATTCCTATATACGAAGGATGATCCATCTTCACACTGGTTTTCTTCATAGATACAGCTACAAGATGGTCATTAATAATTATAGATGTATTAAAGTTCGGCTGTTGTACAAGGTTGTGTAGTTTTTCGGATCTGTGACCAGTTTAAAATTGTTATGTCTTATTTTGTTTTCCAATGTTTTACCGAATATCGCATTGTTCATTAATTTAAAAAGGTCTTTTTCAAAGGCTGATGTAGTGGCTGCCCTTCTGGTAGTATTCGAATCTATGTACGGTTTCAATCAGCACGATTGGGAAAATTCCACAGCTCTATTAATTTTAGTAAGACGTAAACCTAATTCGATAGCTTGTTGAACAACCCAATAGTGAGCTACGTATCGTTGTTTATTGTTAAGGGCCATCATTAATTTGGGGTGTTTTCCAGTTGGTGAAATTTCTGTTCTTGCAAGGAGTGGAAGGTCATAATGAAGATCGTGTAAGTATTCTGGATATTCAAAGCCGCAATCCAAAATATAGCCGGTATCTCCATGTTTTGGAATTTGTGTAACATCGCCAATACAGTCGGGTTCAACCCATTTAAAGTTGTCAAATGGAAGTGGGTTCGACATAGCCCATCCATACAAATTATTTGTGTCGAAATATCCCAAGTACGTTGTAAGTTTCTCTTGATCATGGTCAGGTAGATATTTGTTGTTGGCTTTAACATGTCTCGTCACGCTTTGAGTTAATCCACCTCTAACACCCGACTCAACCATTAAAACCATATATATATATATATATATATATATATATATATGTTAACAGATGGAGTTTGCATTTTGTTTCTTCCAGCATTGCTTGCCAAGCTAATCCTGGAGAAGGATACGAATGTAGAGGGTCCAAACCGTAGGATGCAAAACAAGTTCTTTGGAATTCTTCCATTACATCACAGAGAAGAGTATCGTCAAGTTTTACATAAAAGTCTGAGTAATCTCCTAAAGTCTTCATATCCAACTCGTTCCATAATCGACATGCATGTTGATAGTCTTTAAGTGAAATTTCCGATTTATTAAGTTTGTTGTTAAATTTTTCTGGTGGAGGAAGTGATGTTTCATTAAATCTATGCAGTCCATCGATGTAATCATAGGGGAAGACTCCTTTTCGAAGAATCAGATCCATTTTACTACTGGCTACAATTTTGCTTGTTTCCGTCAGATCTTCTCTTCTTAAATTCTTAGTTAATTTAATTAGGCTAGAAGACATAAATCTAAACGAATAAATCTAAGTTTTATTTTGCCAACCTTTTTAGAGAAGCTTATAAATTATTCCATTGTTGTTGCTAAAACATCTATCGCCCATCTCTTCCCAATTCGGGAATTCTAAGGTGAGAGTCATATCCACTAAGGTTATGTATAACAACGGCGATAAAAGATGGCAGTTTGTAATTTAAGTTGCAAGCGTTACAGGCTACGCCTCTGTAAACTCCTGTAAGGTGGTCTTGGTCACGCACTTTAACGTTATCTGGTGTAAATAGGTTATTACATAGATAGTATATTGTTGCCGAATTGTGATGTTGAAGTTGGTGTTCTTACATAGGTTGCATCGGTATTTTACTTTTGTAGAGTTCTTCGACTTTAGAAGCAATGTAATACAAATTATTTACAAAGTATTTTGCTGCTTTTTCACCGCGATGAATCTTCGGAGCAGACGATAGACCAAATTCTTGAAGATGTTCATCAGACAGCGTGGATTTTGTTAGTATACAATAACTGTTTGGTGCGTGCTTTTGATATTTGCTTCTTTTTGTGATGTCCTCTTCTTGTTGTTCAATTGGAAGTAGAGATGCTTCGATATCCGCGTACACAACAATTGGAATAGGGCATTGTTAATTTACTTTGTCAAATTGTACGTAAGATCTGCTGAGAGGTGACAATTTAATTCTTACCTCATAGTTTCCACTACATAACCTTAGATGTTCTACTAACTCACCTTCTTAATGGTTTGCCTACATGATAAAAACATCTTTTACAAATTTTTTTCTACGCGTTTTTTTGATATTTGTTTAGAAACAAGAGCTTAAAATTTTTTAATGTAGACATAGTGGGATATGTCCCCTTTAGTGATCAATAGCAAATCCGTATGATCTCTGTGCTTAATAGGTGTTATGCGCAAGGGGTACGCATTGTTTGATGAATCTAAGTCGAAAATGTTGACAGAAGCCGAAGGATTTTGCTTTTCAAATTTTGAAATATCAGTAATTGCAACAGGGTAAGTCATTCCCTGGAAATTATACTTATGCTGAACTTCTTCATATGCTTGACTTGGTCTTTTTTCGTGGTATTTTTTTACATATTTTACCAGCATATGTAAAACATTCAGTATCTTGATTTTATACGTTGATGCAGGATTTGGTATAACTAATCATTTTTGGTAAAGGGATATAGCTACTGCCACAAATTCCATAACCATGTTTTTGTACTCTTAAGTCTAGCCCTGTGATGCTTAACAAACTCCATCCAGATCCTCTCTTCGTGTTCTTGTATTTTCGGCATTAGCTCTTCAAAACATTCAGATACTATTGAATAAATATCTGACGAAAACATAATAGTTCGGTTTTTTGTTAAAAAACCTCATGGTGAGGTTTCATTTTCAATGTTTGTAAATTAAGCATCCAGTAATAGTCCAAATTTGATAAAATTTAATCTTCTCAATTCATTTTGCAAAGTTTTGCTTACCAATCCTTTTGCGTTATTTAAAAATTCTTCAAGTTGTAATTTTGCATTGTCAATTTTAAAGTGGGTTACTACATTAACTGGAAAAGCTTGGGCATGTAGTTCCACATTTACTGATGGTCCAGGCACATAATGAATGACGCTTCGTCTTGAAACTTCAATTTGTTCTTCTTCTTCATTTTGTTCTTCTTGATTTAGGTACGCAACTTGATGTTGGGCTAATTGATGATCGATTGAATCTAATTCTTCTTCATTTTATTCTTCTTATTCTGTATTTGTATTGATGTTATGTTCCAATGCTTTATGAATGGTTAAAAGCCATTCATCTCAAAAAGAAGCTTTACAAATATCGCACCGATACATGTTGTTACTGTCTTCCTCAAAGGTTAACCAGCTTCTAATAACACTCCCAAAAATGCACCTCTATTTGAACCCGATTAAGAAAAGTGGTGGGGGTTTACATGTTGGAGTATATGTGTTAGGGAAGAGTATTGTTTCAAGTTTTGTAAGTGGGCCAAGGTCATCTTAGGATATTAACAAAACGGGGAATAGAGCAGTAAGTGATTCTCACCATGACCACAAACTGATCTATTCCCCGCTCTGTATTTTAAACCCCTGTCAGTGTTTTAAAGGATTTTATTGGATCTCTTCTTTAAGCTTCGGAGGTTCAACAAAACAGTTTCCCAACTCTTCTTTTAAAATTTAGGGGGGCAACGGTTGATCAGGTAGTTCGGCTTTTACATATGGTTCTTGAAGCTGTGCTTGGAGAAAATTAATATAATTTATTGCCTGTCGAATCTTTGAAAGTCTTGAGTCATTATGATTAGCAAATGGTACGACGGATTGCAATCTTTTGACCCCTTCATTTACTCTATTTTCAGTTCTTCGCGCACGTGCTCTATTTTGTTCCTCTCTACGTTCCTTGATTGCTACCATATCAATAGCTGATGAGTTGGATGAACCTGTTTGAGTCTCCATAGATGACTAATGAATATGTTCTACGACGCCTCACTTATATACCCGCTTACCCCCACCTAAAAAGTTGGTGAACACTTCGTTTTGGTTTGTAAAAGAATTTAAACTGAGTGGAATATTTCTAAGTCCGGGATGTAGGTCAAGGTCGTTGTAAGATTATAAAAAGAGTGGACAACCTATTTAAGAATTGCAGCATATGCTAAAAAATTTTAATAGGTTGTTCAAACTTTTTTTTTATTTGGAAAAGACTTTATTTTAATTTGGAATAAACGTTTTGGTCTTTTTTATTTTATTGTTTTCCGCACAGTGAAACCTGAATCATTTCGAATTAAATAGTCCTGTTTGGTAAGTTCTTCAACGTGGAGGTCCATGGCTCTAGGACATTCTACATAGTACAGTTTACCTTCACATTGAACCACCACCTTTGCAAAGCCCTTGGATTTAACAAAAAATTATCGTTTATTTTTACAAAGCCTATTAATTCGAATTTTGGTTGGTTTCAACTGTTGGATGTGGTGTAGAAAGAGAAACGGTACCCTTGTGATTTTGTTTTAAATGTGATATTCATACTTCTTAATTTAAAACACAAGACTTAGCACAACGTTCCCTTTTCCTTGCACCTTTTTTAAAACTGTAGCTACATTTTGGTGCAGGAAGTATAGACTCCCTTCTCAAGGCTTTTAATTGTTTAAATTTCTCTGAAGGAGATTCGTTGTTTATGCAGATTACTGAAGGACGAGGAAGAACACTTGCAGAAGGTGTAGAAGGTTTGGTAGGATAAGAAGGATGGACACTTGCAGATGATATAGAAGGTGTAGAAGGTCTGGTGGGAGAAGAACTTGAGGATCCCGAGCTCGATGATGATGATGATGATGAATAGGATCCTGGGCTCGATGGTGATGAAGAGGATCCCGAGCCTAATGCTGAAGAAGATCTTGAACTTGGTGTTGGAGAAGATGGAGAAAGTTTTGATGTAGACCTTAACCTTGGTGATGGAGAAGATTTTGATGGAGAAGATGGAGAAGATTGCGGAGAATCAGACACATTTTCCGGGAGAATGCAAGACATTATTAATGCTTGGCGGAGTATGGATGGAAGGCTGGATTATACAGAAGCCTGGCGGGGTTGAGACGGTGCAGTAGAAACAGTAGAAGTTGGTGTTGAAGGGGTAGTGGGTGAAAGAAGCGGTGTTTTCGCCACGTTTAACTTCATAGGTCTGGGTTTTTCCTGATTTACACCATGGTTCTGAGCAGAACAAGCACAAACAGCAGAATGATTTTACCAGAGATGGGGAACCTCTTTTATACCCAATGTAAGTGGTGGGAAAGTGGTGGGGGGTACAAGTGTTAAGAAAGAGATATTGTTGTAAGGAATAAATATATCTTCCAATATTTTACCAAACAGAAGTTTTCTAAGTCACAAGGTCATCTGAACATGTTGCCAAAACGGGGAACAGAGCAGTAAGTAATTCTCACTTGAACCACAAACTACTCTGTTCCCCGCTCTGTATTAAACAACAATAATTGTAATAACTAAACATTAATCCATCCTCAAAAAATAAATACATATCTGCTAGTATTTTAAAAAACGAGAATTTTTTAAGTCCCCAAGGTCATCTGAACATGTTGCCAAAACGGGGAATAGAACAGTAAGTGATTCTCACTTGGACCAAAAACTGCTCTATTCCCCGTTCTGTATTCGGGAAGATAATTTTGAAGAACCCCAAAAAACTACAACCAAGGTCGGTGGTACAATGGCTAACAGCATCCTCAAACCCAATGGTACGTATATACAATCAAAGGGTGTCAGGCATCTGAGAACCAAAGTTTGGACCAAGGTCGGTTTACAAAGACCGATTTAACATTCTTAATATTTACAAAAGTTTCTCGTGAGTAAGGGCTAAAATAGGCAAAGTCTCCGGTTTTTGCGCCGTAATGACTTAAGGTCGGTTTTCGCGCCATACCTTTTTATAAGGGGTTAGGAAAGATGTTTATTTGAGAAACATATTATAAACCCCCTTGATATATTTAAAGACTTTACCCACTTGTAGAGCGTAAAAGAAAAGAACATATTTCATTAGTAAATAAAACACTTCAAAAAACCAACACCAAACACCACAATCAGTGAAACTAACTACATTTACTAGCAGCAAACTACAAGAGTTATTCTAACATGCTTAATAATAAACAGACATGCCTTAAGCTAAGGTTGCATTTCTAATATACAGTGGTACTAACTCTATACTAGAGATACTATTGCGGACAGCACAGGCAAACAGCTTGTTAGGCTGTCGGCCTGTGACTGCGAACCCTCTGCGGGCTGCTCCCGCTTTTATAGGCGGGACCTTGACCGTTGACCTTGAGGGGGGTGACCTTGGACATGACCCAAAAAGGGGGTGACTTTGACCATGACCCAAAAAGGGGGGGTGACCATGGGGGGTATGAAGTAACAAGGTCAACAACTAGTCACCAGCTTTCTAACAATATATGGATAGAGTAAGGTTTCACTTTGCAATCTGCTTTACTCCGTCTGCCACCTTATTCCAGCTTCAACCATTGACTGGTAAACTCCTCGCGCTCTCCACACCTCTCTCGTTCTCTCGCTTTCATCATGACTACAACATTGAATAATGGGAAACTTCAAAGGATCAAGGAGTCGTTAACTAAGGCAGCACCAAAGATCAGCGGTTTTAAAAGACCGTCTTCTTTCAGGATCAGTATAAAGAAGAATTTTAGAAACCATCCTCTATTCTTTGATCAAGGTTCTTCATCGTCACTAACCACAACACTCCATCACTCCGAAAAGGTTCTTCATCATCTACTACGACAATCCATCACTCCGTCCAAGGTTCTTCACCATCTGTTAGAACACAGAGGGGGTGACCTTGCACATGACCCAAAAAAGGAGGGGAAGGGGGGTGTACAAAGTTTCTCCGAAGTATGTCATGTGGGTACTCAAATTACGCGATTTAATCAGACAAACAAGAAGGTGTAAACAAAATTCAGATCCGACCAAGGGTATTGCAGCAATAGTCGAAAAACAACTTGGAGGTATAAAGTTCGTCCAAAGTATATCATGTGGGTACTCAAATTACGCGGCTTGACATGGCACACAAGAAGATGCAATCATAATTAAGATATGACTTAGGGTATAGCAGCAATATTGGAAAAAACAACTATTTTGAAGGATAAACCTAAATTACTTTTTATTTATGGTGTAAAGTATATCAAGTGGGTACTCAAATTGTGTGGGTCGTCAATAAAACAAGATGGTGCAAACAGAATTCAGATCCGATCAAGGCTATAGAAACAACGGTGGAAAAACAGCTCTTTTCAAGGTTAAACCTAAATAACTTCTTTATTTATTGTTTAAAGTGTACCAAGTGGGCACTCAAATTACGCCGCTTGGTCAGAGGAACAATAAGGTGCAAACAGATTATAGATTTATCTAAGGGTATAGCAACCGTAGCAAAGAACAACGTTTTTGAAGGACACGGTAACGTTGTGGTGGGGGTAGGTGCCTATCGTATACGCTAGCGCTACATCATTATACTTCTAGCTCTTGACGGATGAACATCTACCTAGAGGGTCTGAAATATGTCACAGTTTTACAAAAATATGAGGAAGGTGTCCTTCAGTATTCCGCTTGCCACCACCTTCTACTTCTCCTACTATGAAGATAGAATGTCTACGCTTTTAGCGGACAGTGAGCGGTTCCATCGTAAAATAGCGAAGGCTGAAATACTCTTAGCCAGTTGTCTGCTACACAAGAAGCAAGTCATAAATACATGCAGTAGTTTACATCACAGACACTGTTATAATTGTACACATCACTGTGTTGAGCAAGATGATTAAAGTTTCCAGTTACGGAGCTACGAACCTCACAGTGTAAGAGTTAAACCATAACTAACGCTTGCTCCGTGGTTATTGCGCGAAGTAAACACTTGGTGGGGGAAGTGGTGTGGTGGGGGAAGGGCCGAGTACCCAACCTACACGCAAACGCTACATCACTATACGCCCAGCTCTTGCGCGGTACACATGGATTCACAAATACAAGACAATAATGTTTCTTCCACATCTTCATCTTTTAATATTGACCAAGCTGACACTAATGAAACAACTGATGAAATACAAGTACATGAAGTGTCTACCACAACATCCTCTGATGCAGAAGCAATTATGTTATCCTTGATGGGTTTTAACTAATGGATATTTTATTAGAATTTGGCAGCTGCTTTGCGATCACCTGCCTCGTGCCAGCTGCAATCTACCCCGCGCCATCTGCCCCACGTCAGGTGCTTTATGATCACCTGCCCCGCATCCTACAGTTTTACCCCCACCATTTTATTTAATACCGGAACAACGCTAGCTTGCGAATGGTCAGTACACCTCCGGTTCTTGACTGGTGAACATCAACCTCTCCGAGACGCTCTTCACAAAATAACATTATCATGTCACTGAAGATTCGGTGTATTCATTGTGACTAAATTTATCTATCGACTTATACGGACCTGGAAGTTTATAAAGAAGAGTTAAGACTTCTCCTAGCGACTGACTACAGTTTATCTTTAGAACTGTTCGCAACAAACAACGTAAAAGGCTCTGTGCAGGAATCAAAGTATTTACCGTCTTTCATCAGAAAGCGAAATGATGGCCGGGACTCGTCCAGATCAACGACATCAATGACAACCAACAACGGGGAACTATTGTAAACATAAATTATTATAAATAAAAGGAAAGGTTAAAAAATAAAGTAATATATGTAATAGTACTACCTCGCAGTCGTATCATTCGATTGCTTCATTTGATTGTTTTCATTCGATATTTTTTATCGATTTAAACTTTCGAATCACGATTCGAATTTTACGCGTGCGAGATAGTACTTTTTAAATAACCTCCACGTGACCTTGAACTTTAATTTTTCCCTCATTTCGTCAGAAAACCACCTACGTTACTTGCTCAGCCTCAGATGACGTATATATTTACTCAGCCCACCCGGTCACGTGACGTGTGTGGCGTCACATCCGACCCAGAAAGCCCCTTTCCCCACTACTCTCAATGATAAAAAATACTAAAGTTCTAACATAATGAAAATCAAAATATTCAAGCCATAACACCAAGGTTACAACTAACATTTTAATGTTTACTGTGAGTCGCTGGCCTAGTGGTCAAGGCGTCAGATTTTGGATATCCATGGCCCTGATGTGGGTTCGAACTCCATCCCTGGCATATAAATTTGATCAGCAGTGCTGTTTAACACATACTGTAACAGCTCACTTTGCTGCATACGTTCCCTGCACAGATGTATAGTCTATGTGGGCGGGCAAAATAAAAAAAACCCTAAACAAGCTTTAAAGAAATATCAAAATATTAAACAACTGTAAAATTATAGAAAAATGTCCTAATAAGACAAACAATTGTAAAATTGCAAATATAAAAATTAAAGTTTGTAATACTACCGAATTCTGCCTAAGAGAGACTGTCAAAAGGCTCATAAATTTAAAAATCCCTTTCTTTAGAAGGGAAATCATAACCTCATCTCACAAAACGTTGATAAAAAATTCCTTGAGCGCTGTGTGCAGTGCGCAATCTCCCTAATGGCTGATATAATTTGGAGTCGTGGGACAGCGTGGCACTCGGCTTCTCAAAATTGACCCGACACCTTCTACACGTTGTAATAGCAATAATAACGTGGTACCTCAAATTGTAAGTTTAATCTTACTTTAAAACATCACATTAGGTTTTAAAACAGTCTATCAGTTGTGAATCTTTTTTAAAATCTCATTCCGCCACAGATATTCAGTGAGTGGTTAGGCCTGTCTGTTGAATAAGGTCCCCGGGAAAGCCTTTGGCTCTATGTGCATATTACACGGTAAGCGTACGTAAGACAATCAGATTGACCATGTTTCTGTTCTAACACTGTTAACATCTAGTTTACCCTTAATTGGTATAGGTGATAAGAATAAAGTAAAACAACCCCATAATACATTTAATATTAATTAGAAACATCAACAATTAAAATTGGTATTACTTTGTATCCATCCTTTCTTAACTTTAGTGCAGAAATGTAACTTGAGAACTTCGGTATTATTGTCAATGTTAATTTTGACTTATGATTTTATTTTCTGAATTGAATTACGACTGTAGTTTGCAGATTTTTATCTTCAAATTATTACCAATGAGTATCTGGGTGCCTAACTTGGCTAGTATGTAGCAAATGCCTGTTCGATTGACTAGCGAATGTCACCACGGTCAGCGGCCCCTCTAATGGTGAGAAGTTTTGTATTGTTTATTCGCTTCTTAATTAGAGCGGACAAGTTCTCATCGCAAATTCATTTTGCTCTTCCTAGCGAAAAATTTGCTCCTCTCTTTCACAATTCATTTAATATTGAATCGATGTGCTTCACTCAAGGGAACTAAATTCGCTGTGGAGTGAAGTGTGAATTCCCTTTTCTCATTCACCTCGCGTTTCCATGGTAGATCAAATTTATACTATCATTAACCCTCAGTGCCAAACCAGTTGGTAATATATTGTTATGTTCAGGTAGTATTTGTTATTAATGCATAGTATAAATAAGCTTTGAATATGGGTGTCAACACCTAAACACCGATTTTGGATAGACATATAGTTTAAGCGCACGGTTTGACTGACTGTTTTTGCCCACCTGGGCTGTTATTATTATTATTATTATTAGTTTCTATATCTTGTAAAACAATGAGTATATATTTGTCGGTAGGAAAACAAATTGTTAAGGTTATTAGAGTTTAAAATCATATTTATAAACCCTCACATATAAGGCCAGTAAAGAACTATGAAAGCCCGTCATCTTTCTTCATCGGTATCATTTGTTTAGATAGTGCATTATCGTCTTACTGATAAACCATAGAGCAACTGTTCATATATTTTAAGGTTTATTTACAACCTAAACAATAATTTTAAATTTATAAAATGAATTAAAACTGTCTTTGTTTGTCGTTTGAATGCCTGTTTTTTGTTTAGCCCCTTCATGAGCGAAGTTAAGAGGGGGCTCCAGTCACCGGCTTCTACCTGCTTCTCCCATAAGACCAATGTTAACTTTCAAAGCCTATCTCTCCTCGACGGATTATCCAGAGTCGTAGAGTTATGGTTAGTTTTAAAGAAAAAAAGAATGCCTAGCGATTTAAGTGAGCAGAATTTCAATAACTAATAGTTCACTCTTAAAAATCGTAAATATTGAATAATTTTTAAATTTATTGAACTATTATTATTTATAATATCAATTTTGGTAACTGACATCGCTAGGTATAGTACTTTTCTTTATAATGAGCCATAAATCAACTATATCCGATAATCTTATGTGAAGGGACGGGTTTTTAAAGTTAAAATTGGCCTTATGAGAAGGCCAAATGTTCGTGACCGGAGCCCACGTTAAGGGTAGATGTTATGCAATGAAATATCATAACGTCTAGGCTGGAACTGCAAGGATGCAAAGGGACTGCATATGTCACTCATGCTATATCAAAGGTGGATGACTTTTAGTAGTCTTTCTCCAGTTTCACACGTTTGAGATGAGGGGAGATGGGTGGAAAAAACGAAGGTCATTAACAATCCAGTTACATGAGTAAACGTACTTTAGAGAGTGTAATTGGTTCTTTTGAGGTTGATTGTCAGGTCAAGGATTGCAGAAGCGCTTAGTGTTCATTAGAAGGCCGGCACTGAGTAACAAAGTCAGTAAAAAGGCGTTCTCATTGTTTTTGTAGATAAATCCAACAAAAGATTACTCACTGCCACCAAGGTGAGCTAGACCGCTACTTTAGGTCTTGTAATGTTCTCGTGCTGCCATCCTTAAGATCCGTGATTCATAACTTATGACTTCGTTGTCGAAACCGGTGTGACACCAATGATCCATCAGTACGAAAGGTATGCACTTCGTAGTTGGTGATTGTGAGTTTATGTCTATGAAACTAGTGCAGACTGGCATCACTTTTTAAAAAGAAAAAAAATTTGATGACGTTTTGGAACCTGGTCACGTCTTCAAGTCACGAGACTACTTGGTAGTTCACCTTATTTTAATTTTAATCTGAGATGGGAAATGATCCTATTAGTTTGTTGAACAATATAAATAAGCTGTTGTATCCCACCACAGAGCAGAGCTAGTTCCCAGCATGGCACGAGGGCAAATAATCACAGTGCTCATCATTTGACCGCCTCTCCTCGCTGGAATCAAACTCTAGAAAGCACTTCCTGAAGGCCTCACGTCTGAAAAAAACATGGGAGTTAAAGCTTAGTTAAAATAGTATTTTTCATCACTAGGACCAAAAATGAAGCTTTTCGATACGAGCTCAAGTTTTCCGACTTTTGGCCCTAGTGAATAGAAATATTTTTTTGTCATACTGCAAACAATATTAAGATTATAATTTCGAAAACCTATAACTGTATCACGACTTTACCATAAACAGTTTGCTACCATCTTGATCTTGCTACTAAACAACCAGCTATTAACACGAGTTTACAGCTGTTTAGTTTGTGTTAGTGATATCCAACGCTATTGGTAATACTGGGGATAACACTAATCAACAAAATTGCGACCCGTTTGCCGCCATTTTCTGGAGGTTTAGAACTACTTGCTGAAATCAAACGAGTCAACAAAGTGAATCGAACGAATAATTATTCATAATTTGAAAACTATGAAGTTCAGGGAAAGAATATACATCAATCAAAAGAACAAAATCAGTTTGTTCCAACTTTGATTCACTTCGATAATTTGAAAAAAACAATTATTGCTGTTCAAAGAACGAGATATTTGTCTCACCAGTTTACCAACCTGACAAAATCAGGCTGTAACCAAATTCACCAATGGTTGTCGGTCAAGACATCCAAATTCACCAACCCCGAAACAGGTAGAAAATCCAGGCCAGCAAAACATCCAAATCCACCAATTTCGGGAATCCGCTTGCTGCCGAATACATAACTAAAGTCACTGGTAAAATATGTTAAGTAATGCATATTTCGTTTTAAAGTATCATTCCTTGCAGTTATTTAAATTAATTGCGTAACTTAGATAGAGTGAAAGGAACTTGTGTTTTTAAAGTGTGTTACTACAAAATGGTGCCATCATAAATAAGAAAAAAATAAATTTAAGAGAATGTTTGGTGCACTAGTTATAGGTATAATTATATTACGTTGGCATAAGTTTACTCTTTTAAATCAACCAAAAAGCCAAAATTTCCGGCTAAAACACAGAAACGCGGATCCATGACAAGACTCTTATCTTAAAACCACAAAATTAAATTAGACAGGAAGAGATGGATTGTCGAATTGGTGCTAATTCGTGCGGAAAATAAACAAACACAAGGCCCAGGGGTTCAAAACCCTACTAGGCCAAAGTTGGTGAATTTGGATGCCTTGTCGGCCTGGGTTTTCTACTTGTTTTGGGGTAGGTGAATTTGGATGTTTTACCTGACCCTTCAACCATTGGTGAATTTGGATACAGCCCAAAATCACCGGCTCATATTTTTGATAAAAATTGTTAAGCAGTGCAGTCTCCAGTATTACCAAAATACCTCCTTGGTGATAACTACCGATTGAAAAATCTACTATGTCGGACTATCGAATAAGAACGCGGTTGCCAGATCGATACTTCGGAATGCAACAATCAACCAAAATCGATAGTAAGAGTTGTTTTTATCGATTATTTACAATTTACAGATGTTTTTGAAGCAGTATAACGAAAATATTACTAGTGGTCTCTGCATTGTACTCGTTAGAAGAATTTTCTAGCTGACCGCGACTATTACAATCCAGAAAAGTGATTTAGAAGTGACCTCGGTTTACACGCTAAAATACAATAAGCGAAAACCCCATTTTTTAGGCAGAGTAAATTAGGGGATCCCTCCGAAAGAATAAGTATCGACTCTAAATTAATTAAAAATATAATTTTACTAACGAAACAAATTATTTATTTATTATTAATTATTTATTTAATGTCGTTCGTTAAAAAATCAGTTCTTCACTTTTTTATTATAAAATTGTATAAACGTTTTTGAAAGAGTGACTTTGGTAGGAGTGGGATATCTCTGAGCGGGAATAATAACGAGAGTTCCTGCATGTTGGTTTTGTGATGTTTGGTCTTGGTATAGAACAACAAAGTCCAATGCAAGTTAATGAAAATCAATTTGTTTAAAGTTATTTTCACTTTAGTTTGTTTAACTGATATACTGTGCGGTGCCGTATTCTAATTCAATATCGGTTACAAAACAGTGGTTGAGTCCTTTTCAGATCCACAGTAAGGATTAACTTGATTTAGGTTTGTATTTTAGGTTAGGAAGTAAAATTATAATTCCTCTAAAATGAAAACTTTTACGAAATCAAATTTATGCCCACATTATGATAAGCCTTATATAACAAATTGAGTCCAAAGCCTTTCAAGCATTTTGAAGGAGTTTTGATTTTACAGCAGTTAAAGTTTATCAGCATCAACCACTGTACTATAACCAAGACTGAATTTGAATACGGCACGGTTAAATGTATATCAGTTAAACTAATAAATAGGAAAATTAACTTTAGAACAATTTATTTTAACTAACTAGCCTTCCATTCCTAACCAATGATTTTCTGTTTGTCTAACTGTAGCTTTGTTCACTTATTTAAATAAATAAATCTTTGTCAACTATTTAAAGGATTATTTGCATTCCAAAATAAATGGTTTTAACACTTTTAATAAATGGGTAAGTCACTATTTATAAGATCACAAAACCATATTTTTACTCTTTAGATAAATGATTTACACTTTTAAATGAACGGGTTCGACTCTTGTATTGAGTGGGAACCTTTAATTTTTTTACAGATTGACAACAGTTCAGTTTTATAAAGAGTGAATGTTCACTCTAAAAGGATGGCTGGATTTTCTCTACCCCAAATAGTGAAAATATCAGTCTGAAAGAGGGAATATGAATTCTTTAACTTTTAGAGAGTAGATGAAAATGATAGATTCGATGTAAACAATAATGAATCAATGAGTGTGTGAGTGGTCAGGTTTTAGGTAAATACACTGCGACTTGTGCCACGCTCTCTAATTATTATTTTACGGAAATACAGATAGATTTGATTAAATATAATTTGAGTCTCAATTTTGGATCTGTATCTAAGACTTTTTAATTGTGTATAAAGCAATTAAAAGATTTTGGCTAGTAAACAAGCAGCTTTGTCACAGTAAAATTAGATATATTATTTTTGGTTTAAATTTACTCAAGCATACATGCATGCAGTCGTACATTCTGTTAACGCCCTAATTCATTCATTTAACAGATTCACTTCTACCAATCAGATCATCAGCTGGGATTTATTTGTAAGTAAAAAAGAGAAAGTATCATCGAGGAATTTACAAAGATTCAACAATTAATAGCTGATTGTTATTATATTGTGCTTACGTAAATGTGCATTTACAAATTAACAACATACAGACTCATTCAAAACCGGCAAACCTTGATTTATAAGAGTTGCATTTTATTCCCTTAACCTACAGTTCATAGTTTTTTAAATTTAAAAATGTAAGCAGGCCTTTAAAACCAAACAAATTCGTGGAAATGTGTTAAGGAACTCGCCAAGAACAACGCTGCAAAGCTTTTAGTGCAGACCCTGGCAGATAATATTATCGGTTCACCTTGAAGAGTAGGCCCTATCCTCAATTAGTTTATTACACAAGCCAAAATTAAGGTGGCGTACAAAAAAAACTTGAAATTCCCTTTTTAGAAGTCAAATGAATCCACAAATAACAAAGTACAAATTTTCAAATGGTAACTTTGACTGCCACTCTCATATTCGCAGCTCTCGTGCATGAGTGAGCACACGATTTGGTGGCACATGAAAACGCCTTTCCAAACAGCTATAGCATTCGCCATCGGGCCTGACAATGGAGGAAACCGGTGGCCGCGATTTCCACGCCGTTTTCCGATTGATTTCCACTGCTTTCCCGAGATTGCGAAACCCTCTCACACACACAAATCACAGACCCGCCGCCTTTGTTTCGCAAACTACAGCAACAACAATGCGGTACGTCACACTGACTTACCTGTAGCGTTGCACCTATGCACCATTCTTTTGATAATATCGTATGAAAGGTTTATGAATCCAATGACATACACATCCTACCTTGTAGACTTTGTCTATCAAATTCTTAACGGAATTTAGTTTAAGGGATTTGTTATGGTGATGAATGTTGCCAGTCATGTTTACGACACTCCAATAAAGGTTCATAAGTCCTTTGAAAATATAAGTGATGTTTACGACACTGCAATATAGGATCATAGGTCCCGTGGAAAAATAGGCGATGTTTGTCAATGCATTATAGGTTCAAAGGTCCCATACAAAAAAGGTGGTGTTTGTCACTGCAATATAGACTCATAGGTCCCGTAACAAAATAGGCGATGTTTATTTCATTGCGATATAGGTTCATTGGTCCCGTGGCAAAATAGGCGATGTTTGTGTCACTGCAATATTGGTTCCAAGCCATTTCGCAATATAGGCTATTAGGTCCTCTGCCAGTATAGGCTCCTTCGTTCTCATAGTATTTGTTAACGATAGTGAATGTGATATTCTACATATGTATAAGTAACTGTAAATGAGAATTTGAGTTCACGAACCATAACGTAAAATAGTTATAATAAACGGTATCAGGAAACTGACACATACTTCCTCCCTTTTAGCCAAACTTTAATGACAAAAATATTTGTTATTTACTAAATATAGAATATGAAGTATAGATAAATGTACAGAAAATTGTCTGAAATAGTTGTTTTCAGAAATATCCACCCAAATCCCTTTTTGGGAGGCACTATAGAGTTCGTTGCTACACACAGTGGTTTTGAGAGGGGAAATGCCCCCTTGACCCCCCAGGGTTAAATAACAACACATTTCGAACATCGTCAATGCTAACTTGACCTGCATATCAAATTTTAATGAAATTGATCAGTAAATAAGAGAGAAATAGTTATTTTTGTATTCCCCATAAGAATAACATTGGACAACGTACTGTGTTTACCGCTAAATGAAAATTTGAATTTTCTCCGCAACTAGCAATCGTAGAATAGTAATTTAAAATACTAATTTATTTATTTTTTGAGCTCTTTTTAATGGTGAATAGTAATCTTCTTAACATTTATGATTTTTTATGAAAAATCCAAAAAACTGAATTTTGGATGTTTTAAGTCCTGTAATTTCTGAACCCGAATTTTTCCAGAAATTCGGGTGGTGTCATTTTGTTGGAAACCTAAATTTCTACAAAACCACGAAAGTTTAATCAAAATCGTTAGAGCCGTTTTTGAGAAATTTTGATTTTTCATGTTTTTTAGCGGTTTTTGGGGGACCCTTAAAAATCTAAAATTCAAAAAATATTAAAAAAAAAACGCCTGGAGATATCGTGGATTAGTACCTACATACCAAATTTCATAAAAATCGGCCCATAGGTTAGGGCTCTATCTCTGTACACATTCACACAGACACACACACACGGACACACACACACACACACACACACACACACACACACACACACACACACACAGACAGACATCACGTAAAAACCACTTTTTTGGGTTCAGAGAGCACCAAAACGAATATTTCCACTAACAACTCAAATTCAAAAATTTTTACGAAAACAATACTTTCTCCATACTATGTATAGGGGGAGAAAGTAAAAATATAAACACACATGTATTGTTAAGTACTTTGTAGCATCTGGAGTCTTCGCGTTCTTTTTATTCTTTAACAGGAAAATAAAGCTTATTTTACTTTTTTATACAAAAAATGTGTGGGATCATTTACAGAAGATAACAAATATATGATACCGAATAATATTTATTATTAACCCCAAATAAAGATAAATGTTCAAAGTTACTAAGGGATGGAAAGTTGAAGAGTCGGTAACAGGTCTTAAACAATGTTACAGCTAAAATTTGAACTTTGATTTTATTATTATTATTTATTTTTATGTTGGCAATAAATTGAAAACTAAAGTTTGTTTGTATTGCAGGGCGTTACTTTATAAACGAATTATATGTTAATATGTCGTATGTATCCTTTAATTTTCTGCTGTTATATCTGAGAAAAAAATACTCAGATAAAATATTGGAAACTTAAATATTAAAGCGCTTAACGATCGGTAAAGTGAAAAGTAGGGAAAGTGATCCAGCGCTTAGCACATGCCGAAGGCGCTTGCATAATGCAAAACATCGGTAAACAAACGTTACCAATTGCTGATGCAGGAAGGAAACACGGCGTTGCCAAAGCAGGCCTATTTACCTCACCTGGTATTTGTGAACAGACACCAGCTGTTGATAATCAGAACTGAGGAAGTAGTGCTAGTGGTCCGCCCGACCTTGCGGTGCTCTTCCTGGAGGTGACTAGAACTAGAGCGGGGCCGTAGAAAAACTAGGAGCACTTACACTAGTTGATCCGTGACCACGGAGATTCCGTATTTCAGTAGTCTTTTACGGCAAAGCCATTTCATTTTAAAATATACGGGAAATGATACAAATGAATTTTAACTGAGCCCCCTATACCAAGCCGAGATTAAGCGAAACCGCTCCAGATAAGTTAAAATTGTTTATTGATTATTTCCAGAAAAACTAAAAAAATAAATGGTATCAGGAAACTCACACATACCTTCTCCCTTTTAACGCAACTTCAATAAATAAATTACGTTTTATTTAATAAATATAGAATAAAAAGTACAGATGAATGTACAGAAATGTTTCTAAAATAGTTGTTTTCAGATATATCCACCCAAATCCCTTTTTGAGAGGCACTACAGAATCCGTCGCTACATAAAGTGGTTTTAAGAGAGAAATGCCCCCTTGTACCCCCCAAGGAAATTGCAACATATTTTGAATATCCTATGTTGATTAATGTTAACTTGACTTGCATATCAAGTTTAAACGAAATTGATCAGTAAATAAGAGGGAAATGGTAAGTTTTGTATTCTTCATAAGAATAACATTAGACAACGTGCTGCGTTTACTGCAAAATTAAAATTTCAATTTTATCCACAACCAGCAATCGTAGGATAATAATACAAAATACTAAGTTGTTTAGTTTTTTAGCTCTTTTTAATGGTGATAAGTGATTTTTTTTATTTATGTATTTTATGAAAAACCATAAAAACTTAATTTTTTATGTTTTAAGTCCTGTGATTTCTGAACCCGAATTGTTACAGAAATATGGGTTGTGTCATTTTGTTGGAAACCTAAAGTTTCTACAAACCTCTAAGGTTTAATAAAAATCGTTAGAGCCGTTTTTGATACATTTTGATTTTTCATGTTTTTTGGCAATTTTTGGGGGATGATTACCCTTAAAAATAAAAAATTCAAAAAAATTCAAAGACAGACATCACGTAAAAACCACGTTTTGGGTTCAGGGAGCACCAAAAAGATTATTTCCACTAACAATTCAAATTCGAAAATTTTGTCGAAAAGAATACTTTCTCCATATAATATGTATAGGGGGAGAAAGTAAAAACATATTCATAGTGGCTTCCAGTCAAGTATCATTTCGCGTTTCTACCTACTTCTCCCATAAGGCCAATGTTAACTTTCAAAGACCGTCCCTCCTCAACAGATTATCCGAAATCGTTGATATCCGAAATCGTTGATTTATGGTTCATTTTAAGAAGTAAAAAATACCTAGGGATTTCAGTGAGCAGAATTTTAATATAAAAAATATTTTTCTCATAATAAATCGTAAATATTGAATATTTTGTAATTTTATTGAATGATTACTATTTATAATATCGACATTTTTCTCACTGAAATTGTTAGCAATATTTTGTACTTTAACATAAGCTAAAACGATGTAAGCTAATCCGTTGAGGAAGGACGGACTTCAACAAGTTGAAGTTAACATCAGCCTTATGGGAGAAGTCGACGAAGCAGGTTGTAACGCCAAATGTTGTGTGACTGGAGCCCCCTCTTAACTCTCCTCAATTATCGTTGACTCGATCCTCAGGCACCTATCTATGCAGATTCACCCAGAACAGGCATATTATCAAAAAATGTCTTAAGCGTCTTCATAATCACTTTCACTCGTACTCATCATAAAACGACGAAAGGATAATTAAAAACGTGAATGAAACCGAGCCTGCGCAAACCTCGAGTGATTTCTCTGTCATTTACAGTTACACGCATGCGCTCATTTGACTCTCGTGAATGTTCTTCGAGCATCTCTTAGCTGTTGCAATACTTCTCTCTATACCGTATATTTGTCAATACTTTTTAAGAAGGGGGCTCCAGTCACGAAATGTTTCGTGGTTCTACCTGTTTTCCCATAAGACAAATGTAAATTTTAAAGCCCGTTCTTTCTTAACGGATTATCCAACACCGTGGGTTTATAGTTCTATAGAGCGAAGAAATATAGTCAGCATAATTTTGATATCACAAGGATATATAGCATTTAGTTTACCTACACATTAATATTTTGGAATTTTATAGACAATTCACTATTTTTTGATATATCGAAGTACTGCTCACTTAAATCGCTAGGTATTGTTTACACTCTAAAATGAGCCATAAATCAACGATTTCGGATTATTAACTGAGCAGGGGCGAGCTTTGAGAGATAAAATTGGCCTTATGAGAGAAGCACGTAGAAACGGAGAGTTTGTCATGCCTAAACCCCCTCTTAAGAACCCGTTTTGTTTTCCTCCAGAACGCATTCACGTTACTGCAGAACAAGCTTTGCACTTGAACTTGGAGGTATTTGTTAAAATTATGGTATATCATCCAACTCTGTGATATTTACCAAACAGTTATTAACCTCATTAAGCTTTTGATTTATTTTCATGTATTATATAGTAAACATTAACGCAACCATTAAATTTAACTTTTAAATACCCCCGTCGCAGCAAACCTGCATACTCAGCGAATTTCCAATGTATAGATATATGTCTTCATACCACATAAAACTATACACCATATCAAGTTCTATCAATATACATAAATGCATTCATAAATGTATGCGAACATACAATTTTTCTTATCGTTCATAAAAATAACATTGGTCAACGTACTGTGTTTAGCACTTTCAATACCTCTGTAACTTCTGTAATTGACTTAGAGCAATGATCAAAACAAAACATTGTTTGGTGTTAAGCTGAATTCAAGGGTGAAAACTAAAATTTGATATCTTAAAAGATTATGTTTAAAAAATAAACATTTTTGGGGTACAAAAAACACCCAAAAACGCC